>CM055121.1:588498534-589698534 GCA_029206835.1 Rana muscosa
GTGAAAAAATAGAGCATGTTCGAAATTTTTAATGGCCGTTTTTCACGTCGTTAAAAATGCTCTCGGGCATACACACGATCGGTTTTAATGCCCATTTTTAAAAATGGCATTTTTAACGGCATGAAAAATGATCGTGTGTATGGGGCATAAGATTTAACTTTGCTGTCGCTAAAATAAAAGCAGATGATGTAGCATTATTTGCACATGTGCTTCAGTTTATGGTAGGTGCATCAAAATAACATAAAATTCTGCAAACATATACTACATTTTTTAAGCTATAAAATTTACAATTTTTTGTGCTTATTCATAACATCCACAAGAATTAAGTGAAGAGCAGCTGCAACATTGCCATCTGTGGGGAAAAAATGGTCTGTGCCTTATTAAAAAAGTTGTAGCAAGTCAAAAATACAATAACAACATAACTAAAAACAATAGTTTCAGATTTTAGAAATTATGCATTTTTTTATATTAGTAATTTCTGATGAGTGAATTTGTCAAATTATAGATTCCGGATTTGTAAAAAAAATCCTAGATTGTAGTTGAACTAAAGCTAAGGATAATATTAATAAACATACCTATTTACAGCATTGTGTCATTTAATGATTGTATTAACAAGAACATATTCTATTTCTATCAGTTGTTAAAAATTGATAGATAATATATCCTAGGTAATGCATTATAATGCTTCTTGATCTATTTGTCCATTTTCAGATACGGTACCTTCTCTGAAAAATACAAACTCCTCAATAGTAAAAGTTTCATATTAACAATGCAAAGCAAAAACAAAGTTGAACATAATTAAATTGAATAAATATCAATGAAAGGAAAGTCCTAAGGAGCACTACATGTATATTTGCTACATTTGATTACTCTAATAATATTAATTTCATTGTATTTTTAACTTAAGAAACATTGAAAATGGGGTAAACGAATGTTTCCTCTTTATCTGATGACATGCCAGAATTATATTTAAACGTGTTTTTTTTTTCCAGACATTAGAGATAGCGGAGGTCCCAAGCCTGTGATGGTGTATATTCATGGAGGATCCTATATGGAAGGAACTGGTAATTTGTTTGATGGAAGTGTCCTAGCAAGTTATGGAAATGTTATAGTCATCACTGTCAACTATCGCCTTGGGGTACTTGGTAAGAAGGAAATTTTTTCTTTGACCTTTGATATACGGCACTTTTTGTTGTTAGACTGTTACAGTGTATTTTATGAAAATATTGAGATCAAATTCTGAACAGTTGGATTTTCAAAGTCCATTATTTAGTGTCAATGTTAAAGCAACAATTAGATTTCTTATATCATATTTTTGTATCATAAAAGGCAAACACATTTAATTATGTACAAAATATTTTTTATTATGTAAATTAGATTCACACATTTTACTTTTATATTGCATATGATGAAAATATTGTATGGACCAAAATCATTGTTTAGAATTTTTAACCCTTCCCAGGAAATTGGCCTATGCTTGTCATGGTTGTTTTTGCTTTCTTCTGGATGAATCAAATTAAACTTACACACACACAAACACGTTGAACTTGATGGGCCTGTGTCTGTACTGGCAGGTTTATGAGCAATTAAGATATAATTAGACAATGCATGTGCTACTGTCTATCTATCCATCTATCTATTCATCCATCCATCTCTATTTTTCCTTTCTTTTGTTCTTGAAGAAAGTTTTGTTTTTGCCATTATATTTAAAAATTGTCCATATGGGGATGTAATATTTTCTTATTTGTGGTCAGGTTTGCCAATGGAATTTTTGAAGGTGTTTAGCATTTTGTGATGGGTTTGAATAAAATGTGATACATGTGCAGATTTTTTTTTTTGTAGATTTTTGTATCTACATTTTTTTTTTATTATGCTGTGATTCCTTGATGCTTCACTATATTTTGCCTTGTTGCATGAACTCTAATGCCTTGTACACACGATCGGGCTTTTGCCCGCCCAAACTACATCGGAATTCCGACGAAATTCCATCTGAGAAAAATAGAACATGTTCTATATCTAAACTCTGACGGAATTCCTCTGAATTTCCGATGAAAAAACTCTGATGGGGCTACACACGGTAGGAATTTCTGATGGAAAATGTCCGTCTGACTTTTTCCATTTGAAATTCCTATTGTGTGTACAAGGCTTTAGTAACAACAGAAAATACACAGATTTTGGTTTACAAAGGTTAGATCAGTAAACATTGTTTTTTGCTGGACATTGCACTCTGCTGTTTGTGTTTTATATGAGAATGGTTGTTGGCATTTCAGCTTTACACTAGTTTTTACAGGTCTACATTTCTGGGGAGTTTTATTGGTCTTTGTCTTTGTCACGTGTGACCAGAAAACTTATTCTGGTAATATAATGATTGTGGAAATTGTCTTCAAACAGTATATTCTATTTTGAAATGTGGATATTACTAGTTTTGCCATTACAATTATTCAATTATTATGACATTTATCTTCTGGAAATGACAATTTTTAATTCAGATATATATTTTGTTTATAATTAGATATTTAGGTTCTGTACTAAATAACTTATTTCTTTGCTGTGTTACCTAGCAACCTTATAAAGAGTGTGATATTAGCTACTGTATAAATCAAGATATGTTAATTCCATATTTATTCTAGCTGAAAACATTCTCCAATTATTTAGATTCCATATTTATTTAGAACATCTGCTACAAAACTGTCATAGGCATATACAGTTGTTAAAGGCCATCTAAACCCCCAAATATTTTTGTTTAGTTTGGTTGCTGGCAATTTGATTACATGCTGAAATTTGTAATCTTTTATGGATCTATTTTATGGAATTGGCCAGCTCTGCTTAATTGCTGCAGACGCTAAATTGACACTCTTTCACTTTCATTTATGGATTTCTCAAACTGTAAGATAAACACATTACTGATAAGTCTAGCTGTGAGTTAAGGACACCATCATTATGACCTTGTGAAGGGGAGAAGAGACATAAACTGCCACAGGTGCATCAAACAACCAGGTTCAATCAGGCAGGATTTAATCCATAAGTACCCATATAAAACATTAGTTTGGGGTAGAACTAACCTTTAAGAAAAATATTTTTTTAGCACAGAATTGTATACCATTTTTTTTCGTTAGGCCCCCTTGAGTCAGATGAATTTTCTGGTGGCCTTGGAAATAACTAGTTGCAATTTCTATTTTTTACCAATACGTATATTCAGAATACCACATTAGCAGACACAAGGTTGTTAAAAAGTATACCTGTCACGAAGGAAATGCTTATTGTCTGTCTGTTTGTGCTGTACCGCTGTTTTACATTTTTTCAGAGTCACTGACCTGTAAAAAGTATGCACATCAGAGAAGTCTGTGTAAGAGACTGATGTCATGCTCTTTATTCCTAATCCAGGTCAATGATTCAAGGTATTAAAGCAAGATGTTCATCTGAATAGCTAGGTAGATAGCATTTTAAAATGGAGATTAGGAAGATCATACACTATGGTGTTGGTTTAGCAAAAAACTGTTCAATTTTCTAGGGAATTTGCCTCACAGCTTAGTGAATGTGGTAAAATTTCACTTGGCAAAGAATACCCAATAACGTGCATGGACAAAAAAAACAGCATTTTTGCTTGCACATTAGTGGATGTCAGCAAAGCTTCACCTTATTCACTAAACTCTGTGGAAAATTGCCTTGCAAAGTGCAACTTTCCTTGCAACTAGAATAGCCTATTTGCCTTTAGTAAATTAAACTGGTGTTTTTCCTTATGACCGATGCCCTTAAGGCACCATACACACATTAGCATGTATTGATGTGCGTGCACTACCGTTCCCATTTTTGTTTGTTGAGGAGGTGTATTTCGTTGAGACAGACCTCAATGGCCCAATGCAGAAAAAAATGCACCTGCACTATTTTGACAACACAGTGCACCACAATGCACAGACTTTGTACATTTTGATGTTTAGTGCAGGTCATTTTTTTTACTATATATGTGGTTTGGGATAACCTTTAGAATGAGTCACAATGGACCAGAATACACATGTACCTGCACGTTGCAGTGCATTGAAATAGTGTTACTATAGCTTATATGTGCAAGTCCAGCTTTAAAGTAGATCTGCCTGAAAAAAAAAAAAATCCTGCAAAAGAACATAATTTATATTTGCACATCCTTTTGCCCAAAGTCTGCCATGTTCATTCTCTTGAAGAGCAAAACTGCATAAAATGGTTCTTTATATTTGATGCAGTTCTAGGTAAATCAGATGCCTTCACCCCCCACCCTTTATTTTACAATTACTCAGTCATGCAACACTGTAGCCATATGAAAATGTTGTCCTTTTTTCACACAAATAGAGCATTCTTTTGGTGGTATTTAATCACCAGTTGTTTTTTTTTATTATTTTTTTTTTATTTTTTTGCGCTAGTGAAAAAAAATGCATTTTTCTTTGTTTCTTTAAGCAAATTAGTATTTTTTTCTATTAAATTTGGCCAAAATTTATACTGCACATATTTTTGGTAAATAATAACCCAAATCTGTGTATATTATTTGGTCTTTATGAAAGTTATAGAGTCTACAAGCTATGGTGGCAATTACTGAAAATTGATCACACCCCTTTTTGGAAAGTATACATTCCAAGGCATTTAGTAAGAGGCATGGTGAGTTTTTTTAAGTTGTACATTTTTCCCACAATTCTTTTCAAAATTAAGATTTATTTTTATTTTTTTCACAAAATTGTCATATTACCAGGTTATTTCTCTCACATTGCATATGCATGCTTGCAACTACACCCAATAACACATTCTGCTACTCCTCCTGAGTATGGCGATACCACATGTGTGAAACTTTTTCACAGCCTGGCCACATACGGGTGAGGCATGGATGAGCACTGATGTAGCAGGGATGAACACTGATATGGCACAGATGAAGCAGGGATGAACACTGATATGGCACAGATGAGGCACGGATGAGCAC
This sequence comes from Rana muscosa, assembly GCA_029206835.1. NCBI lineage: Eukaryota > Metazoa > Chordata > Amphibia > Anura > Ranidae > Rana > Rana muscosa. The sequence goes on from CM055121.1 coordinate 588,503,477, forward strand.
TGATTTAGCATGGATAAGGCACAGATGAGCACTGACATGGCATTAATGTGGCACGGATGAGCACTGATGTGACATGGATGAGCACTGATGTGGCATGGACGAGGCACAGATGAGCACTGATGTGGCATTGATGTCGCACAGATGAGCACTGATGTGACATGGATGAGGCATGAATGAGCACGGATGTAGCATGGATGTGGCATGGATGAGTACTGATGTGGCATGGATAAGTACTGATGTGGCGTGGATGAAGCATGGATTAGTAATGATGTGGCATGGATGAGTACTGATGTGGCATGGATAAGTACTGATGTGGTTTTATGGTTGAACTGGATGGACTTGTGTCTTTTTTCAACCTGACTAACTATGTAACTATGTGGCGTGGATGAAGCATGGATTAGTAATGATGTGGCATGAATGAAGCACAGATGAGTACAGATGTGGCATGGATGAGGCACGAATGAGCATTGATGTGGCATTGATTTGGCATGCATGAGCACTGATGTAGCATGGATGAGCACTGATGTGGCACTTATGTGGCATGGATGTGGCACAAATGAGCACTGATGTGGCACAGATGAGTACTGATGTGGAACGGGTGAGTACTGATGTGGCATGGATGAGCACTGATGTGGCAGTGGATAAGCACTGATGAGGCATGGATGAGGCATGGATGGGCACGGATGAGCACTGATGTGCACTACCGTCACTCCGTCATTGTAAGGAATGATCACGTGGTAAAGGGCCGCTGTCATTGGCCCTTAACCCTGATCCGTAATGCATCCGGTCCAGAGGTACTGCCGATCACGGACACTTTCGGGTGCGTGCCCCAGGGTGAGGCGAGTTTGGAAGGAAGTCATAGTACGCTCTTCCAGATCTAGCCAACTGCGCTGTAGCCATCATTAGGCTATGGCCTGGTCGGCAAGTGGTTAAAGTACTCTTATCCTTTCAATAATGTAGTTATGTGCAAGGCATAATTCAGTTTTTTCCCATGATGTAGAAGTATGTAAAATGAACATGCAAGTACTGTATGTTTGGGCTAATCGAACGTTCATTTGCAAAGTCAACATTTTCTACTCCTTTAGTACAGGTAATTAGTAATGAAGCTGTTCACATAGGATACACAATTTTATTACAGGTAACTGGCACTGGCCCTAGCTGCTGTATGTTGCTAGATACACCTCAGCAAAGCTTATATCCAGACTTCATAGTGCAATGGTCATGTGATATGTGATGTCAGCAGTGCCCCTCCTTCCCAGCCAACTGCAATGACATTTGTGTTATTTTCATGAGCTATCTAAGTATATGAGTGAGAGGGAGGAATTAGGAACCAAACTATGTTTGTGCAATCTGTGGCTCCATGCACACTGGACTTAAAAAAAAAATGTCATATAGAGCTTTTTTGTTTAGTTTAGTTTAAGAGAATTTAGCGTTTTTTCTGCCAGAAAGTGCAAATCAAAAATGCAAACCAGAAGGTTTTTTTTTCTGCCGCTAAACACTGAGCTCAAAATATGCCTCTAACCATCCTAATGTGCATGGACACATACAGTAGGTGCCGCCGATATTGTGTCAATCTCGCCGCTTCTAGCGGCGATATTGACACCCTATGAGCTCCGTCGCGAGAGCCAGCGCCGAGCTGTCTCGTCATCGGGAAAGGAAAAAATGTTCCTTTCACGATGAGCGACACGCATTGCCAATAGGCAGGGATCCGACGCGGATTCCCGCCAATACCAGGCACTGCATTTGGTATGAATCCTGAGCGGGAACTCCACGCCAATTTTTAAAGGAAAAAACGGCGTGGGTTCCCCCTCCAGGAGCATACCAGGCCCTTGGGTCTGGTCTGGATTTGAAGGGGAACCCTACGCCGAAAAAACGGCGTGGGGGTCCCCCTCAAGATCCAAACCAGACCCTTATCCGAGCACGCAACCTGGCAGGCCGCAGGGGAAGAGGGGGGGGACGAGAGCGGGGAACATGGGGGGTTTGGTGCTCTGGGGCAGGGGGGCGACCTGCGGCCCCCCCACCCCAGAGCATCCTGCCCCCATGTTGATGAGGACAGGGCCTCTTCCCGACAACCCTGGCCGTTGGTTGTCGGGGTCTGCGGACGGGGGGCTTATCGGAATCCGGGAGCCCCCTTTAATAAGAGGGCCCCCGGATCCCGGCCCCCCACCCTATGTGAATGAGTATGGGGCACATCGTACCCCTACCCATTCACCTGGTGGAAAAAAATGGTAATAAAAACACAACACAGTTTTTAAAAGTATTTTATTGCACCGCTCCGGAGGTCTTCTTCCGACTTTGGGGGTCTCCGGTGTCGTCGCCACGCTCTCCGGTTCTTGTTGACTCAACGCTTCCTCTCGCAGTAATGATAAATCTTCGGTCTGCAGAGATTAATATAGGCTTCACATGACGTCACAGTCACATGGTCCCATGACGTCACAGCCACATGCTCCGGGGCACATGTGCCTATATTAATCTCTGCGGACCGAAGATTTATCATTACTGCGAGAGGAAGCGTCGAGTCAACATCGAGGAGGAGAAGAGGGAAGAAGACGCCGACGACGGGAAGACCGACTCCTCTACTAGCAAAAGAGCTACAAGAAGTTAGTGGAGAGGCCGGCGGAAGAAAGAACCGGAGAGCGGGAGAAGAAGAAGGCGACGGAGAAGACCGGTCCTCTGCTAGCAAAAGAGCTAAAAAGAAGTTAGCGGAGGCCTGGCAGAAGAAAGAACCGGAGAGCGGGGGGTGACGACACCGGAGACCCCCGAAGTCGGAAGAAGACCTCCGGAGTGGTGCAATAAAATACTTTTAAAAACTGTGTTGTGTTTTTATTACCATTTTTTTCCACCAGGTGAATGGGTAGGGGTACGATGTACCCCATACTCATTCACATAGGGTGGGGGGCGGGATCCGGGGGCCCCTTATTAAAGGGGGCTCCCGGATTCCGATAAGCCCCCCGCCCGCAGACCCCGACAACCAATGGCCAGGGTTGTCGGGAAGAGGCCCTGTCCTCATCAACATGGGGGCAGGGTGCTCTCGGGTGGGGGGGCCGCAGGTCACCCCCCTGCCCCAGAGCACCAAACCCCCCATGTTGAGGGCATGTGGCCTGGTACGGTTCAGGAGGGAGGGGGGGCGCTCTCGTCTTTTTCGGCGTAGGGTTCCCCTTCAAATCCAGACCAGACCCAAGGGCCTGGTATGCCCCTGGAGGGGGAACCCACGCCGGTTATTTCTTTAAAAATTGGTGTGGAGTTTCCGCTCAGGATTCATACCAAACACAGTGCCTGGTATTGGCGGGAATCCGCGTCGGATCCCCGCTCAATACAGTGTCGCGTCTCCTCGCCATTGCAGCGAGCGCGACACGTGTCGCCACCCTGCTGCCGACATCTCGGCACTCCTGTCGCCGAGAATCTCGGCGATGGGAGCGCGATAGAAACACAATATCGGCGGCACCTACTGTAGGATAAAATTGACATGCATCTAAAGGCAAAACACAAAACTCCTGTAGAAGCAGTGTTTTTTAAGCCGGTGTGCATGGACACCAAAAATTATTATGATTTAAGGACAACTTTTTTACCATTTATTGATCAATTCAAGAGCAAAAACTTCATAATGCAGAGAACACTGACATGCTGTTATTTAATGTGCCATGTCTGTAGGTTTAAAATTAAATTGAGAAGTCACTGGGGTTGATTTACTAATGGAAAATAGATTGTTTAAAGGGGTTGTTAAGGTAAAAGTTTTTTCACCTTAATGCATCCTATGCATTAAGGTGAAAAAACATCCGACAATACCGCCCCCCCGAGCCCCTGTTTTACTTATCTGAGCCCTCGAATGTCCCACGCTCGCCCCCGTCATCCTCCTAGTTTACGAGCCTGGCAGTTGATTGGTTACACTGGATGGATTGAAAGCAGCGCAGCCATTGGCTCGAGCTGCTATGAATCACATCCAATGACGTGGCGCGCCGGGGGGCGGGGCCGAGTGATACAGTGAGCGGCTATAGCCGCCGGCTGTATCACTGGAGTGCGCCCGCAATCATTTACCACCATGCAAGCTCACTGGCATATAGGTGGTGAGTTCTTGCGGGGGAGGAGCCGAGACAGCCGCAGAGGGACCCCAGAAGACCAGGTTCGGGGCCACTCTGTGCAAAACGAGCTGCACAGTCGAGATAAGTATATGTTTGTTATTTAAAAAATAAAAATAAAACTTTTTACAACCCCTTTAATTTGCAGGGAAATTTACCCCAGAGCTTGAATGTGCTAGGAGTTCACTTTACAAAGAATACCCAATCACATGCAAGGGGGGAAAAAACAAAAAACATTTTTTTGTGCCCATGATTGGATGATGAAAGTAAGCAGACTTCACTTTATTTACTAAGATCTGGGGCAAATTCCCTTGAAAAGTGCAACTTACCCTGCAAAGTAAACAGTCTATTTGCCATTAGTAAATTAACCCCATTGTGTTGATATTGTGTCATAGTTGCTTTGCAGGACAGTTTTTTTTTATAGTTTGTTATAGTTTAGCATGGTCAGTCTGAGGGAAGGGGAGTGTTATATGTACTAGCAGATTTAGATACACTAACAAATTCAGGCAGTTACAGCAACCACTTTTACAGTGTTCTCCAAGATGCAATTTGTGAAACAAAAAGAATAAAGAAGTTTTGTTTTTTTCATTTTGTATTTGTTTTTAAGTACAAACATATTCTTCTATTTCAAAGTATTTATTATTATGTACAGCTTATTACATCTCATACATATTATAGCAAATGTTTTCCAACATTAAAATAAATACCGTATTTATCGGCGTATAACACGCACAGGCATATAACACGCACCCTAACTTTAAGAGGGAAGTTTCCGGAAAAAAACTTTCCACAGCCCTCTGCGTATAACACGGAGGCACAGTTTACCCTCAGGGTAAAAAAGTGAGTGTTATACGCCAATAAATACAGTATTTTCTTTGCTTGAACTAACCATTGTAATGCCGCGTACACACGACCGTTTTTAATGTCAGTGAAAAAAACGGCATTTTTCCCCATGTGATTTTTCGTGTTTCCTCTCAAGCCTCCCTTGCCTACACACTATCGTGGAAAAAAATGTTTGAGTAAAGCGCGGTGACGTACGACGGTACTAAAAAGCGGAAGTTCCATTCAGGTGGCGCCACCCTTCATGTTAGTAAAGTTTATTGAGCGACAATTCGTGCTTTTCAGCCTCGTGCTTTTCAGTCCGTTACAGCGTGACGAATGTGCTATCTCCATTACGAACGCTAGTTTTACCAGAACGAGCGCTCCCGTCTCATACTTGATTCTGAGCATGCGCATTTTTTTCACGTCGTTAAAGCTCACACACTTCATGACGAGAAAAAACGACAATGTAAAAAACGACGTGAAAAATTAGAGCATGTTCCAATTTTTCTCGTCGTGATTCTCTGCGTTTTTCTCGTCGGCAAAAATGCCGGAAAGCCCACACACGATCATTTTTAATGACCATTTTTAAAAATGACATTTTTCTCGTCGATTAAAAACGGTTGTGTGTACGCGGCATTATACATTTGCTGCATAGCATGCACCATAACAGTTTCTGTATTTAACTTTTCTGTGCTCCCCTGCCTATCTGCCACTAGAACCCCCCCACCTGAATTCTAGCGTAAGTTTTGGCTTTCTACAGATTAGAATGTAAACTGGGCCAAGTAAAACAGCCTGAACTGAGGGGAGGTGTAACATGTTCCCCATACCCTTAAGTAATATTCACACTGGTAATAGAGAGCAGCTAGGACCCATGCTTTTTGCTGGCTGCCTTTGGTTCTTACTTTTAGCATTTTCTTAGGGATAGAATGTGGTTGTCAATGGAGACCATTAAACTGAAGTACAAAGGGTATATTTACATAAAGGGGCATATTTTTATTGCAGTAAATCTGAAATTTACCAAATATTTACTGCAAGTCAACCTTCCTGGTTCATGTGTTTTAAATAACAGTGACAGGTTAACCACCAGGATAACCCTTGCTAGTAAAATCAGCAGATACAATTCAAAACTGAACTCTAGAGAAAATGTAAAACTACCCAACTACCAAGGCACATTTTAGGCATTAGTTAAGAGCCCCAAAACATTATATATTTTCCAAAAGCAACTGGTCACACAATATTAGTGCAATGGTTTATCAAACCTGTATTTTCAGTAAAACTAGACTGATGTTAATTTTAGTGCACACAAACAAAATATATTTCCCTATTTTTGGTAAGATTTTAAAGATGAGATTGTGTCAATTAACCTCTTCAGCTCCGAAAGGCTTACTTTCATGATCAGTAAATTTTTTGCAATACTGCACTGTGTTACTTTCACTGACAATTGCACTGTCGTACGATGCTTTATCCAAATAAAATCAATGTCCTTTTTTCCCCACAAATAGAGATTTTTGGTTGTATTTGATCACATTTGCGGTTTTTATTTTTTGCGCTATAAACAACAAAAAGACAGACAATTTTGAAAAGAAAACAATATTTTTTACTTTCTGCTACAAAACACATCCGATAAAAAAATAAAAATAAATTCTTCATAGATTTAGGCCAATATGTATTCTGCTATATATTTTTGGTAAAAAATCCTAATAAGCATACACTGATTGGTTTGCGCAAAAGTTATAGCGTCTACAAACTATGGGATATATATTATGCAATTTTCTTTTTCTACTAGTAATGGCAGTGATCTTTAGCAGGACTGCAACATTGCCGCGGACAAATCTGACACTAAGCCCAGGTTCACACTGGGCTGTGGGAGTGAAGCCGTGCAAGTTCAGCTGAACTCGCACAATTTCACTCCAGCTGGCAGTCCCGATTTCGGCCGCGATTACAGAGACATCTGTGCAGGTTTCTGCACAGATGTCAATGTAAATCGCGGGCCAAAATCGCAAAAAGTAGTACAGAAACTACTTTTTGGAATCGGTGCAGCGCCGCAGATGCGGCCTCGCACTGATTAGGACAGTGCCATTGCCGGAAATTGCCGGCAAATGCCGCCTTTTTGAAATGCAATTTGACATGTGAAATCGCATGTCAAAACGCACCAGTGTGAACCAGGGCTAAGTGACACTTTTTGGGCACTAGTGACACCAATACAGTAATCAGTGCTAAAAAAAGCACTTTCAAGCCCTGTACACACGATCGGATATCCTATGGATTCTAATCCGATGTTTTTTTTTCAATCGGACATCTGATGAAACTGTCTTCCATCAGTCTTGCCCACACACCATCAGTCCAAAAACTGACCGTTTCAAAAGCCGTGACGTAAAACACTCTGATGAGCCGAGAAAAATTTAGTTCAATGCTTCTGAGCATGCGTTGACTTGATTCTGAGCATGCGTGGGTTTTTTATCCAATGGAGTTCCCCACAGACGATAGTAATTTGCTATCGTTTTTTTAACCATCGGATACATTTTAAACATGTTCTATTTTTAAACACCGATGGAAAAAAGACCGATGGGGCCCATACACAATTGGTTTGTCCGATAAAAACAGCCCATCGGACTGTTTTCATCGGTAAAACCTATCGTGTGTACACGGCTTCACTGTACTTATGACACTGGCAGGGAAGGGGTTAACATCAGGGGCGATCAAAGGCTTAAATGTGTTCCCTGGGGGTGCTTGCTAACTGTAGGGGGGTGCTTTGACTGGGGCAAGACAGAGATCTGTGTTCCTGCTTAGCAGAAACACAAGATCTCCATCTTCCCCTCTGACAGAACGGCGATCTGCCTTGTTTACATAGGCAGACCACCATTCTGCCAGTTCAATAACAATCACTGGGTGCCCGGAAAACATTGGGTCCTTCAGACCCGCTGATTGGCTCCTGCTGTGTCCAATCACAGCGGGAGTAGGTCGCCGGCAGAGCTATAGTGCGCTCCCCAAACCCGCATTGGAAATATTGTACAGGTACGTGATTTCACGTTAAAAGGCCACCCTGTTGCAGTAAATTACGTGGGGTAGTCCGGAAGCGGATAAACAGCTAACAAACATGTCAAGCCCTAAAATTGCATGTAGCTGCGAAGTCCACAGTAACCAAAATTGTCCACAAACAATGCTTTAAAAGTCCTTACAGGTCAGCAGTTTAGAATTAAACATGAATGATATCCCTAGAATTATTTCTCCCATTACATTGTGCACTGCAATACCTAATATGTGTATTGAGGTCAACGTTGGCGTACATAGGTGCATCACCAACACTAAAAGCTATAGCAGCTGGGGGTATGTGTAAATGCTGCCGCTGCTTCTGGCATAGACCTTATTAAAGCAGAAAACAAAATTAACCCTTTTATGACTAAGCCTATTTCTGACATTTGGTGTTTACAAGTTAAAATATGTATTTTTTTGCTAGAAAATTACTTAGAACCCCCAAAAATTATATATATATTTTAGCAGAGAATCTAGAGAATAAAATGGCAATTGTTGCAATATTTTATGTCACACAGTATTTGTGCAGCTGTGTTTTAAATGCAACTTTTTTGGAAAAATTAAATTTCATGAATTAAAAAAAAAAATTACAGTAAAGTTAGCCCAATTTTTTTGTATAATGTGAAAGATGATGTTACGCAGAGTAAATAGATACCAAACATGGCATGCTTTATAATTGCACACAGTCGTAGAATGGCGACATACTACGGTACCTAAAAATCTCCATAGGCGACGCTTTAATTTTTTTTACGGTTACCAGGTTAGAGTTACAGAGGAGGTCTATGGCTAGAATTAATGCTCTCGCTCTGACGCTCGCCGCGATACCTCACATGTGTGATTTGAACACCGTTTACATATGCAGGCGCGACTTCCGTTTGCTTTTTCTTTGGTGCGCGAGCTCGCGGGGATAGGGGCGCTTTAAAATTGTATTTATTTTTTTATCTTCTTTATTTTATTTATTTTTATAATTTAAAACTAGTTTTTTTTTTTATTAAAAATTTTGATCACTTTTATTGCTGTCACAAGGAATGTAAACATCCCTTGTGACAGTAATAAGTGGTTACAGGTACTCTTTATGGAGGGATCGGGGGTGTAAAAGACCCCCAATCCCTCCTTTGCACTTCAAAGTATTCAGATCGCTGAAAACGGCGATTCTGAATACCATGTATTTTTTTAAATCCGGCGCCATTGGCAGCCGAGTAACCTGGACGTGACGTCATGACGTCGCTTCCGTGGTTACATTGAAGAGACTGAATCAAAGCTGTTCGCAGCTTTGTTTCAGTCTCTCTCTAGGCGCCAGGGGTGGCGCATCGTGGATCGGGTCTCCCGGTGGGACAGGAGGCCCGGTAAGAGCGGCAGAGGCTGCGGGAGGGGGGGGATGTCCCCTCCCGCTCCTCCGGGATAACAGCCGAGCGACTTTTAGCCGCATCAGTTGTTATTCCTAGAAAGCCAATCGCTGGCTCTAAAAAATTATACCGGGATGATGCCTGCAGCTGCAGGCATCATCCCAGTATAACCCCCAAAACCGAGGCCGCATATCTGCGTACGCTCGGCGGGAAATTAGTAAATAAATCAACATGGATTTGGATATAATTTGTTAGTTATTACATGAAATAAAAATGTATAGCTAATTGCCTTATTAAGTTTATAAATAAACATAAAATGATTCTCCTTACTTTCCATTTGTACTGTGTGGATGAAAACGATTACATAAATTAACAGAATCATTGATTTTCTGTTTTTGTATTTGGTCATGTATCAGTATCTACAAATTTTTGTCACATTTCTTTCTTTTACCTAGCACACTGTTTTCTGCTTACAGCCTGAAGTTGAAACGTGAAATTAATTTTGTATACATTTATAAATAGGCAGCATATTCCTCATGCATGTGTAAGAGTGTGGAAAATAGGAACTTGCTATGGAAATTTTTCAGTTGCGTATATATATTTTTTCCAGTTCTGTGTATGTCTCCATCTAAGCGTTGAGGCAAAGTAATTGTTTTATGTAAGCTTATTTTCAGAATGGAACAGAAAGAATTATTAAGAGCAGCAGTGTAAAACTATCAATGCTGTTCGGTAGTTCTAAAGATAAAATATATTTTAAAAAAACTATAACATTAAATGACTTTTTCTTGTGCCTTCATTATATCTACTGTATGCTAGGGATGAAAATCACACAATGATTAGAAATAAAAAGGATTCTCCGTAATTCAGCATAGACTTTTCATGAATATAAATATAATAAGAAATGCATCATTGTATGTTGGTATTTTTTTATATTAGTAGAACTTCAGCACCTTATATTATTGCACCAATGTATGTATTAGTATATCATGTGTGTATATAAAGAGTTATTATTAGTGTTGCACTTGATAGGAATGTGTTTGTGTTAAAGGGGTTGTAAAGGTTCGTTTTTTATTTTCTAAATAGGTTCCTTTAAGCTAGTGCATTGTTGGTTCACTTACCTTTTCCTTAGATTTCCCTTCTAAATATTTTTTTTCTTTGTTTTCTTTGTCTGAATTTCTCACTTCCTGTTCCTCCTCAGTAAGCTGTTCAGTAAGCTGTTCTGGCTGACTCCACCCCACTCGGAAGATGGTGTGAAGTTTAGTGAGGAGAAACAGAAAGTGAGAAATTCAGACAAAGAAAAAAAAACATTTAGAAGGGAAATCAAAGGAAAAGGTAAGTGAACCAACAATGCACTAGCTTAAAGGAACCTATTTAGAAAATAAAAAACGAAACTTTACAACCCCTTTAATGACAGGATGAGAGGTTCAGAGCACCAACAGTCCCAACATTCTATCAATACAGGGTACCTTTAAAAACAAAGGCTGCTACACATGATTCTTGACTCTCTGTTAGAATAGTAAGATGTGTCTGTTTGTTAAGAAGTATGAATTGCATAACATGCAGTGATGGCTTATAACACAGATGTATTTTTGTATAGTAAATGATCTTTTGTCTGCAGCAAGGAATGAGAGATTTCAAGAGGGAAAGAGACTGGTAACCATTTAGAGGTACAATACATGTGGGTGTAGTGATTTCTTCAAAGGTTAGTGTTCTAGACCTCCATTGAGAATGCTCACTTTAGTGTAGGTGTAGTAACTAAGAGCCGGTTCACACAGGGACGACTCAGCCGCCTGACAAGTCGCACTCCGCTCTATTCAATAAAACCATTCTAATAGGAGCGACGCAAGTCACTCTGACTTAGAAAAAGGTTCTTGTACGACTTTGGGGGCGACTCAGGGCGACTTGCATTGCAATACAGAAGTAATTTTGCAAGTCGCCTCTCAAGTCGTCTTGAGATCGCCTTGCCGAGTCGCCCCCAAAGTCATGCGCCCCTGTGTGAACCGGCTCTTACTCAATAGTAAGAATAGCCATACAATAACAAAACATACATAAGGCAAATCAACTGTAGTGATTATTTGGGAAGTATAAACGCCCATAGCTATTTACACAGCCATTTCTGGCCATATGCTGCCCAGATCAGGGGGGTGAGTATGGTCAATTGTTTCCAATTAGCTGAAGACAGGAAGCCTGCATGACATGGCCATGGCTGTCCATGACTGTTCGCATGTTATCATTAAAGGATTGTTTACCTGCAGCTAGGGACAGATAAGTGGCCATTTACTCCACTGTTTGCATCCAGGGCTGCTCATCATTACATAGTTAGTTGGTTTGAAAAAGGACACAAGTCCATTTGGTTTAACCAATTGAAAATAAAAAAATAAAAATAATAATAGAATAAACAGAAATCCTCCATATACAAAATCCTATACCCATAGTTTATCCAGAAAAAGGCAGAATATAAACACTTACAGTATATAAAGCATCTGTCCCTTAACAGCAGGTCATCACTCCATGTGCAATTGAGGATAGGTGTGAAGCTTCTGAGCCTGCCATTGATTTGTACAGGCTGAGAGGAAACACCTAGCCATGCCCGCCACAGATACTGATCTGGGTGATGTACAGCCAGGAATGGCTGTGTGAATTAGTCTGTAAGTATCTAAGGCAAGAGAGGGTTGGCTTAAAACCCCTGTTAGGATTTTTTTTTTCTTTCTGTGTCCCTGTTAGTGAGTTTTACCATTTTTATTTTTTTAATTCCAAACAAGTTTTATTGAGACAAATACAAGTTAACAACGTATGGTTACTTTACAGTTACAGGGTTAATAAGAAGATGTGACATATTGAACATGTTATACGAAGTATAAGTATAGCCATGAATCAAAACATCAGATACAAGTGAAAAAAAAAAAACAGAAAACATGAAGGCACTTGTATAGCTTTGATGTTGCTTATAGAAGTTAGTCACAACAATGTAACTTGAGTAAGATATTAAGGCTGTTGTAGACAAGAGGTATGATCATTTAAATTATTATTTTTTCCTTGTGGGTAAGGTAAGTTTATACAATATAATTAGCCCAGTATAGGATATGTCAATTAGGAGCTTCTGTAAGTAATACATACTTTGTGGAATTGATTTTGTTACATCGTGCTTATCAATTGCCAAAGTGTGAGTGACTAGCATAGGTAATAAGGAGATGTCTCTTCTTGTATTTGAAGCTAAGGGGGGTAAAAGAAGAGAGAGAGAAAAAAAGGGGGAGGGGTGGGTAGAGGGGGTCTAAGTTTAGATTAGGGATAATGATTGCCTTAGTGAATTTATGTTTTTTGGTGCTAAGTTGTCTGAGTTTATGCCAGTTGGGTGTATGAAAGGTTTTTAATGGTGTATATACCTTTGCGTGCTAAAGTTAAGTCAAACAAATTCTTTATTATTATCACTGGAACTAAAAATGTAAAATTTTAATGGTCACCAGGACAGGAATTAGGGGAAATCATCTAATGGGGACTTTTGTTTAAGTGACTGTTGTCTATGATGGCATTTCCCTCACTAGTAAACATGTGAAAGGTTCTAATTGAATGTTTCATTTTCTGAGAGTTAGAAAGAAGATCATAAAGTATTTTGAAGTGTTAAACCATTTAGCGGTGCAATGCATGTAGCTTTAGTGACAGCATCAAAAATTTGTGTTTCTTTCTCGTACATCACGGGACACAGAGCGGCATAGTCATTACTATGTGGGTTATATAGTTTACCTTCAGGTGCTGGCACTGGCAACTTCCAAACCGGAAGTACCCTCCCCTATATAAGCCCCTCCCATCCGGGAGCACCTCAGTTTTTTGCCAGTGTCTAAGGTGTTGGCCAAGAAGTAACATGTGTTTTTCACTGAGCTTGCGTACAGGTTCTTTTGGGCCTCAGTAAGCTATTCCGGATCCAACCAAAAAAGCTTCATAGCTAAATGGTCGGTACCCGGGCCTTGCAGAGAAGAGCAAGGTTTTGCCTGTAATGCTTCTCTTAGGAGAGCTGGACCCTGGGATCCAGAGCTCTGGTCATACCCACGACCAAGATGTTTTCTGTGCAGGGTGCTATACAGGTCCAGGGGAGTGGAATCCTTGGGAACCCGGTCCCTGAAGGTTTAATTACAATGCCTCCCGTGATAGGTGAAGTTTGGGCTTCTGTGGACCAAACAAGAGTCCTGCGGTGGGGAAAAGGTAAGTGGGGGCCCCTCAGGAACTTGGTTCTATTGAGGGGACCCCCAACCCTAATATGTCTTTCTGCCTGTTACCTAACGGTATTCCCGCTAAATATCTGTGCATGCCTGTAACTACTAAAAAATGTAATAATTTTAATAGTGGTCAAGAAAAAAAAAAAATATATAGACTGTGGTACCTGTGTTAATCCACTAGAGGCCGCTGTGGAACATTTCTTGTCATGTGGACTGTTTTCTTTTCATCAGAGCAAGTCCAGGCAGATGGTGAGTTCTCTTGTGGGAAACTGCTTCCTCTGCCATGTTGCAATGCTCGTCCATCCCCCGGCCTGCGGCAAAGGGGCCCTGTCTCCTGTCCCTAGTTTCCCTTTTCAAAAAAGAGCGCCGAAGGCGCACGTGCCCGCGCGCGTGCGCATGCACGCGCCTCTATATATAGAGGTGAGCTGGAAAAGGGGGCGGAGCTTGGGGGATGACGCTCTGTGCGCGCCGCAGCGCTTCTGCGCATGTGCGGGCGTCCCAGCATGTTAAAAGGCACAATTATGTGTATGTGAGCTGGCTATGGAGTGCAGAGACAGAGCTGGCAACATTTAAAAAAGGCATACAGCAAGCGGTTGATGCAGGCATCCCCATAGAAAGGCACATTAGTAGACACCAACTGTTTTTATAGCAGCAATTGTGCTAGACTATTGTCAGTAAGTGGTGTATTTCGGCTGGAATACCTCAGCTTTGGGCTTAGGAATATGCCGTCTAAAAACTCCGGGACTAAAAATCCCAGGAAGCATAGGGGGTCTCCATCGGGCTCTGAGGATCTTGGGCATGCTTCGGCTGCACCAATCTCCCCTGAAGAATCAGAGGTTAGTGACCGTAGAGCACCCTCAGGAGTACCTGGCACTGTGGCTGTCCTCAGTTCACCTGCTCCTGTGTATGTAACAGAGGAGGTTTTTTCCTCAGCTCTGGGAGGACTGGAAGAGAGATTGACAACATTGATCGCTGCTTCCCTGTCACAGGGAAAGAGCGCCCGATCTCCGTCTCCTCCCTCAGAGTACCTGTTAGCAGAGCAACAGTCCCATACAGGGATCGACCTACCTGAAGGGGATCAGGATGAGGTTGATTCTGTTGTAGAGGAATCAACAGTGGAAGAGCCATTCTCAGCATCACATGCTGAAAGAGTATGGGTTCAGTCCCTGACTAACATGGTCCGATCAGCATTTAAAATGCCCCTTGCAGAGCCATCATCCACTTCTGTCTCCTCATTGGGGTCGCTAAAAGCTCCCCAGACTGTTTGTTCCTTTCCAATCCATCCTTTACTGGAAGGGCTCATTTACCAGGATTGGGAGCATCCTGATAGAATATTTACTCCTCCCAAGAGATTTCAGGTGGTCTATCCCATGGAGGATAAGTTCATCAAAAAATGGAGGGTCCCTTCAGTGGACACAGCCATCTCTTGTGTGAATAAATCACTGACATGTCCAGTAGATAATGTCCAAATGTTCAAGGACCCAGTAGATAAAAAATTGGAGTCCTTATTAAAATCTGCTTTTGCTACAGCAGGCTTGGTGACACAACCAGCAGTGGCAGCTATTGGGGTCTGCCAAGCAGTGAAGGATCAGTTGAAACAGGTCTTAAGGGACTTGCCAGATCAGCAGGCTCTTGCCCTAGCTGATCTACCTAGAGCCTTATGCTTTGCGGTTGACGCTATAAAGGATTCAATCCATCAGGCCTCCCGCCTTACGCTGTCTGTAGTACATATGCGCAGGCTTCTGTGGCTCAAAAACTGGTCTGCTGAAGCTCCCTGTAAAAAATTGCTGGTCAGCTTCCCATTTCATGGTGAACGCTTATTCGGGGAAGACCTGGACAAATATATCCAGAAAATTTCCAGCGGTAAAAGTACACTCTTGCCGGTTAAAAACAGAGTTAGAGGTCCCTCTTTTAAGAGGCCTGCTTCTCCAGTCCCTAGGACATCGGCTGTGAAACAGTTCCGGCGGCCTCCTCGGTCAAATCCCGGGGGTAAAAATCAGGGACAATTGCAGGGTAACAAGAAACCCTGGGTCAGGAGAGGTACAAAACCTCCCCCAAAGTCAAATGCATGAAGGGTTGCCCCCACTCAATCGGGTGGGGGGAAGACTTCAGTTGTTCTCAGAGACCTGGCGGGACACGATCAGAGACAGATGGGTGCTCTCCGCAGTAAGTCTGGGATACAAATTGGAGTTAAAAGACTCCCCTCCTTCCCATTTTATAAGGTCAAACGTGCCAAGGGATCCCCAGAAGAGAGGATCCCTCCTGTTGGCACTAGAACAATTATTGCTCCAAGCAGTAATTATAGAGGTTCCCCTGGAAGAATGGGGGTTCGGGTTTTACTCAAACCTCTTTACAGTCCCGAAGCCAAACGGGGACGTGAGGCCCATATTAAATCTAAAAGGGCTAAACAAATTCCTACATATCAGGACTTTCCGGATGGAGTCGATCTGATCGGTGGCCACTGCCCTACAAGGGGAGGAATGGTTAGCCTCGATCGACATCAAAGATGCTTATTTGCACATTCCCATCTTTCCAGTCCACCAAAAATGTCTACGCTTTGCAGTAGAAGGGTGCCATTTCCAGTTCAGAGCCTTACCCTTCGGTCTGGCCACAGCACCACGAGTGTTCACAAAAATTCTGGCCCCATTATTGGCCAATCTAAGAACACGAGGTGTAACGATAATGGCATATCTAGACGACTTGTTGCTGATAGACCACTCAGTGGAAAAACTAGAAGTGGTTGTTCACGAGACAATCGAGTATCTGGAATATCACGGTTGGATTATCAACCGAGACAAGTCAGCCCTAAAACCAGTCAAAAGTCTGGAATACTTGGGGCTAAGGCTGGATTCAGACCAGAGAAAAATTTTCCTGCCTCAAGAAAAGGTGTCGTCTTTGAGAGATTTGATCCACCTAGTGGGTACAAAAAGACAGCCATCCATACGCCTGTGCATGAGGCTGCTGGGAAAAATGGTGGCATCATTCGAAGCAGTACCCTACGGTCAATTCCATTCAAGGAATTTGCAAAGGGCTATACTGTCAGCCTGGAACAAAAGAGTTCAGGCTCTAGACTTACCAATGTCCTTGTCCCCTTCCATTCGCAAAAGCCTCCGTTGGTGGTTGGTTCCCCAGAATCTGGAAAAAGGGAAATCCTTCAGTCCGATTTCTTGGAAGGTGGTCACTACAGATGCCAGCCTTATTGGCTGGGGAGCAGTACTGGAGCAATGGTCTCTCCAGGGCAGCCCGGTATGCCCTAGTAGCATGGACATCCAAACTCCAAGGGTCCCCTGTCAGAATTCAATCGGACAATGCCACGGCAGTGGCATATATCAATCATCAGGGTGGCACCAGGAGTCGTGCAGCCCAGAGGGAAGTAAATTGCATCCTGAAATGGGCAGAAAGATATGTCCCAGCCATATCCGCGGTATTCATTCCAGGAGTCGAGAATTGGAAGGCGGACTTTCTAAGTCGCCAACAATTATGCCCAGGGGAATGGTCCCTTCACCCCGAGGTTTTCCGGACAATATGTCAGCGGTGGGGAACTCCGGATGTAGATCTGCTAGCATCCAGATTCAACGCAAAGGTGGACAGGTTTGTCTCTTGGACAAGGGATCCCCTAGCTTGCGGCTCGGATGCCCTAGTGTTCCCTTGGGATCAGTTCAAGCTGATATATGCATTCCCACCGCCACAATTGTTACCTCGATTACTCCGCAGAATCAGGGTAGAAAAGAAACCAGTGATTCTGGTGGCTCCAGCGTGGCCCCGAAGAGCATGGTACGCGGAGATTGTAAAAATGTCTGTGGGGAGTCCTTGGACCCTCCCACATCGTCCGGACCTGCTTTCGCAAGGACCGATATACCACCCTTCCTTACCAGCCCTAGGTTTGACGGCCTGGCTATTGAAGCCCACATTCTAAAAAAGAGAGGTCTCTCTAATTCTGTGGTATCTACCATGATCAATGCCAGGAAGCCGGTATCCAGGCAGATCTACTATAGAATCTGGAAGGCGTACATCGCCTGGTGTGAGGCCAAGAAATGGCATCCACGTAAGTACGTAATAGGTAGGATTCTGGACTTCCTACAGTGGGCTGTAGATAGGAAGCTTGTCTTGAGTACTATCAAGGGTCAGATTTCGGCCTTGTCAATATTTTTTCAGAGGCCCTTGGCTTCGCATTCACTAGTCAAAGCCTTTATACAAGGAGTGATGCATATTAGCCCTCCGGTTAATATTCCCATATGTCCATGGGACTTAAACCTGGTTCTGTCGGTTCTACAGAAACAACCATTTGAACCATTACAGCATATTTCCCTGGTTCTTCTCACCAGGAAATTGATTTTTCTAGTAGCCATTTGTTCGGCTAAAAGAGTGTCGGAATTAGCCGCTATGTCCTGTAGGGAGCCATATCTGGTTATCCATAAGGACAGAGTAGTGTTACGTCCTCATCCAGCCTTTCTTCCTAAGGTGGTATCGAGGTTTCATTTGAACCAAGATGTGGTTCTTCCTTCTTTTTTCCCCAAACCTAGTTCAGTAGAGGAAAAATTATTACATTCTTTGGATGTAGTAAGAGCAGTTAAAGCTTATCTAAAAGCCACTGCTCAGATTCGCAGAATGGATACTTTGTTTATTCTGCCGGAAGGCCCCAGAAAGGGTCAGGCAGCGTCAAAATCTACTTTAGCCAAGTGGATTCGACAGGTCATTATGCAAGCCTATGGCTTGAGAAGGAGACCGCCTCCGTTCAAAGTTAGGGCGCACTCCACGAGAGCAGTTGGAACTTCATGGGCGGTGCATCACCAGGCCTCCCTGGCTCAAATCTGTAAGGCCGCAACATGGTCTTCAGTACACACGTTTACTAGGTTCTACCAGGTGGACGTTAGAAGTCAGGAGGATGTCGCCTTTGGGCGCAGTGTGTTGCAGGCCGCAAAAGATCCTCATGTCTGATAGCGCTCAGCTTATGTATGGTGTACCCCCCCCTCATTGGGCATTGCTTTAGGACATCCCACATAGTAATGACTATGCCGCTCTGTGTCCCGTGATGTACGAGAAAGAAAATAGGATTTTTATAACAGCTTACCTGTAAAATCCTTTTCTTGGAGTACATCACGGGACACAGAGCTCCCACCCCTCTTTTGGGGACACTTATTGCTTTGCTACAAAACTGAGGTGCTCCCGGATGGGAGGGGCTTATATAGGGGAGGGTACTTCCGGTTTGGAAGTTGCCAGTGCCAGCACCTGAAGGTAAACTATATAACCCACATAGTAATGACTATGCCGCTCTGTGTCCCGTGATGTACTCCAAGAAAAGGATTTTACAGGTAAGCTGTTATAAAAATCCTATTTTTAAACTTCTGTTTAACCACTTCCAGACTGCCCACTGCACATTTACTGTGGCAGGGCGACCCGGCTGCGCGAAACAACGTACCTGTACGTTGTTCTTCCTTCCGGGTCTGGGTGCGAGCGTGCACGCTGTCACGGGCCGGGCAGGCGACTATAGAGGAGGCAGGAGGTGGATCCACTGTACCAGAGAGGGGATGGTACGAATCACACCGAGGGACCGGTTCTAAGCAGCTACCGGTTTTCACCAGAGCCCGCCGCAAGGCAGGATGGACTTGCTGCGGCGGTAGCAACCAGGTCGTGTCCCCCAGTAGCGACTCCACCTCTCTGGCGGCTGAGGCTGGTGCGGTACAAAAGGACTAGGCAGAGGCAAGGTCAGACGTAGCAAAGGTCAGGGCAGGCGGCAATGGTTCGTGGTCAGAGACAAAGGCAGAAGGTCAGGTACACAGGCAAGGTAAACTCAAAATACTTCCGCAAGGTACTAGGACAACAAGATCCGGCAAGGACAGGAAGGGGAAGTGGGTTTAAATAGGTTTTGGGTAGTGGAACCGTAATTGGACCGGGCACCAATCAATGGTGCACTGGCCCTTTAAATTTTAGAAGACCGGCGCGCGCGCGCCCTAGAACACAGCGGGGCCGCGCGCGCCGGGAGGAAGCAGGAAGAGGAAGGTAAGTGGAGAGGAGAGCGGAGCAGCGCCCACGGCCAGGGGGGCTGGCCGGAGCGCCGCAGAGGGGACGACGCCGTGAGTGCTCCGGGCTGGATGGGACACCCGGAGCACTCGGCGTTACAGTACCCCTCCCCTTAGGTCTCCCCCTTTTCTTGGAGGCCAAGAAACTACGGATGAGCTCTTTGTCTAAAATGTTGGTCTCAGGCTCCCAGGATCTCTCTTCAGGACCACAGTTCTCCCAATCAACTAAAAAGAATTTTTTACCTCGGACGACCTTGGAGGCGAGGATATCTTTCACCGAAAAGACATCGGAGGAACCAGAGACCGGAGCAGGAGCGGTGACCTTGGGGGAAAATCGGTTAAGAATGAGGGGTTTAAGGAGAGACACGTGAAAAGAGTTGGGGATGCGAAGAGAAGGAGGAAGATGGAGTTTGTAAGAGACAGAATTGATTTGGTTTTTGACTTTATAAGGTCCGAGGTAACGAGGGCCCAGCTTGTAGCTAGGTACCCGAAACCGAACATATTTGGAGGAGAGCCACACTTTGTCACCAGGGAGATAGACAGGGGGAATTCTTCTCTTTTTATCTGCATGTCTCTTCATGCGGGCAGAGGCCAGAGATAGCGAGTTTTGAGTCTCTTTCCAGATAGAGGAAAAGTCCCGGGTTAATTCATCCACGGCAGGAACTCCAGAAGAAGTGGGAATGGGGAGGGGGGGCAAAGGGTGGCGGCCGTAGACCACAAAGAAAGGTGATTTGGAGGACGATTCAGAGTTCTTGAAATTGTATGAGAATTCCGCCCAGGGCAATAGGTCGACCCAATCGTCTTGACGGGCGGAGACAAAATGTCGTAAGTAGTCACCAAGGACCTGGTTAACTCTCTCCACCTGTCCATTGGATTGCGGGTGATAAGCAGAAGAAAAATTCAATTTAATCTTAAGTTGAGTACAGAGAGCTCTCCAAAATTTTGAGATAAATTGAACGCCTCTATCCGAGACGATATGTGAGGGAAGGCCATGGAGACGGAAAATTTGAAGAAAAAAGTGCTTCGCCAACTGAGGTGCAGTAGGCAGACCAGGAAGAGGGACAAAATGAGCCATTTTCGAAAAGCGGTCAACGACCACCCAGATGACAGTGTTACCATGAGACAACGGAAGGTCCGTGATGAAATCCATGGCAATGTGGGACCATGGTAGTTCAGGCACCGGTAGAGGA
This sequence comes from Rana muscosa, assembly GCA_029206835.1. Classification (NCBI taxonomy): domain Eukaryota; kingdom Metazoa; phylum Chordata; class Amphibia; order Anura; family Ranidae; genus Rana; species Rana muscosa. The sequence continues at coordinate 588,524,175 of CM055121.1, forward strand.
AGGAGAAGACCTGCAGGCTTCAGGCGTGGAGTTTTGTCACGTGCACAGATAGTGCAGGCTCGTACAAAGTCAGTCATATCTCTTTCCTGGGTAGGCCACCAATAGTGTCTGGCCAACAATTGTAAGGATTTTTTGATCCCAGCATGGCCGGCTAGATGGGAGGAATGGCCCCACCTAAGTATCTGGAGACGAAGGCCTGGAGGAACGAAAGTTTTTCCTGGAGGGACTGGCACCAGAGCAGCGGGAGCAGAGGAAATCAGGCACTCAGGGGGTACGATGTGTTGTGGGGGGTTCCCGGTTTCGGAGGCATCAGAGGAACGGGACAAGGCATCCGCCCTGACATTCTTGTCTGCGGGACGAAAATGGATCTGAAAATTGAACCGGGCAAAGAACAATGACCACCTGGCCTGGCGAGGATTCAAGCGCTGAGCGGACTGAAGGTAGGACAAATTCTTATGGTCAGTGTAGATGGAGATGGGGTGAAGAGAACCTTCCAGGAGATGTCTCCACTCTTCTAATGCCAACTTGATGGCCAACAGTTCACGGTCACCTATGGAATAGTTCTTTTCAGGAGGGGAGAAGGTTTTAGAGAAAAAACCACACGTGACGTTTCCTCCTTTAGCATTTCTTTGAAGAAGAACGGCTCCGGCTCCTACCGAGGAGGCGTCAACTTCAAGGAAGAACGGCTTAGTGGGGTCTGGTCGAGATAGAACAGGTGCCGAAGAGAAGGCGGTTTTCCATTCATCTCCTTTACGGATTCTGATGAGGTTATAAGCGCCCCTGAGGTCTAATTTTGAAAAAACCTTTGCTCCGCGCAGACGGTCAAAGAGCTCCGAGATGAGAGGCAGAGGGTAGCGATTTTTAACAGTGATCTTATTAAGACCACGATAGTCTATGCAAGGGCGTAGTGAACCATCCTTCTTGGTAACGAAGAAGAACCCCGCTCCGGCTGGGGAGGATGATTTCCTAATAAACCCTCTCTTGAGGTTCTCCTGTATGTAATCGGACATGGCCTTGGTTTCGGGAGAGGAGAGAGGGTAAATTCTGCCACGGGGTGGTGTAGTACCTGGGAGCAAGTCAATGGGGCAGTCGTAGGGTCTATGTGGAGGTAAGACCTCCGCCTGTTTTTTGCAAAAAACATCGGAAAAGTCCTGATAGGCCTTGGGAAAGCCAGGCAAAGGAGTAGAAACGGGAATTCGACTGGTAGGTATAGACTTAAGACAATGCTTGTGGCAGGAATAGCCCCAGGATTTGATGTCTCCCGTGGTCCAGTCGAGGGTAGGAGAATGACGCTGGAGCCAGGGTAGGCCAAGAAGGATGTCAGAAGTACAGTTCGGCAAAACAAAGAATTCAATCTTTTCTTGGTGAAGGACCCCAACGGACATGAGCAGGGGTTCGGTGCGGTAACGCACGGTACAATCCAGATTCTCTCCATTTACGGAGGAAATGAAGAAGGGTCTGATGAGACGGATAACAGGAATGTTGAACCTGTTGATGAAGGAGGCTTCAATAAAGTTTCCTGCAGAACCGGAGTCCAGGAAGGCCACCGCAGAGAAGGGGGAGCCGGCAGAAGGAGAGATCCGCACAGGAATAGTCAGACGTGGAGAGGAAGAATTCACACCTAGTAACGCCTCTCCCACGCTCACTAGGTGCGAGCGTTTCCCAGACGTGGAGGACGAATGGGGCAGTCCTTTAGGAAATGTTCAGAGCTCGCACAATAGAGGCATACGTTCTCATTCCTACGGCGAGACCTTTCTTGCAGGGTCAGACGAGATCGGTCGACTTGCATGGCCTCCTCGACAGGAGGCATGGTATCAGGATGCGTAGGATTCAGGAAGAGAGGAGCCAGGCGCGGATAACGCCTGGTACGAACAAGATCTTTCTCCAGGCGAAGCTCTTGGCGTCTTTCAACGTAGCGGATGTCAATGCGGGTAGCTAAGTGGATAAGCTCTGTCAGGGTGGAGGGTATGTCTCGTGCGGCCAGAGAGTCCTTGATGTGGCTGGATAAGCCTTTCTTGAAGGTTGCGCAGAGAGCCTCATTATTCCAGGCTAGCTCTGAGGCCAGTGTGCGGAACTGTATGGCATATTCGCCCACAGAGGAGTTTACTTGGACCAGGTTAAGCAGGGCGGTTTCAGCGGATGATGCTCGGGCTGGTTCCTCAAAAACGCTACGAACCTCAGCAAAGAAGGAGTGAACGGTGGCCGTAGCAGGGTCATTGCGGTCCCAGAGTGGCGTGGCCCAGGCCAAGGCCTTCCCAGACAACAGACAGACCACAAATGCCACCTTAGAGCGTTCTGTGGAAAACTGGTCCGACATCATTTCAAGATGCAGGGCACATTGAGACAAGAATCCCTGGCACATCTTAGAATCCCCGTCAAATTTCTCCGGAAGAGACAAGCGGATCTTTGAACTAGACGCGGCTGCTCGGAGAGGAGGAGATGCTGGAGCTTGTCGCGGCAGACGCTGCTGGACCATGGCGGTCAACTGCGCCAGCTGCTGTCCTTGTTGGGCAATCAATTGCGACTGCTGGGCAACCACGGTAGTGAGATCAGCGAGATTGGGCAGCGGCACCTCAGCGGCATCCATGGCCGGATCTACTGTCACGGGCCGGGCAGGCGACTATAGAGGAGGCAGGAGGTGGATCCACTGTACCAGAGAGGGGATGGTACGAATCACACCGAGGGACCGGTTCTAAGCAGCTACCGGTTTTCACCAGAGCCCGCCGCAAGGCAGGATGGACTTGCTGCGGCGGTAGCAACCAGGTCGTGTCCCCCAGTAGCGACTCCACCTCTCTGGCGGCTGAGGCTGGTGCGGTACAAAAGGACTAGGCAGAGGCAAGGTCAGACGTAGCAAAGGTCAGGGCAGGCGGCAATGGTTCGTGGTCAGAGACAAAGGCAGAAGGTCAGGTACACAGGCAAGGTAAACTCAAAATACTTCCGCAAGGTACTAGGACAACAAGATCCGGCAAGGACAGGAAGGGGAAGTGGGTTTAAATAGGTTTTGGGTAGTGGAACCGTAATTGGACCGGGCACCAATCAATGGTGCACTGGCCCTTTAAATTTTAGAAGACCGGCGCGCGCGCGCCCTAGAACACAGCGGGGCCACACGCGCCGGGAGGAAGCAGGAAGAGGAAGGTAAGTGGAGAGGAGAGCGGAGCAGCGCCCACGGCCAGGGGGGCTGGCCGGAGCGCCGCAGAGGGGACGACGCCGTGAGTGCTCCGGGCTGGATGGGACACCCGGAGCACTCGGCGTTACACACGCTCTGCAGGCAACCTTCTCCCGTGGTGATTGGACACAGCAGGAGCCAATCAGTGGGTGTGGCAGATGCGATGTCTGCAGGGACCCACCGATTATTGACAGGAGAGGCAGAACAGCGGTCTGCCTATGTGAACAAGGCAGACCGCCATTCTGTCAGAGAGAAAGATGGAGATCTTATGTTTCTTCAGAGCAGGAAGACAGATCTCTATCTTCCTCCAGTTAAGCCACTCCCCACACAATTAGAAAGCACTCCCTAGGAGCACACGTAACCCTTTGATTGACCCTGATGTTAACCCCTTCACCGCCAGTGTCATTAGTACAATGAGAGTGCATTTTTTTAGCACTGATCACTGTATTAATGTCACTAGGTCCCCAAAAAGTGTTACTTAGTGCCCAATTTGTCCACCGCAATGTCACAGTCTTGCTAAAAATCGCTGATCTTCACCATGACTAGTAAAAATAAAAAGGCCATAAAAATATCCCATAGTTTGTCAATGCGATAACTTTTGCACAAACCAATTAATATATGCTTATTGGGATTTTGTTTACCAAAAATATGTAGCAGAATACATATTGGCCTAAATTGATAAAGAAATTAGTTTTCTTTAATTTAATATTGGATATGTTTTATAGAAGAAAGTAAAAAATTCCATAAATATATCCCATAGTTTGTAGACGCTATAACTTTTGCGCAAACCAATCAGTGTATGCTTATTGGGATTTTTTACCAAAAATATGTAGCAAAATACATATTGGCCTAAATCTATGAAGAAATTAGATTCTTTACATTGTTTTTATTGGATGTGTTTTGTAGCAAAGTTAAAAAAATATTGTTTTCTTTTTCAAAATTGTCTGTCTTTTTTTGTTTATAGCGCAAAAAATAAAAACCGCAGAGTTGATCAAATACCAACAAAAGAAAGCTCTGATTGTGGGAAAAAAGGACATCAATTTTGTTTGGGTACAGTGTTGCATGAACGCACAATTGCAGTTAAAGTAATGCAGTGTTGTATCGCAAGAAAATGCCTGGTCATGAAGGGTGTGAAACCTTCTGGGGCTGAAGTGGTAAAATGCTCACTTTGGTTTAGGTACAGTAAGCAGCCTAATAAAGTAAGGATAGCCATGCAATGGAAGTATAGATGGCTTTTACAGTGGATCCAAAGCCACAATATATTTTTTGGGGATATAGTGGTGATGGCTTAGAACCCCTGTCATGATTTAACTGCTTTCTATGTCCCTGTTGATGGCATTTACTCTCACAATTTGCCTGTCTAATTGTTATTACAGAAACTGAAAAGACACAATTTCGAGTTGTTACCAGCATAGGAATAAATGGTAAATCGTCCAAAAAAGACACTTGTTGCAGTGACAACTGTCTATGCTGCCGTTTCCCTCACTTTTCAAGGATTTCCTCTGACTTCCTTCTGTTCTGTAAGAGGGGACGTACAATTAAATCTTCCCAGTAACAATGAGATAGCGAAAATAATGGGCTGCTGTGCCACGTGAACCACAGAAAAAAGGTGTATGAACCTTTTTAAAAACACAGCTGCAGGAAAACAGCATGGTCTATTTGACCCATGACCCATCACTCACGTTCATGCTACCGGCTGTTATGCGTGGGGGTGCCATTCAGAATGAACGGCAGCCCCGTGCCTCGCAGGAGCAGCACGATTCAGCTGCAGGTGGTTGCAGGAATTGATGTGAACACACAGTGTGGGCTAGTGTGAACCTAGCCATAAAGGAACTCTCACAGCAGTACATTTTTAAATGTTCTAAATCCTCCTTTTGCTGTTAAGAATCAGAAAAAAAGCAGGAACAGTGGGATCTGGAATACCTGTTTGTTGCTGGTTTGGTTTAAAGCTTCTGGCTATCTTCTTATATATGGGTAGATTTGGTTTAAATAAGCAAAATATTCTACTTAACAGAACTTGAACCTTGTAGTGAATTTTAGTATCTTTTAAATTCTGGCTTATCATAGTTGTTATGCCCAAGACAATGTTTAACATTAACAAATGTAAGGGGGTGTTGTGAATTTGAGATTACAAATTAAGGAAATCATTCTGTTTTCCACTAATGATAAATGCCATTCCTTATCCTATTTGCATTTATATCAGACAGAGGGTGTATAATAAAATAAGCAGTTTGTCATTAAAATAACATTGCTGGGGGAGAAAATAGGCTAGTGCATATTCAAAGAAACTTGTTGGATTTTTTCATGATGCATCAAGCAGATGCTCTTGGTGTTCCCAAAGTAATTTAAAAATTACCATCACGCATTGTTTATTTTCAAGGTTAATTTGTTATCTTGTCAAAATATTAAAAGTTACATTGGAGAAATTTTACTTGCTATTAAAACTGACCCAGGAAAATTCAGCTTCATCATTTTCACATACAAATAACTCACTTAATATGCACTAAAACATGAGTGCTGAGAAAGAAAATCAACATCTACAATATGTAGCTAAAAGATAGGAGAACCTATAGTGGCATTCTTTGACCTTACATTTTGGGATGTATAACAGGTGATAGAGTGCCAAGGTCACCTCTAATATCTGTTTTTTTAGTTTTCAGTAGATGTTACACTATAAAATATTATGCTGCTTATTTAAACTGCTGCTTTATACAGATTTTGAATTGTGCATAGCAACAAATCAAATGTTCACTTTAGTTTTATAACATGCCTTGGCAGAATGATTCTGTAGCTGGAATCAAATTAGTTTATTCAGGCAATACAAGTGCAGTTCTGTTGTTTTTTTATTTATTTTTCTATGAACAGCTCCTGTGAAGTAATTACTATATATGTTTTGTTTCTACCCTTCTGACTGTTTTCAATCCCATCATACAACATTTTTAAAATATTTGATACCTTGTTTACCACATATATGACTGCATATCATAATGCTAATATCCCTAGTTTAAGTCCATTTGTTCAGTATCAAAGTTTTTTTCCCTTGCCAAACACACAAAAATACAACACAATAAGGTCCAATATCATTATGCTGGTTCATACATATACTGTAAGCACTTTAAAAAAAAAAAGTAAAAAAAAAAACAGCCTAACTAAAAAAAAATAACAAGGCAAATCGTGTTGAGCATTGCTCAGTTATCATTAACAATCTATAGGATTAATAATTTGTTATTCTGAATACATTATAATTCAGTTACTTGTCATTTCTAGGCATGTACTACTAGAAAAGAGCAGGTAAAGAATGTCATTTGGGCATCACTTGCAACAGTAGGTCTATATAACAGTATGGTACCGACGGTGCTCATGATTGTTGGAAGCAACTGTATATGTAGAAACAGATTTTTTCACAAGCTGAAAAGTCCCTTTGCAACCAATAGCCATAAGGAAACAAAGCTCTCGGCATACACATGCTGCATCTATTAGGTGATTAAATCTCAAAGAGTATTGTGGCTGATCTACAGTGTGTAAGTTATTTGAGGATGGACAGATGTATGACTGCTCATTTTTCTTGGCGAGACATCTGTCTGTGTATTAGCAGCCTATCAGGGCTGTATTTGAACATCATGCAGCTTTAGACACACCTGAACAAGGTGCATTTTTCTACATGCTCTGCCCCTTGTTGTATGTGATAAATTTATGTATGTTTTTTTAACCACTTCAGATCCGCGCTATAGCCAAAAGATGGCTGCAGCGCGGACCTGAACTGCCAGGAGGGCGTCCCTGGACGTCCTTGTGTTTACTTCCGCAATGTGCGCCCGCACGCATTGCGGAAGAGCTGTGCCCGATGTGTCACGCGGGCCGTGATGTCCGCCAGTTACTCGTGATCGGCAGTCACAGAGCCAGGGACGTGGATCTGTGTGTGTAAACACACAGATCCACGTCCTGCTAGGGAGAGGAGACCGATGGTGTGTCCCTTGTACATAGGGACAACCATCGGTCACCTCTCCCAGTCAGTCCCCTCCCCCCACAGTAAGAATCACTCATGAGAGAACACATTTAACCCCTTCCCGCCCCCTAGTGGTTAACCCCTTCCCTGCCAGTCACATTTATACAGTAATCAGTGCATTTTTATAGCACTGTTCGCTGTATAAATGTGAATGGTCCCAAAATAGTGTCAAAAGTGTCCGATGTGTCTGCCGCAATATCGCAGCCCTGACAAAAATCCCAGATCACCGATATTACTAGTGAAAAAAAAATGTCATAAATCTATCCCTATTTTGTAGGCGCTATAACTTTTGCGCAAACCAATCAATAAATGCTTATTGCGATTTTTTTTTTACCAAAAATATGTAGAAGAATAACGTATCGGACTAAACTAAAGGGAAAAAAAATGGGATGTTTATTATAGCAAAATGTAAAAAATATTGTTTTTTTTCAAAATTGTCGCTCTTTTTTTGTTTATAGCGCAAAAAATAAAAACCGCAGAGATGATCAAATACCACCAAAAGAAAGCTCTATTTGTAGGAAAGAAATGATAAAAATGTAATTTGGGTACAGCGTTGCAATTGTCATTCAAAGTGCATCAGCGCTGAAAGCTGAAAATTGGTCTGGGCAGGAAGCGGGTTTAAGTGCCCAGTAAGCAAGTGGTTAACTGTGAGCAAGAAAAGCCTTCTGGCTCGTATCAACATACCCTGCACCCTCTTCCCCTTTTTATTTCTCTTGAAGAGAAAGTTTCCTGAAGTGGCTAGGAGAGGTAAATATAATGTGTAAAAGGATTTTACAATTAGTATATTTTGAGGCTTGGTACTTCCCATTATCATTTCAACTGCTCTATGTACTTGCCTATAACTAACATGATGGTAAACATAGCCCTGCAGTCACAATATGCTGCACTCTGCAATCATTGCTGGTTTATGTGTTAACTACAGCTAACATTATCCTGCAAACTGCAACCTTGCCTAAATATTTTTCAGATATGTGTTCCTCTCGGTGTTGGCACTCTTTGGTTTTCCTTCCTACCTTTCCTTACTTAACTCGCCCATTTTTTTCAATTTCCACCATTCAAGCCAGCTATCACAGAATACAGTTTCAATCTCTGGCAATTCTCAGGACTGTTTTCTTGTAATCCCCTATATATCATGAAACAAATATAATGGTTTTCACATAAGATGAAATGCATGGTTAGGGATTGATTTTCATATTTTCAGATGCCTTAGAGTATAACTTACAGAATATATTGTAGTAATGCTAAGAGCGATCTTTATCTAGAATAATTATAGCTGTTAGAGATATGTAAACATGAAAACAGTCTTTCGCATAGACTTAAGGTATTTTATAAATTACATCTATATTTTATGAAGTATAAGACAGTTCAAATGGATTGCATAATGCCTAAATTCAAAGCAATAGCACAAATTATATTTGGGAGTTAGAAAGGCAGTCTGAAATATTATGCCAGCACATTAAATATTATATTGTACATAGTAATTGGGACACCTGCCTTTACACACATATGAACTTTAATGGCATTTCAGTCTTAGTCTGTAGAGTTCAATATTGTGATGACCCACCGTTTGCAGCTATAACAGCTTCAACTCTTCTGACAGGGCTATCCACAAGGTTTAGGAGTGTGTCTATGGGAATGTTTGACCATTCTTCCAGAAGCGCATTTGTTAGATGTTGGGCGAGAAGGCCTAGCTTGCAGTTTCCATTCTAATTCATCCCAAAGGTGTTCTATCGGGTTAAAGTCAGGACTTTGTGCAGGCCAGTCAAGCTCCTTCACCCCAAACTCGCTCATCTATGTCTTTATGGACCTTGCTTTGTGCACTGATGCGCAGTCATGTTGGAACACGAAGGGGTCATCCCCAAACTCTTCTCACAAAGTTGAAAGAATTAAATGGTCCAAAATGTCATTGTATGCTTATGCCTTAAGTGTTCTCTTCAAAGGAACAAAGGGGCCAAGCCCAACCCCTGAAACACAACCCCACACCTTAATCCCCCCTCCACCAAATGATTTGGACCAGTGCACAAAGCAAGGTCCATAAAGACATGGATGAACGAGTTTGGGGTGGAGGAACTTGACTGGCCTGCACAGAGTCCTGACCTCGACCCGATAGAATATCTTTGAGATGAATTAGAGAGGAGACTGTGAGTCAGGCCTTCTTGTCCAACATCAGTGCCTGACCTCACAAATGTGCTACTGGAAGAATGGACAAACATTCCAATAGTCACGCTCCTAAACCTTGTGGACAGCCTTCCCAGAGTAGTTAAAGCTGTTATAGTTGCAAAGGGTGGGCCAACTCAATATTTAACCCTACGGACTAAGTCTGGGATGCCATTAACCACTTAAGCCCCGGACCAATACGGGCCATTATGACCAGGCCCCTTTTTGCGATTCGGCACTGCGTCGCTTTAACTGACAATTGCGCTGTCGTGCGACGTGGCTCCCAAACAAAATTGGCGTCCTTTTTTTTCCAAAAAATAGAGCTTTCTTTTGGTGGTATTTGATCAGCACCGTGGTTTTTATTTTTTGCGCTATAAACAAAAATAGAGCGAAAATTTTGAAAAAAATTACATATTTTTTACTTTTTTCTATAATAAATATCCCAAAAAAATATATAAAAAAACATTTTTTTTCCTCAGTTTAGGCCGATACGTATTCTTCTACATATTTTTGGTAAAAAAAATCGCAATCGGCGTTTATTGATTGGTTTGCGCAAAAATTATAGCGTTTACAAAATAGGGTATAGTTTTAAGGCATTTTTAATAATTTTTTTTTTTTTTACTAGTAATGGCGGCGATCAGCGATTTTATCCGTGACTGCGACATTATGGCGGACACATCGGACACTTTTGACACATTTTTGGGACCATTGTCATTTAAAATGCACTGGTTACTGTGAAAATGACACTGGCAGTGAAGGGGTTAACCACTAGGGGCGCTGAAGGGGTTAAGTGTGCCTAGGGGCGTGTTACTAACTGAGGGGGGGGCGTGGCTACGACTGACACGTCACCGATCTCCGCTCTGATTACACAGAGCGGAGATCGCTGACAGTGTCAGTAGAGGAGTGGGGAGATGCTGTGTTTACACACACATCTCTCCGCTCCGATCCTCGATCGCGGGGATCGCCGCGGCGATCGAGTCCGCGGGACCCGCGGTCCCACTCACGGGGAAGGCAGGGGGGTCACGAGCGTGCCGCCGGGGGCGGGCGTGCGACCCCAACGTCGGAAGTTAAAGGGCCACATACAGGTATGTGATTGTGCCTGCACGAGCCATTCTGCCGATGTATATATGCCGTGAGCGGACGGCAAGAGGTTAAAGTTCTTGTGCATGTAAAGGTGGGTGTCCCAATACTTTTGACAATAGAGTGTGTATGTATGTATATATATATATATATATATATATTGTGTGTGTGTATATATATATATATATATATATATATATATATATATATATATAAAATGAGCTTTGAAGAAGTCATTATAGACGTAAAGTGTAGAGCAGAGCTTTTCTAGGCATCAGTCCAGAGCAGAGTCTAAGTGTGCGCTGCTATGGGCCTCAGAAAACAACCAAAACGGATAAGCAAATAAAATAAAACAAATTAGATAATATGTGTGCTAATATCCCCCTAAAGTACAAATGAACAGCTACAGCCATTAGCTAGTGACCTCAACACTCCAAAACAAATAATAATAAGAAAAAAATTAAAATGGTGCGTTAGTTCAAAAAAGGAAGCATATGCAGCAAAAGCAAAACAAATATAGATTAATAATTACCCTTCATTTCCAAATATTAAAAACATATAAATACATTACATATGTCAAATGTGATAAAGTGCTCTAATCAAAAAAGTTGTGAAAATCAAGTGCTCAATAAACAGTTCTTGAAAATTGTGATCACAATTGCTTCCACCTTCCAAACATCCACCTAGAGTGTGCCCCAGCAGCTCACCTTAAGCAAAGACCACAGCAGGTTTAGCAGCTCTCTCCTCTTCTCTCTTGCATCAAAGACCACAGCAGATCTGACACGGCTTTAATATATGGATCCTTTATGGAAAATCACATTCCTCTCACCTCTCCTTGTAGCATAAGCCCAGATATATGGTATGTGGTATAGTTATCGAGGATAAACTTCTACTATGCTGTATTAATTCTCTTCCTCCCCTCCATTCAAAGGCCATACAAAAAAAAAATGAGATCTCCATAGTGCAGTAATTTCATAAAAGCAGTAATTTTATTGTAATGTAGTAACTTACATTTAAGATAAAAACAAGCAGTATCAATAAATGCAAAACTTCTGGTCACAGCCGCGACCGGACATGACATCACCGGCTCCTCTTATGCCATGTACACACGATCGGAAATTCCGACAAGAAAAGTCTGATGTGAGCTTTTTGTCGGAAATTCCGACCGTGTGTAGGCTCCATCTGACTTTTTCTGTCGGAATTTCCGCCAACAAAAGATTGAGAGCAGGTTCTCTATTCTTCCGACGTAAAAAGTTTCTATCGGAAAATCTGGTAGTCTGTATGCAATTCTGACGCGCAAAAAAACATGCATGCTCAGAATCAAGCAGAAGAGCCAAACTGCCTATTGAACTTCATTGTTCATTGATCTCGGCTCGTCGTACTTCTTGTACGTCACCGCGTTCTTGACGGTCTGAATTTCCGACAAGATTTGTGTGACCGTGTGTATTCAACACAAGTTTGAGCCAACATTCCGTCAGAAAAAATCCACGATTTTCTTGTCGGAATTTCCGATCGTGTGTACGCGGCATTAGAGCATAGGATTTTATGTGTGCTAGCCACAGCCCATTCTGTCTGTGCACCTAAGCTGTCAGTAGGATACCACAGAGTGCCGTGAGCCACTGGAGTGACCTCACTCTGAGTTCTGATGTTTTGTTTCAACTTTACCTTGATTTGTGAGCTCAGTTGTTTGAATAAGTTTGTTAAAATCCCTGCAATGTATATAGAATATCCAGAGGGGAATGTTTTTTTTTTTTCTCAGCAAAATGGGAGTTACTCTTGAAGATGTTGTGATGTGGACGGACACGTAGAAGAACTATTTAAAAGTGGTCACTGTATTTATGCATACACACCGTTTTTCAGTTATTTGAGCATCCTTATATGTTATTAATATATAAGTATATATGATGTTTATTGGAATTTTCACTTTTTGATTCACATCTTGGAAGATTTGTTAGCACAGCGCTTTAGGTATTGTAAGTTTATGAAAGTTGGAAGCTTTGCATGCTGCTTTCATTTTTATATCTACAAATAGGTGAGGGCAAAGAGATTTGAACTTTTTGATTTTGAGTCTAGATGTATGGCTGCAGTTGGTGGGGGAGAGGTGACAATATGGTTGGGAGTGGATACAGGATGAGTCGAACAAGGGATCTTACACTAAAGCAAATTATATCACAAAATGTGCAGTATACTGCTGTATGGGATTTTATAATACTAAATGCAGATCTGTCATACCTCTCATTGCATACAATGTGCAGTAGAGGGGAGAAAGAAAAATGTAATAAATAGAACAGGGAAAAAAATGTTTTTGTATGCTTGGTGTGTTTTAGCATTTTCATCATGATGAGATAGTCCCAATGCTAAAAAGGAAAAGTAGAGAAGACTTTTTTTTTTTTTTTTTTTTTATCAGACACTAAAGATTTGTTTTTTGGAATCAATTCAAGAGAGAGAGTTTATCTTTTAAAGAGATAATTCTCAGTTTTCCCTCAGTCCCTCTTAGTCAACAATTTTATCTATATGTAATAAAGAATAGAAAATGAAGAAGGAGCAAATAAGGTGAGTGTTTACTATTTTAATCTTCAGATTTTATGTTATATGAATCATTAAACTAGACAGCACCAAGAAGAGAAGAAAACGCATTATGTGAATCACTTAAAAAAATTACCAAAAAAAAAAGGCTGCATGTAAGTAAATGCTCTTGACAGATAGTGTCCATTTTAATTGAATATTAGGTAGAGGTTTCCATATCTATTTCTAACCAGGGTGTAGATACTTTGTTCATTTTATTTCTTAGTTTTCCATAAATTGTCCATCAACATGTTGCAAAAGCAACAGTTTCTCTTCTAGAAAATAATCACGTGCTATAAAGCTCAGTAAATCTATTTTAAGCATCCCTGTACAGAAAATTATCTGAAAAATGGTGCTTTCATTTGATGGGTCTTGTTTCTGATAGGTAATTTTAGTTAAATATACCTTCTGGCAAAAGATTATACATGTGTGTTACTTTCCCCTACAAAATCCTGAGCCACAGTTTGTCAGCACTATTTCTAAAAATCAATTTCAGTTTACTTTAATGAGTATGGTATCTAAGAACCTATGGTTAATGACTAGAAATATCCATCAGTGTCTTGGGTTATCCATCTGTTCTGCCACTGCACTTACCTTAATTACTATGCTTTGAAATTCCTCTTGCTTTTTAAATAGATTAGCAAGAGTACAAGTCATCTGTGCATGACCCTAAGAAAAAAAGGACACAATACAATATTCTTACATTTGTAATTCCTCTAATACCACAGGTCAGTTCATATGATTAGCACTGGCTTTCTGGCTTGCTGAAAATCATGACATTTAGCTGGCTGTCTATGGATGTATCCGAAGGGAATCATATGGGTAATGATGCTGAAAGACAAGGGAAGATTGGGCATTTGTCATTAAAATGACAATATGGACTTATACAAACATATACTGGCTGTATGGTCTGACATGGAAGCATTTGTTTTAATAACTAATATGCAGAGTTTAGCCAATGTGGTGTTATTTTCATGAAAGGAATTCATATTTCTTTCCCATGCTTACAGTTCTATGTTCTATGTTATTTTCTATTTAGTGGAAACTGTGTGTAGAGACAATTCACAAAAAACTAAAATTAACAAGTACATCCAGATAAGAGACAGAGCTTGTGCAGAGAGATACAGTAGTATCTTTTTTACCTGCTTCAAATCCAACAAAATGTTTCCCAATTAAAATACTGAAGGCAATAGTAGATCAGCATTGGCCCAAGATGCAAGGTTCATCCAAGCCACTCAAAGGGACAATATTAACTGAAATCATATTGATCAGGATCCACTGGAGATCGGTGTTTAGAACGCCAATAGGGGTGCAGGGGATTATGTGGCAGGGGAGGAGAGTTAGAAATTCAGTGTTGAGAATTTTCTTTCAAAATCTCCAAGAGATATTGGAAGCAGGTTAGTTATTCTGGATGTCAACTGTTTACAGTAGGCAAGAGGAAGAATGGCTTCTTGAGAACTTTATGGGGAAAAAGAAGATGATGCCCTTGCCTTAAAGTACAAGCCCTGTGCACAGACAATGTGGATCACTGGAATGGAGAACAAGGTGGGCAGGCATAAACCTTACAAGTCCACCAAAACTGAATTTGTAGATTAAATTACCAACATAGGTAATCCTAACCAGCTGATTAGCCAATCTTTTAAAACTTCTTAGCGTGAGCTTGCACAGAAGACAAAGGGCATAGATGTTTGATTTTTTTTTTCTTACTGTATATTGTTGATGTGGCCTATACCCTTTGACTTTTCTGTAATTTAACTTATTTTCAAGGATACACCACAGTGGTCATGGAAACAATACCTTTTTTTCCCTATCCAATATGTTCAGATGGATCATGTACTTACATATTTTTTTTATGATTTATCATGCACTTTGTAAAAGCTGGTAAATGTAGAAAAACTGGTTCAGTTGCATGTTATGGGCAGTCATTTATAATGATGCCTTTTTGTTTTATAAAAAAAAGTTAATTAATGTTTTTTGTTTTTTATGCAGCAAGTTAGAACAGTACAAAATATACAAACTTAGTCAAAAAGGGTAAAAAAGAGTGGGCCGATAGGCCAAATGTTCACAAGGAGTAACCAAGACAGAGAGGTCAGTACTGTAGAGGCGACATTTGTAAGTGGTACAACAGGGCTGCATATGTTTGAATAGCAAGATTACATCCCTTCTCGATGGGTCTGTTCCTCATGTGTGGCTGCTATGACCACCAAAAAAGAGAGAGGACGAAATGAGAAGAAAAAAAAGAAAAAAGACCAGGTTGCCACTACACCTTTTTGAGCATCATTTTATTTATGATGAAGAAGGAAGGGCAGTTATGAGACAATTGTGTAAAGGAGATGTCCACTATAGGGCTTACTAAAGAAATAAGCACAATATATACATATCATTCCCCTTTTTGTTTTCACTTGTTCAGTACAATAACTTAGCTCATATACATCTGAATGTAAACTTACTAGTTTGCTAGTAATTTCTATGGCTCCAAAATGTGTCACAACAAAGTAAAATCTGCTGGGACAATAAGGCCCCATGTACACTGCTGCTGCTAAACGAACGTTCAGAGGCAGTTGGACACTTTTTTCAACTGCCCCTGAGCTCATTCAATGTTATCTTATGTGTACATGTACACAGGGTAGTTTACTGTCGTTTTTAGGCAGTTGCGTTTGCAGGCCTTTTTTTTTAAGGCATAAAAATTAGTTCAGACGCCGAAGTTTCCGAAGTTTCAGACACCAAACGCTTCTAAACACAGCTAAACGTGGCTAAACGTGGCAACCCACGTTTAGCAGCATTTCTTTTATAGGCGTTTTTTGTTTTTGGCCATTTTAAAAAAAAAAATATTCTAAACGCAAAACGCGGCATAACGCCGCTAAAGGTGGCATGTAAAAACGGCAAAACAGGCGTTTTAAATGTGGGTTATTATCTGTCAAGTTAAATCATTCAGGAGCAGTTGTAATAACGTCCCGTGTACATGGAGCCTTAGACTTGAAAATAGGTCCTGATTCACCAAATACACTTCCTAAAACATTTCTATATTCAATATGTACAGTTGTTTTTATTACTACATGTTCTGCTTCCAAAGTTAAATGTGTGCTAAATATGTGTTTTTGACCACATGATCTCAAATGGATACTAGAGATCATTACTGTATGTTCAGTATAGTAATTACATTTGTTGAATTTGTGTAATGGGTTAGAGAATCTGTGTCAGCTGCTGCTTTTAAAATATTAGCAGGCTACAGTGCAGGGTCAGTTTTGCTCGCCCAACCAACTGTCCATTTTACTATCTAGTTGCAGAATAAACCAAATGTGAACATAATTAATACTTTGCTTCAGTCAGGCAACTTGATGCACAATTGAAATATGTTTGGGGGGTTTGGCTCAACAAAGTAAAATCTACTGGGACAATGGGACCTGAAATTAGTGATTACTAGATTGTCTTGGGTTATTCGTGACATTTGTATGCCGCCGCAAATCCACACCCTTCCATAAAGTAATAGTTTTGATTAATCAAAATTTAGATAATGGTAACCTATATTTAAGGTCAACATTTGGTAACAGTAATGACTGTTGCTAATGAGAAATTCACGCACTTGGTTGCAACTGTTGGGTTTTTGGGTAAGGTTAACATTTTAGGTTAGCCTTTTTCTCACTCATAAAGTCGTTCAGTCTTTAGTTGGGACTTGGGGATGGGGGAGCGAGCCAGGGGGGCTTGCTTTCGCTCTGCACTAGTGACACCCCTCCCTCCAAGAGAAAAATCATTAGATAGATCACAGGATGGACCTGTACCAATATCCTCTCCTTAATCCTAAATCTCCTGGTATTACCAAATAGATTTTAAATTACTTTTACACAGCCTTACAGCAGCAAAATGCTTGCCCTTTCCTTAGGTAAAAACAAGGTCTCACTCTGTCCTCTATCCTCCTGCATAAATAATTAGAGGTGGAGCTCAGCAATAGATTGGAAAAAAATAGGGCATCTAGCTACCCTGGACATCCCATTTCCTTCCAGCAAGTTTTGACCGGGATGTTCTGTCCTTATGAGATGAACATCCCATGTCCTTATGAGATGAACGTCCATCATTTACTCCCACCCCTATCCACCACCTTTCTTCCTTAGCCTTCTTCTCTATTGTCTATGTTTGGATTCTCACGTGAGGTTGTCCACTGACACCTCCTTTTGCTTGCTCTCTGTATTGCCTCCCATTTGCTACCATGATTTTATGAATACCATGTACCTTATTTTTATGACTTATGTCGCACAGTGGATGCACTGTAACACTGTGACCATTTCCAATTGTCCTCTGGTTTATATATTTGAAAACTAATATAAAGATTGAACAAAAAAATAGATGACAAGAGGAAGTAGAACTTATTAGCTCAGCTCTGATTGAATTCCCAAATTTAACTTTGAATTATAACTAAAGGCAAACCTGTTTTTTTTATATATATATAGTTTTGGATAGAGCAGAAAGAGATTAGAACCCCTGCCAGGCTTTTATTGCCTTTATTCACCCTCATTATTTGTCATGTTTACCATTATCATCAAAAGTGAAAGTAACAGAAAATCCCTATTAGTTATCCTGAGACACTAGTTATGGTGACCCTGGTGACAGCCAGGGATTCCCTCACTTTGAAAGTTTTTTTCCCCTACTTCCTGCCTTGAGAATTGAAAAGGAAATTAAACAATACTCAGGTAGGCCGTGGCATTTAAACAATGCTCAATTGGTACTAAGGGACCCAAAGTGTGCCAAGAAAATATCCCCCACACCATTACACCATCACCATCAGCCTGAACCGTTGATACAAGGCAGGATGGATCCATGCTTCCATGTTGTTTACGCCAAATTCTGACCCTACATCTGAATATCACAACTGAAATCGAGACTCATCAGACCAGGCAACATTTTTACAATCTTCTATTGTCCAATTATGGTGAGCCTGTGCAAATTGTAGCCCTGGTTTCATGTTCTTGGCTGACAAGAGTGTCACCCAGTGTGGTCTTTTGCTGCTGTAGCCCATCTGCTTCAAGGTTTGCTGTGTTGTGAGTTAACAGATGGTATTCTGCATCCCTTGGTTGTAACGAGTGGTTATTTGAGTTACTGTTGCCTTTCTATCATCTTGAACCAGTCTGCCCATTCTCCTCTGACATCAAAAAGGCATTTTTGTCCACACAACTGCGGTTCACTGGATATTTTCTCTTTTTCAGACCATTCTCTGTAAACCCTAGAGATGGTTGTATGTGAAAATCCCAGTAGATTAGCAGTTTTTGAAATACCAGCTGTCTGGAACCAACAACCGTGCCACATTCAAAGTCACTTCAATCCAATTTCTTCTGATGCTTGGTTTGATCTTCAGCAAGTCATCTTCACCACATCTAGATGCCTAAATGCATTGAGTTGCTGCCATGTTATTGGCTGACTAGCAATCTGTGTTACCAATTACTTGAACAGCAGGTGTATTTAATAAAGTGGCCGGTGAGTGTATATATATGTACTGTATATAAAAATGTGACTTAAACTCTTTTGAGTTTGAATAGATGAGTATTCTAATGATCATGCAGGATGCAGCATTTGAATAAATTCAAAACAACCAGCTATTCTTACAACATATTACATGGTGTTTTTATCTCCATAGGCAAGTATCCCGAGAGTTCATTGTTATAAATAAACTAGAATCTATAGCAGAAGAATCATTCAGTTCTGTTCCATAGACCATTCAATACTGGGCATGCTAAAGGATAGAAATTATGACGAATAAGATCTCTAGTTTGAGTGATTCACTTTGCATACAAACACCCACTGCTAGAAAAATCTGTTTTCTCTGCTGGAAATGTGAATTATACATACAATGATTCACGTCCCCAAACCTTTCCATATTCAATATGTACTGTTATTTCTATTTCTAACAGTTCTGCTGCCAAAGTGAAATCTGTGCTAAAGATGCATTCTTCCTACCTGTGGATACATGCACACGTATAGTTAATGGATATTAAAGATCCTTACTGTACATGAAGTATAGTAATTACTTTTGTTGAACCTGTGTAATGTGTTAGAGAATCTGATGCATCTGCTTTTAAAATATTAGTGGCCATAGCTTTTTTTATTTTATTTCATAAGTTTTATTTAAGTAAAAGAATCATACAGAAATAGAATTTCACAGATGATAACAGTATTACATCATATTAAAGCAAGTAGTACATTAGAACATATGAACTTTTTGAAATTGTAACAATAGCCTATGGAGACTAAACAATATTATGAGGATATACTTTTCCATGTAGAAGTATTCTTAGAAGGTGGTATCATAAGTGAAGGAGAATTTTGGTAAAAAAAATTCTATACAAGAGGGAGGGGGGAGGTGGGGAAGGGGTGAGGTGAGATGGGGGAGGGAGTTCCGGACTCTTCTCTCTCCCGAACCAAACCATATAGCACTTTAGAGAGTTTTGTGGGGTGGGACGCACATGTAGTAGAGTGAGAGGTCCCTTTTTTTTCAGATAATCATATAAGGGACCAGAGAAGGATATAACCTGCAGTTTGTTACTAGGTTTTGTTTTGGTAGGTCAAGAATGTTTGAGCGAATTCATCCTACATTCGACGGGTATGTTGTTGTTGCTTTGTAGTGTTGCCAACTGTACCATGTAGATGTGAATTTAGGTAGCTCTTCATGGGAGATGCTAATGAGTTCTTCAAATTTTTCTATTTTATTAAATCATAGCTTTTTGCTTAACCAACCAACTATCCTTTTTTACTGCCTAGTTGCTGAACAAATCATATGCGAAAATAATTAATGCATTGCTGTAGTCAGGCAGCTTGATGTACAGTTGAAATTCATACTGTATATGGGGGTATATCTATGAAAGGTTATATAATTCTGTGCAGTCTGTTTGTAGTTCAGGCAGCACAACCTTTTCCATGACCACCATTGTAGCCTAGTTTGATAAAGAACACACCCCAGTCTGATGATCTTTCATACTATCAACAAATAGGAGAGGGCTGCCTTTAGGTATATCTAGTGGCGTAGAGAAGAAAAGTAGAAGAGATGGGTCCACTGGTCAGAGGCTGAAGCAGACATTACAAGGAAGGGAGTCCACCATTTTGAGGTAATCAGGCTTTTTTGCTGCTAGTTCTTGCAGCCTTGATTTCTGGTGAGTATGGTGGTTGGTTGTAACTATACACTGGAATATTTGGCTTATTATTGGAAAAGGTAGTGGATGTTACTAGGTCATTTTGTTTTGTCACTTTTTGCACTGGGATGAACTTTGATGCAGAAGATGCAGTGTTTATATCACATATTGTTTTATTTTAAACTTGTTTTCCCATATATAAGCATACACTTATTGTTATTATTTATTTTATATACCGTATATACTCGAGTATAAGCCGACCCGAGTATAAGCCGAGGTACCTAATATTATCCCAATAAACTGGGAAAACGTACTGACTCGAGTATAAGCCTGGGGGGGAAATGCAGCAGCTACTGTAAGCGGAAAAGAGGGTCAACAATGCCCATTTGCACGCCTCACTGTGCCCAACCTCACTGTGCCCATTACAACCTCACTGTGCCCATTGCCAGCTTACTGTGCCCATTGCCACCTCACTGTGCCCAACCTCACTGTGCCCATTGCAACCTCACTGTGCCCATTGCCACCTCACTGTGCCCAACCTTACTGTGCCAATTGCCAGCTTACTGTGCCCAACCTTACTCTGCCCATTGCAGCCTCCCTGTGCCCGAGTCAGTGTACCTGAAAATCTTCTTAGACTGTGAGCAGCATCCATTGTTTAAATATCGTGGCTTCCTCCTGGTCTTGTTCCGATAGGCGTTTCCAGCAAACACTGTGTTGAGTGTTCCGCCTATCACGGAGGTCCTCTCATTCTCGGACTCTGTTTCCCAGCAGGCACTGTGTTCAGTGTTCCACCAATCACGGATGTCTTTTCATCCTCGGACAAGAGAACGTCCATGATAGGCGGAACACTGAACACAGTGCCTGCTGGGAAATGGAGTCCGAGAATGAGAGGACCTCCGTGATAGGCGGAACACTCAACACAGTGTTTGCTGGAAACGCCTATCATGGAAGGGACCAGGAGGAAGCCGCAATATTTAAACAATGGACTCCGCCCACAGTCTAAGAAGATTTTTAGGTACTGACTCGAGTATAAGCAGAGGGGTGTGTTTTCAGCCCTAAAAAAAGGGCTGAAAAACTCGGCTTATACTGGAGTATGGAGTATGTAAGAATTTTATTGATTGAAGGGCGGAATGTTATAGGTGCTGGAAAAACGTTTTACACTTAAGGTAATTAAACAAATGTGATCAAAAAGTTTTTCTTGAAAGTTGGGCATTTTGCACATGTGTATAAACCACAACTATTGCATACATTTTATTAGGTCTTACAAGATTGGATAGATAAACAAGAATGTTCATTACTGCATCCTGGACTATGAGATATTTTTTTTTACAATTTGCTAGCGATTTTCTAAGTTTAAGGCTTTCACGTAACAGAACTAGAAATAGACACTGCAAGAAAAGTCACTTTTATTGTGTTAGTGTCTTTCTAACCTGGTGATTCACTGTACAACAGGAGTAGATTAACTAACACAGTAGAGAAAGGTTCACTTAGCAAAGTGAATAAGGTGAAGCTGTGTTACATTCCATCCTTTAGGCTGGGTTCACACTATTGTGAATTTGGATGCAGGTTTCCCCACATCCATTTCACATGTCAGGAGCCTGTGACTGGCTCTCAATGGAGCCGGTTCACACATCTCCTGAACGGCTGTAGAGCGAATTGCACAGGAGTCCTGTGCGTTTTCTGGTCCATTTCTGGTCTGAATTCAGCCAAAAATTTGGACCGAAATTGGACCTGAAACAGTGAACAGGGACACACTGGACCCCTGCTGTGAGCTGCTCCACACGGAGATGTGAACCTAGCCTTAGCTAGCGGCCGAAATGCGCCGCAAATCTGCCTGCCCATAGCCTTGGCAGTAAAAATAGCAGCGTTTTACCGCCGATGCTATGGGCGGCTCAGTGTGAAAGGGGTCTTAGGAAACCGAGACCAGACTATATATAATTTAGGAAGTTTATTTACAATGAAACAAAAATTCATCCAGACACTAGCAAACAGAAAACCCAGCAAACGTGGAAATAGAAAGTGAACGGCAACTCGAAGACAAAATACCTAACCCGCTAACTATATTACAATATATACAAAACATAGATCATAGGGTAAAACTGAACATGCAAGGAAAGAGGGTACCTGGAATGGGATCAGGAATAAGGGGAGCAAGTACAAGGCAGCAGGGTATAGGATTCAGAGCAAGAGCAAAATGAAGAGCAGGACATAGGTGAAAGGCAGTAGCAGACAGGAATCAGGCTCAGAATCTAATAGAAAGCATCCATCTGGCCGGCAGGCAAAACACTGAAGTGAGAGGCATTAGTAGAGGAGGAACTAGATACCCTCCCAGCAACCAGCACCAGGTGGGATCTGATTACTGGAATCTGCTGGCTGCCGGTGGTCACTGGAAGTACAACCCTCCACCCAGGGAACCACAGTGCTGCCAGCAGATGATCCAGGTCCTGACAAGTGGACAACATATCTACATAGGATATATATTTTTATTTATTGGTAGCTGTGATAACAAGGTTATGAGGGGTGAGATAGATGGGAGGGTTGGGATGGGGGGAATTGTTTGTAACTAAATCTATAAAATACTCATATACTGTATGACAGTCTCAACATCCAGTTACTATGTGATGCACAAGCCCCATGAAGTAAACAAAGCATTTTCTTTAGCTACAGAGACTGAGTCAAAATCCCCCCAAAGGTAAGACTAGGAGTGGACAATTAGCTTTTATATCAACAGTGACAATGCTGATAGCAACACTGGCTGCAACATCTTCCATTTTCACTGTACTGTAAGTAGGCACAGCCTGCATGAGCGTGGCAACACTACTCCAGATTTACCGTAGTTGCAGCATCATAGGAAGCTGCATACGCTGGATTTCACTGTCAAGCTAACACTTTCACTGTGACTATTTCACTGTCACTATTTTTATTTTTATAAAATATCATATTTTTACTTTAATGTTGCAACTCAGCACCAGGCTTAAAGCATTTTGTACATTTCAGTACCTAGTATCAATGCTTGGATTATACCATGATGAGGTCTGGATGTGATGACCTTTAGAGCAGTGATGTTCAGTCCTTTTCCTTTTGGTGTTTTAAGTTTGCCATTTTAATTTGACGCCATGATTCCAATCCACAAGTTTTACATCTCTGCTGTGGAACAAAGTTGTTACTGGCTTGCCTGCACAAGAGTCACACAGTCTAAATAACAGCTTAGAAACTATAATGAATCCTTATATCACCAACTTCTATTTTAGCCTGTCAAGTTTTTAATCTCTAAAGACAATCCAGCTGCTCATTCCCAACTTCAATGCAACAAATTAAATTTCAAGCATTATGGAATGTATGTATCTTACTCAATATTTAATAGCACTTTATATACAAAATATGCAATCTGTTATTATACAAAAAAGCAATATAAATGGACTTTATATTCATTTTATCCTAATGGCCAGGTCGCTTGGAAACATTAGATGTTTAAGTGCTTACAAGCACTTAGTTTTAAAATTGTTAGTCATATTGCCAAATGCACAAGCTCTTCAGTTTATGAGCAAAATAGGTTTTTATTAAAACAAAAAGCATAAGAACCTATGTAGCTAGAACATACAATCTATTAGCTGATGTGTGCGTTATCCTTTTGATGCTATCATATCATGCAATTAAAAGCAAAACAGTTTTTTTTTTTTTTTTTCTAAACGCAAACTATAAGTATTGTAGTGGATACTTTTTCATCTTCTTTTTGTTTCATTTGGGTTGTTTTGCTTGTCAGCAATTAATTTACAGTGTTTAAAATGCTTTGCAACAATTTTAGATATTACATTTATGTAGGAAAAAAGTTCAAAACTGAGTTCATTAATAATTCAAGTTGTATTAATGGTGTTGCAATCAGTTCAAGATATTCCATTGGGAGTTATTTAAAACACGTGAATTTTCCTTTTATGGTTTAAAAAGATGTAGCATAATGTTGGATAAATGACCTATCCAGGGTTGTATAGAAAGCTTTCTATCAGTTAAATTTAACTGTTGTGTATGCTCATTTCAGTGACACTGAAAACTTTTGTGAATGGAATTTGATGGTGCTAATGGTACTCTGTGATCCATGATTGCCATTATTCAGTTTGCATTATTTGCTTTATAAACAGTCAGTGGCATATTTGCATCAGTGGGTTCAATATCTTAGTGCTTCAATATCTTGGACAGGGATTGGAAGGTCTGGGCACCAATACTTTAGGCAACTTCTAAGGCAAGTATGATCCTTTAGTGGCTTATATAGAGATAGTGTTAGGAATTGGGTGGATTTTAATGTTAGGGTCAGGTTAGTTTTTTTGTTTCAACATTGTTATATTTAACGTTTTGGGGTTAATGTGAATTGTAATTGTTAGGTCAAGGGCTGAGAACACAAGTTAAATCTGGGGGAAAGAAAGTGGTAGGCATTAATTGTAAGGCTTAAGTTAGGGGTGAAGGGTGTATATATTTTAGGGTAATATTAAGTGTTAGGGTCACATTAAGAATTAGGACACTAGATGTAGAGTATTTGCCTTCTAACTACTGATTCTGGGATTTCAAGACTACCAACTAACACATCAGTGATTATTACAAGTCAAAGACAAAATAAGGACTGGATGTCCCTTATATGTTTTATTTTGTATTTTATGTGCCTTTAGTAATCAAAAAAGTGTCAGTGTGAACTGCCACTGAACTATGCACACTTAGGCCCCTTTCACACTGGGCGCGGGAGGTGTGCTGGCGGTATAGCTGCGCTATTTTTAGCACCGCTATACCGTAGTTTTTGCTGCGATATTCGGCCGCTAGCGGTGCGGTTTTAACCCCTGCTAGCGGCCGAGAAAGGGATAAAATTGCCCGCAATGCGCTACTGAAGCAGCGCATTGCGGGCGGTATAGCCGCGCTGTCCCATTGATTTCAATGGGCAGCAGCGGTAAAGGAGCGGTAAACACACCGCTCCTTCACCGCTCCAAAGATGCGGCTAGCAGGACTTTTGGAGCGGTCCTGCTAGCGCACCACTTCAGTGTAAAATCCTTCGGGCTTTCACATTGAAGACTGCAAGGCAGGATTTTTTCAGGCGTTTTTCAGGCGCTATTTTTAGCGCCAAAACACCTGAAAATGCCCCAGTGTGAAAGGGGCCTTATACCGCGTACACACGATCGTTTTTAATGTCATTTTCAAAAACAATGCTTTTCTCGATGTGATTTTTCTTGTTTCCTCTCAAGCCTGTCTTGCATACACACGTTCATTAAAAAAAACTCTCAAGCAAAGCGCAGTGGCGTACAACACGTACGACGGCACTCTAAAGGGGAAGTTCAGTTCGAATGGCGCCACCCTTCATGTTAGTAAAGTTTGTTGAGCGACGATTCGCGCTTTTCAGCCTTGTGCTTTTCAGTCCGTTACAGCGTGACGAATGTGCTATCTCCATTACGAACGCTAGTTTTACCAGAACGAGTGCTCCCGTCTCATACTTGATTCTGAGCATGCGCGTTTTTTTCCCCCTCTTAAAAGCATACACACTACCGTTTTTCACGTCGTTAAAAATGCTCTGGAACCTACACATGATCGTTTTTAATGCCCAATTTAAAAAATGTCATTTTTAACGACGTGAAAACCGATCATGTGTACGCGGCATTAGTGAGCTACACTTTTCTGAATCATACACATTAGATGGAAGATGTCAAAGCTTGAATTATTCAATTTAATTTTGCCTTGGAGTCCACGGCACACATTCCGTGTTAATGGAATTAAAAGTTCATGCTTTTTTTTTTATAGCTGGTTATCCTACAGTAAACATACAGCTTTAATTTAAAATGGTGTCTGGTAGTCCATTCCCTTGATAATCCCTTGCCCACACAATATTGGTTTTCATTTCATGCTGAATGTCAATTTTAAACCTTTAAGTTCTGAGCTGATTTATTTATTTCTTTCATATTAGTTGCTTGGTTCATCAGTAGTAATAAATTGTTTTGAATAGGCCAAAACTATTATCACTGCAGCCATATGCGTATACAAACCAGGCATTATGTCTTAAAAAACAGTACTGAAAAAATATATAGTGAAAATCATGTAGCTAGCATATGATGTGTAAAGTACAGTCTGGATTGCTATCGCTAAGCTCAGGAAGCTTTGCATAAAGTAACATCTGGTGAGGTTACCCAACTTTGAACCATCATTTAAAGATGACCAGCTATAGAAATCCTTTTCTTTTTGCTGTTTTGAAATATGACAGCCATTAACTTAAATATTTAGCATGAGCACTTTTCTTATGTAAAAAAGTGTGCATTTGGTTTTATGGCCCAAGCTACTGGAAAATATGGCCCCACTGTTTTATAAATTTTAGTCTCATGCCTTTTAGTATCAGTATTTGTATGTTTAGTTATCCACATGTGAAAAAAAGCTCTAGAAGTTTCCAGTTGCTAATGTTTAACATGTTCTACCAGTGTACAAGTTGAACTGTTAATGAGGAAAATAAGTGGGAAGAGGTATTTTGCTGAGAATGTAATCTATTCTGCTTCTTGAATAACCACTTGCTTCCCGCCGTACGTCTATAAACGTCCTGGCTTTGAAGAGGAATACCATTGTTATGGTAGCAGCTAGCTACCATAACCCCGGTGTCCTCTTCAAGAGCCGGCAGTTCTCTTTCACATAAAAGTGGTCTCTGCGGCAGATTCGCTGCAAGATCGCTTTTATCGGGGGCCCCCCTCTCCCGCCACGCTCCGGTGCCCTCCGCCGCTTACCGTGGCCGTCGGTAGCGGCGGAGGTGATCCGGACCCAGGGCTGGTACAAGGGGTGGGCAGAAGGGGCGGGTGCCCTGGGTGGAGTATTGCATGCAGGGGGAGGGGCGCACTGGAGCCGCGCTGATCTGAAGTTCCCTCAAGTAATGGTGGTGTCATTACTATCATGCAGAGCAGGAATCTGGATATCTGCTAAAGGGAGGAGACTGCTCTCTCTTCCCTCCAATAGCAACCTGTGGGCGGAAGAGAGGAGGACAGCCACGGAGAACATCTCCTTTTGTGTATAGAGCGCTGGGGAGTGAGGGTAAAGCATCCTTCAGTTTGTTTCCACAGAGCAGAGAAATTCAGCTTTTTGCTAATGACAAGAGGAAAAAACAAAACTTATGTGTGCAATCACTGCCTCCATCCCCTCCCCGCATGTTAGGCTCCTGCTCACTTCTAAAGTCAGCCTATGGAGGGACAAAGCTGCAGAGAATCGAATAGCAGCATTCCTAGAATTGGATAGCAGCATGGAGGACCTGAGCTAAGCCACTGCCCTCTATTGTTGTTACTGAAAGGAGGGAGAAAAAGAGCTTCAACTTACTACAGCTGAATATTATGTGGGTGATGGTATTGCAGCAGAGGAGAGCTTGCTTCAAAAAGACTGATACTGATGGCCAGGGCTGCTGATAGGGGGGGACCACCAGCCCTCCTGTAAGGGGCCCCGGCACACAGAGGGGCCCGGACAGCAGGAGGATCGGTGGAGAAAAATGCCCTCTGTGTCTCTCACCCAGGTTTCTCCCCCTCTCGTCAGGTAGGCTGTACGGGGCCCCATGATTCCTAACAGCGGCCCTGCTGATGGCATGTATTGTGGAAAGG
The DNA here is from genome assembly GCA_029206835.1 of Rana muscosa. Taxonomy (NCBI): domain Eukaryota; kingdom Metazoa; phylum Chordata; class Amphibia; order Anura; family Ranidae; genus Rana; species Rana muscosa. The sequence goes on from CM055121.1 coordinate 588,551,853, forward strand.
GGGGGGTTGAAATGCATGGAGGGGGGGTCTGACAGTTATGTGTTACTCAGAGATAAGGAAATACACTATTCCTGGAGAGCTTCTTCATCTCAACAAATATTGCTCTTTTATTACTAATTAAAGTAAAAATAGCCAGGTTAAAGGAAATCTAAAATGAAACTGGGAGGTTGGCATTGCTGTTTTTTTATCTAAAAATGCTAGTTGCTTGGTTTTTATGCTGACTGCATTGTTCTGATTCAGTGGAGGTATACAGATTGGGGCATGTGAATTTTGGCAGACTTTCCTGACATACATGCTTTAGGTCAGAATGTATTAAAGATAGTGGGTCAGCACAGTGGCAGTGCGTCCATAGTGGGCGCAGGAGCGCCGCCCCCTCTCTCCTGCACCCGTCAATCTCCAATATATAGATTCATGCATTGTCGCCGCTGCCGCCCACTATTCAGGTGTCCGGCCCCCTGTTGAGCGCCGGCCATCTGAATTACAGCGGTGGGTGTGTTTTGGAAGTGCCTGATTAGAGCGAGAGGCTCTAATAGGCTTCCTGATTACAGCTTGTGGGCTCTAATCAGCTTCCAAATGGTTAACCAGCGGGCGCACAGGCTGTGCGTTCCCTGGTTAACAGTGCTGTGTTAGGGAATCGCTTCGCTAACACTGACCCGCCTCTCAGCCAATCTGGTTAGCGGTCACCTGATTGGCTGAAGCGGCAGGCTTGGAAGGATGAGAGGAGGAGCGGGCGGGAGAAGATTCTTCCTCCATCGAGGAAGTAATGGAGGAGACCGATTGCCGCCTGCCGCCGTCACCCGCTGCCGACCTGAGACAAGGTAAGGGCCGGGCAGACAGCGGGCATGCGGGGGGCAACGTTTGGGGCACTGTGGCAACACTTGAGGCACACTGGCAGCATTGGGCACATGGGACACTGGCAGCATTTGGGACACTGGCAGCATTTGGGACACTGGCAGCGTTTGGTGGGCACAGTGGCAGCGTTTGTTGGGCACAGTGGCAGCGTTTGTTTTTTCAAATTGTTTTCAGTTTATTTGCGCCCCCCCCCCCCAATTTTTTTAGCACCAGCCGCCACTGGGTCAGCATAACACCAACTGACTAGCATTCTCAGGAAGAGGTTATCAGTAAAAGGGCTTATAGTTCACTAATCAGACCTAGTTCCTCTTTTCCCAAACACACAAATTCACAGGACTCTAATGGGTGGGGGTGCTATAAGTAAAGTGTAATATGCCTTATTGCAGGTGCTTAGGAGACAGTATGTCACCCCTTCTTTACCTGTTTTAGGCTGGGTTCACACTATTGCGATGATAGACATCACATGTGATTTGCACCGCATTGCTGTGTAGATCACTTGTAATGTCTTTGTGATGCAAATTCAGCCATACAGTTTGTATGGCTGAATTTGCATCACATTTGGACCAAAATGGTGCAGAACCCTTTTTTTTGGTCCGCACTGCAATCGGATGGCATAGGTGTTCACACCCATGCCATCCAATTCCTGTACCATTTCACAGTACAAACTGCGATATGCAAACAAATCTGGGGGTGTCCTTAACTTCACATTGACACCAACAGCAGTTCGCAGATGTCAGTGTGAACTGCTGCCAATTTAGGTGCAATGCAGGAACCCGCACAGGAATCGCTTGGTTTTCCACATCACACCAGTTATTAGTAAGAGAGGGTTTTTCTTTGTATGTGTTAACCACTTCAGCTCCAGAAGGTTTTACCCCTTTATTGATCAGGCCATTTTTTGCAATACCGCGCCGCGCTGCTTTAACTGACAATTGCGCGGTCGTGCAACACTGTACCCAAATACAATTTATGTCCTTTTTTTTCCCACAAATAGAGATTTATTTTGGTGGTATTTGATCACCTCTGCGGTTTTTATATTTTACGCTACAAACAAAAAAAGAGTGTCAATTTTTGCATTATTATTTCCAATCCCCTTCAATAAAAATACATATACTACTTCTTGTAAAAAAAAATACATATGAATAAAATGTGTGAGTGAACCCTGTTTCTATTGCATTAAACCTAATTGAATTTGTATTGTTTTAAGTATATTCTTGTTTGAAACGACATTGATTCTTTCTTAATACCGGGGGGGGGGGGGGCGCAGTTTGCCATCTTCGCCCTGGGCACCAAATGGCCTTGTCCCAGCACTGTCCGGACCTGTCCCTAGCCTGACATGGAGACGAGTGAAGGGAAGATGGCCCCCAACCGTCTCCAAGTCATTTCAGGGCGGAAGCAACGTCAAAACGTCACTTCCACCCATAGTTTTTAAAGGGCCATTGTATTTTTTTTTTTTCAAATGACAATTTTTTTTATTGCATTTTAGTGTAAATATGAGATCTGAGGTCTTTTTGACCCCAAATCTCATATTTAGGAGGACCTGTCATGCGTTTTTCTATTACAAGGGATGTTTAAATTCCTTGTAATAGGAATACAAGTGACACACTTTTTTTTTAAAGAACAGTGAAAAAATGTAAAATAAAAGGTAAAATAAATAAGAAAATAAAAATAAAATTAAATGCGCCCCGTCCTGCCGAGCTCGCGTGCAGAAGCGAACGCATACGGTGTTCAAACCACACATGTGAGGTATCACCACGATTGGTAGAGCGAGAGCAATAATTCTAGCCCTAGACCTCCTCTGTAACTCAAAACATGCAAGCTGTAGAATTTTTTAAACGTCGCCTATGGAGATTTTAAAGGGTAAAAGTTTGTCGCCATTCCACGAGCGGGCACAATTTAGTGTGACATGTTGGGTATCAATTTACTTGGCGTAACATTATCTTTCACAATATAAAAAAATTGGGCTAACTTTACAGTGTATTTTTTCCAAAATAAGTGCCCTTGTAAGATCGCTGCGCAAATATGGTGTGACAGAATGTATTGCAACAACCACCATTTTATTCTCTAGGGTGTAAAAAAAATATATATAATGTTTGGAGGTTCTAAGTAATTTTCTAGCAAAAAAAATGTTTTTAACTTGTAAACACCAACTCTCAAAACGAGGCTCGGGGCTGAAGTGGTAAAGCAGATCTATTATCTCTACATGACACATTAAAAGACCAGTAAACTCTTATGATAGATGATAGGTTATAGTTTTATGGTTATTTTACTTGCCGTTACTCCACTGTGGATTTAAAAGGATTAAGCTGGCCAAAGATGGGTCAAAATTTGTCTGGTTCAGTAGGGACTGGACACATTTTAATCCATATGTGGGCATTCTTGTTCAACAGACGTCAATTGTTATATCTGTTAAATGCATTAACAGTCATAGATAGTGTGGGACTGATATGTCAGCTGAGGGACTACTAAAATGATAGCTCAAACAACCTTATACCAGAAGGGCAACACACCAAAAGTTACAGCAAGAAGATAAAGAGAAAAGGAGAGGGTGTACTAGGGTGACCCATTGGTATACACTATATTACCAAAAGTATTGGGATGCAGAGGCATTGCTATGGGGGTGCGGGGGGTGCGGGCCGCACCAGGAGACACCCGCCAGAGGGGTGACACCAGGGGCCGGGACTAGGCGGGGGCGGGAGGGGCTCCAGTCTCGGACGCAGTGTGATAGCATCGAGCAAAGCGTTGGTTTGCTGGGACCGCGGGTTTCCCCAGCAACCATTGACGCTGCGTGTGTGTGCCCCGCCCCCTGCTCCTCACCGCAGGTCTCGGAGTTGACCAGCTCGCACAGCCGCGAGTAGGGGCGTGACGTCACGTACGTGCCCCGCCCCCTGCTGCTCGCGGTTCCCGGCTCTCCTTGCGAGTAGGGGCGTGACATCACGTGCGCGCCCCGCCCTCTTCTGCTCGCGGTTCCCGGTGTTCTAACGAGATGACACCTGGTCCCGACTCTCCTTGCGAGTAGGGGCGTGAAGTCACGTGCGCGCCCCGCCCCCCTGCTACTCACGGTTCTCGGGTCCTGGCTCACCTTATCTTGCAGCTTCCGCCCCTTCAGTTGTGCCCTCATTCAAGGTATGTGTTATATACTTTTGTGCACACTGCTGGGCATATTTTTTTTATTTTAAGGGGCACTCTGGTGGACAAATTTTATTTTAGGGGCACGCTGATGGGTATATTTTTAATGTGCACACTGATGGGCATATTTTGTTAAGGGGCACACTGATGGACACATTTTGTTGTGTCCATCAGAGTGCCCCTTAACATAAAATGTGCCCATCAGAGTGCCCCTTAACATAAAATGTGCCTATCATCGTACACATTAAAAATATACCCATCAGAATGCCCCTTAAACAAAAGGTGCCCATCAGCGTGACCCTTATTGGCTTATTTTATGTTAAGGGGCACGCTGATGGGCACATTTTATGTTAAGGGGCATTCTGATGGGCATATTTTATTTTAACAGCAACACTGATGGGCACATTTTGTATTAAGGGGCACTCTGATGGGCAGATTTTACGTTAAGGGGCACATTTTGTTGTACCCATCAGATTGTCCCTTAATATAAAATGTGCCCATCAGCGTGACCCTTATTTTATGTTAAGGGGGACTTTGATGGGGACATCTGATGTAAGGAGGCACTCTGACGGGAATGCCTGATTTAAATGAGCGCTGTGATGGGTACCCCTGATTTAAAGGGGCGCTGTAATGGGGACACCTGTGACTACAATATTGCTGAGTCATAGCACAGACTTGAGATTCGGACCTCGGCCCAAAGAAAATTTTGCCGACCGGACCTCCTTGAATTTTAATTCAGTACCCCTGCTTTAGCAGCTTCTATCTGTCCCAGCCGGCTGCATGTTAGCAGTGTCAGAGCGCCAAGGGAAGTTTCCTGCAGGTTCCTCCTCTGCTTTGGCGTGTCTTCTGACGGGACAGGAGGAGGAGCCTGATGAGGAGATCTCCCGGCGCTCTGACACTGCTAACATGCAGCCGGCTGGGACAGATAGAAGCTGCTAAAGTGTCAGCAATCAATCACTGAGGTCCCGGTAACTGATAACCGGTAAGTCTGTGCTGGGGGCAGGGATCTGAGGATTTGTACAATAAGAGGAAGGATTTATGCTGAGAGGGATTAAGAGTTTTTTTTTATTTTTTTTATGGGAAAATCTGGAGGCGAGTGCCTTTGTATTGGGGTGGGGGTTGTGCTTGTAGGGGGGAAATTGTCAGGGAGGGATTAAATAAGAGGATTTGTGCTAAGGGTGGCTTGGGTGGGGGAATAAGAGAATTTGGGCAGGAAGAGGGGTTTATTACTGAAAGGGGTATATGGGGGTGGGGATTTGTGATCAGAGGGGGTTCATAAGATCATTTGTGTAAGAAGGAGTGGTTTGGGAGGGATTTATGCTAAAAGGAAGGATTTGTGCTGAGAGGGGGGATCTATGAAGGGAGGGGGAGATGGGGTGATAATTTGTGCTGAGAGGGGGGATCTGTGCAGGGAGGGGGAGATGGGGGATTGATTTGTGCTGAGGGGGGAGATATGTGCAGGGAGGGGGGAGATGGGGGATGATTTTTGCTGAGGAGGGGTCTGTGCAGGGAGGGGGGAGATGGGGGATTTGTGCTGAGGGGGGGAGATATGTGCAGGGAGGGGGGAGACGGGGGGACGATTTGTGCTGAGAGGGGGGATCTGTGCAGGGAGGGGGAGATGGGGGGATGATTTGTGCTGAGAGGGGGGTCTGTGCAGGGAGGGGGAGATGGGGGGATAATTTGTGCTGAGAGGGAGGATCTGTGCAGGGAGGGGGAAATGGGGGGATAATTTGTGCTGAGAGGGGAGGATCTGTGCAGGGAGGGGAGATAGGGGGATAATTTGTGCTGAGAGGGGGGGTCTGTGCAGGGATGGGGGGATGATTTGTGCTGAGAGGGGGATCTGTGCAGGGAGGGGGAGATGGGAGGATGATTTGTGCTGAGAGGGGGTGGTCTGTGCAGGGAGGGGGGATGATTTGTGCTGAGGTGGGATCTCTTTAGGGAGGGGGGAGATGGGGGGATAATTTGTGCTGAGAGGGGGGATTTGGGGGGTAAAATAATTTGTATAAGGAGGGGTTTGGGGGGAATTATACTGGGAAGAGGGATATGGGGAGCATTTTGTGCTGAGAAAGGGGATTTGTGCTAAAAGGGGGTATATGAGGGTGATGACTTGTGCTGGTAGGGGGAAATGGAGGGGAAGCAATGTGCTGAGAGGGGGTATTTGTACTAGAAGGGGGCATATGGGGGTAAAGATTTTTGTTAAGAGGGGGAACATTGGGGGGCGGATTTGTGCTGAGAGGGGGGATGAGGGAAGGAGAAAGAGGAATTGTGCTAGGAGGGGGTATATGGGGGTCAGGGGCACTCTGCACATAGTTCTTTAGACGATGGGGGGGGGCGGGGTGACACCATGTTTTACCGCACCAGGTGACACCAACCCTAGTGATGCCACTGTTGGGATGCCTGCTTTTACACGCACATGAACTTTAATGGCATTAAAGTCTTAGTCCCTAGGGTTCAATATTGAGTTGGTCAACCTTTTGCAGCTATTACAACTTCAACTCTTTTGGGAAGGCTGTCCACGAGGTTTTGGAGTGTGTCTATGAGAATGTTTGACCATTCTTCCAGTAGCTCATGTGTGAGGTCAGGCACTGATGTTGGCCTGGCTCGCAGTCTCCGTTCTAATTCATCCCAAAGGTGTTCTATTGGGTTGAGGTCGGGACTCTGTGCAGGCCAGTCAAGTTTCTTCACCCCAAACTCGCCCATCCATGTCTTTATGGACCTTGCTTTGTGCACTGGTGTGCAGTCATGTTGGAACAGGTAGAGGCCATCCCCAAACTGTTCCCACAAAGTTGGGAGCATGAAATTGTCCAAAATGTCTTGGCATGCTGACGCCTTAAGAGTTCCCTTCACTGTAACTAAGGGGCCAAGCCCAACCCCTGAAAAACAACTCCACACCATAATCCCCTTCCACCGAATGATTTGGACCAGTGTACAAAACAAGGTCCATAAAGACATGGATGACCGAGTTTGGGGTGGAGGGTTGGGGGAGAATCTCTCCATGACTGACAAAGTGTGTCAGGGCTGCCTCTTCCTCCATGACGCAAACACAGAAGTCCAAATAAAGAAAACACCATGTCATACATTGTGTTCAAGCACATGGATCCTTTCACGAAACAGACTAAGAAAAAAGGTCCAACATAATGATCGGAAATTATGTCACAACCGAGGCCAATGCAAAGTATCCTTAACACAAAAAAAGCACAGAAAAAAAAGCAAAAAAATAAATAAAAATCAAAACAGAACAAAGAATGAAAGCAAAGGAAAAGGAAACAATAACAAGACAGTAAAAAAAATATTCAAAATATGCATATCTATTGAATGGTAACTTTTTTCAGCTGCAGCCACTGATCAGTGTATCCTGAACGTCACACTGTCAGAATACAATGTCTCAGCGGGGAGATTTCTTTATCCCCCTTACTTATGTAGATGGAGGAAACCATTTGTTTTTTATGTCTTTTGTTTTTCATTCAGCCCGCTGGCTAAAAAAAAAAAAAAAAGCCCCATCTATGACTGGCTTTAGATCCAGGGAAATCTATGGAGGTTGATTTACTAATAGAGAGTGTTTCCTTTGCTTACTTAACCTAATAAATAATGTGAACCATAGATAAGATGAATACATCAAAAATTGTGGAAAATAAAAATTTGGTGTCTGTTTATGAAACCAAAATGAGATGTGATGCTGACGATGATCATAATCAGTTTATGAAACTGAGATGATAAATGGAGATCATCTCAGCACACAGAGAATCTGTCATTGACAGAAAAATCAACAGCCAGTTTATGAAGGTTCGATCTTGGCGCCTCACTGGCGATCTCTGTCAGCATTCTGTAAATATATATATTGTGAGTGTGACACATCTGGGATTCTTAGCTCAATGGCAGTGCCAAAACAGTGAGTTTACTCCATGCTAGATATAGTTTTCAGGGCTTTCCTGCCCACTTTTATTTAATAGAAAGTAAAAATTTATGTAGGTATGTCTTCCCACGCAGGGGGCTCTCACCATCAATATGAATCAAACAAAACATTCAGCCTCCTGGCTCTCTTGTGGCAGCTTTACTGCTCTGGGTACCTCTTCAGGATACTCCTGACCTGCAGTACCTTTTTGGTCCTCCTGACCATGAAACACGTCCCAGTTTTTATGCACAGATGCTGCACCTCAGCTCTGCATCTTTCTTACAGCATCCTAGCTGCTCTGCCCCACGTGGACTCTCTCTCAGGCTGGGGCCTTGCTCTGTCTCGACCTGGACACCATGGTGCACCCCAGCACCTCTCATGGCTCCCTTCACACACTGACCCCATCGGGAGGGTGGGACTCTGATCCCTCTCTGGTTTTCATATGAAGCCAGCACGCCTGTGCCATTAGTGTTCTTGCTTCATAGAAAATCTGGCATAAACCACCATTTTAAACAGTGGCACAGGCTCACTATGCCACTATATGTAGATATATATATCTGTATATATATATATATATATATATATATATATATATATATATATATATATATATATAGTGTAAGATTGGGGGTTGTTAGCTCTTGTGGTGGACGCGTATTTCCAGTGATGCAAGCCAGTCAGAAACTCTGTTTAAGGGCATGGTAGCCCATTTTTATTTAAAAGCACAAAAGTTTACAAACACATCTGTAGTATTCACAGGGGGGTTCCACCATTCCTGTATCTTTCATACTAACAGTAGCCTCGTAGCTTTACCTTCTAGCGATCCAGGCCTTTAGCCTAGGCCTGACGGTCTGTTCCTAAGACCCAAACAGTGTCCAAGAGTTTCGGCTTTCTCCTAGCTTCTCCTGGTCAGCACCTTTGTTGCTGTATCACTAACAGGGTCTGCCTCCTGCAGACATGTACCGCCTTTGACTCCACTTCAGAGGATGAGAGCCCACTCGGCTCTCAGGCACACAGACTTCCTCTCTATTGTGTGGAGCCCTGTTCCATAATCATCTCTGACTCCACTTCAGAGGATGAGAGCCCACCTGGCTCTCATGCACACAGACTTCCTCTCTGTTGGGTGGAGCCCTGATCCATAATCACCTCTGAACTAAATAGCCCAAGACACAGCTGTTCCATCAGCATGTCTTTCTTTACCAAATCTGGCATAAACCAACCCTCTTGAAGGTCGCACAAAGTCGCACCCTCACATACCCTCCCCCCTTGTTTCCAACCGGAGGGAGGAACACATGATCCCGTCACCATAAACGGGACACCTCTGTGCCAGCCATTGGCTGCGTAGGCCCATTTCTTTTTCGGGGTATGTGTCCACCAGCACTTCACCTTGGCACCTCTGTGCCAACTATCCATAGCAGTAGTCCTAATCTGCCCAACCTTTTCTCTAAAGGGGCACTCCACCCACATCTTCTTCCGGGTGTACTTCCACCAGCCCTTCTTCCTGAACCATGGGCTCCCACTAATCTCTCTATCCCTTCTACCTTTTGGCCTCAGGACCCTTCTTATTCCTCCCACAGACCTACTCTCCCGGGACTGTTGGGGACCCACTTTCATGACATCTGTCAGGGACTGGCCACTCTCACTACCTGACGCAACATTAACCATCAACCTTTGTTTCTCGGGTTCACCAACCCCTGTGTGGTCACTCTTGGCCACCAAACTATCTGTGATTAATACCATATCCTCAATAGCAATGTTCCACAAGGGGTTATTCAACACAATATGGTCATTCGGACCTCTTGTCCTGTTTGCTAGGACAGTGTCTATGGAGGAACCATCTACAGGCAAGCAGTTACTCCCTATGGGACAGTCCCATAGTTTCACATCGCCCCCTGTTGTCCAACACTCCAATAACAATTGTCCTACCAACGCACATGTTCCACCACATTTTCCCACACCAATCTCTTTAACCATTTCTGTGTCCACTGGTATCTCAACCAATAGCTCGGAGTTGTCTGACAGTGCTCCACAGTGCTTCTCATACATATTTCCGTTACAGTTACCATCACTGTTATTTCCTGTCAAAGTGTCTCCGGGTACCTCAAACTGCACCTCTCTGCGCATGATGGACTGAATTCCCACTGCCGCCACGTCCATTCCGGGCTCTTCCTTTACATGAGGTGAGACAGTATGCGCGCCCCGTACCAACCACTGCTCAGCCGCACCTCGGACCGCACCAGCAGGAATGCACCCCATCACACCCGCATACGGAGAGACTTCCACTATGTCTATTATCTCTAATTTCTCAAACAATTCCCCTGAGCGCCTTCCGCACACAACCACCACTGGAAGCACTCTCGAGGAGAACTGCGAGACAACCTTCCACAAAAGCAACCAACAACACAGCAACCAATTCTCATCAACCCTGCCTAACAACGCATGTATCACCTGCGTCCACCGATTGGTATTGTGCAGTACCATGTCGCCCTTCTGCTGTGGATACACGCAGGTGTACATTGGAAAGATTCTCACCAATTCCCACAACATCTCAGAACTTTCTAGACATGCTGTATCCAAACACAGAACTCTAGGAACTTTTCCTTTACCAACGATGTGGAGGGACTCATTTGCTAAGGCGTGAAAGGCCGAGACACTTAAAGAGACCTCTACCTCAGAGGCAACTGACAAAATTTGCGGCTCCCGCTGAGCACTGCCAATCGCATGTGTCACACTCATCCTCTCACTTTCAGCAACACTGAGCCCTTCCAAATCGCTATCCACTACCTCATCAATCTGACATTCAACATTACTCATCCCTTTTGCTGTGGACAAAACCTCTGCTATGTATGCGCCCTTTTCAGATCCTTCCAACTGGAGAGGGTTAACTCCTGCAAAAGCCAACGCACCCATGTCTACTGGCCCTGCAGCCTCTCTATTTAGCATAGCAGAAATTGTGTCCACTCCACTGTTACCCACTAAGCCTTCCTTGTTTAAATGCACTTGTGGCAAAACATTTTCAAACACAACAGGCTGCAATAACATAACGTCACCACTTTGCTCGGGTGGCGCTTCACTAAACCCATGAGGACTGTCAGCAGTGACAGACCGCAACAACTCATTATCAGTACAAGCAATTTTAAACATTTGAATTTTACCATTTTTCTTATCACCAAGGTCAAGTACCCTCTTATCTATCAGAGCGGCACCACAGTTGTCCCAGGCAACCTCTGGCTCCAACACACAGAGCTCCCTGGAGGTTTCTAAGGACACCTCTGCAGCCTTAGATACTGTTGCCAAGGGGAATCACATATCCTGCTTAGCGATCACCCCTACCTCATTAAGCATCACATTACCATTAGCACATGTGTCATCAGCATTCATAAACATAGCAGTTTTATAAACTTTATCAAATTGTCCTTTATCAAAACGCATTGCACCCTGCGTGCCACTCAGCACACCACCCTTCCTCTCCACAGGAATTATTTTGCCCACTAGGGCATCTTCACAGTTGTCCTGGGAAACCACTTGCCTCACCACTGCAGGCTCCTTGGTGGTTTCCCTTGGCAACTGCACAGCACCTGTCACTAGGGAACATGACATACCAACTGCTTTGGTCACCCCTAGCACATCCTTTCCAGCACTCCACTGGATTACCTTAGCTGTACCCAGAGTCCATATGTCCCTTTCAATTTTTGACCTCGCTGCAAGTAGGGTTTTAACCTGTGTCTCCCCACTGATCTGGGTAGCACACTGCAGCAAGTTCATTTTTTCACCTTCAGTGGACCTCCGCTCTGGGGTCACTTCCACTTCATTGTGAGCAACCACACAGTCAGCCTTTCCCATGATTTTAACAGGAACAGAAGAAAGGAAACAAGGGTGCACCAGCCTAGTGTATTATCGTTTAGGATAGATTTTATTAAAAAAGCATAAATACTACTTACAATGTAGCAGAAAATAACTCGCAGTGCAGTGATATTTCAGATAGATGGCAGCTGAAAATGGACTCAAAACCACACTCCACAGACGCTCCGCGCATATGAATAGAGCCACTGCCGGCTTACGCGTTTCAAAGTCATGCACTTCTTCCTCAGAGCCCAGCAGTGCTTACACTACATGTAGCACTCTATTTATAGACACATGGACATGTGAGCTCCAGCACAGGTAGAGGGCGGGCCCACCTGGGGCCAGGGAAACAAACTCCTCCCACCCCACTACAGGTAACTACAACAGCTGATAGACTACACCCACAGGGTGGTAGCAAAGGGGCTGTCCAAACACAGTACTCATACACTAGGTATTGATGACCCCATAGGGTGCTGCCACAGGATACTCATGAATCATACACTCAAACTAGAGCTACTACACAGGCCGTACTTCCATTTGTCAGCACAGCTCAAATCAATACCTGGGACCATTAGATGGCAATCACATAGGGAGAATGGGCACAGAATATGGGCACAAAATGTAATCAGGGTGTAACCAGCAGGCGATGCAGCCAAGTGACAGAGGGTCACCTCCAGGCACTTGAAAACCAAGAGTAGGTCAAACGTATCTACATATACAAAATGATGATAATGAAAGAAAAGATGAATACATAATGAGATCATGGTGATAGGAGATAAACTGCAAATAGTATTTGCACTTCCGGTTCTCGTGGAACGCAGACAGGCTTGTTTGTGCTCCAGGCGCGGCCTGTCAGTGGGAGGGTTACCATCGTATGAGCAAGCGGGAAGTACTACAGCGCCGCCAGCCTCATAAATCAATCAGTAAGTAAGGTGATAAGGTATTCATTGACAAGGTGTCAATGAATACCTGAATACTATTTGCAGTTTATCTCCTATCACCATGATCTCATTATGTATTCATCTTTTCTTTCATTATCATCATTTTGTATATGTAGATACGTTTGACCTACTCTTGGTTTTCAAGTGCCTGGAGGTGACCCTCTGTCACTTGGCTGCATCGCCTGCTGGTTACACCCTGATTACATTTTGTGCCCATATTCTGTGCCCATGCTCCCTATGTGATTGCCATCTAATGGTCCCAGGTATTGATTTGAGCTGTGTTGACAAATGGAATTACGGCCTGTGTAGTAGCTCTAGTTTGAGTGTATGATTCATGAGTATCCTGTGGCAGCACCCTATGGGGTCATCAATACCTAGTGTATGAGTACTGTGTTTGGACAGCCCCTTTGCTACCACCCTGTGGGTGTAGTCTATCAGCTGTTGTAGTTACCTGTAGTGGGGTGGGAGGAGTTTGTTTCCCTGGCCCCAGGTGGGCCCGCCCTCTACCTGTGCTGGAGCTCACATGTCCATGTGTCTATAAATAGAGTGCTACATGTAGTGTAAGCACTGCTGGGCTCTGAGGAAGAAGTGCATGACTTCGAAACGCGTAAGACGGCAGTGGCTCTATTCATATGCGCGGAGCGTCTGTGGAGTGTGGTTTCGAGCCCATTTTCAGCTGCCATCTATCTGAAATATCACTGCACTGCGAGTTATTTTCTGCTACATTGTAAGTAGTGATGAGCCGAACACCCCCGGGTTCGGTTTGCACCAGAACCCGTGAACGGACCGAAAGTTCGCACGAACATTAGAACCCTATTAAATACAATGGATGCGAACGTTCGGATTCTAAAGTGCTAATTATAACGACTATTATCCATGTTATTGTCCGAAACAGAGTTTGGGAACCCGGGTTCTGCACCAGGGGACATGTATCAATGCAAAAAGAAGTTTTAAAAACGGACGTTTTCCGGGAGCAGTCATTTTAATGATGCATAAAGTGAAAAAAAAAAGTCAAATATTCCTTTAAATATTGTACCTGGGGGGTGTCTAAAGTATGCCTGTGAAGTGCCACGTGTTTCCCGTGTTTAGAACTGTCCCTGCACAAAATAACATTTCTAAAGGAAAAAAAGCCATTTAAAACTGCTTGCAGCTTTAATGCAATGTCTGGTCCCGGTAATATGGATGAAAATCTTTAGGAAAAATGGCATAGCTACCCCATCAACCCCCCCCCTACCCCAGCCCATTACCAGCCCCTTTGGGTCTTGTATGGATATTAAGGGGAACCCCGCACACAAAATAAAAAAGGCCCTATATACTCTGAACAGCTGTATACAGGCGGTGCATACAAGACAGGGACTGTAGGTTTGTTCTTATGTAGAATCTGTTTGTAATTTTGAACAGCTGCATTGTTTAAGTGTAGCTCCATGCCAAATTCCTTTTTTTAGCTTTTTGGAAAACATAGGGAATGGTTATCACCCCTGTCACATTTTTTTTGCTGTCTGTGCCCCTGTTTAGAACATTTCACCTCACTTTGCGTCCCACTCCCAATGACAACTGTTTTTGAAATGTGGTGTTTGTATTGAAACAAGGATTGGTGATAAAGCATCAGTAGAGAGGAGACACCTTTCTCCCATATTAATTCTTACAGGAGAGAATTTTCCTTCCAAGGGGTAGATTTCGTCTCACTTCCTGTTGTCTTCTTCCGTTTGCAAGTAGTAGTCGTTTGTAAGTTGGATGTTTGAAAGTAGGGACCTGCCGTATATACTCTGCAGAAATTGGCCCCTTAGGTGTTGGTGTTGGCACAACACTGAAAGCACTCACAGTTATTCTTGGTGGGTGCTGGAACGCCCTGCTGTCAACTATTATATCAGGAATTGTAATAACATATAATTGTTGATCAGTGGTACTAAAAATTGGGCCTTTGATGGTGGTGCTGGTGCCACAACACTGTAAGGCCTGACAGTTACTCTTGGTGGGCACAGCAATGGGCCCTGCTGTGAATTATTAGATCAATAATTATAATTGCATGCCCCTGTTGAATAGGGGCTGAAAAATTGGGCCTTTGGTGGTGATGGTGGTGGTGGTGATGGTGGTGCTGGTGCCACAACACTGTAAGGCCTGACAGTTACTCTTGGTGGGCGCAGCAATGGGCCCTGCTGTGAATTATTCGTTCAATAATTATAATTGCATGCCCCTGTTGAACAGGGGCTGAAAAATTGGGCCTTTGGTGGTGGTGGTGGTGGTGATGGTGGTGCTGGTGCCACAACACTGTAAGGCCTGACAGTTACTCTTGGTGGGCGCAGCAATGGGCCCTGCTGTGAATTATTACATCAATAATTATAATTGCATGCCCCTGTTGAATAGGGGCTGAAAAATTGGGCCTTTGGTGGTGGTGGTGGTGGTGATGGTGGTGCTGGTGCCACAACACTGTAAGGCCTGACAGTTACTCTTGGTGGGCGCAGCAATGGGCCCTGCTGTGATTTATTCGATCAATAATTATAATTGCATGCCCCTGTTGAACAGGGGCTGAAAAATTGGGCCTTTGGTGGTGGTGGTGGTGGTGATGGTGGTGCTGGTGCCACAACACTGTAAGGCCTGACAGTTACTCTTGGTGGGCGCAGCAATGTGCCCTGCTGTGAATTATTCGATCAATAATTATAATTGCATGCCCCTGTTGAACAGGGGCTGAAAAATTGGGCCTTTGGTGGTGGTGGTGGTGGTGATGGTGGTGCTGGTGCCACAACACTGTAAGGCCTGACAGTTACTCTTGGTGGGCGAAGCAATGGGCCCTGCTGTGAATTATTAGATCAATAATTATAATTGCATGCCCCTGTTGAACAGGGGCTGAAAAATTAGGCCTTTGGTGGTGGTGGTGGTGGTGATGGTGGTGCTGGTGCCACAACACTGTAAGGCCTGACAGTTACTCTTGGTGGGCGCAGCAATGGGCCCTGCTGTGAATTATTAGATCAATAATTATAATTGCATGCCCCTGTTGAACAGGGGCTGAAAAATTGGGCCTTAGGCACTGGTGGCACAACACTGCAACCCCTCACAGATACTGTACTTGGAGCACAGCAATGAGGCCTGTTGCAAAGTATTGCATCCAAAATTTTAATTACACGCCCCTGTTAAACAGGGGCTGAAAAATTGGGCCTTAGCCACTGGTGGCGTCACCCATAAACCAAAATGATCTTCCAAGCTATCATCATTAATCGTATCATTGAGGAGGAGGAGGAGGATAGCCAGTCAACATAACAGCACAGGCACTCAGCATCAGCATCAGTCTTGAAGGGATGTGACATTTTAAAATCAATTAGTCTGTTATATCAGCATCAGGTGTGTGGTAGCTGGTGGTGATCCAAGACTGGTTCATCTTGATGAAAGTCAGTCGATCAACCGAGTCGGTGGACAGGCGCACCCTGTGATCCGTGACAAATCCTCCAGCAGCACTGAATGTGCGTTCTGAAAGAACGCTGGATGCAGGACAGGCCAGTAGCTCAATTGCATACTGTGCAAGCTCTGGCCAGTGATCCATCCTCAAGACCCAGTAAGCCAGAGGATTTTCGGTGGGGAAGGTGTCCAAGTCTGACCTTGCCCCTAGGTATTCCTGCACCATGTATATCAGACGCTGGCGATGGTTAATGGAACCGATCATACTTTGGGGCTGCGGACTAAAGAATTGTCTGAACGCATCCCCACCGCTCCTTCTTTGACTGCCCGAAGCCTCAGCAACTCGTTGTCCAGGACCAGGAGTTTGTAACCTCCCAGTCTCTGGGAACGCATTGCACAGACCTTTCTGCAAGGCCTCCTGGAGTTGTCTCATCCTCTGCTCCCTCTGTGACGGTAAGATAAGGTCCGCAACCTTACCCTTGTACCGTGGATCAAGGAGAGTGGCCAGCCAGTAATGGTCCCTCTCCTTGATCCGAAGAATACGAGGATCCTTCCGCAGACTTTGCAGGATCAGGGAGGTCATGCAGCGTAGGTTAGCTGAGGCATTCAGTCCGGAGTCCTCTGGGTCACTAAGGACGACATGATCCGCAGCCACCTCCTCCCAGCCACGTACAAGTCCACTGGTTTCTTGGGACTGTAAATCATCCCTAAAAGACTGCTGCTGATGATGCTGAGTGCCAGCCTCCACCTCCATGCTGACACAATCCTCCTCCTCCTCCTCCTCCTCTTCCTGTGCGATGGGTGGGACAGAAGGAACACTGTCTGGGTAAAGGGGGCCTTGAGAGGCAAGGAAGTCCTCCTCTTCCTGCCTCTGTTCTGCCTCAAGTGCCCTGTCCATTATTCCACGCAGCGTGTGCTCCAACAGGTGGACAAGAGGTACAGTGTCACTGATGCATGCACTGTCACTGCTCACCATCCTCGTGGCCTCCTCAAATGGTGCCAGGACAGTGCATGCATCCCTGATTATGCCCCACTGGCGTGGTGAAAAAAACCCGAGCTCCCCTGACCCTGTCCTGGTGCCGTAGTCGCACAGGTACTCATTGATGGCCCTCTGCTGCGCGTGCAGCCGCTGCAGCATGGCCAACGTTGAGTTCCACCTGGTGGGCATGTCACATATAAGGCGGTTCTTGGGCAGGTTCAACTCCTTTTGCAGCTCAGCCAGGCAAGCACTGGCATTATAAGATCTGCGGAAATGCACACAGACTTTCCTGGCCTGCCTCAGGACATCCTGTAAGCCCGGGTACCTGCCCAAGAACCGCTGCACCACCAGGTTAAGGACGTGAGCCATACAGGGCACATGGGTCAGTTGTCCCTGTCGGAGGGCGGAGAGGAGGTTGGTGTCATTGTCGCAAACCACCATTCCTGGCTTAAGCTGGCGTGGCGTCAACCACCTCTCGGCCTGCCCCTGCAGAGCAGACAGGACCTCTGCCCAGTGTGGCTCCTGTCCCCCAAACACACCAGCGCAAGCACGGCATGGCATCTTTTTGCCTGCGTACTTGCGTAGCCCCTTGAACGCCTACGGAGCACCGCTGGTTCCGAGGACAAACCACAGGAAGAGGCCATGGAGGAAGAAGAAGAGGAGGGGGTGGAGGAGAGAGGTGTGTCACAACCAGTAGTAGCATTTTGGAGGCGTGGTGGTGGAACAACCTCCAACACTACTGCACCTTGTCCTGCATCCTTCCCAGCTGCCAAAAGAGTGACCCAATGGGCCGTGAAAGAAAGGTAACGTCCCTGTCCATGCCTGCTGGACCATGAGTCAGCGGTAATATGCACCTTACCGCTGACCGCCCTGTCCAGCGAGGCCAAGACATTGCCTTCCACATGCCTGTAGAGAGCCGGAATCGCCTTCCGTGCGAAAAAGTGGCGTTTGGGAACCTGCCACTGAGGAACCGCACATTGCACAAACTAACGGAAGGGGGCCGAGTCTACCAACTGAAAAGGCAGCAGTTGAAGCGCTAGCAATTTAGCCAAGCTAGCATTCAACCGCTGGGCATGTGGATGGCTGGGAGTGAACTTCTTTCGACGGTCCAGCAGCTGGGGCAGGGAAATTTGCCTGCTAGAATCGGACGTTGGTGTACTGCTAGCAGAGTGCCCGCAAGTACTTGGCTTTGACACACCTAATTCTACACCTTCATTCCTCTCAGAGCAGGTTTCAGAGAGGACTGAAGGTATACTGGGGTTGGAGATCCCAGCTGATGCGGTGCAAGAAGAGGTCAGCTTTGTTCTTTGGTGTGGGTCTTTAAGGTAGGCTTGCCAACGAGCTGCATGGCAGGTCAACATATGTCTGATCAAGCATGTGGTGCCCAAGCGGCTGATGTTTTGGCCACGCGATATACGCTTGAGACATATGTTGCAAACAGCAGCTGTGCGATCTGATGCACTTGCCTCAAAAAAGGCCCACACCAAAGAACTTTTTGAATGACGGGCAGAGGCAGCGCCCTGCACAGGCGGAGCTCTGCGGTGTGATTCCGTCGGTGTGCTGCCCATACGCTGGCCACTCAAGGGCATCCTGCCTCGTTGGAGATGTGCCTCCTCCTCATCCTCCTCCTCCTCCTCTCTCCTATTAGGCACCCACGTGGAGTCAGTGACCTCATCATCCCCTCCCTCCTCATCACTGGAGCCAATCTGGCAGTATGCTGCAGCTGCTGGAGCATGACTGCCAGATTGGTGTCCTTCTTGAGCATCCCCTCTCTCTGCTCTCACGCTACTGCCTTCCTCTAGCTGGGTATCATCATCAGATCCTTCGAAACGCTGGGCATCCTCCTGGAGCATGTACCCAACACTGTGCTCAAACAGTTCGGGGGACTCCTCAGGAGGAGGACATGGTGGGTCTAGGGAAGGATTGACTAATGAAGATAATGATACCAGAGAAGAGGACGCTTTGGCAGCTGCTTTGCCAGTACCCTGAGCCTGGGTGAGAGAGGATGAGGAGGATGAGGTGGGCTTGGCCATCCACTCTACCAAGTCTTCGGCATGATGTGGCTCAACATGTCCAGCTGCCGAAAAGAAGGACAAGCGTGTCCCATGGCCATGTGCTGATGACAATGCACCGCGTCCACGACCAGCACTGTTGCCCCCAGACACAAAGCCTGCTTGCCCTCTTTTTTTGCCTCCTGACTGTCTGCCTCTCCTTGTTTGCCTTCCAGACATTTTAATGGATGGCCTGCAGGGAGATGGGAAAAAGAGCAATAAGGGCTACCTTCAGGTGTATACTGTGCAGGAGGCTTAGCAACAATGACACTGACACTGTCCCCTGCCTATCCTTCTCTGTCCCTAAACTCAAGGATTTCAAATATGGTTCAGCAAAATTGGTTTAGAACAGAATAGCACACTGACACTTTCCCTCACTGTCCTACTCTGTCCCTCCCTACAAACAAGATTTAGCACAGAATAGCACACTGATAGTTTCCACGATTGTCCTTCTCTGTCCCTAAACTCAAGGATTTCAAATATGGAACAGCAAAATTGGTTTAGAACAGAATAGCACACTGTCAGTTTCACTCACTGTACCTCTCTGTCCCTAAACTCAAGGATTTCAAATATGGTTCAGTAAAATTGGTTTAGAACAGAATAGCACACTGTCAGTTTCACTCACTGTACCTCTCTGTCCCTAAACTCAAGGATTGAAAATATGGTTCAGCAAAATTGGTTTAGAACAGAATAGCACACTGACACTTTCCCTCACTGTCCTACTCTGTCCCTCCCTACAAACAAGATTTAGCACAGAATAGCACACTGATAGTTTCCACGAGTGTCCTTCTCTGTCCCTAAACTCAAGGATTTCAAATATGGAACAGCAAAATTGGTTTAGAACAGAATAGCACACTGACACTTTCCCTCACTGTCCTACTCTGTCCCTCCCTACAAACAAGATTTAGTACAGAATAGCACACTGATAGTTTCCACGAGTGTCCTTCTCTGTCCCTAAACTCAAGGATTTCAAATATGGTTCAGCAAAATTGGTTTAGAACAGAATAGCACACTGACACTTTCCCTCACTGTCCTACTCTGTCCCTCCCTACAAACAAGATTTAGCACAGAATAGCACACTGATAGTTTCCACGAGTGTCCTTCTCTGTCCCTAAACTCAAGGATTTCAAATATGGTTCAGCAAAATTGGTTTAGAACAGAATAGCACACTGACACTTTCCCTCACTGTCCTACTCTGTCCCTCCCTACAAACAAGATTTAGCACAGAATAGCACACTGATAGTTTCCACGAGTGTCCTTCTCTGTCCCTAAACTCAAGGATTTCAAATATGGAACAGCAAAATTGGTTTAGAACAGAATAGCACACTGACACTTTCCCTCACTGTCCTACTCTGTCCCTCCCTACAAACAAGATTTAGCACAGAATAGCACACTGATAGTTTCCACGAGTGTCCTTCTCTGTCCCTAAACTCAAGGATTTCAAATATGGTTCAGCAAAATTGGTTTAGAACAGAATAGCACACTGACACTTTCCCTCACTGTCCTACTCTGTCCCTCCCTACAAACAAGATTTAGCACAGAATAGCACACTGATAGTTTCCACGAGTGTCCTTCTCTGTCCCTAAACTCAAGGATTTCAAATATGGAACAGCAAAATTGTTTAGAACAGAATAGCACACTGTCAGTTTCACTCACTGTACCTCTCTGTCCCTAAACTCAAGGATTTCAAATATGGTTCAGCGAAATTGGTTTAGAACAGAATAGCACACTGTCAGTTTCACTCACTGTACCTCTCTGTCCCTAAACTCAAGGATTGAAAATATGGTTCAGCAAAATTGGTTTAGAACAGAATAGCACACTGACACTTTCCCTAACTGTCCTACTCTGTCCCTCCCTACAAACAAGATTTAGCACAGAATAGCACACTGATAGTTTCCACGAGTGTCCTTCTCTGTCCCTAAACTCAAGGATTTCAAATATGGTTCAGCAAAATTGGTTTAGAACAGAATAGCACACGGACACTTTCCCTCACTGTCCTACTCTGTCCCTCCCTGCAAACAAGATTTAGCACAGAATAGCACACTGATAGTTTCCACGAGTGTCCTTCTCTGTCCCTAAACTCAAGGATTTCAAATATGGTTCAGCAAAATTGGTTTAGAACAGAATAGCACACTGTCAGTTTCACTCACTGTACCTCTCTGTCCCTAAACTCAAGGATTTCAAATATGGTTCAGCAAAATTGGTTTAGAACAGAATAGCACACTGTCTGTTTCACTCACTGTACCTCTCTGTCCCTAAACTCAAGGATTGAAAATATGGTTCAGCAAAATTGGTTTAGAACAGAATAGCACACTGACACTTTCCCTCACTGTCCTACTCTGTCCCTCCCTACAAACAAGATTTAGCACAGAATAGCACACTGATAGTTTCCACGAGTGTCCTTCTCTGTCCCTAAACTCAAGGATTTCAAATATGGTTCAGCAAAATTGGTTTAGAACAGAATAGCACACTGACACTTTCCCTCACTGTCCTACTCTGTCCCTCCCTACAAACAAGATTTAGCACAGAATAGCACACTGATAGTTTCCACGAGTGTCCTTCTCTGTCCCTAAACTCAAGGATTTCAAATATGGATCAGCAAAATTGGTTTAGAACAGAATAGCACACTGACACTTTCCCTCACTGTCCTACTCTGTCCCTACAAACAAGATTTTGCACAGAATAGCACACTGACACTTTCCCTCACTGTACCTCTCTGTCCCTAAACTCAAGGATTTCAAATATGGTTCAGCAAGATTGGTTTAGAACAGAATAGCACACTGTCAGTTTCACTCACTGTCCTACTCTGTCCCTACAAACAAGATTTAGCACAGAATAGCACACTGACACTTTCCCTCACTGTACCTCTCCGTCCCTAAGCTCAAGGATTGAAAATATGGTTCAGCAAGATTGGTTTAGAACAGAATAGCACACTGACACTTCCCTCACTGTACCTCTCTGTCCCTACAAACAAGGTTTAGCACAGAATAACACACTGACACTCTCCCTACCTATCCTTATTTGTCCCTAAACACAAGGAATCCAGGATTAGTAAAGGAAAAAAAATGACACTGTCCCTGCCTATGCTTCTCTTTCCCTGCTCCGGAACACACTACACAAGGCCGCCGCGCTGGCGGCCTTTTATAGTGTGGGGCGTGTACTAAACCCCCTCAGCAATAATTGGCCACAGGCATCCTGCCTGTGGCCAATCATTGCTCTCCTCGCTGCCGGCGCTGTGATTGGCCAAGCATGCGGGGTCACAGTGCATGCTTGGCCAATCACAGCGCCTGGATGACACTGCGATGGCGTAGTGCATTGTGGGCTGTTCGCGTCACTCGAATTTGGCACGAACGGCCCAAATCGTTCGATCTTCGTCGAACGATCGAACAGCCGATGTTCGAGTTGAACGTATGTTCGACTCGAACACGAAGCTCATCCCTAATTGTAAGTAGTATTTATGCTTTTTTAATAAAATCTATCCTAAACGGTAATACACTAGGCTGGTGCGCCCTTGTTTCCTTTCTTCTATTCTGCATTAGGACACCCCTGTCCATGAAGGGCTGCAAAGCCGGTGTTAGCATCGTGCAAGATTGACTGCTGGAGGATCCACTTGTGCGCAGGAGTTTTTGTGTGCTTTTAACAGGAACAGTCTTACCATTCTCTTTAGCATGGGTTGAATACTTCAATTGGGGGCGTTGTCCCTTCTTTGCCACGCTCTCACAAGATGACGCCCCCTCCTGGAAACAGGGTAACATTACATCCCTCTTGGATTTTCCATCATAGCCTGCAGGCAAAGCATTAAGCCCAACAACACGATCAGCAGCTGTATTCCACCAGCTTGGACAAGAAAAGATCCCGTGGCCCAGCTGACCACATTCCAGGCATGGCACTTGGCGACTTTCTCCTGTTGCTTTGGGAGACCACCTTCTCCCCACTGATCTCTTGTAGTGCTCTCTAGACTGGACTGCTACTAGAAAATTATCGTAGTGATCTCGGTTACTATACATCCCACGGTACACCTCCTGGTACTCCTCGATCAGAAAAGGTTGCAGCAACTCAACCCAGCGATTTTTGGGCCATCTTCTGTAGGAAGCAATCATCGCAAACTCATCCAAAAAGTCCTCAACACATTCAGAAGGCAACATAGGCCGTATGAAGTCAGCTGTACGGATTTCTGCTTTGTTGCCATGGGCAACCACACCCATCTGCTCACTCTTTACACTCAGAGCAGGCTTCTCATACCTTTGCTTTGGTGAAGCCTGGGACAAAGGGCATTTAGAAACTTCATGCCCCCACTCACTGCACCGCAAACAGCGCACTTGGTTCTTAACCCTTTGCACATTGATAGCTGGCCATCTTGCACCAGCGTTGCCAGGGGCAACAACATGTCATTCCCTTTTAACTTGGTTCATTGCAGCCAAGTGTCGCCTGCACCAATCCACTGCAGACTCAGACTCTGGCGAACTCTCCATACTTGCAGTCACCTGTGCACTCCTTGCACCAGTGTTGCTAGGACCAACACCCGCTCTGTCTCTCATTTCAGCAAACATTGCTTCCTTTTCACACAGGAAAATTTTAAAGTACTGTCTCCAAGACTTTGCAAACAGCACGCTTTCACATGTAGACTTTACTCTCTGCTTGAGCTCACTTCCACAGGCACATCACCTGTATACAACACAGTCCATTAATTGAACTCCTGTGCAATGCAGTTCACCTGGCTGCCACACACAGCTAGCAGCAGTTCACCGCAGAAAACTTTAACTTTTCCTTCAGATAGGCTGTTCATCACAGTATTGCTGTTAAACACACAGTTTATTTTTTCTTTTGGTATGCGAGGATCTGGAACTCTTCCAAAAACTGCCCGCATTCTCCACCACTTGTAAGATTGGGGGTTGTTAGCTCTTGTGGTGGACGCGTATTTCCAGTGATGCAAGCCAGTCAGCAACTCTGTTTAAGAGCATGGTAGCCCATTTTTATTTAAAAGCACGAAAGTTCACAAACACATCTGTAGTATTCACAGGGGGGTTCCACCATTCCTGTATCTTTCATACTAACAGTAGCCTCGTAGCTTTACGTTCTAGCGATCCAGGCCTTTAGCCTAGGCCTGACGGTCTGTTCCTCACCCAAACAGTGTCCAAGAGTTTCAGCTTTCTCCTAGCTTCTCCTGGTCAGCACCTTTGTTGCTGTATCACTAACGGTGTCTGCCTCCTGCAGACATGCACCGCCTTTGACTCCACTTCAGAGGATGAGAGCCCACTTGGTTCTCAGGCACACAGACTTCCTCTCTATTGGGTGGAGCCCTGTTCCATAATTATCTCTGACTCCACTTCAGAGGATGAGAGCCCATCTGACTCTCATGCACACAGACTTCCTCTCTGTTGGGTGGAGCCCTGATCCATAATCACCTCTGAACTAAATAACCCAAGACACAGCTGTTCCATCAGCGTGTCTTTCTTTACCAAATCTGGCATAAACCAACCCTCTTGAAGGTCGCACAAAGTCGCACCCTCACAATAGATATATATACAGTATCTATATATCTATAAATATATATCTATATAGAATTTGTGTATGGGGACTTTAACTTTATTATTTTATTAATATTACGTATAGTGTGGGGTCCTGAGGAGAGCAGTCTCCTCTGAGCATGCCCATGTACTCAGCAGCGGTAATTTACTGCTGCTTAATTAATAGACACCTCTGTATTTCACCGATTTTCTGTTACTGTAATCTTGCTATGTCTTGCGAGAGTACAGTAACAAGAGGCGTTCTGCACAGTTCAAAGCGTTTTTAGATCGCTTCACTTCTCAAAAGGAGAAGCAATCTATACTGTTTCATAAACAGACACTCAGAGGAGAGTGATCTCCTCTGATTATTCCAGAGAACTCAGAAGTTATTTACCACAGCTTGATAAACAGACACCTTAGTTTCTTGCTGCAACTGTGGCTTTTTTTGTGAATAAGATAAAATCAAATTACTTTAAATATGCAAGAGAAAAAAACAGGTTCTGTTTGCATATGATGGGATGATTAAAGTGAAAGCAGCTTCAAGTCATTCACTAACTAAGTAAACTTTCACTTTGCAAAGTTAACACTCCATTAGCAATCTACCACCAAGGATTTTATTGACTGAAAGGCCTCCGGTGGTAATTAATGCTGTAGCCTAATATTTAAGGAATTGTAGTACTTTCATCCATTTCTGTTTACAAATACATGAATTTGATATTATGTATACAAATTTTAATAAATATTCATCAGTACTAATACAATTTTGAGCAGTTATTCCTGGCACAGAGCATGCCACCTTGACAGTTATGCAGTCCTAGGACACTGCCTTGCAATTAGGAGCAACGCTATCAGCCTGCCATGTACACAGCTTCAGTTGACCATTGGGCTGCTTATCTGGTCTATCAGGCAACCCTATGGCCCATTGGAGGAGCTTCCACAGCAGGCTGACAATGCTCATGCAAAATGTAATGTTGTGGCATAGCATTGTCAGCCTGCAATCGGAAGTTCTGTTACTTTTACTGGCAAGATCCGCATGTAAGAAACCTTGCAATTGATGCGGAAAATGGTTTTGCTTAAGAAAGCTGTATATTGGCATGATGCCAAACATCCTGAAAAAAAAAGATTTAGAGTCTTTGTAAAACCATTGTAGTGAAAGTTTAGGTTGCAAAACATGTAGGTGTACCAGAATCATTACTGTATTTACCCTGCAGCTAGCTCAGAATGGGCTAATTTCTCAGAAACCCACTTTTTGTTGCATGTTTTTAAGCCTATTGTTATAGGCAAAAGTGTTCTCCGCTAAAATGCTAGTATGGCTCACCAGACAAGCTAGTTGTTTTCCCCATATTTAGCGGATCGCAAACACAGCCAACCTGTTTTGATGATACCTGGAATCTGCAGACCCATCATTATGGGTCTGCAGATTCTAGATGAAGAATGTAATAATAAAAATTTACACATAGAGATATATAACATGTATAATAGTCTTATTAAAATATATAGAAATATTAGTGCAGCTCAGTACTTTTAGGGTGTTATGGAGTATATATCCTATTACATTTAAATACTGAAAATTTCAAGGACTTTCAGTCACCTTTAAAAAACGTAATTCATTATTTTGGATGTACGCTGATTCATACCAGCACTTGCGCATTTGATCTTCTACTTCTCCTCTAAGCATGCAATTGAAAGTGCACTTACACTGTTCATTGAGCAATAGCAATAACTGCTTATGACATTAAGTGGTCAGTTTGCTACACATATGGACAGTTCCAAACCACGGCAAGTTTCCATGTAATTGGACAAAGGCTTGGATGTCTTTAAATGTCACTGCTTCAACTCACTATCAATGGCTCTTGATAATCAATTTTCTTGGTTGGTCTAAACACTGACATTTATGGAAAATTACAATGGCAAACGTCTTGTGTAATAATTCTGCAAATGATCAATCATCAAGAGAGCATGTACCCAAAATAACATAAGAGAGAGAGTAATGCACAGAATGTTAGTATTCCCAACAAATGTTACACCTTACTTGTATGAGCAAGATCCACTGAACTCTTTCAAATGCACATTTGCAACTGTAAGATTGAATCCTGAGTGAATGAACACAAAGCATTCATTAGCACATTACCATGCATCAGAGCTTGGTTTTTGATTCAAAACCAAATTTACTTGCTCCCGTAGATTTATTACAAAATATAATCAACAAACTCTGCAAACTAAAATTATATCACATTAGTGCAACTTTCACGTAATGTAGCAGAATGCTAAAGCTCAAAGTTAATGTTAGCATTCTACTTTAAACAAGCTTTATTCCCTTTTCAATGCTACATTGTGACACATGCAAGGGGAAAAAAGGTTTGCATAAACTGTTAGCATACCAATGTTTCAGTTTCTGGGCATAGGGCTTGATTCCAACCGTAACTGACAGCCCACAGTTTCAACACTAGTGTGGGGGCCTGCAGGAGCCACTGAGCCATTTTAAAATGGAGCTGGGATGAATAGCTTCTATCTCTGTGCCATTTTACAAGGCTGCTGGGATTCAAGTGGTTAAAGCCTAATATTTGTTTTTGGAACTTCCCAGTTGAGTGTTCCCTAAGACCCCTTTCACACTGATGTGCTTTTCAGGCGCTTTCACGCTAAAAAAAGCACCTGAAAAGCTCACAAAAACCTATTTCCATAAAAACCAATGAATGCTTTCACACTGGGGCAGTGCACTGGCAGGGTGGTGAAAAAACGTCCCTCTCCATTGAAATGAATGGAAAGCTCTTCAAAAGTGCCAGAAAAACTCTTCAAAAGCGCTCAGTGTTTTACTGGCAGTTTAGAAGAGCCTCAGCGTGAAAGGGGCCTAATCACAACTTTATATTGCCATATGGTCCATATCTTGCACTAATGAGGTACGAAAAGATAAATCAGCAATTCTAGATCCATATCCCAAAGTAAAGGGATTATTGCCATGCATGTCTACTATCATAAAAATCGGGAAAACAAATCCTTGTTTTTGGATCATTGCTGAAAGTCATGACTTCCAAACAACTTAAGTTTTAGGAGGGTGTACTAGAAACTTATAGGGAAAACAATCTAACTAGCTTCTTTCTCTATTGCATGGACATATTATATGAGCATCTGAAAAGTAACCATTTGTAGCGGGGCTTTGAAATTTAGGGGGATGTTTGAGTGGTAGTTGTGCTCAAACACATTATTTGATAGGGTTCAGCAAACCCAATTTTAGCCGCAGGCGGGATACTGGTGTGTAGTTCCCTGTGGCCTGTTGGTGGCGCTGCCATCAGAGGCAAGGGTTGAACCGCTGGTACAGTGCTGTGCCTTGGATGTCCCTTGTCGGTGGTGGTATGGTGGGCATTTTTGCCCGCTGTGCATCCCAGGAGGGGATATAAAAGGGGCAGACCCTGGCTGTCGGGGGTGAGTTCTCAGAGGTCCGACCCCAGGAGCGTGTGGTTCTGTTTGTGGCCACCCCAGGCACCTTTAGCTCTGGGGTGGAGTTCCTGGATCGGTACACTGGCGGATCAGTCCCAGGCACCTTTAGCCCTGGGGCTGCAACTGGAGGCCTTGGGCTGAGCACCTTTGGCTGAGGCCCACAGAGGACCGAGGAATCCCAGGGTGCTGCCTTGCGAGGAGACCCGTATCTTAGATGATGAGGCCAGGGGAGGACCGTTCCGAGGGACTGGTGAGGAACTCACAGTGAAGGAAAGGGCCCGGTAACTCTCTGGAGAGATGTCATCTCCCTGAAAGAGGCTTAACGTTGCAACTAAGTTTGCCAGGTCTGTGGCAGAGACCCAAGTGTATCTAGTTCGAGCATCATTCCGGCTGCTAGGGCCCGTTTCGTGGGGAGACTATCTGGATGAGTCTACCTAAAGATATGGGTAGTGAATAAGAATTAGTTTGTGCCTGGACCTATTCCCACACCTGTTGCGGTCCTGCTCTTCTTCCAACCTTCTCCTGTCCAGTTATTGTGCATAACAGAAGAAATAAACTCTAAGTTGAAGTTGCAATCAGTGTGGACTTTGAAGTTATTGGGGAATAGAGACTTGTCTTTGTTACAGTGAAGACGGGAGCCATTTCTCTGAGGGAACCTGATCACAGAGACCCAGGTACATTACACCGCTCAACCTCTTTCTACAGGAGGGTACGGGCATGTAGCACGGTGGGCCCTTTTTTTTTGTTTTGCTCAGGAGCCAAAGGCAGGAAAAAGGGGTTGTGTCGCTACACATTTATTTACAAAATGGAGCACAGCTTGTTATTGTATTAAGGTCACAATAATGCATAGGGAAATTTTTGGGAACAGCAAGTAAAGGTGATCTAACCCTTTAACCTTATTTGATGTAAATGTTCAAAGCCACTCAGGCTATAGCTTCCTGAAAATATAACGAGGAGTGCACATTATTAAGCAACACGATAATATGGCAAGAAGAACCACTGCTAAAAATAAACTAAGACCTCCCATGGTATTCTCCCAAAACAACAATATGCATATGTAGTAGCTGATCAACTTCTCCGTGGCTTGGTAGTTAGCACTTCTGCCACTGGTTCATTGGTTTTAATCTCAGGTAAAGATGCTTGTGTAAATCCCCCCCTCACACTTAAAAAACATGTTGTTAAGTTAATTGATTCCTGTTTGAAGTATCTTTAGTATGCATGTGAGATAGGGACCTTCTATTGTAAGCTCCTTGAGGACAGGGGTGATGTAAATGTGCACAATGTAAAGACCTGTGTCAAATATTGTCAGTGTATAAATGCTTGTAAATAATAAATATTCTGAAGCTGCTGACATTTCCTGTATGAAATGCTGGTCAAGTACATGTATGGGCTGTGGTTACATTCAAATCCTTCAGTTTCTGCTTCACACCCTCTGAATTTTATTAATTTAAATACAGACCTCAGATGCCGGGAAATCAATGTTTGTAATACCCACCCTCCAAATCCCCATTCCCCCAGAATTCAGTCATGAAAAGTGAACCTTTCATGCAAAAAAAGTTCTGCTTTCTTGTCAGTTCCTGTTGCCAAAACAAAATTAGCTGCAAAAACAACTTCTCCTAAAAAATAAAAAATAAAAAAAATGTCTTGGCCCCAGCTGCTGACTCTTCTGGGCGGTGTGACTGACATTACAGTACTTTACTACTGACATCTGATACAGCCCCACAAGAATGTGCCGCAGTTACAGTGGGTTATTAGATACGATTTAGAATGCACAGGAAGCAGTCGTGAGGCCCATTGACGACATCTGTGCCTCCCAGAAGTGGCCAAAGCTGAAAGAAAGGTATTTTTTTTTTCTCCAGCATTGAGAATTTTGTTTTTGAGTGGAACTGCTCCATAAATAGTAATTTCATACAACAAGTGAAACCAATCTGTGAACTGCTATAGCCACCAATGAAACACTGCAGAAGTACTAATTTCTGAAACTCAACACAATTTACTGCTTAATTTTACTTCTCTGTAATCCCTTGTATTTAGATTCCCGGCAGATCATTACATGTAGGACAATGGACAGATTCAAATCAGATTGGTAGCTGTGAGTAACACATTTTAGCATTAATATTGTGTTTCATAAAACCTTCTGTGAAAGACCACCACCAGTGCTGGCAAATGTGCAAAGGTTATCAGGCCATGTTCCCCTATTTTCTGAAATCAGCTGCTTCCAGTTGACCGATAATTGTGTACAGTGCTTGGTCAGTTGTAGATTTGTTGTGTGTGCTCCTTCAATAGTGAGGGTGAAGGTGTCAGCTGGGTTGAAGACATTTCAGGGACAAAGGGACAATGATGATGCAGGAACCTTGGATTTGAGGTAAAATCTGAGATGATCCCATCTAAAAAAGGTCTTCCCAGATGGCTCACTTGCTGACAAAAGGTTGTGAAGTGGATTGATACTTTGCAGCAATAGCTGGGTGCTCTGTATGCATCTTGTTGCAAAGTTTTCTGAACTTTACCTTTAACTTATTATTTATGAACTCTAATATCCTAGTTTCAGGGATTGCTGCATTATAACAGACACAATTCTGAAAATAAAAGTTTTTATTGTTTTAAGTTTAGTCAATTGTACTGTTGAAATATTATTTGGACCCATTGTATAAATGAATTGGAATTTCAAATAGAAATCCCTGCATGTTGCCAAATGCAACAGGAGTGAGTGTAAATGTTCTAATGAAAATGTCATGTATATTATCTACACAAGCTGTTTATATTTCTCTGCAAGCAAATTTGTGGGGGGCTAGCGATCAGCATTGATTGCAAAATAATTGACTTCATTGTGGTCTCAGTCTAATTGCAAAGTGTGTGAAATGAACAACAAAAGATACTCCCAGTGGTTTCTTTGTTAGCTTTATCCTGACAACAAATACATAAACCAATAATTGTTTTGTCTAGAAAACAGCTCTGTTATGGATTCAATTATAAGGTTACATCTATGGAAGGAGAATGTTGAGGTCCTCTCATTTGCTCCATGACAATGACCACAGTTTAATGGCTAAAAGGTCAGTTTATCCATTGCAAGAGGAACTGAACGATGTGTGGTTATATAACGCAAGCTGTAAATACAGACTAGCGTCACAATTTAGAACACATAGTTGTTAGTTCCTATGGCAAGCCTTCACTAAATGTAATATGTACAGCTTTATTAATGCCACCTAACTGCTCAAACCTAAAGGTAAACTATTGGTTTTGTGTCAGTTTTTATTTTATTTTTTGACATCTCAATTTTATAAACAGATGTTACACTTTTACAACATAGGTACAAAGAGGAAAAAGGAAAAATTGAAAAGAGCCAAGAGCTCCACCTGATGGGTGGATAGAAGACTTCATAATGTTTGTATCATTTAATATTTATTTGAAAAATAAATATTTGCAAACATTATTTATTTCTGGCCAAAATATACTTTTTACTTTTTAGGTCTGCTCATTGGATTACAGAAAGGCTGTGCTTCCAAGTAAAATGCAATAAAGCAAACTGATCACGCTGAGATAGATGTCCTTTCTTGACTAGCATGGTCCATTTGAAATAGGAAAGCAGGGGGATTGGCAGGATCACCAGAAATTTCACACAAAGGAAGCAATGCAAAGAGGGCAGGATCATTTTTATTACTAGTACACTGTAACTCAGATCCATATCAGAAATATAAAATGTTGGGATAACATGCACTTTATTAAAAAATTATGATCCAGGCACAAAAACATGTTGATTTGTTAGACATAATGATCATTTCTCCCTGCATAGACAAACCCTGATTACTGCCTTATAATTTATAGCAGTGTTCAAAAGTATATAGAGTGCATCATAAGGGATCAGCACTCAGCATTGAAGGGGCACATCAGAAATATTTGCTACGACAATGATAACAAAGTATAATTGGCTAGTAATTAGAGTTGAGCGGACACCTGGATGTTCGGGTTCGACGGGTTCGGCCAAACTTCGCAAAAAGGTTGGAGTTCGGGACCCGAACTTGACCCTGAACCCGAACCCCATTGAAGTCAATGGGGACCCGAACTTTTGAGGACTAAAATGGCTCTAAAAAAGTAATGGAAAGGGCTAGAGGGCTGCAAATGGCAGCAAAATGTTGTTAAGAGCATGGCAAGTGCTCTGCAAACACATGTGGATAGGGAAATAACTTAAAATAACATAAAATACAAAATAATAATCTTGACCTAGGAGGACGAGGTCCATATGGAGTAGGAGGTTGAGGTGGTGGTGGATGTGGCGGTGTAGGTGGAAGCGGCGGTGGAGGAGGACAAGGTAGCCAACACTGGTTTTTGTTTTTAATTGTATTATACTTTTAAATTAGGGTACACCCCAAAAGAGTAAGAAAGATCAAAAATACAACAATGGCTGGGTAAGGCCGGTATACATGTCTATTCTGCACAAGGTACGGACCAGTCCCGTGGGATCCATGCCTGGTTCATTTTAATGAACGTGAGCTTGTTCACATTGGCTCTGGACAGACTGCTTGGCTGATTTGCAAGGGGGTGAGGTGAAAGACTGATGGACATCGGCTGCAGGATGCCAACTCTGATCTTTCAGCAGGAGACTGGGTGGGAGACAATGTGAAGGAACTGGAGGCACTGTCAGAAACCCAATCTACTATCGCCTGTACTTATCCTGGCCTCAACATTCGTAGAGCCGCATTAGGCCCGACCAAATACCGCTGCAGGCTCTGTCGCCCACTCGCACCTGAGGAAGGTGTTTCACTTGTGCGTGTAGCTGGCACAGATCGACCACGTCCTCTCCCTGCAACAGGAGCTCCACCAGCAGCACCACGACCGGGGCCACGTCCCTTATTTGACATTGTCCTCATATTTCTTAAATTTAGGATCTTGGCCTAAATGGGTGTTTTTTGAATAGCAGAATAGAAGAACAGTATCTAAAGTGTGTATCTCACACGTACAGATATGCAGGAAACACACTAGAAAAAAAATCATTTGCCCTAAATAAAAATTTTTTTGAATAGCAGAATAGAAGAATACACATATTGGCCCCCTTCAAGACGGAGGGGTGCCCGTAGGAGGGAGGGAGGGATGGACTGGGGGGTTTCACCCCCTGCCCCCCCCCCAATTTATTTACTGTTTCTATATAACACTGGAGATCACTGGGCTCCTTTTTTTTTTTTTTTTTTTTTTGTGTGTTGGGAAACAATTTTTTTTTTTTTTTTTTTTTTCTTTTTTCGGGGGTGAGGTTAGAAGGGGTTCAGAGGATATAATATATAAATGTATAAATAAGGTATATATAAGGTATAAATAATGTATGATGATATATGATGAAGGGAAGGGGGAGAAGGATGTGATTCGGTTTAATTCTGGAAAGGAGGGAATATGGGAAGGAGATATCAATAAGAGGGGAGGTTTAGAAATTTAGAAGAAATGAGAAGAAACCAATAGGAGTACTAGGTAAAAGTAACTAGATAGGGTTCCCTATAATTAAACAGAATGTCTTAGGGAAGGCAGAGGCCTGAATGGAAAAGAGGGAAGAAATTTCCAAGTGTGAGGGGTGTGAATGTTTTAGGTACTGTATAAGTGCCACACCTTTTTTTTTTTTTCCCTAGTAGATTTAGGGATACACATATAGTCACGTACATATATAATAAAGGAAATAGGGGGGAGGTATTGGGTAGTAAAGGAGTAGCTAGGAGTTAAACACAGAGACACAGGGAGGGATTAGGATAATAAGTGGGTAGATTGAGGGTAGATCGAGATAATATAGGAGGGAGGGGAGATAATAGGTAAGGGAGGGGGGGGGTAGAAAATAAGGGGTTAATGAGAAGAAAGGGATATTTAGAGAGTAGGAGGAGGGGGGCACGTATATATCACATTACACTTGTACACAATAGGATAGAATAGAAGGTACACACACTTGGATACAACTGAGGAGGTTAATGGTTAGAATGAGAAAGGAACCCCAGGCAGGAATAGGAATAAGCTAGTACTCGGAAGATCTATCATTAGGGAAGGAAAATGAGAAGGGGGGGGTCGAGGGATTAGGATATAGGAAGCAAAGGAAAAACAAAACAGATGGAATGGGGGAATGGGGAGAAAGGAGGGAAAGTGGTCCTGGCATATCTTATTTAAAATTAGTAATGTTAAATTCCTAAAAAGCAAAATGTAACCTATGTAAGGGAATTTAAATTCTATATACAGTAAACACTAGCTGTTTAGATATATGGTTGATAATGGGGAAAAAGGGAAGAGGAAAGAAGGGAAGAAAGAGGAGAGAAAGGAAGAAAAAACTGGGATAAATTAGGATAAAACTGAATGATGGATGCCCCCTCGAAACTAGGATAATATAAAGTAAGGGGAGGGAAGAAGAGAGGGGAAGAAGGGAAAAAAATGGAGAGAGGAGCTGGAGTGAGATAGACGAAAGGGGCGTCCGGGGTGGAGGGTTGGGGGTGCACCTCTGCTGTACCAACACAACACCCCAATTAGGCTTGCGCCCACGTGAACCGTAGGGTAAAGGTTCAGAAGTGGGTGCCTCCCTTTGGGGTGGGGGTAAGGGGGGAGGGGTTAGTTGAATATTTAGGGGGGGGATTGGAAAGGGGGGGGGGTTTGCAATTTTCTTTTTTTTTTTTTTTTCTTTTTTCTTCTCTCTCTCCGTGCTTCACCCTCTGAATCTACCGGGATGGAGGAAATAAGGATAACTACCATCAACGCTAAAGGACTTAACGTCCCAGAAAAGAGGAGAATGCTCCTGAGCGAGTTAAAACGAGCCCGCTCAGATGTAGCATTCGTGCAGGAGACACATTTCAAGATGGGCGGACTACCATACCTACAAAATAGGTTCTATCCATGTACATACCACGCATGTAGTCAGATATCAAAGTCAAAAGGGGTGTCAATCCTAATTTCCAATAGAATATCTTGGTCCCTGGTGGACAAAATAGTAGATGTAGAGGGTCGTTTCTTATTCTTAAAGGGACAGATTGGAAGTACAAAGGTGACATTGGCAACTGTTTACACACCAAATATACATCAAGACGCCTTCTTGAGCAAAACTTTGGATAAACTGGCGGGGTTTGCAGAAGGGAAGCTGATCCTAGGGGGAGATTTTAACATAACATTGGAACCTAAGGTTGACACATCAACGGGGACCTCATCCACACCAGGGGGGGTCCGGAAGAATATTCTGCAGAAGTTGCGGGACCTGCAGATGGTAGACGTTTGGAGATTACTACATGTAGGGGAAAGGGACTATACATTCTTCTCCAACCCTCACCAACTGTACTCCCGTATAGATCTCTTCATGGTGCCACACTATCTGTTGACGGCGGTGAAGGAAGTAAAAATTGAGAATATAACATGGTCAGATCACGCGCCAGTGACGCTACATATTGTGCTGTCTGACTCATCTACCGCACCGGAGTGGCGTTGGCGTCTGAACGAGAGCCTACTGCAGATCCCCGAAATTCGGGAAGATGTAGCAAAAGAAATGGAGGCATATTTCCTGACGAATGACACCCCGGGGAGTGACCCGGGAATGATATGGGAGGCGCATAAGGCAGTAATGAGAGGGGTATTAATAAAACATGGCTCCCGATTAAAAAAAGCACGAGAAAGAAAAATAGCTAAACTGTTAAGAGAAATCCAGGCACTAGAGGTACAACATAAGAAAATACAGATGCCGTCAGTGGGGA
This sequence comes from Rana muscosa, assembly GCA_029206835.1. Lineage (NCBI taxonomy): Eukaryota > Metazoa > Chordata > Amphibia > Anura > Ranidae > Rana > Rana muscosa. Next base: position 588,587,560 of record CM055121.1, read on the forward strand.
TAGAACTGGCCCATTTGAGGAGACAACTGACAGAGCTACTTAGATACAAAGCAGAAGCGGCAATACAAATAGGGAAAAAGGTAACCTATGAACTTGGGGAAAAATGTAGTAAAATATTAGCAGGGAAACTTAGAGAGAAAGGGAAGACAGTATACGTACCCCATATAAAGGGAAAGAATGGACAACTGATTTCACTTCCTAAAAATATTGTCCAGAGATTTAGAGAATACTATTCATCCCTCTATAACCTGACCCCAACTCAGACGTCTCAGGCCACAATGGAAGAATACCTTCTATCAGCACATCTACCTTGTTTGTCACCAGCGGACCGTAATAAATTGGAGATACCTATCTCAGTGGGGGAACTAGAGACAGTGATAAAAACAGTTAAACGAGGGAAGGCACCGGGCCCAGATGGCTTTACTATCCAATACTACAAATATTTTCTCCCAATACTAGGGGTGTACATGACAAAGACATTCAATGGGATCGGCCGGGCCCCCGCACTGCCGCCGGATGCCCTTATGGCATATATTTCGGTTATTCCGAAAGAAGGGAAGGACCCGGCGGAGTGCGGGAGCTACCGCCCGATCTCATTGTTAAACACAGATTTAAAACTTTTTACTAAAATACTTGCCTCCCGTCTTCAGCCGCTTTTGAATCAAATGGTACATCAAGACCAGGTTGGGTTTATCCCAACCCGGGAGGCCAGGGATAATACCGTAAAAGTCCTCAATCTGGTACACCATGCTAACATATCAAAAACGCCCTGTATTTTTTTGAGTACCGATGCGGAGAAAGCGTTTGACAGGGTTAGTTGGCGATTTATGTTCGAAGTATTGAGGCAAATGGGATTGGGAGAACATATGCGGAGCTGGATAGCCGGGGTGTATGCTACACCCCAGGCCTCGGTAAAAGTGAATGGAGTCTATTCGGAGACATTTAAAATTTTAAATGGAACGCGCCAAGGGTGCCCACTCTCTCCGTTGCTGTTTTCTCTCTCCCTGGAACCCCTACTGAATAGGATTCGGCAAAATTCAGATATTCAGGGTCTCCAAATAGGTGCCCAAGAATATAAAATATCTGCCTATGCAGATGATATGATGTTCTCCCTATCACAACCTCACATTTCACTGCCAAACCTGATGAAGGAAATAGAAGGATATGGGAGACTAGCAAATTTAAAAATTAATTACGCAAAATCGGAAGCGATGGGGGTTGCCCTCCCCCCAGAAGTCCAGCAAAACATACAACCCAATTTCAACTTTAAATGGGTAGGGTCGTCACTAAAATATCTAGGAATAAATATACCATCAAGACTAGAGAAGGTTTTTGCTGCAAACTTCCCCTCACTATATAATGCAGTTAGCTCCCTATTAGACAAATGGAAACAAGGATTCCATTCATGGTTCGGCCGATGTAACGCCATCAAAATGAACATTCTGCCAAAATTCTTGTACCTATTCCAAGCTGTACCAATAGGAATTAATAGGGCCTACTTTCGGCAAGTAAATGCACTTTTCACTAAGTTTATATGGGCCAACAAGCGACCAAGGATTAGCAGAAGTCAAATGACCCTCCCCAAATGCCATGGGGGCTTAGCAGTCCCAGACGTGTCTAAATACCACCAAGCAGTCCATTTGGGAAGGGTCATAGACTGGTGCAGACATGTAGAATTCAAACTATGGATAAAACTGGAGCAAGAATTTAGCCAGGTGCCTTTGAGCAGGGCACTCTGGTGTTATTCAAGGTTACCTGACTCACTTAAAAAACACCCTTTGATAGGACCAACATTATCTATAGGGGCAAAAATATGTCTGAACCCTAAATACTCATCAAGACATTCCCCATTATATCCAATATTGGGAAACCCAAGCTTTGATCCAGGGATGGAGACAAGAGCATTTCGGAGACTTCGAGAGAAGGGCTATACTCAGGTATCGCATTTTATGCAATCCGAAACTTGGCCCACAATGGTAGACCTGACGAAATCAGGAGGTCAATTTGAAGTAGAACACTGGCAGGCAATACAACTTCGATACTACCTGGAGACATTGGGCCCAATGAGTAATTTTAAACGGGAACTAACTAGGTTTGAAACATACTGTGAGGAGAAGGAACCCACCAACCGAATAATATCTAAAATATATACGATGTTAATGACCCCACCAGAGAATTTTGAGCTGCCAGTATTTAGAAAATGGGAAAGGGACCTAAATAAGACCTTTACACCAGCTCAATACCAGAAGATAATATATTTGGCATTAAACTCATCAATATGCACTAAAATGCAAGAATTAAATTATAAACTACTGATGAGGTGGTATTATACACCATCAAAATTAGGCAGGTTCTACCCTGATGCATCAGATCAGTGCTGGCGATGTAAGGGGGAGCGGGGAACTTTGTTCCATATATATTGGACATGCCCTCAGATCAGACAATACTGGCTAGAGGTAGGAAGGATCGCTCAAAAAATTGAGCCTTACCCGGTGCCGGACGATCCGGGTTTTTTCCTATTGCATATAACGCAAATACCCACACAGACCTATAAAAAGTCAGTATTATGTCACTTGGTCAATGAGGCTAAGGCGTGTATAGCGAGATGCTGGAAAAGCTCTAGCCCTCCAACAATCGCAGAATGGCTCAACAGGGTCAGACAAGTGGGGGCGATAGAGGAGTTGGTGGCTTCGGCCCAAGACAGAAAAGAGCAACATATTAAAATCTGGTCAACATGGGAAAAATTTACGCAGACAGAAGAAGGGAAAAGATTAATGGGGAAGTAAGTCCGTCCACCTAGCCAGAGAAGTATTGAGGAGGTTATGGTTTACCTAACGGGGGAGGAGGTTGGGGTGAGGAGGGGAGAGAGAGATTTATTTAGTTATCTACTTATCTATTTAATTTTTTTTCTTTTTTTTTTTTTTTCTTTTCCTTTCTTTCTTTCTTTCTTTTTTGGGGTTTGATTTGGGAGGGAGGTAGAGGGGGAATGGATAAAAATGTAAGGGAGAAGAAAACAAGGGCGTGAGAATCAAAGACGTTTAATAGAGGAAAGGAACTTTATGTGTCCCTCCTGTCACAGGGAGACACGTGAAGGCCAAAAGGGAAGGGAACCCATTGACATTGAGGTTTAGAGGTGAGAGGATCTAATTAATGGAATGGGATGAGGAAAATAATATGAATAGAAATGTAATGGAAAATGTATAAACGATGTATTGTATGTATCCCTTTTTGAAATATAAATAAAGAATATTAAAAAAAAAAAAAAAAAAAAAAAAAAAAAGAAGAACACTATCTAAAGTGTGTATCTCACATGTACAGATATGCAGGAAACACACCAAAAAAAATGTAGTTGCCCTAAATAATTTTTTGGGGAATAACAGAATAGAAGAACAGTATCTAAAGTGTGTATCTCACACGTACAGATATGCAGGAAACGCACCAAAAAAAATTATTTGCCCTAAATTTAAAAAATTTGAATAGCAGAATAGAAGAACAGTATCTAAAGGGTGTATCTCACGTGTACAGATATGCAGGAAACACACCAAAACATTTTTATTTGCCCTAAATAAAAAAATGTTGAATAGCAGAATAGAAGAACAGTATCTAAAGTGTGTATCTCACAAGTACAGATATGCAGGAAATGCACCAAAACATTTTTATTTGCCCTAAATAAAAAAAAAATTGAATAGCAGATTAGAAGAACAGTATCTAAAGTGTGTATCTCACACGTATAGATATGCAGGAAACACTGCAAAATATTTATTTTTGCCCTAAATGGGTGTTTTTTGAATAGCAGAATAGAGCAACAGTATCTAAAGAGCGTATCTCACAGTAACATATGCAGTGCTGGCGCACTGAGCTTGCATAAAATGCCCGCTGACGCCAACCTAACTAACAGACGGATAAAAGTTATCTTTTCTCTGGCACTGGGCTCAGGGCAGGGTAAAAAGATTGTGCACTGCACCCACACAACAAAATCAAGGTAGATCGCTGAGTAATTTGATTTCTGATTTAGGACTCCTATCTAATTCTCTCCCTCAAAGCAGCAGCAGCAACCTTTCCCTACACTATCTAAAGCAGAGTGACGTGCTGTGCTATGTAGATCACTGAGTAATTTGATTTCTGAATCAGGACTCCTATGATAATTTTCTCCCTCAAAGCAGCAGCAACCTTTCCCTACACTATCTAAAGCAGAGTGACGTGCTGTGTTTTGTGCCTCTAGCTTATATAGAGGCTGGGTCACATGCTGCACTGGCCAATCACAGCCATGCCATTAGTAGGCATGGCTGTGATGGCTTCTAAGGGCACACAAGTTAAAATAATTTTGATTGGCTGGCCTGCAGCACGCCATTACATTGCCGAACACAGAACCCGAACCCGAACATACAGTAAATTGTTCGGGTTCGGGTCCGGGTACCAAAAACCCAAAAGTCCGGTACGAACCCAAACTTTACAGTTCGGGTTTGCTCAACCCTACTAGTAATATTTATAGGAAATAGTACTGTAGATTGTTGATCCAGGGAATATGTCATTGAGTTAGGGGATCAGGACAGAAGTTGGATCAAACTCTATAATCAATGTTTGCCTTCCTCTGACTCAATTAGGGACTTAGGATTTGGAGTGAATCAAAGAATTCCTTATCACTGCGCCAACATTTTCTGTGTCATGTGACAATTTCTTTCATAGTTGTGGCTAACCTGGGGTTTTCCTCATATTTTGTTTCAGGTTATAAAATATTCAAAGGTCCTTTTTATACCAGTTTATTAAAGTCTTCCTCTTAGTTCCTAATAAGTGTGTAATCCACCAATGCTACACTGCAGGTGCTTGAAATGTTTGCAAGCACAGTATATATGTTAATCTTTAGGTTATTTTTGTATACTTTGAGAACCACTGGATCCCTGGTACATGCTGTTATCAGGGCCTCTACTGCACGCAAGTATTGTTCCCTTCTGAGAAGTAACCACAGACGCCACCAGTTAACAGTCCTATGAAATTGTTTCTACTGGCCACTAAGGTTCTAGCATTGGATTGTTAAGTGAGGGACGGGGCTCAGTTGTGATAGAGGTCAGCTCAATAAAACAAGGCAATTATTAGCAGACAAAATCTGAATCCTAAAATAAACCCATGTATGAGCATCTTAAAAAGAACCTGTCAGGATAGGAATATAGAAGCTGCCCATGCTGACGTGTTTGAAAGTGCATTCTTCAGGGCTGTCATTCTTAACGTTGCAGTAACAACAGCTGTCATATTCCTATCTGGCAGTTCCTTTAAAGGTGTGTCTGAAGTCCACTTATTTATATTCTAATTTTTTCATTTGGTTTGCCTGACTGCAATACCATTGATAAAGCTTTATAACATATACATAGGAACCTAAATAGATCTTACAGAGAAGCAAAATATATATATTTTTTTAAATAGCAGCTTAATATTTTAATTGCATTTACTTTGCACGTGATCTCCTCTCATTTTGCTTCTGATTCTAATTGACTTTTATTATTATGAAACTCAGCTACCATTTCTCTATAATTTCCAATTTTATATAATAAATTCTATTTTTCTGCCTCCTGCACCATTACATTGTTATTAATTATTTCACCTCTGTATTCTGCTTCTAATTGATCTTTTATGTTTCCGATAATAAGCATTTACTTCTATAAAGAAACTGAAATAATTCATACTTCTGAAAGGAATGTATTGGCATGATTTTTTTTCCCCGAAACTTCTGATAGCTGGACAGAAGAGTGCAAGGAATGTGTTTTGTTCTATTTTTTTTTTTTTTTACAATTAAAGTTTTATTACATGTTGACAAAATAACAAGGTAACATAATAATATTATTCATTCATTTGTTCTAATATTAACAATACATATCTTCCAAGTGTCTTGAGTTTCTCAATTATTGGTTCTAGCTCACATTGATTTGACTCACCCCAAATATGGATGTGGGTGGTAAATGAGAGAATGAGTGGTGTTTGGTGGGCAGAGTGGCATGATTGTATGGGATTATTTGGACAGCTAGGGACACTGCATCTCCTCTCTTAAATGATATAACATGTCCTTTGTTTATAAGGGGAAGCTCTAGCTTGGCTCCTATATGTCCATCAAAAGGCGTATGTGGGTTTTGGCACAGAGGCTCAATTCTGTTCAGTAGAACTGTTGTGAATGCTATCTCCATGTTGGCTGGAGAGGAAAGACCATTATTTTTTTCAACCCAGCACCAGAGCCAAAGAAACAACTGGTGTGCCACCCTTGCTTCCAATTAAGATTAGGTTGTCTTAAAAAATATAAATAAATGAGTAACAGTTGAGGATAGTGGAATTGGTTATGGAGGGACTGTTCCACTTGTGATTAAAATTTTACGAACCAAATAAATGACGATCACCCACATGTGTACTTAATCGTTTGGCTTATGCCGTGTACACACGATCGGTTTTACCGATGAAAACAGTCCGATGGACTTTTCTCATCGGACAAACCGATCGTGTATGGGCCCCATCGGTCTTTTTTCCATCGGTGAGAAAAAATAGAACATGTTTTAAATTTATCCGATGGGAAAAAAAACGATAGCAAATTCCGATCGTCTGTGTGGAACTCCATTGGACAAAAAACCCACGCATGCTCAGAATCAAGTCGACGCATGCTCAGAAGCATTGAACTTAATTTTTCTTGGCTTGTCGGAGTGTTTTACGTCACAGCGTTTGGGACGGTCAGATTTTTGACCGATGGTGTGTAGACAAGACTGATGGAAGTCAGCTTCATCGGATTTCCGATCGAAAAATCCATCGGATTTCAATCCATATGAAATCCGATTGTGTGTACAGGGCTTTAGTTGTCTCTGTTGGACTGGGTGTTTTTAAGGTCCTTTAGAACTGTCTTCTAAGTGCTCCATTAAGCAAAACAATTTATAGCCATTATCCTCCACTAATATAAGTGGAGATAAGCGTTGCCACCCAGGCTAATTCTGACACTTCTCTCCTACATGTAAAAATCATATTTTTCTTTGCTAGAAAATTACGCATAACTCCCAAACATTATATATGTTGTTTTTTTTTACATAGACCCTAGGGAATAAAATGGTGGTTGTTGCAACATGTTATCTCGCACGGTATTTGCACAGCATTTTTTCACACGCAAAGTTTTGTGGAATGGCACCAAACTTTGGTACTTAAAAATTCCCATAGATCACACTCTAAAAAGTCACCTATGATTTGCAGGTTACCTGTTTAGAGTTACAGAGGAGGTCTTGGGCTAGAATTTTTGCTCTTGCTCTAATGTTCACAGCGATACCTCACATGTGCAGTTTGAACGCTGTTTACATATGTGGCCACGACCTACTGTATGTATGCGTTGGCTTCTGCAAGCGAGCATGCGGGGACAGGGGCACTTCATTTTATTTTTTATTGTTTATTTTACTTTTATTTTTTTTATTTTTACACTTTCCTTTTAGATTTTTTTTTGATCACTTTTATTCCTATTAGAACAAATGTAAACATCCCTTGTAATAGAATTGGGGCACGACAGGTCCTCTTCACAGTGAGATCTGGGGTTTATAAGTCCCCAGATCTTGCCTCTGGGATGGAAAGCCTAAAATAAAAAAAAATTAAATACCAACTTGGCTTCCCTAGCTGAGGCAACGGCAGTGTTTACAACTGCCAAGGCCAGGCGTGACGTCAAAACATTGCCCCCGGCCTCCGATGGTCATAGAGATTGACGGGGACCATCTGGCCTGGGGTATTCTCTATGGTGAACTTCCGCTGCTGGCGGATTCCTTCTCTGGCTCGCCGATCGCACAGGCAAGCCGGTAGAGGGCGGCGGTAGGGGGATGTTCACGTTCCGCCGTCCGGTAAAAACAATTAAATGGCTGAACAGCTGCTATGATTGTTTTTACAGTACAAGGAATCATCTGCTGTAAAAGAAGATATCTGAATGATGGCTGTAACTGCATGCATCATTCAGATATCCCCAATCAAAGTTTGCGACGCCATATGACATTGTTGGGCGGGAAGTGGTTAAGTCAAGTTCACAAATTAACTACTCCAGAAGGTTTTACCCCCTTCCTAACCAGACCATTTTTTGCGACACTGTAACCAAATAAAATGTATGTCCTTTTTTTCCAACAATATTGGTGGTATTTGATCACCTCTGCGGTTTTTATTTTTTGTGCTATAAACAAAAAAAGGGCAATAATGGTGAAAAAAAAAAAGCAATATATTTTTACATTCTGCTATAAAACATTCCCAATAAAAATAAAATCAAAATCAAATTTCTTTCTCAATTTAGGTCAATATGCGTTCTGCTACATATGTTTGGTAAAACAAATCCCAATAAGCTTATATTGATTGGTTTGCGCAAAAGTTATAGTGTCTACAAACTATGAGATAGATTTATGGACTTTTTATTCTTTTTTATTTTTTATTAGTAGTGGCGGCGATCAGCGATTTTTAGCGGGACTGTGACAATGCAGCGGACAAATCTGACTCCAAGTGACACTATTTGGGGACCAGTGACACCAATACACTAATCAGTGCTAAAAAAAATACACTGACACTGGCAGGGAAGGGGTTAACATCAGGGGCAATCAAGGGGTTAAGTGTGTTCCGTATGAGTGATTTCTAACTGTGTGGGGGACGGATGCACTTGAGGAAAAGAGAGATCAGTGCTTCAGCTTATACTCTGACAGACTAGTGGTCTGCCTTGTTTACATACGCAGACCACTGTTCTTTCTTACTTCTGAACGATTGGCGGATCCCGGCGGCCATCGCGTGTCCAATCACAGCAGGAGCAGCGTTCCGGCGGTGTGCACACGCCCCCTGGATCTCATGCACAAAATCACGTATCTCTATGAGGTTTTGCGCAGCTGGGCCGACCTGCCGCAGTATATATGTGGTTGGCGGTCCAGAACTGGTTAGAGGGCCTATGTATTCATGTTTTTGCCCAAGATTCACTCAACTTGCACCCAAGATTCACCCATTTGCACTACCTGTTTTGACAATAAGTAGAAATATAGTTGTTACCATTTTCTGTTTTTAAATATCAAAGTCAAGGACAAATCTGTCACAATAAGTAGCAAAATAACTAAATACAGCCACAATTTAGCTTTAAACACCTTCAATAACATTCCAGTTTGGAATGTTATTATATCCTAATGTTTTTTTTTTTTTTCTTGCTAATACAAGTCACAGCTTTCAGTTATCATTACTATCAAATATCATATGCCTTTACATTTGCTCTGTTTGTGTCCATTTTTATTGTCTCGCTTTTTTCCCTCTTTTCATTTGAGAACAAAACCGCCTATCACTAAGTCACAATCTGTCCTTGTGCAATTCTGTGTGCATTTCTTCTTGTTCTTAAAATATCCACCTGCATTGGTTAGTTTGAATAATGTACCACAACACTCTGAATATATACGCTGGAGGTTTTGTCGTGTTCAGAAGAAATATAAATTGCTTTCAGAGTAGCAGTAATGATGCTTTTCAATAGATGTCTAAGAGTCCCCTAGATGTATTGTTGGAGAATTCCATTTATTATCTGTGGTTATAATCGTTCAGTATAAGAACATGCCTGGACAAAAAAAGAATGGACTGTGTTTTTTTTTTTTTTTGGGGGGGGGGGGGGTACATGAGTTGCAAAGAGCCACAACACTAACATGAGGTTTTAGAAATAGTGCACAATAATAATGCACATGGGCATTTTAGGACATTAGTTTTTTCTGAATTCTATGTACATTGATGAGCTGTATTAACCACTTCACGTGCCTTTTTCTCACTAAATCACCTTGAGTCTCAGAGCTTTTTTTTTTTCTTTTCGGTTTTCCCTATGTCTCGGTTTCAGCACATTATACCTTTTAACTTTATAGTCTAACCTAATGTACTATGAATACTTTTTTTATTTGTTTTGGAACAGCTAGGGCAGGGGTAGGCAACCTCGGCCCTCCAGCTGTTTTGAAACTGTTTTGAAGATCCTGACAATCACAGGCATGACTCCTAGAGGCAGAGGCGTGATGGGATTTGTAGTTTCCCCACAGACGGGGGTGCCGAGGTTGCCTACCCCTGAGCTAGGTCTTTAATTTGGTATCAATTTTTGATACATATATCTTTATTGCCTTGGTTTTAATAGCAGTAAATTTGAAAAACATGTAAAAACACATTTTGCTGTCATGTTTCCCAGTGCAAAATTTGCGCACCACAATATATTTCATATATTGTTGATTACATTTCAAAATATAATCTACAAAAATATTGATTAAAATTATATCACAGTAGTGTGACTTTAATGTAACATGATAGAATGGAAAAGATCAAAGTGAATGTATGCGTTCTGATTTAAAACAGCTTTATTTACCTTTCAACGCTACACATACAGGGAAATAAATGGTTTGTGTAAATTATTATTATAACATTAGGATAGGATTAAGTCAGGTTGACAAGAGCAAAAGTTGGTGCAAATAGTGACCTTTTTACCGATTTGTGATTGCTAAAAAATCTGAATGACATTATGTTCACTTATATGAGCATATATATAATAATCTTATTGATCTATGTTTACATTGTTTTCTTCATGCAGCTGTGCAGCAGCAGGTCAATTATAAAGTGATCTATTGCTGACTGCAATCAGCCAGCAATAGATCACTATAGCAATGATCTACTACTGTAGGGACAGGCTGGACAGAGCTGCAACAGCTCTGACCTACCCTCAGTACTGACAGGAAGTACTGTGATGTCACTTATGATATTTATCATGTATCTTAGAGCAGAGCCTGATAAGCAGAGGAAGACCTCTCTTACAGCTCTGGTTCAAGGACCACTGAGGTTGCACAGTGAGCACTGTGGGGTAGGAGTGCCTACAATGTTCTCCCTTGGCAGGTAAATGGCAGAGGCAGATGGCAGCAGTAGTGGCTGCTGCTGGTTGGCTGCAGATGCAGGCACTTTGCAAATGCAGGTGTACTGTGGATGCAGGTACGCGGAGGCTGTGGAAGCTGTGGAGACTGGTGCAGAGTCAGACAAGGAAGATCAGGTACATCAGAGACATCAAGTACAGAATGGTAAAAGTTCATGCAGAGCTTTGGCAACAGAGAATCAAGCAGATGCAGATGAAATTGAGGTCAAGGCAAGCCAGGGTCAGGGTTGGAGAACATCAGGATAGTCAGGAAGCCAAGTCAGAATCAGATCAAGGATGGATACAGAAGCAGGATACAGGGGAAAGCTGCAGATCAAACAGCAAGGACCTAGTGCATCTGTCATCCTTATATATGACATTTGGCACCAGTGCTAAGGTTGTCCCTGGAATTGTGCCCATGCATGCACCTTGGCCTCTGCCTCCGCCCACCTGCTGCACTATGGCCAGCATCTACCTGACAATATCACTACACTCTGGTTGTAAACACAATGCAATACTGCTTCTATGGAATGGTTTGTAGAAACATCAGAAGCCCGGGAGCTGATCATTTCAGCTGTTTCAGTGTTTGTGCTGACAAGAGCCCCCGGGGGCTGCTGAGTCCAAGCAGCATTTTAAAATGGCACTGGGTCAAATAGCCAATGTCCCTACATAATTTTAACTCTTTTGCTGCCAGGAACATAAGGCATATGGCAGAATAAAACCATTTCCATCTGGCTAGGTCAGTGTGCTTTACATTACTTGCATTTTCACTTCTGCTGCAAGCTCATGGTCACTTCAGTGACCGACAAATACTGTATGTTATATTCACAAAACCCTTCCTTTTGCTCAATTAACACAGTGAGTGATAAGCACTTTATCTACATTCAGAGTCACACCCATGCTGCTGTCAGCAGCTCTAGGCACATAAAAAAAACACTCATCTAGGTTTACAGGTCACAGTGCCCCTAAGAATGACCATCCTCGGTCAAACCATCACCCCAAGTACCAAAGTCAAAAGCCTCTGAGTCATTTTTGACTCAGACAGGACAATGGACACACAAATAGGATCAGTAGTCAGTGGATCTCACTATCTTCTCTGCCTGCTGCGTAGACTCATCTCCTTCATCCCGAAAGAGGACACAGCAGTAATAGTTGGAACAATCATCAATTCCCAACTCGACTATGCAAACTCCCTCTACCTAGGACTACCCAAATACCAGATCTGTCGTCTAAAAGTCATCCAGAACACAGCAGCCAGATTGGTAATGGGAAAAAAAACCTGGGAATCAATAACCCCGGCCCTGAGGACCCTTCATTGGCTAGCCATAAAGGATCGTGTTACAGTAGGTGCCGCCGACATTGTATATCCATCGCGATCCCATCGCGGAGATTCTCGGCGACAGGGTGCTGACATCTCTGCGACAGGGTGCCGACATCTCGCGCTCACTGCAATAGCGAGAAGGCACTGTATTGAACGGGATCCGACGTGGATTCCCGCCAACACCAGGCACTGTGTTTGGTATGAATCCTGAGCGGGAACTCCACGCCAAATTTTAAATAAAAAAACGGCATGGGTTCCCCCTCCAGGAGCATACCAGGCCCTTCGGTCTGGTATGGATTTTAAGGGGAATCCCCTAAGCCGAAAAAACAGCGTGGGGGTCCCCCTCAAAATCCAAACTAGACCCTTATCTGAGCATGCAACCTGGCAGGCCGAGGGAAAAGAGGGGGTCTAGAGAGAGGCCCCCCTCCCTCCTGAACCATACCAGGCTGCATGCCCTCAACATGGGGGGTTTGGTGCTTTGGGGCAGGGGGGCGACCTGCGGCCCCCCATCCCAAAGCACCCTCCCCATGTTGATGGGGACAAGGGCCTCTTCCCGAGAACCGTGGCCGTTGGTTGTCGGGGTCTGCGGGCGGGCTTATCGGAATCCGGGAGCCCCCTTTAATAAGGGGGGCCCCAGATCCCGGCCCCCACCCTATGTGAATGAGTATGGGGTACATCGTACCCCTACCCATTCACCTGGTGGCAAAAGTCAATAAAAAAACACACAGGTTTTTAAAGTAATTTATTAGGCAGCTCCGGGGGTCTTCTTCCGACTTCGGGGGTCTTCCGACTTCGAGGGTCCCTTCTTCCGACTTCGGGGGTCTTCTTCTGCTCTCCGGTGCCTTTTTCCTTCTGCCGGGCTTTTCCGCTAACTTCTTCCAGCTCTTTTGCTAGCGGAGAGGCCCGGTCTTCCCCGTTGTCTCCTCCCGCTCTCCGTTGTCCTTCTGCCAGGCTGCTCCACTATCTTCTTCCAGCTCTTTTGCTAGTGGAGGGACCCGGTCTTTCCGTCGCCATTGGCGTCTTCTTCCCTCTGTTCCTCTTCGATATTGACACGTCGCTTTCTTCCGCTGTAATGCCGGGTGTGCGGTGCATAATGATTTATATAGGCCTCTCATGACGTCACAGTCACATGCTCCGGGTGGCCCCGGAGCATGTGACTGTGAAGTCATGGGAGCATGTGACTGTGACGTCATGGGAGCATGTGGCCACCCGGAGCATGTGACTGTGACGTCATGAGAAGCCTATATAAATAGTTGCGGATCACACACCAAGCATTACAGCGGGAGGAAGCAACGAGTGAACATCGAGGAGGAGAAGAGGGAAGAAGACGATGATGAAGACCGGGACCCCGCTAGCAAAAGAGCTGGAAGAAGATAGCAGGGCACTCGGTAGAAGGCAGAAAGAACCAGAGATCGTGGAGAAGGCACCGGAGAGCGGGAGAAGAACCAGACAGCGCAGAGACGACACCGGAGAGCAGAAGAAGAGACCCCCGAAGTCGGAAGAAGACCCCCGAAGTTGGAAGAAGACCCCCGGAGCTGCCTAATAAATTACTTTAAAAACCTGTGTTGTGTTTTTTTATTGACTTTTTTTGCCGCCAGGTGAATGGGTAGGGGTACGATGTACCCCATACACATTCACATAGGGTGGGGGGGCCGGGATCTGGGGGCCCCCTTATTAAAGGGGGCTCATGGATTCCGATAAGCCCCTCGCCCGCAGACCCCGACAACCAGCGGCCAGGGTTGTCAAGAAGAGGCCCTTGTCCCCATCAACATGGGGTAGGGTGCCCCAAAGCACCAAACCCCCCATGTTGAGGGCATGTGGGCTGGTACGGTTCAGGAGGGAGGGGGGCGCTCTCTCGTCCCCCCCCTCTTTTCCTGCAGCCTGCCAGGTTGCATGCTCGGATAAGGGTCTGGTTTGGATTTTGAGGGGGACCCCACGCCGTTTTTTGAGCTTAGGGGATTCCCCTTAAAATCTATACCAGACCGAAGGGCCTGGTATGTCCCTGGAGGGGGAACCCATGCCGGTTTTTTATTAAAAATTTGGCGTGAAGTTCCCACTCAGGATTCATACCAAACACAGTGCCTGGTATTGGCGGGAATCCACGTCAGATCTCCGTCCACCGGCCTCAATGTCAGCAATGCGTGTCGCTCATTGCGAAAGGAAAAACATTTTTCCTTTCCCAATGACGAGACAGCTCGGCATTGGCTCTCGCGACGGGCTTGTAGGGTGTCAATCTCGCCGCTAGAAGAGGCGAGATTGACACAAAATCGGCGGCACCTAATGTACATTCAAGACTCTCTGCCTCACTCACAAATGCACACAAGGAAACGCTCCTCAATACTCAATACTTATGCGAGAAAATAAAACCCTACACCCCCAATCGCGCCCTCCGATCAACTAGCCAAAACCTCCTTCACATCCCCAAGGCCTGCTACAAATCTAAAGGAGAATGAAGATTCGCAGTCCAAGGACCACGTCTATGGAACGCTCTACCCACAGCCACGAACATCCGCATGGAAGAAAACCACCGGACTTTCAGGAAAAAACTTAAGACCCACCTCTTCTGAAGGATTAGGATGACATTGGATGCAAAAAGCGCCTTGAGGCGATTTAGTTCACATTTGTAGCGCTATACAAGTTACGCACTCACTCAAGAATGAGATCCAGGACCTTATTTACACACAGAGCATATTTCTGCATGGAGTAGCAGGTGTTAATATACAACTACAGGCAGCAGCTTGTATGATTCAACATGCTGACAGATACTGTGGCTGTACATATGTAAGCTCACATCCTGGATGAAAAATGGGCTGCTGCCTATGGCTGTAAACCTTTTGACTCCTGAGCACAGACATATGCTCCCTTTTGAGGCCCTTTCTGACCATGTGAATGAGGCCTGAGACACAACACAAATATGCATTGCTGCACATTGTAAAACTTCTGCCTGCAACCTTGCATCATAATGTACACCAATGAAGTATAAACATGGCACTGCAATGCACAGGTGAAAACCACCATCTAAACAGTTTTACAGTTTTACGTACCTTCAATGTTTTACCATTTTTGCAAAAAGGAACAATTAAAAATTCATAAATATTTGTTTTAATTAACGCAATACAGTTTTATCTTTTAGATTTAGGGGATTTAGCAGAAATGTTGTAAGTTTTGCTGTGTTTATGTCGCCGATCACCCCAAACGCTTTGACGTAAAACACTCAGATGAGTCAAGAAAAATTAAGTTCTATGCTTCTGAGCATGCGTCGACTTGATTCTGAGCATGCGTGGGTTTTTTAACTGATGGAGTTCCCCACAGACGATAGTAATTTGCTATCGTTTTTTTTTCCATCAGATAATTTTAAAACATGTTCTATTTTTTAACACCGATGGAAAAAAGACCGATGGGGCCCATACACGATCTGTTTGTCCGATGAAAAAAGTCCATCGGACTGTTTTCATCGGTAAAACCGATCGTGTGTACAGGGCTTTATGCTCCCATTGGGGTGATCACTTTTGCCACATCTATGAGGCTGTTTTTTTCCAGAAGTGTTTTCAACAACGATTTCACATTCAGATGACTATTATTTATTTTCCTAAGGTTTTAAAAGGTCTCCACATAAAGAAGCAACACGGTTTGAATCTTATTTCTGCATATTTCTGCATACCATGTTATTTTTAAAACCATATGTTTTCGGTATTCAGTAGTTAATTTAAAAGTAAATGCACTTAAATCTCAACCTCATACATTTTTTCTTTCTTATTTGTCTTGATTGTGAGTGGGAAATTGTTATAAATTTTGTCAGGTTTTCACTGCCAACTTGTCAAGCCACTGTTTAATGGGACATAATAGAAGTCTTTTGGAAAGCACAGCTAACTGGTATAAAAATCACAGGTACACTGCATTGCAGCCAAACCACAGCGGGTCAGTTTATAGCCATCCTAATGCTTTAGCATTTTTACATTTTGTTATAAGTGAAAATACATGTAACAGGTGTTAGATTTTATTAACCACTTGCCTACCGTGCCTATTCTGACACTTCTCTCATATATGTAAAAATCTGTCTTTTTTTGCTGGAAAATTACATTAATTTTTTTAGCAGAGGCCTTAGAGAATAAAACAGTGGTCATTGCAATTTTTGATGTCACACGGTAAAAATACACTTTGAAGAGTAAAAAAAAAAAAAAAAAACACAATATATAACCACATTTTTAGATAAAATATAGATACCCACCATGTCATGCTTTCAAATTGCGCATGCTCATGGAATGGCACCAAACTACGGTACTTAAAAATCTACATAGGCGACACTTTAAAAAGTTCTACAATTACCAGTTTAGAGTTACAGAGTCTAGTACTAGAATGATTGCTCTCGCTCTGACCTTCACGGCGATACTTCACATGTGTGGTTTGAACACTGTTTACATATGTGGGTGTGACCTACGTATGTGTTCACCACTGCACAGGGGTGACGGAGGCACGTTAATTTTTTTTTTTTTTATTATTATTAGTTTTATTCCATTTTTTTTTCCACTGTCCCTTTTACTTTTTTTAATCACTTTTATTGCTATTGCAAGACATGTAAACATCCCTTGTGATAGCAATACAGCTTGACACTTCCTCTTTATAGAGGGATCTGGGGTCTATAAAACAATATCGGGGTTATGGCATATTGCTGCAGCCATAACCCCATTATTCCACTTGCTGACCAGGACATAATTTCTCTATGGCCCGGTGGGCAAGTGGTTAAATCATTTTTCCACATGCCTGCAGATGTTTCCTATTTGCCGTTGTCAATTTAAAAAAGTGTTACACTTTCAATGCTGTGGTTGCTTGTTCGCTGAGACAATCTGTCACAAAATAATGGTTTGTCAACTGGACAATGAGAACTATGAAGGTGCAGCTAGCACCCATTTAAAGAGGTAGCTGGTTGAATAATCCTTTCAGAGGGAAATGTATAATGGTTTGGAGTCAATTTTGTTTAAAAGCTCTGTAAACAGCTGCCTTTTTTACAAACTAAGGACCAAGACATCAAAAGAGTCCAAAGCTCCACCTGCTGACTGTATATTAGAATACATACTATTAATATGTAATTAATGAAATCTGTCCTTTAGCCCAGGTTTACACTGACAGCGGAATTGAAATCGTGCGAGTTCAGCTGAACTCGCAAAATTTCATTCCCGCATGTCAGTCCGACTTCGGGCGCAATTTCTGAGACCCCTTTTTTTGGTTTCCTGCACAGATGTCTATACAAATCGCACCCCGAAGTCACCAAAAGTAGTACAGAATCTACTTTTGGGAATCGGTGTGGTGTTGCATCAATTCGGACTGTGCCATTGCCGGCAATAGTCAAATCGCATGCCAAATCGCTTCAATGTGAACCTAGGCTTAAACTCTGACAGGTCATCAGTTTACAGTTAGCCATTAATAAAGGCCCTAGAATTTTGCTCTAACTTTAACATGCATAGTGATGTGAAACGTGTAGCATGATCATCTTTTTC
The DNA here is from genome assembly GCA_029206835.1 of Rana muscosa. Classification (NCBI taxonomy): domain Eukaryota; kingdom Metazoa; phylum Chordata; class Amphibia; order Anura; family Ranidae; genus Rana; species Rana muscosa. Next base: position 588,605,249 of record CM055121.1, read on the forward strand.
ATCATATGTATGTATGGATATTTGGGGAGCTTTCATTTTTTTCCTATTTGCTACTTTAAAAGTACCCAGAAACAATCACCATACCATTATTAGATTTTCAGAAGTGATATGTTCTACTGAGAATTTGTTTTCAACCTTTAGGGATGATAAAGTAGACCATATACTGTACCTCCGGAAAATGTATAGAAAATTAATTAGATAAGGCAGTTGAGAAGGATGAAGTAGATCAGGTGAACACCACCTAATCTTCCACCCAATACAATCTGCCAGGAATTTTGAACTATAATATCGTAGACACTCTTTAGAAATCTACCTTGTGGTAGTGTGACAAAGGGTGGAACTTGCGACAGATTAATGTACTTGCCAGTAAGGTGTAGGTGCATCTGTTGCAATTTGGATTTTTGCAAGTGTCTCTCCTACTAAGTGGTTTTTCAGGTAGAGAGGTATTTTTATAAAATTGGGTAGTAATGAAAATATATCAAAAATCTATTTTAGAAGTATTTAAAAAGAAGTCTGGCTAATTTTGTGTTCATAAATAACATAGAGGTTGGAATAAATAGTTCAATCTCAGTGTTCGCTGATGATACAAAGTTAAGCAGTGAAATAACTTCACAACAGGATATTCAAGAGGATTACTAAAGATGCAAAGTAATGCATTTTGAAGCTAGGGGACAACTTCTGGGGGAATTAGAGATGGAAAAGAATCTGGGAGATCCGCTTAGATCTTAGATCATAGACTGAGAAATAGCATGCAATACGACGCTGCAGCAAGCCAGGCCAGCAGACCGTTAGCATGTATTCAAAGTTATTTATTCAAGAGATAACAATATAATTCTACAACATTAGAAAACTCTGGATCGGCCACATCTTGAGAATGCTGTCCATTTCTAGTCATCAATCCTCAAGAAGGATGTCCTTGAACTGGAGAACATCCAGAAAAGAACAACAAAGCTAATATGGGGGCTGCATGACCTTAGTTATGAAGAACTACTATAAACATTAATTGTATTCTCCCAGGAGAAGAGACATTTAAGAGAGGATATAATCTCAATATACAAATCTTTGAATGGTGACTCTAGCATTTAGAGAAAACGATTTAATATCAGGTCTCTAAAAAAGACTTGGCCAAACAATGAAGTTGCATAAGAAGCATTTTAATCTCAAACTGCATGCAGGGTTCTTTACTGTTGGATAGAAAGGGTAAAAAACTGCGGCAATCAGAATAAACTTAACAAAATAAATAAAATTTAATGGATGAACCAGTCCAAAAGCAGCAATTATTGTGAGATATAGCACAGAAAAAAAAAAGGAAAAAATTGCGCTAATTACAGTCCAATTATATTATTCCAATGTTTGCACGGATGGAAACAAATATAATATGCACTCGATGATTGTTTCAAAAGATTGCATAAACCCCTTGTGAAAAGCGTGCTTACCAGATAGTAAGCCAAATATGCAGGTGGCTTAAACCCAGCCGAGGCCTTTAGTTTGTATGATGAAACAATCCTCAGGTTTGGCTCGTGGAGCCAATGCTAAACTGCACTAAAACATCTGTACTACCCAACCTGAGGATTGTGTCATCATACAAACTAAAGGCCTGGGCTGGGTTTAAGCCACCTGCATATTTGGCTTACTATCTGGTAAGCACGCTTTTCACAAGGGGTTGATGCAATCTTTTGAAACAATCACCGAGTGCATATCATATTTGTTTCCATCAGTGCAAACATTGGAATAATATAATTGGACTGTAATTAGCGCAATTTTTTCTTCTTTTCTTTACTGTTGGAGCAGTAAGGATGTGGAACTTCCTTCCACAGTTAGTGGTGTTAGCAGAAAATGTAGTAACATTAAAAAAAATGTAGATGTGTTTCCTAGTGAGTGAAATATATAGGGATATGGAAAATAGTAGTCATACACACTCTCCAGTTGAACTGGATGGACTGGTGTCTTTATGCAACCAGGTCAACTGTGTAAATATTACATTGCTGAAAACTTCCACACTGTATTTCTACAGCAGCCTTTGCTCTTGAAATTTACTTTGAATGTCTCATAAGCTATATTACGCTACATTTGGATGGGTAACCTGTATAATTTAAATTTTTGTTAATAAATCGAGGTATGCCTAACCATGTTAGTCATTTAAGTGTAGAATAAATGGAATCAGTTAATAGCTGTGATGTAGAATGCATAAGTATGTGTCCCAGTGGTCATCTTTCCTTCTAAGCACTGCTGTTACTTACCTATGATTCCAAGAAAATTTGTCTTGGGACCTCCACATGAGTGAAAAGAAACAGTGCCTTATAAAATGTAATTCATAGAGCCTGTTATCCACATCCCAGGCACATATAATGAAACAACACTAATTGCTGCTAATGTTTAGCAAATACACCAGTGTGAAATAAACTGCAGTTAAAAGCACAATGTACTCTATTAATTGTAGAACAAAAATAATTTTTAACCAAAAGTTTCATTTTTTAAATTGCCCAGGTTTGGGACAGTTTTACTTTAACCACTTAAGCCCCGGACCATTTTGTAGCTAAAGGACAAGGCACCTTTTTGCGATTCGGCACTGTGTCGTTTTAATTGAAAATTGCGCGGTCATGCTCCCAAACAAAATTGGCGTCCTTTTTTTCCCACAAATAGAGCTTTCTTTTGGTGGTATTTGATCACCTCTGCGGTTTTTATTTTTTGCGCTATAAACAAAAATAGAGTGACAATTTTGAAAAAAATTCAATAATTTTTACTTTTTGCTATCATAAATATCCCCCAAAAATATATAAAAAAATCACAATAAGCGTTTATTGATTAGTTTGCGCAAAAGTAATAGCGTCTACAAAATAGGTGATAGTTTTATGGCATTTTTATTAATATATATTTTTTTTACTAGTAATGGCAGTGATCAGCGATTTTTATCGTGACTGTGACATTATGGCGGACACATCGGACACTTTTGACACCATTTTAAGACCATAAAATATGCACTGATTACTGTAAAAATGACACTGACAGTGAATGGGGTTAACGTGTAGGTGGCGCTGTAGGGGTTAAGTATGACCTAATGTTTAATTCTAACTGAATTGGCATTTGACGTCACTGATCGTCATTCCCTATGACAGGGAACAGACGATCACTGACATGCCACTAGGAAGAACGGGGAAAGGTTTGTTTACACTCACCTCTCCCCGTTATTCAGCTCTGTGACCCGATCACGGGACACCGGCGGCGATTGGGTCCGCGGGTCCCGCGGGTGCAGTCACGGAGCTTAGGACGGCGCGCACAACCCACAACTGGGATCTTAAAGGGGAGGTCACTGTACGCCCTTGTGCCCAGCCATGCCATTCTGTCGACGTACATCGTCGTGTGGCGGTCCTTAAATGGTTAAAGTGGTTGTAAATGTAAAAGGTTTTTTACCTTAATGCATTCTCTGCATTAAAATAAAAAATATTTTAATAGTAGCCCCCCACCCCCTCTAAATACTCACCTGAGCCCGATCCCAGTCCAGGGCTGTGCATGTCTGCATCAGCTCTTCTCCCCTCCCCCCTGTCTCGCAGGCTTGGCTGAGAGCAGCGGGAGCCATTGACTCCCCAGCTTCTGCCATTCAAAAGCTGTGAGCATAGAGTGAGGGGCCGGGTTGAGCTATGCTGTGTGCCTGAATAGACACAACCAGCCTTGCTCAGGATTGAGCACACACAAGTACCCCCTATAGGATGATGCATCCTATGGGGGCACTCAATAGGGGGGATGGGCTAGGAGTGCCGACGGCGGTCCCCAAAAGAGCATGTTTAGGGCTGCTCTGTGCAAAACCATTGCACAGAGCAAGTAAGTATAACATGTTTGTTATTTTAAAACTTTAAAGCTTTACAATCACTTTAAGGAACACTTTCAGTGCTAAATCTTACAATTTTACCACAAATTGATCAGTGGAGGTGAACTGTTGAGTTCCACAGAATTCCACATGTTTTGTTTTTCTGCACACATTGGAAATGTGCACATGTGACTTGAAAAATACACTAATTAAAATGCATATTCCCTGGAGTTTATAAAAAGTGTCATAGGCACTAATTTAATATCTGTCTCCTATTCGTGAAACAAATGGTGCAACTTGGTAAAGTGTATATTGGTCTCTTGCAGAACTACTTCAGACAGAGTTTGGTTTCACACAGAAACTTACACACGCAACACAATTTACTCCAATATGGAAGAGGTCCAATTTGCCTACACTTTTCTTTTCCCTGATATGGTGGTATTTCTTAATAAATTAGTTGCAGCCATAGCAGTAAATGCAAGTGTTGAACATAAGAACTGCCTGATTTGTTACAATCATCAGAAAATAGCAATACAACTGTCACTTGGCTATGAATTTAGTGCAGAACTTTCTAATCTGCTCATACCACCAGAAAAAGTGTTTCAAATGCTTAATTGAATCACCTCTATCGGGTTTTTGTTGAATTTTCAGTGTGTTTTCTATTCATTGCTATTCATGCTAAAATTTGTTTGGGTACAGTGTTGCATGACAACACACTTGTCATTTAAAATGTGACAGGGCTGCAAGCTGAATATTGGCCTGGACAGGAAGGGGGTAAAAGTGCTAAAAATACTTACCTTTCCTGTTGTCCATACCAGCAAACATCAATTCATTGTAAAGTAGTTCACCTGCTGAAGTGTCTTCTGAGACTGACACTTTTGAAAGTGTTGATCTGTTGTGCCAGGAAGAATCACTGATCAGGCCAAAGCTCCCAGAAGTGTTGGCTTCAGAAGACATTTCTGTAGAGGATTTCTTTACAATGGAGGAGTGTTAAACAGGATAGGCATTAGGACAGGTATATATATTCAAGATGTGGCAGAACCCGAGTTTTGTAAAGTGGTAGAATTATAGTTTTATCTCTTGAGTAAATACCCTTTTAATTGCATGGTAATACTCTGCTACCATTGCTTTCTGCAGCTTGGCATTGCATGCTATTGCTCAGTCTGTGATCTACCAGGGCCCCCAGATCCTTTTCCATCCTTGATTCCCCCATATAATGTGCATACTTTACAGTTTTGAATATTAAACCTCATCTGCCAGCTGCCTACTGCCCTATTTTAAGTACGTCTTCTTGTAAAGCTACTAGATCCTGTTGTGGAGTTAGTCCCCTGCTTAACTTTGTATAATAAATGAATACTGAAATTTGGCTATTTTTCTTTCTCGTACATCACGGGACACAGAGCGACATAGTCATTACTAATGGGTTATATAGATACCTTCAGGTGCTGGCACTGGCAACTTCCAAAACCGGAAGTACCCTCCCCTATATAAGCCCCTCCCATCCGGGAGCACCTCAGTTTTTTGCCAGTGTCTAAGGTGTTGGCCAAGAAGTAACATGTGTTTTTTCACTGAGCTTGCGTACAGGTTCTTTTGGGCCTCAGTAAGCTATTCCGGATCCGACCAAAAAAGCTTCATAGCTAAACGGTCGGTACCCGGGCCTTGCAAGAGAAGAGCAAGGTTTTGCCTGTAATGCCTCTCTTAGGAGGGCTGGACCCTGGGATCCAGAGCTCTGGTCATACCCACGACCAAGATGTTTTCTGTGCAGGGTGCTATACAGGTCCAGGGGAGTGGAATCCTTGGGAACCCGGTCCCTGAAGGTTTGATTACAATGCCTGCCGTGATAGGTGAAGTTTGGGCTTCTGTGGACCAAACAGAGTCCTGCGGCGAGGAAAAGGTAAGTGGGGGCCCTCAGGAACTTGGTTCTATTGAGGGACCCCCAAGCCTATTTTGTCTTTCTGCCTGTTACCTAAGGTATTCCCGCTAATATTCTGTGTATGCCTGTACTACTGAGAAAATGTAAAAATTTTAATAGTAGGCAAGAAAAAAAAAAAATGTAAGACCGCGGTACCGGTGTTAGACACTAGAGGCCGCTATGGTTCTTTTTCTTGTAAATGTGGATTTTTTTCTTCCAGAATCAAATCCAGGCAGTTGGTATGTTCTCTCCTGGGAAGCTGTCTCCTCTGCCCTGTTGCTGCGCTCATCCATCCCCGGGCCCTGCGGCAAAGGGACCCTGGCTCCCATCTAGCTCCTTATTGTTTTCAAAAAAGGCGCCGAAGGCGCACGTGCCCGCGCGCGTGCACGCGCCTCTATATATAGAGGCGATCTGGAAAAAGGGGCGGAGCGGGTGAATGACGCTCAGGTGTGCGCCGCGGCGCTACTGCGCATGTGCGGGCGTCCAGCGTGTTTTAAAGCACATTATAGCTGGCTATTGAAGTGCACAGACAGAGCTAGCAACAGTATAAAGGCACACAGAGGCGGTTGATGCAGGCATCCCCTAGAAAGGCACTTTAGTAGACACCAACTGTTATATAGCAGCAATTGTGCTAGACTATTCTCAGTAAAAGTGGTGTATTACGGCTGGAATACCTCAGCTTTAGGCTTAGGAATATGCCGTCCAGAAGCTCCGGAACTGAATCTTCCAGGAAGCGAAGGGGGTCTCATCGGGCTCTGAGGATCTTGGGCATGCTTCTGCTGCACCAGTCTCCCCTGAAGTTCAGAGGTAAGTGACCGTAGAGACCCCGCAGGGGTACTTGGTACTGTGGCTGTCCTCAGTTCACCTGCTCCTGTGTATGTAACAGAGGAGGTTTTTTCCTCAGCTCTGGGAGGATTAGAGAGAGATTGTCAACATTGATCGCTGCCTCCCTGTCAGGGAAAGCACACCCGATCTCCGTCTCCTCCTTCTGAGTGCCTGTTAGCAGAGCAACAGTCCCATACAGGGATCGACCTGCCTGAAGGGGATCAGGATGAGGTTGATTCTGTTATAGAGGAATCAAAAGTGGGGGAACCTTTTCTCAGCATCTCAAGCTGAAAGATTATGGGTTCAGTCTTTGACTAACATGGTCCGATCAGCATTTAAAAATGCACCTTGCGGAACCATCAACCACTACTGTATCCTCGTTGGGGTCGCTAGAAGCCCCCAGACTGTCTGTTCTTTTCCACTTCACCCTTTACTGAAAGGGCTCATTTACCAGGATTGGGAACGTCCTGAGAAAATATTTATTCCCCCAAGAGATTTCCGGTGGTCTATCCCATGGAGGATAAGTTCATCAAAAAATGGAAGGTCCCTACAGTGGACGCAGCCATCTCTTGTATGTATAAATCACTGACATGTCCAGTGGATAATGTCCAAATGTTCAAGAACCCAATAGATAAGATTGGAGTCCTTATGAAAGTCTGCTTCTTTCTACAGCAAGCTTGGTGACACAACCAGCAGTGAGGTCTGCTAAGCAGTGAAGGATCAGTTGAAACAGGTCTTGAGGGACTTGACAGATCAGCAGGCCTTGCCCTAGCTGATCTACCTAGAGCCTTAGGTTTTGCGGTTGACGCCATAAAGGATTCAGTCCATCAGGCCTCCCGCCTTACGCTGTCTATAGTACATATGCGTAGGCTTCTATGGCTCAAAAACTGGTCTGCTGAAGCTCCCTGTAAAGAATGGCTGGCTAGCGTCCCATTTCATGGTGAACGCTTATTCAGGGAAAACCTGGACAAATATATCCAGAAAATTTCCAGCGGTAAAAATACGCTCTTGCCGGTTAAAAACAGAGTTAGAGGTCCCTCTTTAAGAGGCCTGCTTCTCCAGTCCCTGGGGCATCGGCTGTGTAACAGTTCCGAGGGCCTCCTCGGTCAATTCCCGGGGGTAAAAAACAGGGACAATAGCAGGGTAATGAGAAACCCTGGGTCAGGGGAGGTACAAAACCTCCCCCAAAGTTAAATTCATTAAAGGGTTGCCCCCACTCAGTCGGGTGGGGGGAGGACTCCAGTTGTTCGCAAGAGACCTGGCGGGACACGATCAAAACAGATAGGTGCTCTCCGCAGTATGTTTGGGATACAGTTTGGAGTTAAAAGACTCTCCTCCTTCCCATTTTTGAGGTCAAACGTGCCAAGGGATCCCCGGAAGAGAGAGTCCCTCCTGTTGGCACTAGAACAACTATTGCTCCAAGGAGTAATTATGGAGGTTCCCCTGGAAGAATGAGGGTTCGGGTTTTACTCAAACCTCTTTACAGTCCCGAAGCAAACGCGGACGGGAGGCCCATATTAATTCTAAAAGGGCTAAACAAATTCCTGTATATCAGGACTTTCCGATGGAGTTGATCCGATCGATGGCCACTGCCCTACAAGGGGAGGAATGGTTAGCCGCGATCGACATCAAAGATGCTTTTTTGCACATTCCCATCTTTCCAGTCCACCAAAAATGTCTACGCTTTGCAGTAGAAGGGCGCCATTTTCAGTTCAGAGCCTTACCTTTCGGTCTGGCCACAGCACCACGAGTGTTTACAAAAATTCTGGCCCTTTATTGGCCAATCTAAGAACACAAGGTGTAATGATAATGGCATATCTAGAGGACTTGTTGCTGATAGACCACTCAGTGAAAAAAACTAGACGTGGTCGTTCACAAGACAATCAAGTATCTGGAATCTCACGGTTGGATTATCAACCGAGACAAGTCAGCCCTAAAAACCAGTCAAAAGTCTGGAACACTTGGGGCTAAGGTTGGATTCAGGCCAGAGAAAAATATTCTTGCCTCGAGGAAAGGTGTTGTCTTTGAAAGATTTGATCCACTTAGTGGGTACAAAAAGACAGCCGTCCATACGCCTGTGCATGAGGCTGCTGGGAAAAATGGTGGCATCATTCGAAGCAGTACCCTACGGTCAATTCCATTCAAGGAATTTGCAAAGGGCCATACTGTCAGCCTGGAACAAAAAAGTTCAGGCCCTAGACTTACAATGTCCTTGTCCCCTTCCGTTCGCAAGAGCCTCCGTTGGTGGTTGGTTCCCCAGAATCTGGAAAAAGGGAAATCCTTCAGTCCAATTTCTTGGAAGGTGGTCACTACAGATGCCAGCCTTATAGGCTGGGGAGCAGTACTGGAGCAATGGTCTCTCCAGGGCAGATGGTCGGATGCAGAAAAGGCCCTGCCCATCAATCTCTTAGAGATACGAGCAGCCGGTATGCCCTAGTAGCATGGACATCCAAACTCTAAGGGTCCCCTGTCAGAATTCAATCAGACAATGCCACAGCAGTGGCATATATCAATCATCAGGGGGGCACCAGGAGTCGTGCAGCCCAGAGGGAAGTAAATTACATCCTGAAATGGGCAGAAAGATATGTCCCAGCCATATCTCCGGTATTCATTCCAGGAGTGGAGAATTGGAAGGCGGACTTTCTAAGTCGCCAGCAATTATGCCCAGAGGAATGGTCCCTTCACCCCGAGGTTTTCTGGACAATATGTCAGCGGTGGGGAACATCGGATGTAGATCTTCTAGCATCCAGATTCAACGCAAAGGTGGACAGGTTTGTCTCTCGGACAAGGGATCCCCTAGCTTGCAGCTCGGATGCCCTAGTGTTCCCTTGGGATCAGTTCAAGCTGATATATGCATTCACACCGACACAATGGTTACCTCGATTACTCCGCAGAATCAGGGTAGAAAAGAAACCAGTGATTCTGGTGGCTCCAGCGTGGCCCCGAAGAGCATGGTACGCGGAGATTGTAAAAATGTCAGTGGGGAGTCCTTGGACTCTCCCACATCGTCCGGACCTGCTTTCGCAAGGACCGATATACCACCCTTCCTTACCAGCCCTAGGTTTGACGGCCTGGCTATTGAAGCCCACATTCTAAAAAAGAGAGGGCTCTCTAATCCTGTGGTATCTACCATGATCAATGCCAGGAAGCCGGTATCCAGGCAGATCTACTATAGAATCTGGAAGGCGTACATCGCGTGGTGTGAGGCCAAGAAATGGCATCCACGTAAGTACGTAATAGGTAGGAGTCGGGACTTCCTACAGTGGGCTGTAGATAGGAAGCTTGCCTTGAGTACTATCAAAGGTCAGTTTTCGGCCTTGTCAATATTTTTTCAAAGGCCCTTGGCTTCGCATTCACTAGTCAAAGCCTTTAGATAAGAAGTGATGCGTATTAGTCCTCCGGTTAATATTCCCATATGTCCATGGGATCTAAACCTGGTTCTGTCGGTTCTACAGAAACAACCATTTGAACCATTACAGCATATTTCTTTGGTTCTTCTCACCAGGAAATAGATTTTTCTAGTAGCCATTTGTTCGGCTAAAAGAGTGTCGGAATTAGCAGCTATGTCCTGTAAAGAGCCATATCTGGTTATCCATAAGGACAGAGTAGTGTTACGTCCTCATCCAGCCTTTCTTCCTAAGGTGGTATCAAGGTTTTCATTTGAACCAAGATGTGGTTCTTCCTTCTTTTTTCCCCAAACCTAGTTCGGTAGAGGAAAAGTTATTGCATTCTTTGGATGTAGTAAGAGCAGTTAAAGCTTATCTAAAAGCCACTGCTCAGATTCGCAAAACGGATACTTTGTTTATTCTGCCGGAAGGCCCCAGAAAGGGTCAGGCAGCGTCAAAATCTACTTTAGCCAAGTGGATTCAACAGGTCATTATGCAAGCCTATGGCTTGAGAAGGAGACCGCCTCCGTTCAAAGTTAGAGCGCACTCCACGAGAGCAGTTGGAACTTTATGGGCAGCGCATCACCAGGCCTCCCTGGCTCAAATCTGTAAGGCCGCAACATGGTCTTCAGTACACACGTTTACTAGGTTCTACCAGGTGGACGTTAGAAGTCAGGAGGACGTCGCCTTTGGGCGCAGTGTGTTGCAGGCCGCAAAAGATCCTCATGTCTGATAGCGCTCAGCTTATGTATGGTGTATCCCCCCCCTCGTTGGGCATTGCTTTAGGACATCCCATTAGTAATGACTATGTCGCTCTGTGTCCCGTGATGTACGAGAAAGAAAATAGGATTTTTATAACAGCTTACCTGTAAAATCCTTTTCTTGGAGTACATCACGGGACACAGAGCTCCCACCCCTCTTTAGGGACACTTATTGCTTTGCTACAAAACTGAGGTGCTCCCGGATGGGAGGGGCTTATATAGGGGAGGGTACTTCCGGTTTTGGAAGTTGCCAGTGCCAGCACCTGAAGGTATCTATATAACCCATTAGTAATGACTATGTCGCTCTGTGTCCCGTGATGTACTCCAAGAAAAGGATTTTACAGGTAAGCTGTTATAAAAATCCTATTATTCCAACCTCTATATCATTTATGAACAAGATAAACAGAATTAGTCCCAAGACCGAGCCCTGGGGTACCCAACTCATAACTCTAGACCACTCAAAAGATATGTCATTATTCACCATCCACTAGATGCACTTCTGTAATCAGTTTTCTTTCCAGTTACAAATGATGTCATCAACGCCAAAACATCTTAATTTGTAAATTAAGCATTTATAGGGTACTGTATCAAATGCCTTAGCAAAATCTAGAAACACTGTGCATTGACCTTCCTTTATCCAATGTACAACTTACCTCCTCATAGAATGTTAAAAGGTTTGCCTGACAACATGTGTTGATGCAATGCTCTGCCATCCATGCTAAATGCAACCCCAATGCGCCATGGACATGTGTTGTGTTGTGCGGTGTGCTGACAGAAGTAGTCAATGTATCTTTTTTTCACTTGGTCCAAACAACTTCATCCCTCAGTAACACACTAACATGTAAGGTCACTGGATGTGCTGTATAAACTGTATGTACAGTAGCAGAGACTACATACAGCATACTGCACTATGTAACGGGTTGGAGCTGGACTTCCTGTCTCATACCGGGAACACAGTAGGGTCTATCACTGTGGCTCTCAGCTATTCAGAGTAAGCAATGCATTCAATAATAGAATACATTGCTTTCTCTGAATGGCTGAGCACCGCTGTGATAGAATCTACTGTGTTCCGGGTATGAGACTGGAAGTCTCGGCTCCAACCCAATACACAGTGCCGTATGCTGTATATAGCCACCACTACATACAGTTTATACCACATGTCCATCAGCCTCACATGTTAGTGAGGAACATAGTTCATTTGGGCCAAGCTGGCCCAAACAAAGTATGTAAAATATATAAAAAAGATGGAGTTCAGCTTTTACATTCCCACAACTCTAATCTGTGGCACTCAAATATTAATAATAATATCTGCACTGGTATTGCTTTTACTCTGCTATTATCTTTGAATTCTCTTCAACTCCATTTTTGCTTAACATTATCCTTAAACGACTTTGTATATATAAATTAGGTTTTTGTAGAAAAATCCTTTATGCTTATTAATTGATTCACTTATTCTTTGTAGACTTTTATGAACAGTATAGCTAACCTTTTGGTTTCGTATACTGCATTTTTATAATTTCCCTTAAATGCAGTCTCCTTTTTGTGGTTTCCTGAGATGATTTAATGAATAACATGAATATCTGAATAGCATGACTTACCTATTAATAAAAGATTACATTTGATAATACAGAAGTGCAGAGGACAATAGGCTCTCTTCCACTGAAATTTTGTCTTTATATGCACTTTTCACACAGCTATGGGAGCTAAAATACTCTAGTCCTTATTTGTTATTATAATCTTTCCAAATGGAACAGTGCCTAGACTGTTCTGCATTCCAAAGATGGCCTCACTCTTGTTTGGCTAATTCATTCACTTCTCTTTTATCTTAAATATTAATAGAAATTTTGCCATTCGTGGTTAAAGCACACACTGATTACTTTTTTTTTCTGCTAGAAATTTCTGAGTAATTACTTGATGCACGTGCAGTATTGGTAGATAACAAGTAAAATGTATTCATCATCAATACAGTTCTACCATAATAATTTGACAGCTGTAATGAGAGTGCCTTCATTTACTCTTGGACCAGGAATTACTGTCTGAATTTCAAACTGCATTTTATTTCATGTATGTTTGGCTTGCATCTGTTTGCTAAACAGACCCATGGAATCATAGTACGATTAAAAAAGAAAAAAACGTTTCTGACACTTTTTTGTAAGTAATTAATTTCTTGTAGTATTTTTACCTGTATAAATCATGGTTTCAAGTTATTTATCGATTTTTAGTGGTAACAAAGTAAAAAATTTACATTTTGCTTTTGCTGTTTGATACAAAATCAGGTGCCAGGTCCATCGTTGTCACATTTTTGTGATCTTTTTTTTCATGTTTGATTTTCTGCATGCTGTAGTCAACATTAAATCCATATTGACCTTCAAATTTAAATCAACTGAATACATTCCAGGTACATCAGAACAAAAGGGGTTCAGAGTCTAAGAGCTCTTTAATACTTGCCCTGCGGTGCCCTTTGAAGAGTGATCTATTTTCACTGGGTATTTAACAGGCAGTGAGAAATATTGTCTACTTATCTCCTGATTTAACACTGTAATGCCACATTACCATGCCGCAATCGCATGCATTGAAAACAGTTGCAGCTTGGCAGTGCGCTTATCAAACTCTGTACCCTGAGTTAACCATTCTGCAGCTGTGAAGCAAACCATTAAGGTCGCAACATGTGTACAGCTCTGACTGTCTGTATTGTTCCAATTTGGGTGGCCCTTAGGGCTCTATAACAGGGGGTGGCCATGGTAAAAGCAGTCAGTTGAGCTTTTTTAGTTTTACTGCTCCCTGACCCCCCCCCACCAAAACCAAGAAATGCAGCCGCTCAGTATCATAGCTATGCTGTTGCAGTGATGGTTTGCTTTGCAGCCACAGCAGAAATTAAATGACACGTCATTTAAATGACACGTCACTTTCAGCAGATGGTACTACTTTAAGTGAATAGGGTCACAATTTTTTTCTTAATGGCATGTCACTTTCAGCAGATGCTACTACTGCTGAGTGCAAACCATTTAAGTGAATAGGGCTGCAAGAAACTGCCCTGCAACCACTTGCAATGCATGCTCTTATGGCACGGTGAATCTGCATTTTGATCACCTCCACCCCGCCTATTAAATGCCATCTCAAAAGGAATCTACTTTGATCACTTTTCAGAAAAGTGGGAGTACAGCTGCACATGTGAACAAACCCTTAAGCCTCGTACACATGAACGAGTTTCTCGGCAAGAAACGACAAGAAAACTGCCGAGATAGCTTTCTTGCCGAGAAAATCGTTCGTGTGTATGGTTTCTCGTCGAGAAAACTGACCAGAATCTCGACGAGAAAAATAGAGAACCAGCTCTCTATTTTCTCGTCGAGATTCTCTTCGGCATGTTTCTCGACGAGAAAAGTGTGTGTGTGTACACTTACCTGTTGCCGTGGAAACCCGCGCATGCTCGAATTGACTTTGACGCATGCGCGGTAGCTTCCTAGGCATAGGTAGGGTGTAGCAAGATGGCGCTCGTCGTAGTCGATGACGTCACCGTGTTCGCTCCATTCAAAGAACCGCGGGTTCTTTGAATGGAGCGTGTGTACACTCGGCCGGGACAAGTTTCTTGTCCAAGAATCTCGTCAAGAAAAACAACGTTTTTTTTCCTGACGAGATTCGCGGCCGTGTGTACGAGGCCTGACAGTTTGCTTTATTTATAAATCAGCCACAGCCTTAGTAGAAAGACCTGTTTATGGACACATAGGCTAACATAGAGGTGTCTTTCCAGGCAGAAAAAGACAAACAAACATCAAATGCCATACAGGCAGTGTTTTATAAGCCCAGTGTGCATAAGCCCTTAGTGAAGTTGCCCTTTAAAGAATATGCCAACTCAGAATTCTATATTTCTGATATGTGCCTGCAATATCATGTAAGTGTATGAAAATGTATCCTGTTCTCTTTGTATTGCTTCCTTTTTTGTGAAATCCCTGGTGTTTCTGCCAGCCACTCCACTTTCCTATTAAAAACTAACCACACTAGACAGGAGAGCACAGCCTGGTCAGTTTTCTAGCTGTGCTGAGACCTCAGCTTCTTTTGTAGAGAAAAACACATTTCCCTCTGGGTGATCTATGTACATTGCAAGGATTTTAACAAACTATGTTGCAGAGTCCTACCTTTTTTTTTTTATCCTGAAAAAACAGCTGTTTGTCTGTGTTGGAAAGTGAATCTGTATAGGAGAGGTTTTATAATTATCAGTCAGCTACTGGACCTGCAGGGCTCTCATGAGGAAAATTGCAGGGTCTGCATCCCTTTAGATGGGGGCTTCCCTTAGGGGGTATTTCAACAAAAATTCAATTTTTGTTGCAGAGGATGCTCAAAATTGAATATTAAATTGGTAGCCATATTGCATTACATTTAACAGAAAATTATAGTGCTGCAGATTGAAAAGCAAAGTTATTTTTTGATAACATTCAAGTTGTATATGATATATTATTTTTTTATTTGCTATTTTTTCCCCAAAAAAGTGGTTACCCTTTAAGAGAAGTAGAAGTGATTTAAGGACATATTAAATGGTATTCATCAGTGCATTCCACTGGGCAACAAATGTTGCCCTATTCCTCCCTATTTTATAAGTACCACCACTAGACTCCTTACCTATATTATGCCTTTATCTAGAGAATTCCACACCATCCCCTTTGTCCGCCGCAGGGGGTATTTGCTGAGGCGGTCCGATGCCGCACATGACCACCGAAAACACTGGGTGAGCTATTTTCTTGCATCATTATTACCCCCTCCATATGCTGTAGTATTGCTATTGTTGAATCTATTATGTTTGCTCAACTGTATTGTTTGTTTCATACAGTAGATTGGTCCTCCTGAGGAAGCGGTTATACCGCAAAACTAGTCGAGACCCAGACCATTCTATATATTTGTAATAACAGATATCGCTTGGGGAAATCCTGAGTTTCTGTTTTTTCAATTTTAATCATGTACCTTTTGTATAATTTTATATGTAATAAATCTTTCTTTTACATAACATGTATGTGGTTTTCATCAGTACCGAGATAGTCCATCAATTTCAGGGGGAGGGTATGTTATAGGCTCAGCATCAGCCGCTGTCCCTTGTCCCCTTGTCCCCACCCTTTCTGTTTCTCAGTATTATTTAACAGTTATATAATAAAGTTTAAACTGGGTGGCTAAATTCTAATGTAAAAAGACATATTACCAAGAAAAAAACAGTCCTTTAACCCCTTTGTATCTAAGGGTAAAACAAATCTTAATGTCTAAGCACAGTTTTGTAACTTTGACATGTGTTAGTAAAACCGTACATATCATCACAACTACTTTTCGCATCCTGGTGGATTATACTTTTTTTTTATTCAGGACAAGTTGGGCTTTCTTTTGTTGGTAATTTTTTTTTTATTAGCAAAGGAAAACTGGCCCAAAATAATGAAAGAAATATATTTTGTTTAATTTAGCTGTATATTTCTTGCTACTACCATAACCTTCAATTAAAGAACAACATAAAATAAATTCTTCTGCTACTAACGATTGCAGCGATACCACATATCTGTACCCATTGTGCAGCCCAGAAACAATAGTGCACTTTCTGCTTTTTTTATCCTACCTAAAACACACTGGCTCTGATACTAATTAAAAAATCCAGTCTTAAAAAAATACTGACCCTGACCTTTGACCCAAACACTAACCCTGGCACCAACCTAGATCAAATCGTGATCTAGGTATTTTTTATTTTATTTTATTATTATTATATATTTTTATATTTATTTGCAATTTATTTTTTCTAGGGAGAAAACAGAGAGAGAGAATGTGGGGGTGGGCTTCACAGTAACTGATCACTGTGGTAGCCAATCAAAGGCTATCACAGTGATGAGGTGACCCAGAATTGGATGATCCCAATCATTAGTGCGGGGCCTGGGGCTTTCAGTCTCAATGGGTTAACAAGTATAAGACCAAAGGTTCATCATTGGCTGTAGCAGCCAGGAAATTACAGTTGTGAAAACCTACTGTGGGCCAGTTCACACCAGACGCAGTTCCGTTCAGTTCTGTGTGCTTTTTTTCTGCGCAAAATGCATTTCCATGTATTCCAATGGCTCTAGTTCACACCATGCAGTCAGTTTCCGGTCAGTCTCTTGTTGGCTCTAGTTCACACCATGCAGTCGGTTTCCGGTGCAGAGACTGACCGCAAACTGACTGCATGGTGTGAACTAGAGCCTTCAAGCCATTGGAAAACATGGAAAACACTGTGCATGCATTTTTAGTGCAGAAAAAATGCGCACAAAACTGTACAGAACTGCATCTGGTGTGAACTGGCCCTGTAAGTGATGAAATTGTCATTGCTTCCAGCTTCATTAGTCACTAATCAGGGGAAGGGATGTTCATCTATCTCCTCTGTATCTATATATATGGACTGTTTACTGTGGAGGAGAGGCAAAGCCAAGGAACCACTGCAGGTGGCTCTGGGGGCCCTTCTCACAACTGTAAAAGTTTATAGCCACCTAGATCATGTTTAGCGATCATCTGATTGACAGCTGTAAAAAATTATAACAAGCTCATGGCAGCAGCTGCAGCTTGTTACAACTACTTGTTGAAAGTATGTTTTAAATGCACTCTATTTGCACTGGCATGAAAAAATTAAGGGAAATCCATTTTTTTAACTGCCACTGGAACTAGAGGTGAGGAGAAATCTTCCAGTGGGATCACATGTTCATGTAAATTGAAGAAGGTTATTCTTCTTACTTCTTGTTGCTTCTTGGGACAGGATGTGAACATAAATCTCTCCTACAGGACACAGACAGCAATACATCATCTGACAAGGGATCCATTCCTTACCAATCATATCCAAAATTAAAAAGACAGCAATAAATGGTCTGAAAGGGGATCTAATCCTTCTCTATTGTATCCACAACTCTAAAAAAGTTTGAACTGTACACACACTTTAACAATTAATCTTTACCTTTTAAATAACCATACCCCAAATTTGTGTTTCTAATCACCGTGTTTTGCATACAGTACATTTTGGTTGAATAACATTTTAAATATATATGATCTTAGATTTAAGTTATACACAAATGAGGTTAAAATGATGTATTGTTTACTTCTATACATGTTATCAATAACCAGTAAAATGGATGTGGCACTTTTATCATAGTTTTTTGTTTATAGTGGCCACTGATCGTTAATACTATGCTGTTGTTCTGCACCTGTTTAACCACAGAAAAACAGGAGAATAATGAGACAGAAAATAAATGATCAGACTTGGGAACAAGTACATAAAACACAGCTGACTACTTCAGCTCACTAAATAACTTTGAAGGTAAAGGCTGAGGTTTTTCCTTGCATGGTGTTGTATATAAGTTTTATTGCCCTGATAATATACTTAAATTTATATATATGAAACCAGATGCTAGCTTTGTATTTAAGCTATTGTGCTATGTCATTCAAAAACTTTTGTCTTCAAAACAGTGGTAAATATAGCTTTTTAATAACAGCAACAACTTTTTTATAGCTTTATGTTTTGAATGTAGGTTGTGTACTTTTATTGTGAATTATAATTTATATACAGTATGTAAAACCTTCCCCTGTTTGCTGTCTCTCTTAAAGTGTAACTAAATGCAAAACCTTTTTTCCATTTTGGATAGAGTAAGAGAGGGTTATAACCCTCATCAGTTTATTTTTTTTGCCGTCTTTGTCCCTTGAGCCCATTCACATTGGGCCGATTTGACATGTCAAATCGCATGCCAAATCGGAGCCTATTGCCGGCAATGGCGCCGTCGGAATCCGATTCCCAAAAGTAGTTCCTGCACTACTTTTGGCGACTTAGGGGGCGATCTCAATAGACATCCATACATGAACTCGCACAGATGTCTCTCAAATCGCCCCCAAAGTCGGCCTGAAATGCCGGTTTGAAATGATAATAGATCAGCTGAACTCGCACAATTTCAAACCCGCATTCATTGTTAACCTAGGCTTAGGGAGATTTCCTTTCACTTCCTGTCCCATAGCCAAAATAGGAAGTGAGAGAAAATCAATCCAAAGTTAGGGAATCACGTTGTGTCACCAGGGTCACCAGAACTAGTGTCCCCATTGAAAGATTTCCCCTTTGTTAGCATTCTGATGTCATCCTAAAGTTTGTGATTTTCTTTTATTTTCACTTTTATTGCGGGTACAGACAACAATAAATGCTGAAAGGTGTTCTATTACCTCTCCACTCGCACAGATGTCTCTCAAATCGCCCCCAAAGTCGGCCTGAAATGCCGGTTTGAAATGATAATAGATCAGCTGAACTCGCACAATTTCAAACCCGCATTCATTGTTAACCTAGGCTTAGGGAGATTTCCTTTCACTTCCTGTCCCATAGCCAAAATAGGAAGTGAGAGAAAATCAATCCAAAGTTAGGGAATCACGTTGTGTCACCAGGGTCACCAGAACTAGTGTCCCCATTGAAAGATTTCCCCTTTGTTAGCATTCTGATGTCATCCCAAAGTTTGTGATTTTCTTTTATTTTCACTTTTATTGCGGGTACAGACAACAATAAATGCTGAAAGGTGTTCTATTACCTCTCCACTCTATCCAAAATTAAAAAGAAAAAAAATGCCTTTAGTTACACTTTAAGTGTTCATTAAAATGTATTTATATATACATATTGATCTGCTATAAACCCAAAGAGCTCATAACTTCCTGTGCACTCTGACAATATTGCACCAAAATCACAAGCAGTGTTTTTAATCCTAAAATTGAAGCACCAAACTGTGAGAACCTTATTGTGAAATCCGTGCTGTATACGGTGGATGCAGGAATTTGTTGATTTGTTGATTTGATTTTTACAGGCTGAACAAAAATAATTATCAGTGTACGGCTGGCCTTAATTATCTGTACATTTAAATAAATAAAGAAAATTATGTAAAATAGATACTAATAGGATCGATTTGTCAGTACAATGTCCTTATATGTAGATGAAATTTGGTGTTAAACACCAGTTGGGATTTATTTACTAAGAGATTGTATGCTGTTAAGTTAAGAAGCTGAGTGTTGAAGCTATGAAACTGAACTAGGTTCAGTAGAACAAAGTTGGAATCAAAGAAATACTTTTCTTATTGGGAGTATTGATGTTATAGGTTATACATTAATATAATAGGAAAAATTGCAGAGCTATATTATGTGAGGGCATTTACTGAATTTATATAAAGTTAAAGAGAGAAAATAACCCTCCCTCAATTGCCTGCCCACACATTTCAGGAAATTAACCCATACATGCAATGAGCAGATTTGTCTGATTTGTATGTTAATATACATAATTACAAACTATGCACACCAACAATAGTTTGACAATTAAGTTAAGAATTATAAACAATTATTATTAGCGTTCATATAAAGGCATTATGGGAATGTGTCCCAATTTAGTTTCTTGATAAGCGGTTCTGCTTTGAGTTGTGAGTAAGGGTTAATTTGCATTAGGATTTGTTAGAAGATCTCAATAATTAAACATCTAAGAGTTAAAATTGTAAACATAGATGCATTTATTAAGCAAGATTTTAAATATACAGTATATGATCAGTTTTATAGTTCATCTAAAAATGCTGTTTTTGTTTGATTACTGTATGTATGTGGGTGTGCATGTACAATATGTTTGTACTAGTGTTCAATATTAACTAATAATTTGTCTTTGAACTGTAGCAAAGAAACATTAATAACAATAAATGCAATAACAAAAACAAAAAAAACAATTGCGGTATACTTAACAAAGTAATGCAACATGAATGTAAAAAAATATAGTAATCTGAAGTGAAAATCAAATAGTAGTATGTAAAATATGCTGTAACAAATAGATGCGCACAATATAATTTTATGGACAGTCCGTCATTAAGTCCTATGCTCCATAAAGCAAGCTCAACAGCTCAGCATTTAAGCCTGTAGGTGTAATGAAATCAAGATTGAAAATGTAGAAAGCTTCTCTTTGGACGATAAGCCAATATCTGTCACTTTTCCAAGCCATGGGAAAAAAGAATATATGTTTGTTCAATACGCATCACCTATAATGAGAACACAGCTAACTCCTTTGCTGTAAAAAAAATGTGCAACACAAATTCAGTGCAATGCAGACCTAGCTGGAGTTCATTATTAATCAGAATGGCACTAATCTACTTGTCTTGTTTTAATCATAGACTTATATTCAGAGCACATGTTTTCTGGTTTGTAGAATATGTTATCTGCTACATTCAGAGGCATAAATAGTGCGACTGTCAACTTGAAAATATTGGTAATATTTTCATTTTCACCTACTGCATTGGCACAGAAAAGCAGGAGTTTACCTGCATTAAAAGTGTTACTAAGTTTTGTAAGTATAAGAACCCATTCAGGGCATCCAGGCGTTGTATTAAATTCACATACATTAATGCTTGTCGCATTATATGTTATTGTGCATTGTAATAAGGCAGCCATTCCTTTTAATGGACTGCCTAACTAGTCACAACTCACAGCTGTCCTTAGACTTCAATGGAAATGTATCAAAACCGCATCTATATGCATTTTTGATGCCTGTTTTGTGTGTGATTTGTGCTGATTGCTGGGAGTCGGCACACACTGGCATCCTAACAACCAGTGAGACATCCCTGCTCTGAGAAGTGGGGATGAGTCAACAATTGCTAAGGAGCCAGCACTCGCTGGTATTCTAACAATGAGTCATCCCTGCTGTCACCGGGGGGATTCCCCACTGGCAGCAGAATGTAAACAAAAAAATTTAAAATATTTCAAGAAAGGACTTGTTCTGTCTGATTTGGAAAGAATTTATTTGCAAATTATGGTGGAAAATAAGTATTTGGTCACCTACAAACAAGAAAGATTTCTGGCTCTCACAGACCTGTATCTTCTTCTTTATGAGGCTACTCTGTCCTCCACTCATTACCTGTATTAATGGCAACTGTTTGAACTTTTTATCAGTGCAGTGCTTACCCCCATTTAAGGGACCGGCTTGTTTTGTTTTGGGTCATGCAAACTACCTCCAAGGCTTCCGTTGTCAGGGTATAGAAAGTCTCTAGAAAAAGTCAATGTCCACACAAATGTAAAACCTAAACAGGAAGGCTTTATTTTCCTCTTTTTGCTGTGGGAACTTGTAGAGAAAGTAGGAAACGAGAGAAGAATAGGGGAAGGTTCAGGCAGGCAACACTAAAGGCACAACGTCGCCACTCAAGCCTGAGTGGGTATTGCTCACCCGGATAGTCCCGTTCACTGGTCCTAGCAGCCGGAATGACGCACGGATCAACTTTATCTGCAAATTTTAGGGATGCGATCAGGAATCCTCTGCCACAGGACTATCAAAATCCCAAACCTCCCAGCCAAGCAATAGAGAGAACCTTTATGCCAGATCGGCGTATTGCAGGGCTTGTAGTAATGGATCCCCCTTAGGTGAGTCTCCAGGCCTCCTCACGAGACAGCAGTGCCATCGCTAGTCTCCTCTTGGGCAGATGCTCCCCTGGCCTCCTTTCCTAAGAGTGGGCTTCCCACAGGTGGGCAGCTTGGAATCCTTTCTAAAGGCATAGGCCCCAGCCAGCAGAACTGGGCCTACCAGGCAGCAATGCAGCCTCGGGCTGAAGGTGCCTGGGGCTGGAACACAAGCACACACCCCATGCCATGCAAGCCATGAGGCGCGCACACAGGAACCCCAATTAATGGCGTCTGCCCCTTATGTACCTTCTCCCAGCATGCACAGCAGGTTCACCATGCCCACTGTATGGCTGCCGAGAGAAGACACCCAATGTGCTTTGATACCCCTGTATTTCAACCTGGACCGGTGGTGGCAGTGCCACCTACAGGTGAAAAGGGAACACAACTGCCAGGCAGTATCACACCCAGAGCAGAAGCTAATTTTCAACACAATTATCCAGGTCTGAGCCCAACTACTGGCTCAGACTACCCCTAAATTTACACATAGCGTCCCAACCATTTGGGAAGGGCGCTACATCAGTATAAAGGACACCTGTCCACAACTTCAAATAGTCACACTCCTAACTCCACTATGGTGAAGAACAAAGAGCTGTCGAAGGACACCAGAAACAAAATTGTAGACCTGCACCAGGCTGGGAAGACTGAATCTGCAATAGGCAAGCAGCTTGGTGTGAAGAAATCAAATGTGGGAGCAATAATTAGAAAATGGAAGACATACAAGACCACTGATAATCTCCCTTGATCTGGGGCTCCATGCAAGATCTCACCACGTGGGGTCAAAGTGATCACAAGAACGGTGAGCAAAAATCCCAGAACCACACGGGGGGACCTAGTGAATGACCTGCAGAGAGCTGGGACCAACGTAACAAAGGCTACCATCAGTAACACACTACGCCGCCAGGGACTCAGATCCTGCAGTGCCAGATGTGTCCCCCTGCTTAAGCCAGTACATGTCCGGGCCCATCTGAGGTTTGCTAGAGAGCATTTGGATGATCTAGAAGAGGATTGGGAGAATGTCATATGGTCAGATGAAACCAAAGTAGAACTGTTTGCTAGAAACACAACTTGTCGTGTTTGGAGGAGAGATAATGCTGAGTTGCAACCAAAGAACACCATATCTACTGTGAAGCATGGGGGTGGCAACATCCTGCTTTGGGGCTGTTTCTCTGCAAAGGGAACAGGACGACTGATCCTTGTACATGAAAGAATGAATGGGGCCATGTATCGTGAGATTTTGAGTGCAAACCTCCTCCCATCAGCAAGGGCATTGAAGATGAAACGTGGCTGGGTCTTTCAGCATGACAATGATCCCAAACACACCGCCCGGGCAACAAAGGAGTGGCTTTGTAAGAAGCATTTCAAGGTCCTGAAGTGGCCTAGCCAGTCTCCAGATCTCAACCCCATAGAAAACCTTTGGAGGGAGTTGAAAGTCCATGTTGCCCAGCGACAGCCCCAAAACATCACTGCTCTAGAGGAGATCTGCATGGAGGAATGGGCCAACATACCAGCAACAGTGTGTGAAAACCTTGTGAAGACTTACAGAAAATGTTTGACCTCTGTCATTGCCAACAAAGGATATATAACAAAGTATTGAGATGAACTTTTGATATTGACCAAATACTTATTTTCCACCATAATTTGCAAATAAATTCTTTCTAAATCAGACAATGTGATTGTCTGGATTTGCTTCCACATTTTGTCTCTCATAGTTGAGGTATACCTATGATGACAATTACAGGCCTCGCTCATCTTTTTAAGTGGGAGCACTTGCACAATTGGTGGCTGACTAAATACTTTTTTGACCCACTGTGTATATGTATATGTATATATATATATATATATATATATATATATATATATTCCATTTGGGTCAACAATGGGTAGAAACAATTTATTTTGTTGGCTATACTTACAACTGCAAGATTTTAGAGATCAGTTAGACTGAGGCCTAGGCTTTGGCTGGGCCATTCTAAAACATTTTAATCCTGTTTTTGATGTCAGACAAGTACGGTGTACCTTTTGACTGCTTTATTAATTTTGACATGTGTCTTGATTAGTTTCTCAGTTTGTGCACCTGAAAAACATTCCCACACTAAATGTTCATACTGCTATTCTTCACTGTGGAAGGTCAGTTTTTGTGAAGCATCTAGGTTAAAGGGGTTGTAAAGGTTCATAGGATGCATTAAGGTGAAAAAACTTTTGATGATTAGAAGCCCCCCAGCACCCCGGTTTACTTACCTGAGCCCTCGAAAGTCCTGCGTCGAGAACAGTGCTTGATCTCGGCCTGGTCTTCTCGGCTCTTCTCGGTTCTTCATTGGATAGATTGATATCAGCGCAGCCATTGGCTCGCGCTGATGTCAATCAACTTTAATGACTCAAGGGCCGGGGGCGGGGCCGAGTCCTGCAGTCGGCGGCTATGGATGCCGGATACAGGACTCGGGAGCGCGTCCACAAGGTAGCGCCCTTGGGAAAGTGCTTCCCAGGGGGGTTAGCTGATGCATGGAGGAGCCGAGACAGCCACAGAGGCACCCCAGAAAACATGGATCGGGGCCACTCTGTGCAAAACGAGCTGTACAGTGGAGGTAAGTATGACATGTGTGTTATGTAAAAAAAAAAAATTAGCTTTACAATCACTTTAACAATAAGTGCCCTTTCTAGGGTTTTTCCTATTTCAACTATGATTGTGCCTACAACTCCTTCTTCACCATCTTCATCTTGGTTGGTTCCATTAAATAACATAAATGTCATTTTAATGCTCCTTTGAGCATGTTCAAAGATTGAAATATTTTTTATAGCCCACTCTTGACTGGAGCTTAAGCCTAGTATGCCCCAAATGGCCGGCTTCTGTCAGACCAGCTGCCATACACACGGGCCGAATGTCAGACGGTTTTCATTGAACTGGCTGATGTGTACTAGGCTTTATCCAGAGCTTTTATTAATAGTTCCTCGACCTTTATGATACAATGGAGTTAATTCGCTTAAGGCAAACAGAGTATTCACTTTACAAGAGAAGTTACATTTTACAGGGGAATTATTCCCAGAGCTTTGTGAATGAGGTGAAGCTCGGCTGATGTCCATCATCCAATCATGTGCAAACAAAAATAATGTTTTTTTAAGTTTTTCTTGAAAGTGATTGGGTATTATTATTTTTTATTTTAATGTAACCACATTACTTAAGCTCTGTGGAAAATATCCTTGCAAATGTAACTTTCCTTGCAAAGTTAACAGCCTATTTGCCTTCAGTAAATCAACCCCAGCGTGTTTAGGTATGTTCAATCATGTGGGTAGTGGCGCAAGCAAAACTGTATTTAAGTTAAAGCAATGTCCATCATACCAGTCCTTTGAGCCCCAGGCTCTATGTGTAAGATAAAGGAAAATGCATTCCACTATTTCAGGGCCAGCCTTGTTGGGGGAGTAGAAGCATGCAGAAAAAGAAGAAACCACTGGTGCCTCTGAGTGCAGACTGCTAGACATTTATTATAAGTATAAAGAATAAAACTCACATGGAGAAGATAAAAATCAAGCACATATAGAAATCTGGTGGATGGAGACTGCACAGGTCCACAGTGAGGGGCCATCTCTGCCGCTCATGGGGCTGTCCTGGTCAGCAGGATGCTGTTAAGATGGAAGAGGGCCAAAAGCGAGGGCTGGAACACAAGCTAGAACGCAACGCCGCATTTGTGACACGTTTCAGAGCATGCGTACTGGGGAGATGCAGACAGTGCGCGCTTCTTTCTTAAGCTGCATCCTGCCAGCCAGGGCAGCCCCACGAGTGATGGAGATGGCTCCCAGTGTGGACCTGTGCCGTCTCCATCCACCGGATTTCTATTGTGCCTGGTTTTTATCTTCTCCATGTGAGTTTTATTCTTTATACTTATAATAAATGTCTAGCAGTCTACACTCAGAGGCACCTGTATTTTCTTATTTTTCTGTTTAGGTTCTCCTACATATTAGGAACCTGTTAGCTAAATATTTATTTTTTATTAGAACATGTGATACTGTATTTGCCCAGAGGTGGACCCCATTCAAATAATTGTAGGAATTTCTGTAAATTACTGACATAAAACCAGGGTCTATATTAATTCCATATTGTAGCACTACAAAATTTGGAAAATTGGAGTGAATACTTATCAAAATCATTGTACATAGCTAGGTTACATTTTCTTGTGTATATCTGGCTAAAATTCAGTTTAAAGGGGTACCCACGCCTTTTGTATATTAAATAAACTTATTAGTAGTGGCATAAGTACCCTTCAGTAGATTAATTTTTGCAATCCTAAATATCAGCTTGTGGAATTCTCAATTAATAGGCTTGGTTTATACCTTTAGACAATTATTTTTAGCCTTAATATTACATGACTGACATTTTTCTTCAGATAACGAACATCTCTGTACTGTGGTAAATGTAAATCTGTTCCTTGCCATGAAGAGTTTTCTCATTGGATGGCATTACTGAGTTAGCTCATAAATATTCATTGAGAAGTGCTTCAGTTAAAATGAAATGTGGGTTAAGGTAATGTAATGAGAATATAGGTTGAAGCAATTTTATTTCAGAAATCAGTTTGTGCCACTATTTTACTTCACATTATGCAGCCAAGACAAGTGGAGATGTTTTATGGAAAACAGAAGTATTAAGCAGGTTCAGTATTGCTGAATTGTTGTACTTATATGATGTAATTGAGGTCATTTAAAGATCACAGTGCAAAGAAGATTTCCAGGCTCATATGTAGAGTATAGCTTACAATATGGCATAGATACAAAGCTGTCAACGTACATACACACAATTACATTATATTCTAATAAAAATGAATGTACCTCTGCGCTACTAATATAAGAAAGGGTTATATATTAAATCTAAGAGGTTGCTGCAAGCCCCACCCTGAAACGCGTCAAGGCGGGCTTGTGACATCATTGCAGGAAGGTCTGTAGGAAGTACACGATCACCTATGAGGGCAGCAGGGCCGATGACTTGCAGACGATTGTGTGACCTCAGGAACTAATCTGTATATTTTCAAGTTCATCACCTGTATGCACCAGGGATAGTGCATTCCTAAATGTGAGTGGAATAGTTGCCTGTGTTTTAAATAAATTTAGTTTTACAGTATTACACTATGCTAGTTCCTTTTTTACCCTTATGTTGCCATCATATTTACTCCCTCCGGCATTGTTTGCTCCGTCATGGCGGATGCGTCCTTGGACATGGGTGCAACACGGTTTTGCACTGTCCACATCCCTTTAGGTAATCTTTGTTTCCGTTTTTTCATTTTCATTTTAACTTGCTACCCTTTCACTCCTTCTTTACTTGGTTACAACCCCTACTTTTATTTTTGATACACTACCTTAGCATTGGGGCTGATATACTGCCCATCTGCTACTTATTGTTACCACAATGGGTCACTATGTATTATACTTTACTCTTTACACACACCACTACACCTCTTTATCCACAGATCCCTGCTATAATTTCACCACTCCCCTTTATTCACTTATTTTTACTCTTCTCTACATTCCTGGACTATTTATGGTTTATATCCTTCATCATTACACCCCTTGTCCCCTCTAGATGGTCACACCTACGAGAGACACACTTGCAACCCATGCCCATGGAGGTCCCCCCCCCTGGGTATGCCAACTTTTGCCACGGTTTTCCAGCCTGCATGGAGGGGTTCATCCACCCCAGCTCCCGGGAGCTGTTGTTTCTCTGGCCGGGCCCACCCCCTTACGCCTTTACCCACCACCATTGACATACATGTAAGTAACCCAGGGTATTGTTATTGCTCCACCTCCATTTCCTGCCCCGTGATTCTATATACCTTCTATATATTATACAATCTTTATCTTAAATTTTATTGCCTTGTCATTTATAGACCTCTACCCCATAACTGCTCCTGAAGAGTGGCAGTAGCCACGAAACGCGTAGAGCCAATAAGATGCCCCCATCTATACATATTGCTACTGCACCATCCATCACCTTATACAACGATTGGTATTCACCAATCAACTACGGTTATAATTACCATGGAGATAAATTTTAATGAAACTGGTTATGTATATTTTTCATACAATGTATCAATATGCCCACTGTGAGCTAATTAGATGCTCTTTCTTGTATGTATGTCAATATCATTATTATCTACCAGTCTCTATACTCAGTGGACCGTGCCAGCGCACTTAATCTACATAATTTTTACCATGGAGACACGCTTCATTGAATTGGGCCCCCCTTTTCTCCCTATGTTGTCACTGGGATTTTTATGAACCAATGTGTTACTATATTTTACTACCATTGATTGCTGTAATTTTTATACTATTCAACTGTGGACTAGTACATTAGGTGTGCTATGTCATTATTGTCCTTGTTATTATGTATACGATTAAAATACTGACTGTCAATTGCTATGCAATGCTCTCATGTAATGTCTTTGGTTCCAATAAACTGGATACATGCCTTATTCAATTGATCCGTGTTATCTCCTGGGAAGCATGCTTCAACTCAAAGTCCCATTTTTGCATATTTGCTTCCTTTTTCCATTATCAGGATGGAGGTGTTCCTTTAGGCCCCACACCTCAACTAAAAGTCCCAACCTTTAGCTTTTCATGATCATATATGAGAGATCATGCTTGCAGGAGTTTACTATTGGGAGCTTAAAGATCCTGGATTGAGACCCCAAAGGGGAAGGTGCTACTTGCTCCAATTGGGGGCCACTCTGGGAGGTGAGCACATAGTGTGGCTGGTGGAGGGTCTACGTGGTGTTAAGTCATTCATTTGTTATCATTCACTGTTGGATTGTGTGTGGACATTGGTTCACAGAAGATATCACTGGATTGATGGACTTTGCCTGAAATTATAATCATTTTGGCCACTACATGTACATGTAGCTTACAATCATAGAATCAACATGGCAAAGTATGGTGGGAAATCATGTCTGGGCAAATGCTTGTGACATTTGTCCAATGAATTTGTTATAAATAGTCACTGTGGTGCTACTGCGATGCTATTTTTGAAAGGCATGCTGTGCTTAAAGAGGAATTGCAGCCTGCTTACATAATTTGTAATAAACACATCTTTGCCATTCTGAAGCTTCCCATCAACCACTTTGCATATTATTTTATATATACTGTGATTCTGTACTTGCCAAATATGCTGCAGAAAGCCAAGTCTGGCTGCAACCATTTTAACTATGGGCAGCTGAAGCTGCTGATTGTTCACTTCCTGGATTTACACAGACACACAGAGGCACACCTCCGGCTCTGCAGCTGTCATTGGCCCCTTTATGACTCACCCCCCTCCCTTCCTGGCAAACGCTCATGAGAGGAAGAGAGAGCTGTGTATGATGTCTTAAGCCTAGGCTTTTTACCAGACAAGAATCAGGAAGTGGGCTGTTTAAGCTATTTACTGACAGAAAAATAAATGTTTTACTATCCAAAGTTAAAACTACAAGGGCAGAAGATTTAATAGATAGAAAGTTGAAAAAATTACTGATGGTCCACTTTAAACTGCAGCACTAGCTTTGCACTTATAAGGATAAATTTGTTTAGGTCTGAAGCACCATGAGTGATATGCCTTCATCCCTATATATATATACATATATATATATATATACCTTAAAAATACATTGGTCGTGGGATTTTCCTTGAGGAGAATCACATCCAAAACATAATACAATTGGTAAACATGCTTACGAATTTATTGCATGGTAACATATTTTATATTTACAGTAATTAAACACAGTAAAATTCCAGCTATAAAAAAATAATGAGCTAATAACAACATGAATTCATAGATGATCCTTGTGTATGTATATATAATGTTAATTTGCAGGTGAAAATACCTGATTATATAGCATATAGCGACCAAAAGATAGAGAGCTCTTTATCACTCATACAAAAATGATAGCATGTAGCAACCTTTCAGACATCCTTGCTATTTCTCAGGTTAATTGCAACAAAATGTCAAAATATCAGAGCCTGTAGAAGAGGCACTAGTGATAAGTCTGGATGGACGATATGGGAATCTTATGTAGGTGCCCGTCCAAGAGCATGCCTGATTATGAGAGTCCTCCGAGTGGAATTACATGGCATAACTTTAACAGATTATTATAAAGTACAGTGTATTCCAAGGGGACTATGTTAAACTGATACCAATTTTACTTTATTCTATAATTTATTTCAGATTTATCTTGGAGTAGGATGTAATACTCTGAATGAACTTCAGTGTATACACCTGTTATAACACACACACACAACCAATGGGTACTTTGTATTCTGTGAAAATCATTTCTGGTATTCAGCTTTATAGATATTTTGTCACTTTGCTGCAGTTAGCTTGAGAAACGGCAATGAGGCTCAAAACATTGTTATAAGCAATCATTTTTATATAAGCAATAGTGTAAGGATTTTGCCCAAATTTTTGGGGGAAAATGTTTCTGGGCTATGCTCTGTTTATGTAAATTGGCATGACAATGTTTATAACACTCAATAATGCCTTAACAAGCTCCTTCTTTACCTTCTAGGGCACTTCTGGAGCCCTAAACTCTGATGAGCTATAATTGACAAATACTATTCTACTAGAAAGTATGCCCTTTTCCACCGCTTTTGCTTCATGATTGGTCAGTCAATGTGACAAATAGCTTTACAATTCCATCATAAGATGTGATTTCCTTGCTAATATGCCTATCTGAACTTACATAGACAACTGGGCACAGGTACACTTTAATGTATAGACAAGGTGTGGTCTATTAAGAGCGCTGTAGGCTGTGCATTGATAAATGATGCATTGCCACCTCTATAGCAATACTTTTTACATGTATTTTCTCTTATCACTTTGTGTCTTTTTGTGCTATAGTAGTGGCTCTGGCACATACCATTTGTTACTTATTTTAAATCAAACATTTCAATGCTTATACATATATTTAGAGCATGCATGATTTTCTCAGCAACATACAAGCAACCACATTGTTGTGCAAAAGCTACATGAATAAGATCTTTTGATTGACAATAATAAAGAACTACCAACAGCCACAAACCACAGTAAATGATGCTACTGCAGGTGTCTTTGGAGAAAAAAAATCTTTCTTGCTATTTAGTTCAATAAAAAAACACAAATACCGACAGCTTGCCCACAAAAAAAATGTATGATGCAACATAATATTATGAGCATATAATAGTATTTTACATTGAGACAATAGACACTGGTTTATATTGTGCATTAAAAAGTAAAATAAAATGGTAGAGCTGGGTCATATCTTGCATTAAAAAGTAAAATCAAGTAGTATAGCGTCTGAATAAAAAAAACAACACATACTTAGAGATGGCTGTAAAGGGTTTTGTAGAGGCACATAGGAACGTTCCCTAGTATATAATAGTTGATATAAGCAGTTCGCCTACAGCTCACTATATACATATGTATTATACATGAACTGGATTGTACACATGCAAGCAGTTTGAGAAGTAGCTCATTTTAAGCAGTCACTGCAGAGTTCTGTTGTCATCAGTCAATCATAGCTCACAACAGAAATAATTGAAGTGGTTACCATGTAGTCGTTAAGCAGTTTACAAACTGTCCCAAAAGTTTCAGCAATATTGTTGTTGTAATAGCATTTTCTGAACTCACCTCTAAATGCTAATACTTAATTGTTTTAAATTGTTGACAAATGCTATGGGCATGTGATAAGCAGTTGAATTCAGCATCTACGAGTACTTAGCTGTATTTTAAATTATTATAATTAAATTATTGTTTTTCTATTAATTGTTTTGATAGTTCAGCATTTTTTGGGTGGCTAGATGGTGTAAGAAAAATGTTAAATGTATTAAATGGGGCAGGGTTGGTCCCTGTTGGACAGATTCCTGTTTAGGTGGAAACAGAAATGGAAAGGAAGTGGAGGGAAATCCCCTTAAAGTATATGTGAACCCTCACCTTGCAAATCAAATCATTCAGTTTAAAATAGAAATGTAAGCTAAAAACTATGTATATATAAAAACATTGTAAACTTTCTTTTTTTTTTAATGATCACATAACTTCTGTTCTCAGCTACATAATAGGTTGGGGTGTCATCAGGTGACAGAGAAAGATTAATACACTAATCTTCCCAGTGAACAACTGTGCAGCACAAGTCTTGGCCATTGGAGGAAAGGCAGGTTGTTCTCCCAGTCACAGTCAGAAAACTAGCCATGCTGGAAAGATGTGCTTTTTTTCCTAGCCTGGTTAGTTTTAAATAGGAAAGCAAGGGACTTCCAGGATGACCAAAGAATAAAGTACAGACAAAGTTATTGCAGGATCAATAGGCCCATAACTGAAATATAAAAATTGCTCTTTTACATGAAGGTGAGTGAGCTGAAGTGGTTAATGAAAAATAAGAATATGGTCCTGAAATTAATTTCCAAAGCAAAGTCTGCAATAAAAATACGGTAGACTAGAACTTTAAAAATATCCATCACATTATTTTCCAAATTAAATTCACTGCCACCTTTAATTCATAGATTAACCAAAGAAAATTGAATGGCAGGTCATTTTCACAACACATAGCAAACATAAAAGAAATTAAGAATTAATTTCAAATCCTGCTTACTAGAGTCATATGAAATTGATGGGCCTTTTTTGTTTCACTGAATTCAACAGCACATATCAGGTGCCTAATTTATGTTGGGCACCTATAAGGCTTTCATGACTGACAGCTAAGCTGCTTCATTGTTATGCGCTCGAGTTGCTTCTTTGTGTAAGAGCTGTAAAAAATGAATTTATGAGGACAATGGAAACCATTTACAAGGAAGTTCATCTCCCTTATAAATTTTTTCTTTGCTTTTCTGTACAAAATACGGCTAAGTGCTAAATATGTAGATGTGTGCAATTTGTTGATTTTTATGTTATCCTATAGTTTGTTTTCAGTATTTCATTTTTACATTCATACGTTCATTTGTAACAATATTATATATATATATTTTTTTTTTACTATTCTATTTTATTAATACTTCCTTAGTGATCCAAGTTTTGGTCTTTGTACTTTATATGTAGTTTTGTAATTCCTCTGATCTAGTTGTTAACTGTGTATCAAGAACGCAATAAGTATAATGTATCTACCTAAAAATTTAACTTCAGAAAAACAGTTGAATGCAAAGTTCAAATGCAAACATGTTAACAGTTTTACCTGGAAAAAGCCTTGTGGTCCCGTAACTTTAATGCCACAAGAGGCTTGAGGTCTTCTCCCTCTAAAGTACGTGCCCAAATATGGAAGCAGTATACTTTCTTACTAGGTTCTATATAAAGGACCATTTAGCAGATCAGGGGGGAAATATGAGGGTCAACTGCAATAACCGTATCCTGAACGCCCCAGATTTACTGCTACAGGGTGGCCACTCTGCGCAGAATCACGTATATATATATATATATATATATATATATATATACGTGATTCTGCACTTCAGGGTTTTGGGCACGAGTGTGCGCTTCTGGTGGCTCGCTCCTGCTGTTATTTTACACAGCGGGAGCTGATCAACGGATCCCGCGGACACAATGTCCCCTGGGACCCGCCGATCGTTTGTTACACTGACAGAATGCCAGACTGCCTATGTAAACAAGGCAGACTGTCATTCTGTGAGTACAGAAGACATGGATCATGTGTTTCTGTGAAGCAGAAACACCAATTCATGTCTTCCAGAAGTAAAAGCACATCCACCACAGTAACCAAACACTGGTCAGGCACACAGTTAACTCTTTGTTCACCCCTGATGGTAACCCCTTCCCTGTCAGTGTCATTAGTACAGTGACAGCATATTTTTAGCACTGATCACTGTATGTCACTGGTCCACAAAAAAGTGTCAAAAGTGTCAGTTAGATGTCCGATTTGTCTGCTGCAATATCACAGTCCCGCTATAAGTCACTGAAAAAATAAATAAAAAT
The DNA here is from genome assembly GCA_029206835.1 of Rana muscosa. NCBI lineage: Eukaryota > Metazoa > Chordata > Amphibia > Anura > Ranidae > Rana > Rana muscosa. The sequence goes on from CM055121.1 coordinate 588,639,258, forward strand.
ATCCCATGCAGATGCTGTAACAAACCAATCAATATACGCTTATTGAGTTTTCTTTTACCATATATATGTAGTAGAATACATATTGGCCTAAATTGAAAAAGAACTTTGATTTTTTTTTATTGGATATGTTTTAGAGCACAAAGTAAAAAATATATATATATTTTTTTCAAAACTGACGTTTTTCTTTGTTTCTAGCGCAAAAAATGAAAAACGCAAAGGTGATAAAAAAGAACACCGAAAGAAGGCATTGGTTGTTGTGGTGCAAATACATACTAGGCCTTATTCTTGATGAGGGGCTGATATGGATTCTAAGGAGGACAGCATGCAAAAAAGAAAATGGTGTGGGATGTCCCTCAAAATCCATACCAGACACATAGAGTGTGGCTGGACAGGATGGTGGTGGGTGGTGGGTGGTGGGTGGGTGGTAGGTGGTTCACTCATTGCTCGTGAACCATAACAGACCACTTGCTCTCAACATGGATAGGATACCCTAACATGTTGATGAGGACAAAGGCCTCTTCTACACATCCCTTTCCTAGACATCTTTTCTTTTTTTTTTTTTAAGGCCCCCCCCCCCCTTACAATCCATAACAGACCCTAGGGGTCTGGTGTAGATGTTAAGGGGAATATTGGCCCCTTGTGTATAGAATAAAGTGGCCAGGAAGTGTAATTGTATGACAATGTAAACTGTATTTTGTTCTTTGTAAATGTCACATTTGATTTAGTACATCCATAAATCCTAAGCATTTTCTTGTTAATGTGTCCAGCTCCATATGCCCTTTATTTGAAATTCAGTGCCTATTAGCATTAAAAATTGAGAGAACTGATTGACTTAAATTCACTATTTGTGGTATTTTGGGCAAGTTCGTCAAAATGTGCCTGCAAATCGAACCCAAGCAGATTTTCCTAAGAAAAATGCTAACTACCAAAAGTACAGAAACAATTAGGATAAAAAGGAGCAAGGGTACACTTTCAGATTTGTCTTAGCCCAAACTGTTACCAGTCATATATTTATACTAGAATATGTACAGTCCTGGAAATTCATTAAAATATTGGTTAACCAGTTACTATTTTTCCCTTGCAACCCCTATTGCTTTGCAAATGGTTTCAATACCAGAGATTTTAAAATAGCATGTTTTCAAGACCTTTGATTTATGATTTATACGTAAGTTTAATATATTATAACATTTTATAAATGATGTCCACTTTGCTGAGTTGTTTTAATGATAGTGAACAAAATACATGTCAAGCAACCAATATCATTACTTTTAATTTATACCTGTCCTAGTTAGTGGAATAAAACATTTTCTTCTTCTATCTTCATGTAATCTCATGAGTCCTATACTGTTAAAAAAACAGGCATTTTTTAAAAATACATTTACGCATTTGTTCTATTTATGTAATGTTGAAATGATATGACCTACATACTGTTATCTATAACTTCTTAGGAAGCTAAAGCTTTTGGAAATGTTATTTTTTTTTAAACTGAAGTTCAGTTTGAAATGTTAATACATGAAATCATGTGGCCTTTGAATCAGCCATGACTTCCGTTGATAGATTAAGACTATCGAAATAAGAATAATTCTGGTTCATCGACATTACAATGATTGCATTACTTGGACCTATCTTGATCTATGAGTCTTACCATTCCTAACTTGTTTTAGAAGCTCCAAGTTGCCAGATTCTTATTTGTAGTTGTTTGTTGTATTACAGTGCCGTGAAAAAGTATTCATACCCCTTGACATTTTCCACATTTTGTCATGTTACAACCAAAAATGTAAATGTATTTTATTGGGATTTTATGTGAAAGACCAACACAAAGTGGTACATAATTGTGAAGTGAAAAAAACATGATAAATGGTTTTTATTTTTTTTTACAAATAAATATCTGAAAAGTGTGGCGTGCATTTGTATTCAGCCCCCTTTACTCTGATAACCCTAACTAAAATCTAGTGAAACCATATGCTTTCATAAGTCACCCAATTAGTAAATAGAGTCCACCTGTGTGTAATTTAATCTATAAATACAGCTGTTTTGTGAAGCCCTCAAAGGTTTGTTAGAGAACCTTAGTGAACAAACAGCATCATGAAGGCCAAGGAACACACCAGACAGGTCAGGGATAAAGTTGTGGAGAAGTTTGAAGCAGGGTTAGGTTATAAAAAAATATCCCAAGATTTTGACATCTCACGGAGCACTGTTTGATCCAATATCTGAAAATGGAAAGAGTATGGCACAACTGCAAACCTGATATATAGCGTGGACAATCCGCGCTACCCCCAAAGTGCAAATGTGCAAACCAAATTTCATACAATAATTATAATAAATGTATAAAAAATTATTGGAAAATTAATAGAATAAGTGACGGTGCTGCAACTTCTAAACAGCTTGAATATTCAGCTAGTAATAATGTGTTAAAAATTGAGATAGATGCGCAACCAAATAGTTATGCAAACAAAAGTGCAATGTATGCGTCCTATTTATGTGAACAAGACCTATAAAAAGGTTTACTATGGAAACACAAATCGGAATCAATAAAAAACAAAAACAGTGTCCATATCAAGTCAGCTACAAAGGCTTCGCTGTGATCAAAGAGACAGGTGAAAAACTCTTCATCATATCCTTCCACAGGGCAGACGAGAAATTGTAGGTATACAAAGGGGCCGCTTACCGGATCTGTAGGATCTCTATCATGGAGATCATATGGGCTCAACACAGAAGGGATCACTCAGGTAACAGCTGCCGATTGCGCATTCCTTCCGATACTCTCCTTCGCTGGTAGTCTGAAGAATGCAACATATCTCCTGCCGGGTCTTTATAAGGGTAGGATCGCTCAAAGAGCGTGATGTAGGAGCGTGTTTTAAAAGAGGAAAGAAAAATGCTTCATGGTGCAGTAGGTTATTTAAAACAAGTTCCCTTTATTCCAAGTACTGGGTAACTGACATCATAAAGCTTTTTGGCAGAAAAAGGTTTTAAACGAAACAGCAAACAACCAGCCGCGGCTCGAGCCAGCCAGCTGGGGCGTGCCTCCTTTCCCAGTCGATGCCTCATACGAAGAAACGCAGCATCGAGTGGAGCGATAGAACTTGACGTCACCACGCCCCAGCTGGCTGGCTCGAGCCACGGCTGGTTGTTTGCTGTTTCGTTTGAAAACGTTTTCTGATTTATGATGTCAGTTACCCAGTACTTGGATCGGGAGGAATGCGCGATCGGCAGCTGTTACCTGAGTGATCCCTTCTGTGTTGAGCCCATATGATCTCCGTGATAGAGATCCTACAGATCCGGTAAGCGGCCCCTTTGTATACCTACCATTTCTCATCTGCCCTGTGGAAGGATATGATGAAGAGTTTTTCACCTGTCTCTTTGATCACAGCAATGCCTTTGTAGCTGACTTGATATGGACACTGTTTTTATTTTTTATTGATTCCGATTTGTGTTTCCATAGTAAACCTATTTATAGGTTTTGTTCACATAAATAGGACACATACATTGTACTTTTGTTTGCATAACTATTTGGTTGCGCATCTATCTCTATTTTTAACACAACTGCAAACCTACCAAGACATGGCCGTCCACCTAACCTGACATGCCGGGAAAGGAGAGCATTAATCAGAAAAGCAGCCAAGAGGCCCATGGTAACTCTAGAGGAGCTGCAGAGATTCACAGCTCAGGTGGGAGAATATGTCCATAGGACAACTATCTGTGCACTCCCCAAAACTGACTTAAAATGCAGATCAAGCTATAGAGACACTTGAATCATATGCTAATTTTAGGTTTTCCTGTTATTTTATGCCCCCTACCATTTATGCCTCACAAAGCCCCCTGTTGGAACTTTAGTATGTTAAATGATAGTGCCAACTGTTGAGGACATCTGTGGAAGGGGCAGGACCAGGCCTCCTTTTTTTAGGAAGAAATCAAAATTTGCATTTAAATGTAGCTGCCTATATTCCTGAAGGTTTTTTTTTTCTCAGAAGGGGACCTCTGCTTATACATTTGTTCATCATTTGCTTAGTTTGATTTGTCATAACCAATTTACTATAACTTTGGGTTGGGTCCTTATTGGCAAATGGCTTATTCCCCATGAATGGAGATGTTATAAAATCAGGCCATGGTGTGCCACCAATAGGCCTATTTGTTAATAGTGTTTAGATTTACAGATTTTTCTTGGTCACAAATCGTTAACAACAAGCAAAATATTCTTACTATACCTGGTTTCATAAATTAACTGGGGTTGTTTTACTAAAGGCAAATAGGCTGTTCAGTTTGCAAGAGAATTTTCCCCAGAGCTGACTTCTATCGTCCAATCATGTACAGGCAAAAAATGCTGTTTTTTATTTATTCTTTGCTAAGTGAAACTTCACCACACTCACTAAGCTCTGGGGAAAATTTAGTCGCAAACGGACCTATTTGCCTTTAGTAAATCAACCCCCCTGTCCTGTGTCAGTCTCTGCAGAGCATTGAATTAGAATAATTAAGAAATATAAAATATGTTCTTACAGCTTGCCTCTTCTATTTCTAACATTGCCCACTTGTCAAAGAAATTTAGCATTTTGTCATAACTGCTTTATAGAAAGGAGATGTTGTCTCAAAGGTCAAGGGCTCCCACTGGAAGATTTGACTTTCACTCTATACCTAGCTCTGTTCTGATGACATCCATAATATTCAGGGTCCCTCCTTACCTTCTCTCCTGGTGACAGTCATTCACAAGACGTATTGTGAGGGTAGATCCCCCCCCCCCCAAATAGGGATACAGAAAGCAGTATAAACCAATAGAGGTTCTAATCCTAATAAATGAAATTGTACAGTACAATACATGTATTGCTCCTGGTCCCCAATATATATACAGAAAACAGCTGCCAAGATTTGAGAAGTGCTGTTGATGTCACTGTGCTTCATTTCTCCCTCCTGGGATAAGCTGGGCACTTGAAATCCCTCAAGAATGCACTCCATCTCATTGCAGCGGTGTATTCTTGCTGGATTATGAGAACACAGGTATCCCAGCAGGCAGTGGCAAGGCACGATGTTATCATCCACGCCACCCGGAAGTAACCATTTAACATCAAAATTGGGGCTGTCGTTTTTTTTGTTTCTTTTTTTAGGAACAGCTTAATTTTAAATAGCTTTTTTTCAGGTAATTTGAATTTTGGAGTCTCTATATGGAGCTGTAACAGGGTTGGTTTAAACTTTTGTAAGTTTGTGTTGTTGTCTAGTTTAAATCTATAGTCTTTTTTTATAAGGTTATATTTATATTTTATTATACAGTATATAACAATATTTTTTCATGCATCATTGTATCTTCTATATGTATTGATAACTTTTTCTGAGGAAAAAAGAAAACTATATTCTCTAAATAAATGTATATCTTACCTCTGTAATACAAGCATACTGTACAAGATATCATTTCGGGAGCAGTAATTTATTATCTGTATTAAAGCTGTCTGCTTTTGCTGACATGACCACATAAGTGCTTGTGCTATGACATAGGGTCACAAACTCGTTGCAGTTGCAGCCTTTGTTTGCCTTTAAACAAGTGACCTGTGAATATCTATGGAGCATGTCTTTATTAAATGAACTCAAACCGTTAGAGCCAGGACAGTGTGACTGCAGATTTGAACGACCTTTAGCCAGAGCTAAAATAATTACACAGGGGATCAACAAATCCTGAGCTGATTAAATGTTAAAATGGTGAGAAAAAGGCTAAAATAAGGGTCACTTACAATACATTTGTTATACACCATTACATTTATCTAGATAAAATTAGGCATCAGAACTACAGTATGTGTTCATTAAGTTAAGCCATTATTATTGTAAAGAATTTGTGATTTTCATTTAACAGTTCTGTTAACACAACCCTTACCCTTTGATATGTATTCATATGTTTTGCAGTAGACTTAAAACATTTAGAGTATTTTAGTAATTCGCCCAACATTTTTATATAAATTATTGGTAGATGTTAAAAGACTTAATCATTTCATTTCCTATTTAGTGATTAAAAAAGTGAGATGTTGGTGCTTGAATTCCTGAAAGGCCAGTCAGCACTGGAGCTTGAACAAGAGCCCCTTTGATTAGTCCATCTGGCGCCAACATGCATTGAGTGCACACCCGTGTGTGTGCCCATGCTTGTGCGTGCACTCGCGTACATTCTTGTGTACGTGTGCACTCCTAGTCCCAATTCTGTGGTCCAGCAATGCTGCATCTTGTAGGGAAATAAAGAGAAATGGACTTTCAGGTGTCATATGGCATCCTGAGCGAAAGGCAAGTAAACAACCACCATAAAATTCAAAATATTTTATTACAAATACCAATTATTAAAATGTATCATAAAAACACATTGTGAATACAGGATGCTAGGATTACTACATTTATGGTCACTCGGAGGAGCGCTTGACATGTATTGCTCAACAACACATATAATTAGATAAATATGCAAATAATAGCATATACATAATCTCACAAAAGTGAGTACACCTCTCCAATTTTCTGTAAATATTTTATTATATATTTTCATGTGACACCACTGAAGAAATGACACTTTGCTACAATGTAAAGTAGTGAGTGTACAGCTTGTATAACAGTGCAAATCTGTTGTCCCCTCTAAATAACTCAACACACAGCCATTAAAGAGGAACTGCAGTCTGCTCACATAATTTGTAATAAAAACATCTTTGCCATTCTGAAGCTTCCCCCCAACCACTTTGCATACTATTTTATATATACTGTGATTCTGTACTTGCCAAATATGCTACAGAAATCTCTCTCCCCTGAGTCCGGCTGCATACATTTTAATTGTGGGCAGCTCAAGCTGCTGCCTGTTCACTTTCTGGATTTAAACAGGCACACAGAGGCACACCTCCAGCTCTGCCACTCTCATTGGCCCTCTGACTCATCCCCCCTCCCTTCCTGGCAAACTCTCACAAGAGTGAGAGAGAGAGATAGCTGTGCATGATATCATAAGCCTACACTTTTTACCAGACAAGAAACAGGAAGTGGGCTGTACATGGCTTACGATTCAACCTGCGCTCTTTCTGGCAAGCTAATAATATTGTATCACTCCTAATGTTTTCATAGGATATGTATCAGTGAATGTAGGCCTTGTAGGCCAATGTTTTGGTTGTTACTGTATGTTATCTTTATCCTGTTAAAACCTCAATAAACATATTGAAAGTAAAAATGCTACACAGTCATAGGGAGTGCTCAAAATCAGTCATTGTGTGTCCAAAATGCCAGTCCTATAATGAAAAATATGGCCCTACTGGATGGCTCCTGTGATATCAGCTTATCAGCAGAGGGGCTAATAAAAACTGGGATTAAGGCTTAATGTATACGGGACAATTTACAACCTCCCCTGAACGATTTAACTTGACAAATAGTAAATGCCGTTGAAAAACATCCATTTTGCCATATTTACATGCCGTGTTTACATTTAGAATCGTTTTCTTTTCCAAATAGTCAAAAATTAAAAATGCCTGTAAACAAAATACAGCTGAACGCAAGTTACCATGTTTACGCGTGTTTACAAGCTGTTGCAGGTGTTTGCCATTTCAAATGCCTATGAACATCCTTCCTGAACGCATTTTTTTGCTTTCCAAAAAATGCTTCTAATCTCAACTGCCTAGAAACAACTATAAACGACCCTGTGTACATGTACTGATAAGATAACAGAGGAGAGTTCAGTGGCAGCTGAAAAAAAAGCTCAACTGCTCCTAAACATCCGTTTACCAGCAGCAGTGTACATGAAGCCTAATGGGTTATCCATCAGACTATCCATCATCCATCAAATCTCTCTGTGAATTGTTTATTAGCTACTCAGTATAACTGAAAATACACATATAACTTTATTCATTTAACTGTAGAAAGAACTTAATGAGGTGGATTTACTTAAAGTGGAGTTCCACCCAAAAGTGGACCTTCCACTTGTCGTCCTCCTCCCTGGCTCCTGTTTGTGAAGCAGAGCTTTTGGGGAGGAGGGGGGAGCAGGTACCTAAATTTAACGGTTCCCTTCTCCCACTTCTGTTTCAGTTGCCTAGGCAATCGGAAGTGGAAGTTCTTCCTCCTGAAGTCTTCTGGGACACATGAAAGGTCCTAGAAGACTTTGGGGCCTTACACAGATCGCAGCGCCACTAGCGCATGCTCAGTGGACACCTGGCTGTGAAGCTGGGTGCTCATAGTAGAGATGCAGGTGCTGCCAAGAGGGGATACGGGAAGAACACGGCTGTGGTGAGTACACCGGTTGACCATGGGACAGGTGAGTGGCTGTTTATTAGAAGTCAGCAGTTACACTTTTTGTAGCTGCTGACTTTTAATAAACAAACAAATGACTGGAACTCTGCTTTAATGCAGATAGGCTGTTTACTTTGAGAGAGAATTATTACTTGGCTTATTGAATGTGGTAAATATTCACTATTCAAAGAATACCCAATCACATGCAAGGGAGATTAACCGTTTGTCGCCCGCCTGCCCAACGTCATATGACATTGTCGGGTTTGAGCAGTGATATCTGAATGATGTCTGCAGCTACAGGCATCATTCAGATATCTTCTTATAGAGCAGGCAATTCCCTGCACCATAATAATGATCATAGCGGCTGTTCAGCTGCTTGATCATTCTTATGGGTGGCGAGAGGGGACTTCCCCCCCGCCGCCCTCCAGTGATTCTAAGGGATCTGATGGCAGTGGATGCTGATGATAGAGATTTCTGGCGGGCCAGTTGGTCCCCATGGTCTCTACGGTCGTTCAGAGGATGGGCGCAATGTTATGTCATCACGCCCGCCCTATGCATTTGACAAAATGCCGCCGCCTCGGCTGGGAAGCTGAGATTTTTTTTTTCAGGCTTCCCAGCCTAGAGGTGAGATCTGGGGACTTATTGACCCCAGATCTCACTGTAAAGAGGACCTGTCATGCCATATTACATTCCATGTAATAGGAATAAAAGTGATCAAAAAAAGAAAGACTAGAAAAAATTAGAAAAATTTAAGTATAATTCACAAATAAAAAATAAAATGTAAAGCTCCCCTGTCCCTGTGTGCTCGCTTGCAGAAGCGAATGCATACGTAAGTCGCGCCCGCATATTAAAACAGTGTTCAAACCACACATGTGAGTTATCGCCGCAAACGTTAGAGCAAGAGCAATAATTATAGCACTAGACCTTCTCTGTAACTCAAAACATGTAACCTGTAAAAAAAATAAAAACGTCACCTATGGGGATTTTCAAGTACCAAAGTTTGGTGCCATTCCACGAGTGTGTGCGATTTTGAAGCGTGACATGTTAGGTATCAATTTACTCAGCAAAACATCATCTTTCATATTATACAAAACAATTGGGCTAACTTTGCTGTTTTTTTTTTTTTTTATATGTATGAAACAGTTTTTTTCCCCAAAAAAAGTGTTTTAAAAATTGCTGCACAAATACTGTGCAAGATAAACAGTTGCAACGACTGCCATTTTATTCTCTAAAAAAAACATATATAATGTTTGGGGGTTCTGTGTAAATGTTTTGTGGAAAATGTCCTTTCAAAGTGAACATTTGCCTTTAGTAAATTAATCCCCATTCATCCATTAACTAGCTCATGTTAGAAGGGCTAAAAAGATGGACTAGTGCATGAGTATGCCCATTCTTTAAGGCTGAAAATTTCAGCACTAGGTGTGGTGTGATCTTTGTTTCCTTTACTTTGTATTGTTAACCTCTTACTGTTGAAGATAAAACAAATATTAATGCCTGAATGCAGTTTTGCTACTTATGTACGTGTTAGTTAATTGTACAAATGTATCATCAAAACTACTAAACTATAGATTGGGCCTTTTTTTGGATGTAAATGTTAAAGGGCATCTCCTCATATTTTTTATTAACAAAGAAAAACTGGTGCAAAATAGTAAAAACTGTTTTGTTTATCCTACCTGAAACACACTTACCCTAAATAAAAACTTTTTTTAATCCAACCTAATAAATACAGACCCGACCATCGACCCCAGCCTTGACCCTGACACTCTGATATTAATCTAGATCAAACTCTGATTTGTCCTTTTGATTCTTATTATGATATGTTGTACCTTTCAGGAGGTGAAATAGAGTAATGGGGGTTTTACAGAGAAATGACTGATAGCCATTCTCAGGCTCTTACGGTGATCATGTGATCGGGAGCCAGTCCTCCATACTCCCAATAATTGGTAAGAGACCTGGGGTTGTTGGTTATAGCCCAGTCTCTATACTGGGAGTGCACTATGGATTGTGCTTCCAACACAGATGCCACAAAAAATATGTGTGACATGTGCATCAATGGGTTAATTTATGCTTAGGCATCAATGAAAATCTGACAAGGGTTGTAACCTTTTCCCTACCTACCATATCCAAAGCTATAAAAAAAAAAGTTTTGACTATACATACATTTATTCCATAAATCCCTTGTCTTTTCATCGTTATTTATTTATTGATTTACTATCTTTCTGCTTAGACTTACTGTTTGCTTATCATAATTGTAAATATGCCTGGTACTAACTTTCTTAATTATACAAAATTATACTATACCGGGACAGAATATAAGAAATAATTTTAGTATGATTTATTTCCATAATGTCTAAGCACCTTAATCTCTTACCAGACTTCATATCCTAAAGCTTTTATAATGAGGGCAATTTATAGCTAGTGGCTTATCAAAATACCAAACCGTTTTTTTACCTAGCAGAATATAAATTTACCCTCAATATGTAAATATATTTATTGAAAATTGTTCTTCATTAAATAAACTGCTTTGCCTTTCTATGCTTTCATCTTCATATTCTATTCAGGCCTCTTGTTAGTAGACTTTGTACTTTGGTGATATTACAAAGCTAGACTTAGGAAAAAGCAGATTATTGCTAGTCAAGCATTATTTTTATGCTAATTAAAACATTTGAATCAAAACCAGTTTTTACTAATTACTTTTACATGGATGGTATTAGTTAGAATCAACTAGAAAATAGATCTTAAGCACACAGTTTATATATAGCGCTGTGTTACTGAGCTCTAAAGTGCTGTTTAAATTTCATTTTAGCAAATGTTGCTAAGAGACCATGTCTAGTGCAGCAACTGCTTAAGGTCAGGTTTCAATCAGTCCTTGGGATTTTCTGAAACCTTGTTGAAGACCAAATGTCATCCCGCATTGATCTCCATAACAGCTGTATACATGTATTGATTGTTTACATATTTTAAATTGCAAAATTACTAAAATAATCACTGTAAAATGTTGATGGGTTCTAGCTGAAAGGCAACTTTAAGTCAAAAAAGTACTCTTGGTTGTGAGAGTTTGGGCAAAAAAATGTATTTAGCACAAAACTAATGTAAGATGTGAAACACGGTTCCAGATATAAATTTAAATCTACACTTCAGGAAAACAGCTAAATACACAGGTAAATACATATTTTATATTTACATAAATTGTGTTACCTAGCACAGGATTTGTAATCTTGTTCAGCTAGTTTTGTGATTGCCTGCCACACTATACAGCCAGTAAGGTGATAGACTGCTGATTCTTTGGGCAGGGATCAGACAGGTGGCACAGAAAGCTGTGAAGCTGAACCAGGAAATAAACAGCCATCTTCCTGGTTATGCAGTGTTGCAAGGATGTGAATCACAAAACTGTCAAAACTGAATTATAAATCGTTGGTGCATAAAAAAGTTCACATATATTTATATCATCTGCAGTGCACTTGCCCTTGCTAGCAAGAAAAATTTGTTTTGAAGTAACATATATTTTGTTTTCAAAACATCACAGTAGTTGTATTTTTATTTATATGACTACTGTACATTAGACATGTGCAATTCATTTAGTTTCTAATTTGTTTTCTACTGTACATTAGACATGTGCAATTCGTTTAGTTTCTAATTCGGTTTTTAAAGAATTTTGAGAAATTCGTTAATTCTGAAATTTCAGAATTTCCAAATTTTTCAATTTCCGAATCTAATGATTTTCGGATTTCTGAAATTTCGAATTTCCGAATTTCGGAGATTCGGAATTTCGAAAATTCGAAAATTCAAAAATTGGACATTTTGAAAATTCGAGATTCGAAAATTCTAAATTGCAAAGTTCGAAAATCTAAAATTCGAAAATGGGAAATTTGGAAAGTTGAATTTCCAAATTTCCAAATTTTCGAATTTCCGAATTTTTAGAATTTCCGAAATTCGGAAATTAGAAAAAAAAATTTCGTTTTCGTTTCATTCGTTTTTTTGCTTTATTCGGAAATTATGGAAATTCCAAAAAATTGTTATTTTCGTTTCAGTCGTCTTTTTGCTTTTTCGGAAATTCGGAATTCCAAATTTTCGAATTTCCGAATTTAGAATTTTCGAATTTCCCGAATTTCAGAATTTCCGAAAAAAGCAAAAAAACGAAGAAACGAAAATGAAAAAAAAGAATTTTTCGGCAGTGCACATGTTTACTGTACATACTGTATCCGGTCAATAGAGCCAATCAATAACATCCAGGTAAATGTGTTTGTGAAACCCTATGTTGTAATTGTTAGAACTTAAGGAATAACTAGCTTTGCTTGGAGGAGTTTTCACTAACAGGCCCCATTTGACAATAATAACACAGAACTGAAAGGAAATACCTTATAATCTTAACATAATGCTTGTATTACTCCATCAATAAACACATGTGTCACTGATTATCATATTAATATAAATTGTAGAAGTGTTTCACAAATATAATTTCATTTATGAGGATCAGGAGACTGTGGCAGGGATAGTTACTACTGTCTATATATATTTTTTTTTTAAAATAAGTACTTATACTTTTATTGCTCTTAGTTGCAAGGGTAAATACTGTAGCATTGGTCACATGGTCACTACTCCGAGATCATGAAAGTTAGCCTTGTAGCTTTGCTGAGCAGTTATCTATATTTTTGGTATACATTATGTTTCAACTGTTCCAGGATTTTGCATTGGAACCCACATTGTATGACATTACATTTGCCACCCTTCCATGGATAAAGTTACCATCTTCTGTACATTTGAGTTGTTCATTAGGTTTGGCCAGAACTTTGCATTTGAATCATTAGCGAATGAATAAAGCCCGAAAGTTCTTTCATGCTAATGTACAGTTCTGCAGCATTTTTCTGTTTTTTGTAGTTTTCTTAAGCCATTGTTGATGCAGGAGAAAGCAAACTTATGTGAGTCAGCAAGTGGCCTTTAACTACAAACTAATTCATCAAGAAAGGTATGCTATAAGCCCTAAAGGCAATACCCAACTAGAGAGTGCCATTATTACTTATTGCACCAGCTTCAACTGATTTTTACAACACACTGTGGGATTGATTTACTAAAGCTAGAGAGTGCAAAATCTGGTGCAGCTCTGCATAGAAACCAATCAGCTTCTAACTTCAGCTTGTTCAATTAAGCTTTGACAAAAAATCCTGGAAGCTGATTGGTTTCTATGCAGAGCTGCATGAGATTTTGCACTCTCCATTTTTAGTAAATCAATCCTACTATTCCCTTTCCCAAAGATGTAGTGTTATTTATAGGCAATTGGCATATTACTTCTCCCCTTACCCCTCCCACCCTTCACTTTAATTATCACTTCACAAATCAGATTCTCCTGATACCCGACAGCTGGTGGAGTTGTATTCAGAAGACATCTGGGCAGTGCAGAAGTGAGATTTAAGTGTTTTGCTATATTATATTTGTTATTCCACTAATATGGATTGGTATATCATGTTTAAGGAAAACAATATTCCTTTAAAACATAACATGTACAGTAGGCTCTAACTGTTATGCATATGCATAATAGTTTACTTAATATTGCTGATATAGTATTTGAGAAATGTTATCATACAAATAAATGATTGGGGAAAAAAAATGAAATGCATAGTCTGAAATCTATAACATCATATTTTAAACAGAAGTTCTACTTGTATTCACAGTCATGAAAGTGCTCAATTACTTGTGCTGAAATACATACTGTATTTATTGGCGTATAACACTCACTTTTTTACCCTGAAAATAGAGGGTAAACTATGCCTGCGTGTTATACGCAGGGGGCTGTGGAAAGTTTTTTTCCTGAAACTTCCCTCTTAAAGTTAGGGTGCGTGTTATACGCCTGTGCGTGTTATACACCAATAAATTCGGTAATTGTTAGAAGGCCTGAATAATTAAATTTAAGTGCACCAAGAGAACACAGCAGTGCTAAGAAAATCACCAAGTAAATAATCTAGTAATCCCATCATTCTCCTAAGGATTCCATTGCCTGGTGTCCTTACTTTAGTGGTTTACAAAAACAGTCAGTTTAGGTACTGATATATTTGACAAAGGTATGAGAAATATTTAATAGGATGATTGACTTATTTGTAAGAAATTGTTTTTTTTCAGGTTTTGAGTGTGATTATTTGGCTGTCAGTAGCCATGAAGGTTTGATCCATGGACCACATGGGACTGTAGGTCGCACATTCTATTAATAATAATAAATACACACTACAACCAGATGGTGTTTAAAATGGCCGCGGCACCTTTATTGGTATTAAATAATAAATTAAATTCCTTTATTAAAATAATTAATTCAGAGTATAATAAATAAATAATATTAAAACATTCAAATAAATTCTAAATCTGCTCAGTCATAGGACTCGAGCTGTAAATAATCAATTAATAAACCAAAGTCCCCCCTTGATCCAAGGGTGACATATCCACATAAATGGTGCCTGCGACAAGGGTGGGAGGGAAGGGAAGCTCAAACTTACGTCGCCTCAAGGGGAACTGTGAGAGGGTCAGTCAGGCAGGGTTATTTATAACCTCCTCTCACCTGCAGAGAATGTTTTCCCGCACATTTCCCTGTGATAAGCATCTTTTTTTTTTTTCTTTTTTTTTATTACATTTTTAAAACAAACATTTTTTTTTTTTTTTTTTTATTTAAACTTTAAGGCGGCCACAATCCCATGTTGCAGGCACTCTATTGTGCCTTCTTTCATTCCCATCACTTAAAATGTTGTTTTAAAAAAGGTTCTCTAATTCTAGTCCTATCTTAAAAAGATATATTCTATTGTATACATTATTTTTATATTTAAAAATACAATTCAGTTTTATGTTTTTATCTTTATCTTTTATCTTTATCTGAAATAATGCATGTGATCAGCTTATATTTATCACTTTCATCCAGCAAGTAGAACTTGCTGGTGAAGGTTTTCTGCAGTATATTGTTGCTGTGCTGTAAAGGTCCAAAATAAAAGAGTGTAATAAGATCCCCAAATATTTTGCTTTACTGAAAACACGCAGACAGCTCCTTTTCTTGGATGCTATTTATTATAATTATTATTATTTAGGATTTATATAGCACCAACAGTTTGCACAACACTTTACAAAATAAAGGGGTACAGTACAATTACAATACAATGCAATACAATAGGATTCAGAGGGCCCTGCTGGTGAGAGCCTACAATCAAAAAAGGAGTGGTCAAGTGATACAAAAGGTATAATAAAGTGCCCCTGGAACATGCTCAAGATGGTATTTAGACAAGATGTTATATGCCAGTACCCACCCCAGCCTGTACCATCTCAGCCTGTGCCTTGCACCTTAAAGTTGATTCAAATTTATACTGAGATAAGGGGGAAATAGTACTTAATTATTTAATCAAAAACTCATAAAAGACACATAGCTAACAGAACAAACCTTGAACATTAAAGACAGGCTTCAAGGGAGGCCAGAAGTGGGAAGATTAAGTTCAGTTCATGGTTAAGGCTCTGTTCACATTTAGGCATTGCTATTTTACAGGCGTTTTTTCAAGCCTTTTTTTGGGCGCTTTATTCGGGCGTTTTTGTACAGGCATTTTGAAGTTCAAAAGGTCACCAGAGTAAAAGCAGTAGAACGCCTGTAATCTGCCAGAAAAGAAGCTCATGTACTTTTTTGAGCGACGGGCATATTGCTTTAGGCGACAGAACGCTCAGATGTGAACTGGGACCATTGAAATTAATAGGATTTGTCTTGTTGGGCATTTTTAGAGCTGAGGCTTAGAGCAGAAAACACCCAAAAATGCCTAGATGTGAACGGAGCCTTAGGCAAAGAAAAAAACACAATAATATTCACAGTTCTAACAGATGTTTAAGTGAAAACATTATTACCATAATGCAAAATTGAAAGCAAGAAGTCAGTTTCAGCAAGAGCCAGTTTTAGTTAAAGGTGGATATTCAGAGCAGCAATGGTTATCATAATGCAAAATAATAGTAAGAAGCCAGTTTGGGCAAAATGGCAGTTTTGATTAAAAAAGGGTGTTAAGAGCAGCAATGATTACCATAATGCAAAACCCATAGCAAGACATTAGTTTTAGTTAAAGGTGGCTGTTAAGAGCAGCAATGATTACCGTAAGGCATCTTTGATGCCTTACAGTGGATGATAAGAGCAGCAATGCTTACCACAATGCAAAATTGATGGCGATTAATCAGTTTCAGAAGGAGCAATTTCAGTTAAAAATGGATGTTAAGGACAGAAACGATCACTATAGGGCAAAATTGTGTTTTAATTACAAATGAGCAGTACACTGATAATGTTGAGCTTTCTTTTTAAAATATTTTAAACATGTAATGATGAAAAATCGTATTATTATATTATATTATATACAAAATGAGTTCATAAAAGTCTAAAACATAAAAAAAAAAAAATGAACGTAAAAGGAACTGGTAGCACTTCTGTTTCAGTATATGAAAGTGAGCTAGCATAATAAAATAAATTCAGTAAAGTACTGGACTTGAAAAAAATCAGTCCATAGTAGTGTCAATAAACACACTTTGAGTAAAAACAAAAAAATAGTTTATAGTAGGAATTCATCCAGTGTATATATACATCCCCAGTCGGTCCTGAGCATCTATATTTCTTTGTTGAGAAGATAAAGCACTATTCCATAAAGCCTCAGGTGTGTGTCAATGCAGGTTCAGCCCAATGGCCCCATATATATAAGAGATCTAAACAGAGATTGCAGCACCATGGAGAGTGCTCCTGGGTACATGTTGCTCTTACAAGCTAGTAACTAACTAGCAATGTTATGGCTATGGTTTTGAGCTGTCATTTTTTAAGCCATTATAGATCTCTTACAAATAGATACATTAATAACTTTTAAATCTGGCTCCTAGACATTCTTTGAATGTCTTCCTCTTTCACTTAGGGTTTTATTTCTTTATTTTTTAAATCTTCTATTTATAAAGCATTAATTGGATCAGTGGCACACAGATCTGTGAAGGCTGCACACATTTTGGCTGTAATTTCTATAATAAATGAATACCCATTAATTGTCAGCTCCACCTAATGGTCAAAATACTGTATATTTTAATTTCAGGATAAAACTATAGTGCATTTTTGCCAGTAGATGGCACTGCAGACCTAGGAGTCAATCTATTACAGAAATTACAGCCAAAATGTGTGCAGCCTGCTCGAATGTGTGTGAATGTGTGTGACATTCATCCAATTAATGTTTTATAAATAGACCCCCCTAGTTACCTTCTGTAATACACTATATGAACACATTATTGTTAAATTCAGAATAACTGCATTGGACTAACTGCAACTGCAAATGAGAAATGCTTATCATTTCTTATTTGATAAAAATAAGTGTGTTCATTCAAAAGTATCTCCTGTAAGTAAAACTAAAAAAATAATGAATAGCATTTTAAAGAAAAAATAAATGACAAAATCTTTTGAATAAATTGTATTGGGCCTGTAAATCAATTTGACTTGCTTTTAATTAGGCTGAAGTTTCTTGTTACCACCATGTAATTTGGGAATATGATTGATTATCCAGAATTTTAATTTCAATGCTGTATTTGCATTCTTAACAAAATACTGGATACTGGTAGTTCTTGCTGTTTAGTTTGTATTCAATAATTGTGCTTTGCAATTTTTTCCTTTTATTTTTTGTATAGTTTTACCTACATCGCATAGTTCACATGGGTGCTCAATTATTTAAATTAAATAACTAATTTTCCATGCATAATTAACTCTTAATTTTTATGTCTGCACACTAAAAGGATGAGTGAAGGAAATCCTCTTTCTCCCCCCTTTATTTAGGTAGGAACAATGAATGCATGAGGGACAAGAGAAACGTCCAGTTTGTTGGGGAGCTAAGAATGTGAGAGGGGACACTATAGTCTCTCTCTAGAAGGTCACTTTTACAATTTACCATTACAATAGGATTTTAAGCGGTAGTTTAAAATTTTCAAATTTTACATTTATATCGGTTTTATTTGACTATGAAATGCTGCTGGGTGAAAACAAAGGTTGTGGAGACCACAAGTGTGCTGAGGTCCCTGGAGAAAATAATGTTTCCTTGGGGTCCTGATCTTTCCTGGATGTGGGAGGCTGCCTGCTCAGTTCCTGTGAACTCTGCTTACTGATATTAAATGAATAATGTACCTTAACAAATATAGAATGGAAAGGTCAGGAACAGTACAGGAGTTTTATAATTTTTTTAAATATAATGATATGGATACCCTTCATACTATGTATGTCAAGGCTCAGGACCAATTAAAATCTAGCCTTTATTGATAGTCAACTAAAAATATGTGAAAATTGAAGTGTGGGAGCAACAATTCCAATCCTAATGAGGCTAAACTGTAGAAAGATGACTTCAACTGCAACATCATTCACTATTACATTGGTATTGTAATATGGAAAAAAATAACAGCAACTGATTAGCTTTTCAATAATATTAAAAAAATAAAATAAATGGCAAGTCCCTTTGTAATGTATATGTGCCTTTAAAGAGCTTTGTTTCCTTAGAGAATAGGTGCAGGTACTCCCCCCACTGAGTCACCCCTTTGATTTTGCCTCCTACTGACCTCTGAGCACTGTCCCTTGGTTCCACCTCCTACCCACCTCCCAGTACTGCCCCTTTCAGAGAATACAGAACCAAGTAACCAAGTATCATTTTGTGGTTGTAATTAATTTGTATGGACTATGTTGGTGGTTACAAGAAAAACAGTAAAATAGATCCTCTGTAGCCAGAAAGAGCCCCCCCCCCAACAACAACAACAGGGACCCTGCCAAAAAAAATACCTCTTCCAGAAACAATAGACCTTTCCTCCCAAATAGTTCCACCCAGCGACATTAGCTACCCCGACAGCCAGCAACAATAGACCCTCCAGCACTCCCCACACCCCATGTATATACATACATTAGGTACTGAGGTTGCCGGAACTGTGTTCCCCCCGCATTCTCAAAAAAATAAAAGCCTTGTGCTATAGAAATGTGGAAGGCTGTGGCTGATTTGTATATGATTTTTTTTTATAATACAATTACACCTGAAACCTGAAAAGTCCCTATGCTGGCATCACAAATTCAGACCCGTGAAAACAGTGCTTTGTCTGCAGTTTACTCAGATCAACAGCACAGTATGAACAGTATCTACCTGCTTGATTCACGTGTCTTTAGTTCCAGGAGCCATAAATGATGATTTATAGTCTGCACTACACTTGTAGGATCACTAGAGAAATGTACCAGAAACTGATAGAAAGCAAACAGTACCTGTAAAGGTTTAGCTGTGTCTTGCTTACCTCCCCATCCAGTATGATTCCAGACTGCCAGTTGTAGAAAGCGTAATAAGTTTCTACATCCCTGTGTGTCTGAGGAGAGGCATACTTTTACCATATTCACCAAGCTAAGGGAAAATTCTCTTGCAAAGTGAGAATTACCTTTTAAAGTGAACACCCTATTTGTCTTACCTGCAGCTCCGTTTATTTGACATGTTCCTTCCACAGCTTAAAAAGACAGATGTGAAGTAATCTAAATAACAGGGTCTAAGGAGACAATCCATCTGTGATAATTAGATGTGCATGGGATTTCAGGGGCAGGTGGTTTCCAACAGCTGATGTTTACCTTGTTAGATGTCGGCAGATTCATATCTGCAAGTCTAGCCTTAAAGTACTGTATATGTGAACCCTTACCTTGTAAAACAACTCATTGTGTTTAAATGATAAATGCAAGGCAAACACACATATATACTCTATATACTGTAAATATATATATATATATATATATATATACACAGTGCCTTAAAAAAGTATTCATACCCCTTGAAATTTTCCACATTTTGTCATGTTACAACCAAAATTGTAAATATATTTCATTGTGTATTTTGATTTTATGTGATGGCCCAACACAAAGTGGCACATAAATGTGAAATGGAAGGAAAATGATAAATGGTTTACAAAAGGTTTTACAAATAAATATCTGAAAAGTGTGGGGTGCATTTGTATTCAACCCCCCTGAGTCAATACATTGTAGAACCACCTTTCACTGCAATCACAGCTACAATTCTTTTTCGGGATGTCCCTACCAGCTTTACACATCTAGATATTAAATTTTTGTCTATTCCTCTTTGGAAAAATAGCTCAAGCTTTGTCAGATTCGATGAAGTGCATCTGTGGACAGCAATTTTTATGTCTTGCCACAGATTCTTAATTGGATTTAGGTCTGGACTTTAGTTGGGCATTCTAACATATGAATATGCTTTGATCTAAACCATTCCATTGTAGCTCTGGCTGTATGTTTAGGGTCATTGTCCTGCTGGAAGGTGAACCTCCCCCCAAGTCTTTTGCAGGCTCTAACAGGTTTTATTCTAACATTGCCCTGTTTTGGCTCCATCCAGCTTCCCATCAACTATGACAATCTTCCCTGTCCCTGCTGGAGAAAAGCATCCCCACAACATGATGCTGCCACCAACATGTTTCACAGTGGGAATGGGGTGTTCAGGGTGATGTGCAGTGTTAGTTTTCTGCCACACACAGCATTTTTCTTTTAGGCCAAAAAGTTCAATTTTGGTCTCATCTGACCAGAACACCTTCATCCACATGTTTGCTGTGTCCCCCACATGGCTCCTCGCAAACTACAAATGGGACTTCTTATGGCTTTCTTTCAACAATGGCTTTGTTCTTGCCACTCTTCCATAAAAGCCAGATTTGTGGAGTGCACGACTAATGCCGCTTACACACGATCGGTTTTTCTGATGAAAAAAGACAGATAGACTTTTTTCATCAGACAAACCGATCGTGTGTTGGCCCCATCGGTCTTTTTTCCATCGGTATAAAAAAAATAGAACATGTTTTAAATTATACAGATGGAAAAAAAACAATAGCAAATTCCGATCGTCTGTGGGGAACACCATCGGAGAAAAAAACCCATGCATGCTCAGAATCAAGTCAACGCATGCTCAGAAGCATTGAACTTCATTTTTCTCGGCTCTTCGGAGTGTTTTGCGTCACAGCGTTTGGGACGGTCAGATTTTTGACTGATGGTGTGTAGGCAAGACTGATGGAAGTCAGCTTCAGCTTCATCGGGTTTCCGATGGAAAAATCCATCGGATTTTATTCCATCGGAAATCCGATCGTGTGTACAGGGCATAAAAATTGTCCTGTGGACAGATTCTCCCACCTGAGCTGTGGATCTCTGCAGCTCCTCCAGATTTACCATGGGCCTCTTGACTGCTTCTCTCATTAATGCTCTCCTTGCCCGGCCTGTCAGTTTAGGTGGATGGCCATGTCTTGTTAGGTTTTCAGTTGTGCCATACTCTTTCCATTTTCAGATGATGGGTTAAACAGTGCTCTCCGTGAGATGTTCAAAGCTTGGGATATTTTTTTATAACCTAACTCTACTTTAACTCCACAAATTTATCCCTGACCTGTCTGGTGTGTAACTTTGCCTTCATGATGCTGTTTGTACATGAAGGTTCTCTAACAAAACTCTGAGGGTTTCACAGAACAGCTGTATTTATACTGAGAATAAATTACACACAGGTGGACTCTAATTACTAATTAGGGGACTTATGAAGGCAATTGGTTCCACAACATATTACTTAGGGGTATCAGAGTAAAGGGGAATGAATACAAATTTCTACACTTTTCAGATTTATTTGTAAAAAAAATCAAAACCATTGATTATTTTCCTTCCACTTCACAATTATGTGCCACTTTGTGTTGGTCTATCCCATAGAATCCCAATAAAATACATTTATGTTTTTGGTTGTAACATGACAAAATGTGGAAAATTTCAAGCGGTATGAATACTTTTACACTATATTACCAAAAGTATTGGGACACCTGCCTTTACACGCACATAAACTTTAATGGCATCCCAGTCTTAGTCCGTAGGGTTTAATATTGAGTTGGCACACCCTTTGCAGCTATGACAGCTTCAACTTTTCTGGGAAGGGTGTCCACAAGGTTTAGGAGTGTGTCTATGGGAATGTTTGACCATTCTTCCAAAAGCGCATTTGTAAAGGTCAGGCACTGATGTTAAATGAGAAGGCCTGGCTCGCTGTCTCTGCGCTATTCATCCCAAAGGTGTACTATCGGGTTGAGGTCAAGACTCTGTTCAGGATAGTCAAGTTCCTCCATCCCAAACTCATTTATTCATGTCTTTATGGACCTTGCTTTGTGCACTGGTGCGCAGTCATGTTGGAACAGGAATCGGCCATCCCCAAACTGTTCCCACAAAGTTGGGAGCATGAATCTGTCCAAAATATCTTGGTATGCTGATGCCTTAAAGTGGTTGTTAAGCCACTCTAACATGTATGCACCATCAGCACTGTCTCCTATTTTAGTGTCCCCCTCTGTGTGTGATTTAAAAAAAAATGCTGCAAATACCTCATTCCAGTGCAGCGATCCGCGATCACATGAGCTCTCTCCTTTCCTCGTCTGACAGATGCAGTGGGAGGGGCCACGATTCCCCCACTGACATCAGTTAGGAGGAGAGGAGGAGACAGCCAGTCATGTGATCGCGGATCGCCGCTCTTAAATTTGGTATTTACAGCATTTTTTTTTTATAAATCACACACAGAGGGGGACACTGCAATAGGAAACAGCACTGATGGTGCATACATGTTACAGTTATGCAAGCAGCAGGAGGAGGGGGTGGGGCAGCACTGTCACAAGCTGACAGGCAGGGAGTGGAGGGGGAGTAGGAACAGAGAAGAGACAGATAGCAGGGCTGTGGATGATGGAGGCATGTATACTGACCACAGTGTCAGGGCTCAGCACAGTTTTTTAGGTGTTACAGGGGGCCAAATGACACGGCATAAGCACTGTGTCATATAACATGCTTTAAAGGAGCAGGATAATTTTTTGGGGGGTTAACAAATGCTTTAAGAGTTCCCTTCACTGGAAATGTGTCCAATGGAGCTTGGATGAGAGGAAACCAGCTCAGGTACTCAGAGGTGGCATGGAGCCAGACAGGAGATAGGAGCGAAGTCAGAGGATCAGCCAGACTCAGCAGCGAGCGGGCGGCGAGGTACCAGGGCATCAGAAAGTAGCAACATCAGGAGTAAGCCGGAATGAGGCACCAGTAATCAATTCAGTAATATAAACGGAATCCAAAGGGTAGGTCAGTGGTAAGCCAGGTCAGCAACAGATAGTAAGCAGGATACAGGCAGGACACAGGGAAACAGCTGAAGACCAGTCAGCATTGGGAAAGGGTCAGAGAACCCTTTAAATAGGCCGTCTGGCACCAAAGGGGACTGTAGACACACACTCCCTTAAGCGCGCACTTTCCTTTGCGCACGCACATTGGTGCACCTGCAATCAGCCGTGTTTTGTATGCGTGCATGCACGCTTGTGCGCCCAATGCGATACAACAATTCTCTTACATTGCCCCCTTCTTTTGGGCAGCCCCTGGATGCTCTTCAGAGGCTTATTTTCCAGGTGATGCTGAAAAAGGTTTGCACCATTCGTGGGGCATGCACATTTGAAGCTGGTTCCCACAAATTCTCTTCTGAGCTGTAGCCCTTCCACTTGATAAAGAATTGCATTTGGCCATTTTTGATTCTACAATCCAGCATAGCTTCAACTTCGTATTCCTCATTGCCCTAGACGAGGAGTGGAGAAGGGGTCTCCGAAACCCGGTTTGGAAAGGGATTTGGCACAGTCGGTTTTAGTAAAAAGACGTGGAATACAGGGTGAAACTTCAGATTCTTTGCGAACACTAGCTCAAAGGCCACAGCATTAATTGTTATCTTAATTTCAAGTTTGCTGTAGACAACCAGAATTCGTCCCCCGGTTTTAGATTCAAGTTGCCTCTCTTCTTCTTGTCAAATTTTTTTTTATCATTTACCTGGGCCTTAAAAATGGTGTCCTGTAAAAGTTCAATCTGTCTTGTACAGCAGGTACGGAAGATTCCACACACAGCTCAGGCAAAAAGAAAAGATGATACCCATAGTTGGCAAAAAAGGGTGACTGTTTGGTGGCTGAATGAATGGAATTATTATATGCAAAATCCGCCAGTGGGAGAAGAGACAGCCAATCATCCTGTGTAAAAGAAGATAAGTACTGCTCAAGGCTTTGGTTAGTTCTTTCTTTCTGTCCATTTGTTTGAGGATAATATGTAGTGGACTGACAGAGTTTAATGTTTAAAGCTTCACATAAAGCCTTCTAAAATCTGGAGGTGAATTGCACCCTTCGGTCGGAATCAATGCTGCAAGGAATACCATGTAGTTTTACAATTTCTTTGATAAAAGTAGAGGCAGTCTCAGTGGCAGAAGGGGTTCCTTGTAAAGGTCAAAATGTGCTATCTTGGTCAGATGAAAAAATTTGGGGTAATAAGGAAAAATAAAGTTCACAGGCGTTTCGGAAGGTATGGAATTTCTTACGATCTCCAGAAAAACTTTGGGCAAAGGCACACTAGGTTCTGGAGGAAGAGCAGGCTCGCAGAACAGACTAAAGTCAGTTTGCACAGAAGTGTTCACAACTGTATGGGGAACAGAGGCAAGTGCAGCATCGATCTTGTCCGGTAGCCTACCCTCCATGCGGACAAGGTCTTCTTGTAAATTCTGCATGATATATGATAATGCAGAGTTTGATCTGTAAATGTCTTCTAAAGGAGATGCCTCCCTTTCAGACTCCATCCATGGCTGACTCTGACCTTACAAATGCACTGCTGGAAGAATAGTCAAACATTCCCATAGACACACTCCTAAACCTTGTGGATAGCCTTCCCAGAAGAGTTGAAGCTGTTATAGCTGCAAAGGGTGGGCCAACTCAATATTGAACCCTACGGACTCAGACTGGGATGCCATTAAAGTTCATATGCGTGTAAAGGCAGGCATCCTAATACTTTTGGTAATATAGTGTGTGTATATATAGATATATATACAGTGCCTTGCAGAAGTATTCACCCCCCTTGTCTTTTTTTATGTTTTGTTGCCTCACAACCTGGAATTAACATGGATTGTTTGAGGATTTGCATAATTTAATTTACAGAACATGCCCACAACTTTGAAGATGTTTTTGAAGTCAATGTGCATAACTATTCACCCCCCTAATGGCTGCAGCTGCAAGCACTGATCTATGTATTCTGGTGAGGGCGGAGGGGGGGCATTTTCGGAATACAGTAACGTGACAAGGGAGATCCCTGCATCACACATAATTTCTGTTAATGCAAGAGCCTGTCAGTTTTTTTTGTTTTTTTGTTTTTCATTCAACCCACCGGTTGAACAAAATAAAAACTGCACCCAGCTTTATAGACAGTGATTTTAAGGAAGAACTTAAATCTAGATATAAATGATAATGTTTTAAAAGTAGCTGTAAAAATCACTATATAAACCAATCTAACACATTTGCCTACTTTTCTGGCTTTCAGAAAAAAACTATTTACCACACACTTTTACAAACTTTCATTATGTTGTGTTGACTGATAATTCTGATTTATATCATGTTTTAGATACAGATAGTACAAGCCCTATTGTGTTAAGTTAAAATACTGATTCTTATACTGATTCTTATATTGTGCAAATTGTCTTGATGCACAATCCCAGCAGAGCTTGGACATGAAATTCTGCTATTTTAATGACCAAATATTCCTCTTCTTCAATTAATGAGTTGATTTTCCTACCAGCAAGTCAAACTATGTCAGAGGCTCCTACTATGAAAAACAGTGGGCTGATTTATTTGTGGTAAAGAACTGTGAAGGATGAGGTGATTATTTCCTTTAAGAAGCCATATGCACACATCAGTTAGTCACATAGAACTATACCAATTATTTCAGAAACTGTGGAAAGCAATTGCTAACAATGTATTATGCTAAGGTCATTAAGAATGTCAAGCAGATCAAACCATATTAAATGATGCATTGGTCGCCCAGCTAATTTAAGTCTTTAGAACAGCCTAATTCCAGCTTAAAATTACTACGTTTTCAAAAAAAGAAAAACCATCTGTTTAAATAATATACTATTTTATAATACAGTATCTAAAAAAGTGCATCTATGTGGGAAACCAGAAAAAAAAAGCTGCAGTCGCTATGGTAAACAAGCAACTCTCTCAGACAGCCAAAAGGATAAAGTCCTACAGCTGACTCATATCTCTTCAATTGCATCAAGGATGGCTGAGGTCAATTACAAACTACTAACCAGATGGCACTACACCCCATCAAAGCTTCATCAGATGCTCCCCGACAACTCCCCGTTGTGTTGGAGGAATTGTGGGAACAGACGCTCATATATGGTGGTCGTGCCCACTCATCCGCCCCTTTTGGTCTAGCATTATTCGAATTATCCAACAAATATCCAATATTAATCTTCCTGCTGATGCATGGACCATTCTTTTCCATGCTACCAAGGAACCTGTCAGAAAATACAAATGTTCTTTAGTTCCACATCTGCTTAATACGGCTAAAGCACTTATACCTACCCTTTGGGGTCAGCCTGAGACTCCATCCGTGAAAAAAGTGGTTTCAAAAAATTTCAGAGGTCCATCTCATGGAAGATATCACTCATTGTAACAAGGACACTTTTCAACGACACACTTTAACTTGGACTCTGTGGATGGAGTTCAAGGACACCACAACCTATAGAGAGATACTTGCACAATCCCACTGAGACCCATTTACATCTATTGAATAAGCTATCTATATCTTAAGGATGATTCCCTGTGGTTATTCTTTGGCTTATCCCTTAAGAGACTAAAATGTAATGTGACAAACATTTTATTGGATACCATGCATGCCGGCCTTCCTTTTCCTCCCTTTTCTTTTCTTTTTTACACCCCTATTTTTGTTCTCTTCCTTTTCTCGGAGAGAGTGAGAGAGGGGGATTAGATTTGTTCTTCCCTGAGGCTTCCCATACTCCCCCCTCCTCCCCTTTTTTTTTTTTTTTTGGGCACAGGTGACGATAAAAAACAAAAAAGAAAAAAAACAAAAAAACAAGCAACTCCAGGTGCCTGCATGTTGCTTTTAGTTTACCACAGAATGCTAGAAACTCTGGGTACCCTGAAATACAAAGTGCCAACCATCTTCAAAGTCAGTGGCCCATGCCTTACTTTTGGTTGTGATGGTGTCCTACCATAGTGATGGGTCTGTTACAAAAGACATGATGAAAAAAGGAGAAGGCCAGAGTGACCTATCAGACAGGCAGATGGCATTTTGAAACACGGAAGATCCCGGGTTATGGGCAATCCAGGGGTTTAAAAGGGGATCAGAATCATGGTGTGACACTACTTGTTTTACCTTCACAGATTTGTTTTAAGACATTCTGTTTAAAGTCTAGTGTTTTTTTTTTTTTTAAATGTTTCCAGAATAGACTTGCCAAGAGAAAGTAAAACTTAGCATCAGACAAAACGTTAGCAAGTATAACATATTCTGGGGAATTCATAAAAAGTGTCTATTCTGTTGTGTCTCCACGTGACAATTGACAGGGAGGGTGATGGATTTATATACCTGCTGGAAATGGGTATATGAATGTTGATCAAGCGCCACGTCCGGACACTCCATCATCTTTGCAGATAATATTCTCCCTTCCCACTGTTGCAGCTGTCACCCAGACAGAGTGGGTGGAACCTTATGATAATGCAGAGACATTAGCGAGTGGTTATTGAATCTGCCCACTGACTGCTGTCAATCAAACAGAGAAAGTGAACCTGATGAGGATCTAGTTCCTCAGCTTCCCCATCAGGCTCCGCCAACTGTTAGTGCCACCTGTTGCTGGGAACATGTCGGCTGTAAAGCAAACAGCATCCTTGACAATTAATAACAGGTGGGAAGGGGGTAGCAGCAGCAAACATGTCATTCTGCTACACGTCATGCAGAGAGGTACCATGCTTGTCTCTGTATGCCAGGTTTGAATCAGTCTTAATTAACTGCAGTTTTGTTATCTACAAACAGGAGGTAATTCTTTTTCGATTTAGTGCAGCCATACAAACTGTTTAAATTGGCTGCAGATTTTTTAATCTTGTTTGCCTATTTGGATGTAAGAAGGACATCCTGAGCCCTAGAGCACCTGGATTATGGGTGTGCCGAGGATACCAGTTACCTGTTATCCGGATATCGTAGTTCAAAGCAGTGTTTTTTTTTGTGTTGCTTCCTTGGATTGCCTTCATCGCACCACGCTCCATGATTGCGGTTTCTACAGAGGTTAGTTATGGCACCCGTCATTTGTCTGTTTTTACTGCAGTTACTACAATCAAGCTCAGTGAATGATTTCACATATATATGTTACATAGTAACATGGATCATCGCATGAAAGCTTCACAAGTTTACCCTAAGGATCCGACCCCCATAACAGATGATTCTATATGCATTACTCTCTTTAACCAATTAAGGACAGCTTTAACTAAAGAAACAAAGTTATGGTGGGATGCAGAGGGTCTTAAGCATTATGTTGGAGAGTCCATCATTCCAAGGGGTTTAAGTATGAAGAAGTTTCCTTCATCAACTTATTCCGAGGATTTCATGGTGGAATGGAATAATGCTTTAAGCAAATGCTCCCTTGACTTAATGGGGTTAATCATTATAGAAGAGGTTAAGTTGCTTACCTCTGTTAATGAAGAAATTGACCTGTGAGTCTCTCAAATTTCATCAAATCACAGAAACATATTTAAAACTCAATCTGGACTTAACTGACTGTCTTAATAGTTTTGTGAAAAATATAATGGATAACAAAAAACACATATTTTTGAGAGATTTACAGGATTACCAAAATAACCAAGTTTAAATATAAAAACGTCTGGACAGACCCCATTCAATACTCAGGAACAGAAGACGCCGAAGACATAAGACACAGAGGCATTTGAACTTTAGCTCACCGGAACATTCGGATACACATTCGGAAGTCTCAGACGCCACAGATGGAGGATTGTCCATTGCATCTTGTAGTTCCACATCATTTGTTTTTTCTAGGGAAACTGATCATGGTCCTCCATCAAAAAACTGCCCAGGAACATCGGGCAACAAAACAGAAAAAAAAAAAAAATGCGGCGAGGGCGACTGGACCACTACAAGATCAAGCTATCCACGCCAGGCGAGGAACAGGAAAACTTAACACAGGTGACATTTGAGCAGAAGTCTGCCAATACCATACAGGTGGTTAACTTGTAGCATGTTCAACCCTCTGATTCAGAATTATCTCTCCTCTCAAAAGATCTTTCTTTTTCCCCTATGCAACATTTTGACATTTTAAAGACTCTGCTAGATGTTAGTCGTTTTGTTCGTAATTTAGTACTTAACCACTTCAGCCCCGGAAGAATTGGATGACCAGGCTATTTTTTGCGATTCGTCACTGCGTTGCTTTAACTGACAATTGCGCGGTCGTGCGGCGCTGTACCCAAACAAAATTGACGTCCCTTTTTCCCCACAAAATAGAGCTTTCTTTTGGTGGTATTTGATCATCTCTGCGACTTTTATTTTTTTGCGCCATAAACAAAAAAATAGCGACAATGTTGAAAAAAACACAATATTTTGTACTTTTTGCTATAATAAATATCTAAATTTAAATAAAAAATATATATATATTTTTAAAAAAGCTAATTTTTTCTCAGATTAGGCCAATATGTATCCTTCTACATATTTTTGGTAATAAAAATTAAAATAAGCGTATATTGATTGGTTTGCGTAAAAGTTATAGTGTCTACAAAATAGGGGATATATAAACATTTCAAATACCAATACTCAGGTGATATGTCAAGTTTTACTTTTCATGGTTGGAGAAAGTTAAAAATCTGCCTCAGGGAGGAGATCTGCATCACAGACTCCTAAAACAAGAAGTTTGGTGGATTTCAATTTAAACACAAGGATACTCCATAGCATGAACCTGAGATAGGATG
Organism: Rana muscosa; assembly: GCA_029206835.1. Classification (NCBI taxonomy): domain Eukaryota; kingdom Metazoa; phylum Chordata; class Amphibia; order Anura; family Ranidae; genus Rana; species Rana muscosa. The sequence continues at coordinate 588,669,276 of CM055121.1, forward strand.
TAGACCTTTTCCTTAAGTAATTACATCTATATAATAATGGTTTTATAGTGTTTTTTATGCATTTTTTGTGTTTTTGATTTTTTTTCTTTTTTTCTTCATGGATCCATTTTCTATGTTCTATGTCTATTTTTTTTTTTGCATGTGTTCTTTACACTTATTATGTATTGCACCTCTTTCGCAATCATGCAGCAATGTTTCCAATTTGTTTTTAATGATATCATCTAATTAATTGATTGATTGGAGGAGGAATTTGGGCATTTTATTATGCATATATATGTTGTGAATGTAATTTTTGGAAAGAGCTGTGAGCAAGGTGTGTGCCAAAACATGTCTGCTTGTCCTTTTTATACTTGTCATGATATACTAAAGATCACAGATGTTATATCCAGCAGTGCTGGCTCTTCCTTCAGTTTTTCTCAAGTTTTCCTATTTGGAGGTAAGAAGGGCATCCTGAGCCCTAGAGCACCTGGATTCTGGGTGTGCAGAGGTTACCAGTTACCTGTTATCTGGATATCGTAGTTCAGAGTGGTGTTATATTTGTGTTGCTACCTTAGATTTGTTAGTCTGGTACAGGACATTTTAAAGAGGTCATACCACCAGAAATGCATGGTAAATGCTTTATTGAATCCTTTCCATTAAGTAATAATATAAATTACAACATGTAACATAAGTGTATGATAGAGACTTCAGTAACATACAGAACATAAAGTGATGAATGGTTTTATACTTGACAGTTGATCCACTGGATAAGGCTGCCATGTTAGTAGTAATGTGTCCTTGGATTCCTTTTCAGACATAAGCTTAAAATTAACTTGTGTTTTGCCCACAGAGGACAAAAGCCATAGGTTTACAAAATAACCCCCCTCTCACACTCCTTATTCAGTGGAACACCCCTCCCCACTGAACTGCCACTTCATTTATTATTTATGTATTTATTTTATACATTTTTGTTCATGTGATGAGTGAGATCCTCTTCTTCCTTTCCTTGCATCAGCAGTGATTTTTGTTCAGCTGTAGAGAATAGCATTCATGTGGTAAGATGATCATCGTTTTCTGCAGCATTCTCCTGTAAAACCTGTGAAATTCTGTGTGTCCGTAATGCCCTGGGCACACAAAAAGTAGATGAAATAACCTAGCCCTCCTTAGCAGCATATACCCACCTTTCTCTTGCTTCCCACCACTCCACTCACTTTCCCAGATGAAAATGTTTGTGTGAAACATGAGTTGCTGGAACCTTAGCATACACAACCTTATGGTATCTCTGTGTGACAATGCTTATTGGCCCAGTGCTGTCACATGCAGTAAGTCTATGTTCCTCAATGCCCAGAGGTCCCGGGATGTACCAGGTACCTTTGTTTCCCTGTGATGTTTGAGTGGCAGCGAAGTAAAGGAAAAGGAAGTATATGCAGAGGAGGGAGACAGATTCAAGTAAACCTTATGCTTTGCCCTGAATAAGTCAAGCACATATTTGCTCTATTCATGGAAAAATTCAGTTGCCACATAGTGATAATAATAATACTAACCTAATTGTGTCCAAAACATATTGAAACAAATATTTTCAGAGCAATGAGGGAATAATACATTTTTAAATACGTTAGAGACTGGGAGATACTTTAAAGTGGACCTTTCACTTTAAACCTAAGATTCTTCCCCATATACCCCTTACCATTTATACTTGTTTTATGCCTTATATTAGGCATAATACTTTCTAGCCTCTTCTCAACCACTGTTCTAGCACAGAAGATCCCCTACTGTATTGCTATATAGATAAATGTCCTTTGCAATCTTTACCGCTAGCCCCCTAATGATGCTGCACCTAATCTTGTTCATGCACAGACAGAGACCTGGCACCTGCACCATGTCAAACTGTTTATGCCATAAAAGTAAAATGTTGGTGTATTTCCTGGATGATGGGAACTACAGTAGTTATCTGAGGGAATAATACACATCATCCTCATCTAAGAGAGAATAGATGGTAGGATGATACTAAACAAATTAAAATAAATGGGGAAAAAAAACAAACATATTTGTAAGGGATGACAAAATGCGTTTTAGTAAGCAAGAGGGGGGTGGACGTAGAGGAAGAGTATTTACATTGTGTTAATTAACCTGCTTTAGGCATTTATACAAGAATTCACAGGTGTTGGGGAATTAAGGGCACTACATCCCATTAGAAATAGACAATTTTAAAGCCAAGATACCAAAAGGGATTTTGAAGGTGCCGAAATCATAACTCCAAAAAGGTCTGAAAAAATATCAACAATTGTAATACATTACAATCATTATTTAAAACTTATACACTGAATAATTCATCTGTGGATGGTCAAACATAGGAAATGTTTTTGTTTATACCCCTACAGCAGCACTTAAAGTGATACTAAAGGTTTTATTTTATTTTTTTTTAAATAACAAACATGTCATACTTACCTCCACTGTGCAGTTAGTTTTGCACAGTGTGGCCCCGATCTTCCTCTTCTAGGGTCCCTCGGCAGCTCTCGTGGCTCCTCCCTGCATTAGATAACCCCCTAGGAGAAGCGCTCCCAAAGAGGGTTACCTTGCGGGCGCGCTCCTGAGTCATCATTCAGCGTCCATAGCCGCTGAATGCAGGACTCGGCCCCGCCTCCTGGTGGCCATGTCATTGGATTTGATTGACAGCAGCGGGAGCCAATGGCTGCACTGCTAATTAATCTATCCAATGAAGAGCCAAGAACCCCGGGCAGAGAGACTGTGCGTCCTCGGCGTGGGACATTCCAGGGCTCAGGTAAGTAAAACGGGGGGGGGGCTGGGGGGCCACTGACTGACAGAAGTCTTTTCACCTTAATGCATAGGATGCATTAAGTTAAAAAAACAGGAGGGTTTACAACCCCTTTAAAGGTTGCCCAATTTTGTGGAAAAACATAATTCATTCCCAACATTACCTACTCTTCAGCTGGACATGTGTTGAGACTCCCACAAGTCTTTGGAACCTACTTTAGGCAGACAACCACTGTTCAGTGTCTTTTGGTTATTCTCCAAAGACAGTGTAGCACAGCCAAATCAATGCTTTAGCAGCAGAGGTCAAAGCAAATTCAGCAAAATATATTGACTTGTGGGATCTCATGCAACCACTACAATGTAGATCTTCTGTAAAGATCATTAGCATTTAATAAAAAGATGACAGTTACATGATTGCTGTGAAATCACTGTTATTGAGTAAGCCATAAGCTTACATAGAAGCTACACTGTGTGATACTGGGTGGATGCTAAAGGCTTAAATTGAGTAGTTTACTTAAGAATACTTTGAGAATTAAATATATATTTTTTTATGATAATAGGTATTAATTTAATAAATCTAACTATATCAAGAGTTTAAAGTGATTGTGAAGGCACACATTTTTTAACCTTCATGCATTCTATGTGCAGCAGCCCCCCCCAATACTTACTCGAGCCCCATCTCAATCCAGCGAATTGCACAAGAGTCTCGCCTCTCTGGGGACTATCCCTCCTCATTGGTTGAGATCACATCCAGTGAGCCAATGAGGAGAGAGAGGGGGCAGGACTGAGCCGTGGCTATGTGTGTGAATGGACACACAGAGCAGCAGCTCGGGAGCAAGCCTGCCTGGGGCCCCATAGCAAGCTGCTTGCTCTGGGAACACTTGGCAGGAGGGAGGGGCCAAGAGCACTGGTGAGGCACCTGAGAAGCGGAGGATCTGGGCGGCTCTGTGCAAAACCACTGCACAGATCAGGTAAGTATAACATGAAAAATTCCACGGATATAATAATACATTTCCTCTCCTTCAACCATCACTGTCTTTGACAGGCAGGTCCTGTACCTACTTTTTCAGCTCTGGCATAATGATCACATGGAAGCTGCAGGCTCCACTGGCAAAAATAAAAGGCTTGAGCCCCCTCCATGTAATAGTGTAACCAACAAATACAGTTTCACAATTAAAATGGATTTTAATAGATAGATTTATTTTTTTTTACTTTTTTTTACAGTTTTAGCAAATGTCAGCCTATAATAAAAACAAAACAGTTTTATTTTATTATACAATTTTTTACTAGTATTACTATTATTAAACGGTACATATAAAATCATAGTTTTCCTTAAAAACTAATGGATTTCCCTGTGCACACATGCAAGGTGAATGAAGGAATCCCCCCGCTGCTCCAATGACAGCGAGACTCATCTGCTGTCAGAATACACTAATCAGCAGCTGCAGTTAATTGGCTGCAAGGTGCAAGCATGCATAGGAACTCTGAGCATAAGTAATGATTTAGGGCCCTTTCACACGGGCGGATCCCGTGATGATCCGCCCCGTGAACATCCGCTTGCTCAGCGGGGATCGCTCCGTTGATCCCCGCTGAGCCGGTAGATGACAGGGCGGTCCCTGCACACTGTGCAGGGACCCCCTGTCAGATCTCTTCTCTCCTTTATGGGGGGATTGGATGAACACAGACTGTCTGTCCGTGTTCATCCGATCCACTCTGCAGATGGATAGAAAAATAGGATTTTCCTCCGTCTGCAGAAACGGAGCATAGCGGTCACGGATAAGATCAGGTGTCAGCGGGTGATGTTCATCCGCTGACACCCGCTATCCCATAGGGATACGTGTATGTCCCTTTTTCATCCGTATACTGATGGATGAAAAAACGGACATACGGTCCGCCCGTGTGAAAGGGCCCTTACTCAGGTAATAACACATAGGGGTCGATTTACTAGAACTGGAGAGTGCAAAATCTGGTGCAGCTGTGCATGGCAGCCAATCAGCTTCTAACTTCAGCTTGTTCATTTAAGCTTTGACAAAAAAAACAGGACACTGATTAGTTTCTATGCAGAGCTGCCCCTTAGCATTCATAACTTAGCTAAAGCAGAACAGTGGTAGGATACAATGGACAATTTAAAATTGTCTTTAAGTAGCCTTAAGTTGTACTTAAATATGTACTTTAGTGTTTCAATGTTTTTAAGCATTGTCTATTGTATAGGAAGGTTCTGAGTATGGCTGAGATACAGATGGCATATAATAACTGTGCTAGCAGCATGATAAAATTCTGGTGTTCAGATACTCATAAGGCTGCCAGGTATTACATTTTGCAGATGATTTTACAGCTTACAAAGTAGCAATAATAAAAAAAAAAAAAAAATTTAAATCAGCTAAAGCAAAGTAAACATTATCAAGTGTATACAATAAGAAATGGTACTCTGAAACAGCTCATTAGAGAATTAATTATTGGTTGATTTGCCCTCTTACTTCAGTAAGACTAATTTGGTAGAAGATAGTGTTTCTTCATTCTCTAGGAGACGCTGGAAAAAAGATTGTATCAGCAATAGAAAGAAGCCTGAAAGCCAATATCACTGCAGTTGTTACACTATTGGCACTTGGATTAATCCTCACTTGTGATGCTAGTTATAGCAACATGCGTCTTGTTGAGATAATGTCATAATGATTTAAAATTGGAATTAGTAAACGGATCACAGCTATTCTGGTGTGAAAATTCATTAAATTTTTTAATACTACCTTTTCCTGTATTCATATAATGTAATTCTCTTGACTACCAACACAAATGAAATAACATGCAGTAGGTTTACTGCATGTTATAATATTCTTCAATACACCTGGATTATGAGGAATAAATTGCATTTAATGCTAATTTCTGATTAAACCATTTATAATTCTTTATCATATTAAACAATTTTATGATGTCTAAGAGGCTGCAGGATCAGATTGACAATCTGGCAATTCTGCCATTTATTCGAAAATCTGGTATGTGTGACAATATGTGTTAAGCCGTGTACACACGATTGGTTTTACCGAAGAAAACAGTCCGATGGACTGTTTTCATCGGACAAATTGATCGTGTATGGGCCCCATCGGTCTTTTTTCCATCGGTGTGAAAAAATAAAACATGTTTTAAATTTATCCGATGGGAAAAAAAACTATAGCAAAATCCGATCGTCTGTGTGGAAATCCATCGGATAAAAAACCCACGCATGCTCAGAATCAAGTCGACGCATGCTCAGAAGCATTGAACTTAATTTTTCTCGGCTCATCGGAGTGTTTTACGTCACCGCGTTTGAAATGGTCTGTTTTTTGACTGATGGTGTGTGGGCAAGACTGATGGAAGACAGTTTCATCGGATTTCCGATGGAAAAAAACGTCGGATTAGAATCCATAGGATATCCGACCGTGTGTACAGGGCTTTAGATTCTCTGAACTCCTGTTTAATTTTGAAACCTTTTTATTTTACTACATAAAAAACATTGCAAATCTTATGCATTCTGATCTGTCACCTGAAGTAATACATACTGTACTGTAGAGGTGCACTCTGAAGGAATGTGGCTATGCGTGTCTGCACCTTGTCTACCTCTGACTGAATATGTCATATTATGAGCATTACCTATTAGATTCTAAAAGTAGTTGGTGGTAGGATTCTTTTTGTTATTGTGGGCAGGACTGGGGAACCATATAGATTCCTGTGTATGCCTACCATATGGTATTTAGTAACACAAACTTGGATTGGTGTTTTTTATTTTATAATTCAAAATGAGAATAGGAGAAGAGATAGACAGACCAAGGGACATTTATTAGGCAAATTACATATAGTTTAAGTCAGTCTGACATTATTTAGGCAATGTACAGTATCTCACAAAAGTGAGTACACCCCTCACATTTTTGTAAATATTTTATTATATCTTTTCATGTGACAACACTGAAGAAATTACACTTTGCTACAATGTAAAGTAGTGAGTGTACAGCTTGTATAACAGTGTGAATTTGCTGTCCCCTCAAAATACCTCAACACACAGCCATTAATGTTTAAACCACTGGCAACAAAAGTGAGTACACCCCTAAGTGAAAATGTCCAAATTGGGTCCAATTAGCCATTTTCTCTCCCCGATATCATGTGACTCGTTATTGTTACAAGGTCTCAGGTGTGAATGGGGAGCAGGTGTGTTAAATTTGGTGTTCTCACTCTCACTCTCTCATACTGGTCACTGGAAGTTCAACATGGCACCTCTGAGGATCTGAAACAAAGAATTGTTGCTCTACATAAAGATGGCCTAGGCAATAAGAAGATTGCCAAGACCCTGAAACTGAGCTGCAGCATGGTGGCCAAGAACATACAGTGGTTTAACAGGACCGGTTCCACTCAGAACAGGCCTTACTCACCATGGTCGACCAAAGAAGTTGAGTGCACGTGCTCAGTGTCATATCCAGAGGTTGTCTTTGGGAAATAGACTTATGAGTGCTGCCAGAATTGCTGCAGAGGTTGAAGGAGTGGGGGGTCAGAGCCTGTCAGTGCTCAGACCATACACCGCACACTGCATCAAATTGGTCTGCATGGCTGTCATCTCAGAAGGAAGCCTCTTCTAAAGATGATGCACAAGAAAGCCCACAAACAGTTTGCTGAAGACAAGCAGATTAAGGACATGGATTACTGGAACCATGTCAGGAAACTGATACAATTTTGCAGGTCCAGGAAAAGTTTAGCACTGTGGTTAAGACAGATTTCTACTCAGCTTTTTTGCTCCAGCAGGGCCTGGAGCAAAAAACAAAAACATATGCTTATGGACTACATGATATCATAGACAGAGGTTGTGCACACAAACAGATAACAGTTCAAAGGGTGGAGTATAGAGAAGTGAGGGTTCTGTCCAGGTTGGAGAAGACTATCTGGGAAAAGCAGATTTTAGTCGGAAGCTGGCGGGTGTCAAATGAGCTTCCAACTCATCGTCTTTTATGATTTGAAAATATATTAAAAGAAAGTTTTGCAGTTGGAATGCCATGTCACCTGAATCAGAGTTAGGTTCCAGGGGTCATTTTGGTTGTAATAATGTGCACAGGGACCTGTCTGAAGTATTGCAGTGGTGTGTGTCTGCAGATGCAATGATGTGTGCCTGCAGTCAGTTGTTGTAACTGTCTCTGAGGCAGAGAAGTGTAGCTGGGAGGGCTATCATTTGTGTTTTGCATAAAGTGCCTTGTGAGCAAGCTCTATTTATACTAATACATGGTTATTATTTTCATTTCTATGTTATAATGTGTATAATAAAAGGCTGATCTGGCCATTAAAGTGGTATTTAATTAAAAATTTAAAAAAATGCAAACAGACCCTAATGGTCTCTTTTGTCATAAATGCTTCCGCTTGCCTGTCAGCCGTAATATGCGATGAGCCATGTATGACAGCTTAGAGTACATGAAGCAACTGCGATATGCATGTGTGGGAGACACACTATTACAGTCCAAGTGGCCGACTGGAGTCAACCCAGAAGGATAACCAGACAGGGATGGAGGCACCCAATCTCTGACAGTACAGCGCTGGGGGCATTCTTTGATAGGTAAGTCTGTCAGAATCTGCCAGTAGGTGGTGCATAGTAGCACATTATGGTATAAATCTGCACGGAATCTGTTTAAAAAAAAAATATGGTAGTTTAATATCACTTTAGACGTCATGTGTAGTCTGTTTTTAGTGAGAGAGAGTAGGTATTTAGAGTAGGTAAAGGAAGTGTTGGCCAAGCATTGGTTTTGCTGGCCACATATAAACTAGTCATGTTGGAAGCCTGTCTTTTGACTGACATACTCTTTACGCAGTAATGATCACTGATTGGAAGATATTTGAACAGCCCACATAAGGCCAGCATTTTTTTTAATTAAAAATGTAAGTAACCTTTTCTAGCTGATCTTTAAATAATGTAGATCCAGTTCTTTAAACGCATGTATTCTGTATGTCTTATTGTCTGAATAAATATGTTTAAAACATAGAAGTAACTTTCCATAAAGAACATAGTTAAAGCAGAAGAAAAACACCTTAGCTAGAACAAGAGGAAATTGTTGTTCATCTGTTGGTGCTATTCATGTTTACAGTTCTGAAACCCAGTAAGTCTTTGACTCTTGATAACATTGTTTTAAGGATGTCAGGTTCATTACAGCTGAACAGACAGGAGTCTCACAAAAACTGCCAGCATAATAAAAAGTATATGTAAACAAAACTTTCCAAGTTTTGCTAAAACACTAAAAGCCCATTCACACAATTGCTCTGTGATAAGGTGCTAAATTCCATGTGTGTTATCACATTTTGAGTGTTGGTGCATTGTGGTGCCATTTATTCTGAATGGTACCCAATGTGTCTTGTCAATGGATTTGTGTTACAGTGAAATGTTTAGTCAACAATGCTTCATCTCTAAACAATAAAATATATAGAAATGTTCCTACTGTTATACACACTCAATCTCCAGTAATGTCCCCCACAGATTTGCTGCTCTGGTTTCCAGCAATTACTCCTTGGGCCCAATGCATCAAGAGCTTTCTCCCCACCCTGGACTAAGAGAATGGTGCAGAGAGTGAAACTATGTCACTACTTGTACTGTTCTTTACAGCATTTAGGATCTGCCCCCCGCCAGAGGGATAAGACAGTAAAGAGGACCTGTAATGTCTTTGGACCCACCCAAAGACACCTGAAAAAGGTAAGTATACCTTTTTTTAATGCCGTTCTACTGCTTCAAGGGTGAAAGGGGGAGGCAAAGGGTGGTATAGACCAGGAACCCAAAGCTGGGCTTTAAGCCCCCCGAATGAAGTTCCACTTAGAATAAATGGTACTCTATTAGTTATTCTTAGCCATTATTTGGAGACCATGTGTACAAATTGCTACCTCTTGCCTTACCTGGTCAACCCTTCTGGGGAACAATTGCAACTTTTGGTGCAATTTGTTAAAGTTGGCTTAAGTTCAAAACACATATGACCATTTTTCAATAGTTAAAGAATACGTTTAGGTAAAACCTTTTTTTTTATGCCAGCATAGGGTGGTATTTACCTTTTATCCAAAGTGTCTCTTGTGTTGATTCAGACTTTCATAGTTGAAATTCTGTGTTCCCTCCAAGTTGCACTCTCCAGATACGATCCAGGAAGAGACCGCAAACAACCCTTTCTGGATGTAATGACTACGTGAGTTCTGGTATAATGGAAACTATCAGCTGGGACTCTTGCAACTTGACTGGCCTGCACAGAGACCTGACCGCAACCCGATAGAACACCTTACGATCACATGACATCACATGTCATGTGATCGTAAGGTGTTTTATCGGGCGATGTCATGCGATCGTAAGGTGTTCTATCGGGGATGATGTCATGTGATCGTAAGGTGTTCTATCGGGAGATGTCATGTGATTGTAAGGTGTTCTATCGGGTTGTGGTCAGGACTCTGTGCAGGCCACGTAGTAATTACATCCAGAAAGGGTTGTTTGCGGTCTCTTCCTGGATCGTATCTGGAGAGTGCAACTTGGAGGGAACACCTCTCAAAGCCAGCCAGTAATTAGAGAGGGGAATCTTCGCTATCCTGGTAGCCTGTTTTTACCCCCCTGAGAAGGGCGGTCGCTGGCTTTCTGGTAAGCCTTCATTTCTTCACAAGGTGACGGGCAGCAGTGGTGGTGTATGTTATCTTTACGGTTTCATATTGGATATCACCCACTGAACACTGAATGATTGCACTTATGAACATTTAGATTTTGTGTGTCACACACTTATTTACTGCTTATGCAGCATGGACTTTTAAATGTTTATGGTTCTTGATTTTTAAATACATGCATATATGTTGTGCACTCATCACTGTATTCATATGTTGTGCACTTATCACTGTAATTTATATGTTTATTATCCAGCGCTGCACTATTTTCCATATATGTAGTCTTTGTGCCCCATATCAGGGTTATAGTTCTTAGCTGTAGGATATCCTTCACGGTTTCTATTTTATTTATTTATTTTGTTCACATATTTGTCTTTTAATTTTGACACCTACACCTAGCGCAATTTTTTTCTAGTTTTTATTATATGTATACCCTCAATGTCTCAAATTAAAATTAATAACACACTCCCATAGTGTAGTATTAAAAAAAATAAACCAAAATTTTGTTAACATATATAAAAATTGTATCAGCTTATCTCATAGTACTGGATCAGGCTAAGAGAAAATATTGGGGCATCTACTTCCAGGTCACGGTGTCCGATGGCGTCACCTGACTCTGCTTTGTGATCGGAGGAGGCGGGTGATGTCACTGTGACTGGGGTTCAAAGATTAAAAGACATTCAATGAAGACACTTGTTCCTATGACAACACGTGTTGTCATGTCTAAGAAGGGATAGCCCTCCCTTTGAAAAGATATTCTCTCACTTCATGTTGAGTTTATGAGGCAAAATTTTGCAAATGAGACACAGATGGCAAAAAAGAACCTGACCACAGTTTTAATCCTTCCTAACTCTATCCAAAATGAAAAAAAACTGTTTTGGCTTTAGATACTGTATATGTTAAGTCCTTCATAACATAATAATTGTTTGCAATAACTTGCCTCTCTCACAAGCTTACCATGTACAAGTTAACTGGCTTTACAGCTCTTTATACAGCTCATATTAATAATTCCTCTGAGGCTCTGTTATTTTCCTTATGTGCATTACTTGTTCAATTTCCTAATGTTATGACTGAAAATGCTGTGCTAAGGCTGTAAAACCCAACTTTTTATGTTAACAATATATTGAAATGTTAAAAAGAGAATGCTGTCAGGGTTTAAATTACTTTTATTTTAAAACCCTAAGATTTTAGTAAGCTACTTTTGATACTTAAAATTCATAAAGTACAAATAAAGTATAAGAACAGGTTAGAACAGAACACTGAACCATGAAATATAATATTACATTATATGTTTGTGTTATATTACTGCATAAGAAGTTTGTTCACAGTGTGTCAAAATCTCTATTGGAATATTGATGTGACTCTTAGCCACCTGACAAGTTGCGCTCCATGCATTGCAATTTAACCATTCTAATAGGAGCGACTCAAGTCGCTCCAACTTAGAAAAAGGTTCCTGTACTACTTTGGGGCGACTTCGGAGCGGCTGGCATTGACTCTATACAGAAGTCATTTTGCAAGCCATGCTGAAGTCATGCTGTACGGGGCGGCTTCAGAGTCGGACGACTTTTAAGCCGCCCCTGTGTGAACCGGCACTTTAAGAAAAATTCTCATGAGCATTAAAAACTTAAATACAGATCCATGCATTCTTAAACTCTGCAAAATTCTGAAAGGATATTGAAATGTGGTGAAAATCTCTTCTTTATTCCTTGCTTTACAGCTTCTTTTCTCCTGTCCTGAAGCCCAAATTGTGGGTGTTACTAATGTTGAGTTCATGCAGAGCTTAGCTGTCACTGCCCGTTCAGAGAGTACACTTGGGAAAAGGGGCATGTCAGCTAGAGGGCACCTACTCAGTGGATTCTTGCTGAATGAGGACACAGGTGGTCCAGCATCTTTGGATGCTAAGTGGCCCAGAATCTTGAGTTCCTAGGACACAGGCTTTCAGGCCCCGCATTATCCTTTATTGTTGTTATGGTGCATATTTTCTCCTCTCCAGCAGCACCATGGAACCATAAGAGACTGTGCAGCCTGGGCACCTGCTTCCTATCAACCAATTATGCTGCACAGCCTGACTGCCTGCATCATAGTGACCAATAAAAGGGGATGGAACAGGTGAACTTAAAGACCATGCCCCCTGCATAGCAAGTGATAACGCTTGTCCCAGAGAAGTCCCTGGTGCCTGAGACAGGTGCTGTGTCAATATAGCTAATTAGATATCCTTCCCGTTGCTATTTGCATGGTTTGACAGGGGTGGGGGGAGGGGTGGTCCACTGTCAACTATGCTATATCAGCAATTAGACGAGCTAGAAAGATGGGGCAAAGTGCTCTATGCACTTTGTCACCTGGAGGATAAGTACAGCAAATGTGTAGTGAGGCTTCATCTTTAAAGTATTTTTTCTTTTAAGAAATACTGTTTTCAGCTATTGTCATCCTGTTTCAGTGCTGCTGATATCCTGCAGCCTTTTTGTAGCTACTCACCAGCTACATGCACTCAATACCTGCATGTTGGCACATTGGTATGACCACTTGTCTTTATTTTACACATACACATTTTATACATAATAAAGGATTTATTGAACCCATAAGCTAAAGAGACAGCCCAAGATAATCCGCCTGTCTTAAGGCTTGATTTGCCTGACTGAAAACTTGGATGGGGACGCCTGCTGAGGGATGTTTTACTGCTCTGGTGCATTCACTTTTGTGTGTAAATGTCAGATATAACTATTGCATTCTATAATCAAAAATCTTTTTACAACAGGCGGTAGGAAGAAAAAGGAAAACATGTGAAATAAAGATCCACCTGCTGGCTTAAAATAAAAATACAATATATTAAAATGCAATATTTCATTCTTACCTAACTAAAAACTGTAAATTTTACAGAATACACACACACAAAAACATTTTTTGCTACATTTTGGAGGAAGCTAAACTTTAAAATTTTTGTTAATATGCATTACGTGTATATGAGAGGCGTCTTCTCTTTAAAAAATAAATAAAAATACACACTTTAACACATTCATGAGATATGACTATGTTCAAATTGTTAGCAACCAGTACATCCTGACTGAGTGCACACCTCACAAACTTATTGGCATTCTATGAAAGTTAAGCTGAGAAATATAGTAAAACAAAAAATTACAGTGATTGGAGAAAAAAGAACCTAAAGATATTGCCCTTGGTGAGCAATCAGGTTTCTTTTATTAAATTTAGTGATGATCAAATGTCTGGTCACTATAGGCATCAGCCTGTTTTCTTCATTCTCAAGTTTTAATAAATAGCCCTTCAAGGGAGTTTCTGTACTTTCTCGTTTTAATTTTAAAGCTTTTTAAATCTTGCTCACAATAGGATAATGGATTTTATTTATATTGATGAATATGAATCAATGAAAACAAAGTGTTCAGCTATTTCTTCAGTATTTGAAGGTTGTTCTTTGCAGTTGCTTGGTCTCACTTGCCAACAAAATAATATTACCTGCAGTACAATATTTTTACTTTAGTTATAACCTGCTTCCGCTGAATGTATGAAGAAGTAAATGTCTGTTTTGTCGTAAATGTTTATGAAGCAGAAGATAGTTATTCCTGAGTGCTCCTAACACTTGGAGTTTCTGAATGACTATAATAAACTACGTTTTGACTGTGCATTTTTTTAATGTTTTAAATTGCCTTTTTTGTTTCAGATCAGCAAAACAGATTTTGCAAGCATATTCAGGGGAATAAAGAAATTATAATGCACATACAAGAATAGCATCCACTTGTTACAACTACTACAACAACACATATCCATAAAAGGCATTTGCTCTTTGTACATTCATGCTTAATGTGTTGATAATTCTTAAAACTGTAATAATCACATTTGTGAGTTTATGTGTAACTATGAGAATCTTAAAAGTTTTGTAAGTAGTGCTACTTGTATTAGTGGGCTGGTGCTTAAGGGAGAACATTGGGGTGCATTTAAAAGCTTAAATAAACCCCTAAAATTTTATTTAAATTAGAGGTTTTTTTTTTGCAGAAGAGACATGCAAAGTCTTTTCTACCAAACAGCTTCTTCCATATACCTCAGATCCTGAGATACAGCCAGGTGTCATGGATGATGATTCCTGTATGCACCACAGGAGTTCTATTTTCAATGGACCCCAAAAGCTGAAAAAAAGTGAAGGGGACCCTAAAGAAATGGCAAGAAAGATGATTGGCCAGCATACTTTAATTCTTCTTTAAAGGTATGATGACTGAGGTGTTTATTAACCTCCCTGGCAGTATGATTATGTCAGATTTTTGATACTGAAAGCGGTACAATGTTTCGCATGGAAATTTGGTGTTTTATATTGTAGGCCTGTAATTCGGATGCCTAGTATGGTTTTCCCGGCGATAAAAAGTCCGCCGGGAAAACCGAGGGGAAAACCGAGAACCTGCTCGATAACTTTTTCCCCTACACAGGGCCGGGTTTCCCGGCAGGAAATCTGCCATGAGAGCTTTGGTCGGGAAACCCGGCCGAGTGTATGCTCCACCGCAGTGTTTCCCCATAGGAGAACTGCCGGCTTAAAAACCGCCAGGAAGAGAACATGTTCTCATTTTTCCCACCGGGATTCCCGGCGGTTTTCCTGTCGGGGAAACTGCGATGGAGCATACACACGGCCGAGATTCCCGGCCAAAAGCTCTCATGGCAGTTTTCCTGCCGGGAAACCCGGTCGTATGTACGAGGCATTAGAAATAACTCACTTAAATATGTCCAAACAAGAGTCTAGTAGACATCCCGGGTATGGTAAAGTTTGAAACACGAAATCATAAATTATAATATAATAAATAACTATAAATAATTATAACAAATAATAATAATATAATAATAATAAAAATTATTCAACAATGTAATCAAATCAAAAACACTGAAATTTGCTCAGTTGCAGAATTGTCGCTGTCATTACTTTCAGTGTTTGATGACGAATTTCCCCACAAATCACTATCGCTCAGTTCTGCAAGTGATTATAATTTATTATCCCTGTTTTCTAGCTGGTCTAAAACCACTTTTGACATAAACGGACACTTTTTGGTTGCTATGGACAATCTCCAGTTTCCAGGCAGAAAGAACAAAATTTATAATATAAAACTGCATGCAGGGCACTGTAAAAACCACTAGGGACAAAAGGGATGTGGAATTATTTGATACAGTACTGTAATCTGTAAGATTACAGTGTACTGTATTTATTGTGTGTTTTTCACTTTTTGAATTTGGCGCCAAGCTCCATCCCCGTGCGTCGCAACGCTTGCAGAGAACGGAGCTCGGCACTGTGAATCGAGCGGAGAAACAGCTCGCAGACACAGTGGGGAGACATCGCAGGATCCAGGGACAAGGTAAGTAAGAGCTGTACATGGATCCTGTGATGCGATCCTGAGTGTGGCTCTGGGTTACCGCTTTTGGTACTGAAGATTCACCCCGAGCCACACTCGGGATTACCGCTAAGGAGGTTAAGGTCATCACAGCACCTTCATTGTAAGGCTAACAATACACATTTAGATTTCTCTTGTTCAGCCCCATGGGTTGAAGAACAGAAATCAAACATTTATCCCACCCATACTAAACAGTGTGAATGATGGAATCCCCCTCCCTCTATTTTATTCATACAACTTCATCACCCACAGCTTTGAATATCTGAACAGTGGCTACATCTGATAGGATGCAGTCACTGTTCAGTTTACAGATTTTCACCTGGATCCTTCAATTTCCCAAACAATATTTATCAAGCTGGGTGGAGCTTGATTAAGACAAAAATTTCAGCCATTTATGGTCTTGTTTTAATGGCTTAGCAATTGAAAGATCTACTATTTGAAGCCCTATATCTTCTAGCTGTTCGCAGTATGTTTGTGAGAAGACCTCCTCTAGACTTCTAGGGGGAATCTTCTGCTTGATACACATGAGGATATCAAGCACATAATCACATGAAGCTGCAATCATTATTATTTGCAATGAAGACAGTTATTTTCAACTTTTCCAGCCAATGGAAGCTATAAATAATAGTACAAATGACTGAAAAAGATTATTATGGCAAAGTATGTATGTGTGATGACTTAGTGAATTGAGCCTATGAGCAGGAAACTTTCCAGACAACCATTCCCTGGGATTTTTTTGGGGGGGATATTTATACCTTCCTAGGTGGATGCAGCATCAGACCAATGCTGCAGCTGTCCCTTGGTGTCTCTGCGCTGAGAACCAAGCCACCAAACATTCACTAATGGCTTGGTTCTCACTCCTCACCAAGCGGAGAGCAGCTGACTGTCAGTCAGCATCTCTCCTCTCTGATCCTCCACGCTCATTGAAACGCTGAGCTGTGGAGAGGCAGGGAGTGGCCATATCAGCATCTCAGTGGTATGCTGAGACACTGATACTGCCATCAGTCAAGGCAGCTGGCGGATCCAGACTTTGGAAGTTGGGATGGCGCGCTGCCTCGACTGATAACAGTGACGTCATCGTGTTAAGAAAAATATTTTTTTGTGTGCGCAAATGAACACATCTTGATTGCAATCAATGGCCCGCATTTGTGGGAGTATTTTGCAGTATAGTGTCCCATAGAAAATGTTGATTCTGAAAGAAAAGGTTTTCTGAAAATCTGTTGGTGTGTAGTCACCTCTGCTGAGCAGTGTAAGTATAACATGTTTGTTATTAAAAAAAATAATAATACTATTACCTTTAGAATCAGTTGAAGTTTGAAGCTGATTGGCTACCCTGCACAGCTGCATCAGATTTTGCACTCTCCAATTTTAGTAAATCAACCCCAGTCTTCTGATATCATATAGTCTTTGCTAGAGATAAGCTGAACTGCACTGGGTTCAGTGAACTTTAAAGCAGTTTTAAAACCCCAAAATGTAATATATTGCATTAGATTAGATGTGGTGACTGCATTAGGTTTATTTTTAGTCTTTTTCCCTCCGTTTTCACCTGGTGATCTGGCCAGTAACGCACTTCCCGTATTAGGGTACCTACACTCTGAATGGAGAAACAATAGAGACGCCTTTGGACATCAGCATTGTCAGTCTGGTGGGAAGGGAGTGTTAGATGGACTAGCAGATTCAGATAAACTATACAAATTGAAGCCAAACTCCAGCTAACACTTTTTAAGCAATTGCAGCAACAGTTTTTCGTTTTTCTTTTGGGATAAAGATATTACATAAATAATTACAATCTGATCATTGTAAGCACCCCTGTCAGTGGTAAATGGTTTGTCTCAACCCTCTAACTGCTATATATGCAGAACAGATTGCCCTTTTGGAAAACAAGACTTACTGGCTAGAACACCAGGTGCAAATAAAGGAAATAAAAAAATACTAAAAAGATAACAAATGCAACCATCTAAGAATTGGTAAGCTGCAATATAATAAATGTTTGCTTTTTGGGTTGAAACGGAAAGAGCTTGACATTGCTGGCAAATTACATTTTCCTTCTAGCTTCTACTTATAAAAAATGCCACATAGACCCTTCCAAACGTCCTAAAAAATATTTGGGGGGCTTTTGGAGGGGTCTGTGTGGGTGTTTTTTTTGTTTGTTTGTTTGTTAAAGAAGCAAGCAATGAAATTCAGTATTGTAAGTTGCATACCTGTCACGTTGAGTCTGATATCGTGTTTAATGCGGATCTTTAAACAAAAACATTTTTGGGTCCCTACTGTGCACCGCTGCACTCTCTTACTGGCCTAGCGGCGGGGGAAGGAGGAGGGAGGAGGAGGCAGCCGAGCTGCTGACGTAATGCGCCGTGGCCCAGACTTCCGGAAGTGGGGAAAGGGATACCTGTCAAAGACAGGTATCCGTTCCCCCCTCCCCCAAAAGGGGCCAAATGTGGAACTGGAGGAAGGGGAGGAGACAAATGAGTGGAAGTTCCACTTGTGGGTGGAACTCCACTTTAACTATTATTAATTAACCACTTCAGGCCCAAGGTACCTTTTTTTTTTTTTAAGTGTCAAAAAAAAAAAAAAAAAAAGTAAAATTAACAATAAAAAATAAAAATAAATTTAAAGTGCCCCTGTCCCTGTGTGCTCGCATGCAGAAGCGTATGCATGCGTAAGTCCCGCCCAGATATGAAAACGGTGTTCAGACCACACATGTGAGGTGTCGCCGCGAACATTAGAGTGAGAGAAATAATCATTGCCCTAGACCTCCTCTGTAACTCAAAAAATATAACCAGTAACAAATTTTAAAGCGTCGCCTATGGGGATTTTTAAGTAATGAAGTTTGGCACCATTCCACAAGCGTGTGCAATTTTGAAGCGTAACATGTTAGGTATCTATTTACTCGGCGTAACTTCATCTTTCACATTATGCAAAAAAACTTTAACTTTACTGTTTTTTTTTTTTTAAAGCATGAAAAAGTTTTTTTCCCCAAAAAACGCGTTTAAAAAATTACTGCGCAAATACCGTGCAAGATTAAAAGTTGCAATGACCGCCATTGTATTTTCTAGGGTCTTTGCTAAAAAAACATATATATTGTTTGGGGGTTCTATGTAATTTTCTAGCAAAAAAATATGATTTTTACATGTAGGAGCGAAGTGTCAGAATTGGCCCAGGCCTGAAGTGGTTTAGATAAAATAAAAAAACAGATGAACCCGTGCACATTTCTGATCCTGACAGTAACTACTTAGTGAATGACAGCTCTCAGAGGTTCTGGCCAAACCATCTGCTCATCCCTGGTCCTTGCAAACAGAATTACCCCCTAAAAAATACACCATTAAGAAAAGTAAACGTTCCACGATATTCAGTAATAGTTATAGAGTGATACTGATATTTCTAAGTATTTCTGATTCTATTTCAAGATGATGCAAAGTCAACTTTTTCCATTTTAGGCCAGTATTACCAAGGTACAGAGGAATTGTATTTAAAGTCTTGTGATGAATGTACTGTATAGACTATTTCTGACAGAGTTTCTTTATCACATAACTTTTATGTAGCTAAAATCAGCAAAAAGAATCTTTGTGCAAGATCATATAAAGGATGTCTCAGTTCACCCACATGTCTTACTGCAGAACAAATTTCTTAACTATCCTACATTGTGAGCCCAATCAGAATATAATGCCAGCAAAAGACACTGTGTGACTTACTCATAGATATTGGGCTTTCAAATCATCTGTCCTAAATTTTTGGGATCTGAAGACTGATCATCAATGATTTTGCTACCTAGACAATAAAAGACCTCACACAAGACAGCCTATACCACTGGCAGTTAACCTGGTCTTCTCCCTTGGTTCTTTGAACCATGTTCAAAATTAATTCAGTAGGCTTTCCCTTATTTAGTGATAGTCATCTGGCTCTTCTGCAGCTCCAGGGCCTTATGAGATTTGAGAAAGACGCTGAGACAATTTACTTCCCCCAGTCAACAAGACGTATTGCAGTGTTTCCTGTGAATCAATTAATGATTTCATCCCAATCTGCACTACTGTAGTGAATGCCCAAAAGACTCATTCATAGCCCATTACTCGAGTTGTAGTAGAAAAGTAATTTGCTTTCCTCATTAAATGTCTTATTTGGATAATGTAAATTACACCTAACCCCAGCACCATAAATTACATATAACCACGGAACATCCTTTCATCTCCTCTGTGCCAGGTCAATGCAGAAGAGCCCTGTGCTCGTTAGCATTAGGCTGTTGTTTTGAGACATACTTTCAATTTTAGGGAAAGGTTGGGGGTCCATTACACTTGAAACATCTGGCCAATGTTAAAGGAAATTCAGACTGATATCTGTATTGCTAGAACCTTCAAAGTTAAATCAGCTTTGCTTTGGAGCCTCTATGCCCAATGAGTTAGAATCTTGCTGGCTGGTAAAATGTCATACCAGCAGATACCAGCCCTTTACTTGCACTAGGGGATGCATGTGCTTTTTATACCATGATAGGAACCGAGAAGGAAGATCAATGAGTAACCTTCACAAGTAGCTCTAACTGCACACATTATGTATACAATTTGCCCCACAACTACCCAAAACGATATTTTCAGATAAAGAGTTTAATTGAGAAATAAAATCATGTATAGAACTGAAAATGGTTAATATATAAATTCCCACCTAACTTGGATTAAAAGTTTATGTAAACAAAATGTAAGAATATGTGAGAGAATGTTAGTTTAAACTCAGCCCATCATATTTAATTAAATAGTTGACTGTAGGTTCAAAGGTCTTAAATTCATTTAAGTCACATTTTTATTCATCTTATAAAATTACCACAAATAATTTGGCTCAATTAGCAATTTTATTGTTTTCAATTAACTTCATCGTTAATTGATTCCAGCCCAAGGAATGCTTGAGGAAGCAAAATGTATGTGCTGTCAATTTACATTTGTGTTAAAATTTTAAACAAATTATATGTGCAATTATGCTAATAAATGTTCCTTTGTCATAAGGGAAATATGACATCAGTGTTGTAAATATCATTTATTGTTTTATTATACAAAAACCAAGTGTCCTTTTCCAAGGTTAAAAACTTAAATTGGAACTGTTTTCTAGCTTACTTTCAGATTGTCTAACTTTTATTAGCTCATTAGAACATAGCTGTGAAAGTTCTACAATCCCAATTAATTATTTCAACATTTAGGTCTCACTCCTACAGAGCTGTTGTTCTAAATAATGACATTTTATGTCTTTCTTTTTAAAGAAATCTATTACTTATGACATTTTGAAAAAATGTGCTAAGCTTGTTACAATATACATTTTACATCAACTGCTACAAAGTAAAGAAAAGTGTACTTGGAAAAAAATAACACTTGTTTTCAAGTCAAGATAACAGTATATATTTTATTAGTCAGTGTGTTATATACGTTATAAAGTAATATTAATGTCAGCTTTGGGATGCAGTAGAGCAAAAAACATCTTTAAGATAATGCTTGTCGAACCATTATAGTTTGTACATACCGTGTTCTTAGGTAGCAGAAAAGGTGGCTATTTCCATCAATATTTCTAATAAATTAGATCAATGTTTCCCATCATGTACTGGCACCAAAAGACAACATTAGACACCTTCAGCCTACCCATATTGGGAGAAAGAGTGATTGGTGGAAAAGTCAACAGTAAATGAGTTTTAAAACATTTAGAATATATACACCTATATCCTGTCCAAAAACGGTAATCAATGAAAGTCCCTATATGTAGAATTCTCAATTATCATCTGCTCCTAGGCATTAAAAAAAGCTCCTACAATTTTAAAAAAATTGTGAAAAAATATACACAAGAGGGCACAAACATCTGGTGCATAACCACAAACAACATTTATTGAAAGCACATAACAGTGTTTTACGGCCACACAGGCGACACCTTACATGTGTGGTTTGAACACCGTTTTCATATCTGGGCGGGACTTACGTATGCGTTCACTTCTGAATGCGAGCACACGGGGACAGGGGCACTTTAATTATTTTTTTTTCATTGTTAATTTTACTTTTTTTTTTTGACACTTAAAAAAAAAAAGAAGGTACCTTGGGCCTGAAGTGGTTAATTAATAATAGTTAAAGTGGAGTTCCAACCAAAAGTGGAACTTCCACTCATTTGTCTCCTCCCCTTCCTCCAGTTCCACATTTGGCCCCTTTTGGGGGAGGGGGGAACGAATACCTGTCCCCACTTCCGGAAGTCTGGGCCACGGCGCATTACGTCAGCAGCTCGACTCCCTCCTCCTCCCTCCTCCTTCCCCCGCCGCTAGGCCAGTAAGAGAGTGCAGCGGTGCACAGTAGGGACCCAAAAATGTTTTTGTTTAAGGATCCCCATTAAACACCATATCAGACTAAACGTGACAGGTATGCATTTTATTAGGGACTTTGCACATTTTTCTCATTGATGGGGTGTAGCATGTGTTACAGAAAATGTGACATTTACAAAAAAAAACCTGGTTCAGTCTAAATTATAGGGCCCTGAGAATGGGGTCTGTCCCCCAAAACACGTAAGATTTTTCCACCGTATGGCCGTAGAGTCACCCGCCTCACCAGTTTGAGCATTGTATATGACAAGCTTGATTTTATTCCTACTTTGTGAGTACAACACTGGTACGTGCTTTCAATAAATTAATTTTGTGGTAATGCACTAGGCATTTGCGCCGTCTTTGTGTATATTTTTGCAGTGATTGGAAGGACCACCCAGTCCGAGGAGGGATGCATCGCTGAAACCATTGCCCACCATAATCCTGTTGTTTGGGGAAGTCTTGGGATTGAGCGCTGGATGGTGTTTTTGGTTTGTCTAATTAAAAAAATAGATATTGGGAGAACCCACACATCTGCTTGAGACAGAACACAGAGTGTTTTGTTCTCTTTAGTTGAAAACAGACCACCGCTTTTGCCAAAACACTATTTAATTTAAAACACGTAAAACATTTACCGTAGATATAATGGAGTTGATTTACTAAAAGCAAAGTGGCTGTTCACTTTGCGTGGGGATTTTAATTCTGCAAAAAAGTTTTCCCTTTGCTTAATACATGAGACAAAGTTCTGCTTACTTATATCATCCAATCATTTGGAAACAAAAATCCATTTTGTTTCCTTGCATGCAAATGGGTATTCTTTGCAAATCAAATTTTCACCACATTTACCAAGATCAGTGACGATTCACTTGCTGAGTGAACAGCCTACAATTGTTGGCTCTTGTAAATGAAACCCACTTAAAATGTATACATAATTATAGTATGATGGAATGGAACAGTAAGATAATCTACAAGAAAAAAAAATAGGTTATGGTAAAAAACTTGAGTGGTTGTTGAATTGGATGTACAAATAACTAAGCTCAGATGGAAAGGATGTGTTACAGGAACATTTTTTCCCTGAAGCATCAAAATAGAATAAGGAAACTGACCCTTGCCAGTATGAATGAACTTCAGAAAATTACCACTTAACATTTCAGGGCAGGGTGCTAATGCTACCAGCCACAGAAGAAATCAGAACAAAATCCCTGTGATAGAAAAGATTTATAAATGCTGTTGTTTTTGGTCATTGAACAGAGTTGTATTGGTTCTGACAATCAAAAGATTTATCCAGATGTAATACTGTGCTTACTACTTTCCCCATTATTACCACCAATTATTTTTGTTGTATCATTTTTATTTTATTTGTGCTATAAAACACTTTTAGAATGACCCATCATTACTAAATGTACTTAGGCTTTCTGTCTAATTACACATTTCTTTAGAATATGCTAAAAATTGTTCCTGCTAGCTGTTTTGCCACCCTTGTTTAAAATTTGAGTACCTCTCACAAAAAGTTACCATTCTTCTGAATGCATTAATAATTATTTGCTTTTAAGAGAAATTATTCTTAGCAATGAAAGGATTGTTTTCTAAATAAACCAAAAAGTATGAGAAAATGAAGGGTGTCAAGAGATGCTGCCCACACACAGACTTCTAATTCTCTTCATAAGGGTGTGCTTTTTATAATGGTTATCTGTGAAGCTTCTGCCATGGAAACCTCATTATGAGTTGTATCAGTTTTTACAGCTTTTGAAGGGTTGACATAAACTGAAACCTCTTTCCACCAATATTCCCACAATAGAACTATGGTTTCCAATTGTTTAACTTTTAACGAGGCAACCCAGTTTCTTTCCTGCACCCTTTGTATAATCTTGGAAACATACACAAATCGGTTATTATACGTCTGCCGTACTGGTATCCCTATACTTGCAGCACTTAGGGTGAGATTTATTAAAACTGGTGCACACAGTATCTGGGGCAGCTGTGCATAGCAACCAATCAACTTCTAAATTCAGCTTGTTCAGTTAAGCTTTGACAATAAAACCTGGAAGCTGATTGGCTGCCATGCACAGCTGCACCAGATTCTTCACGCTCCAATTTTAGAAAATCTCCCCATTAGAGAGAGCTCTACTGCACTCTTCTTTCTGGCTTCAACCTCATCCCTTTTTGTTCTTCATATTATTAGCCAGTGGTCTTTCCTTCCTTAAGATCACCAGTCCTTAGACTGGTCTGACAATCAATATTTTCATAAACCATTCAGGAGAAATGTAGTTTATTTCATTTGTTCAGTCTCACTGATTAAATAAGTATTTCAGTGAGGTGAGGACTTCTGTACATGTAGGCTGCATAAACTGTCACCATACATTGCACATTAAACCAGAACACTTAACTTTATTTTCTTTCTCTTTTACTGAAAACTCCAAAGTAACATACAATATTGGTAATGCTGTTTATGTCCCCTTTAGGAATATGTTTTTCCACTGACACAAATGAGTGAAAAACTTCCTAATAGGGACACAGACAGCAGTAAAAGCTTAAAGTGATTGTAAAGTCTCATTTAAAAAATAAATAAATAACAAACATGTTATACTTACCTCCTCTGTGCAGCTGGTTTTGCACAGAGCAGCCCGGATCCTCCTCTTCTCGTGTGCCCCTTTGCTGCTCCTGGCCCCTCCCTCCTATCAAGTGTCCCCACAGTTAGCAGCTTCTTATGGGGGCACTGGAGCCGAGTCACAGCTATGTGTGTCCATTCAGACACATAACCCGGCCCCGCCCCCAGCCATTGGCTGCTGTGTATCAGTCAATCAGGAGGAGTGTCCCGGACGGCTTAGACATGCGTGAACATCGCTGGAGGGAGATGGGGTTTAGGTAAGTAATTAGGGGGGGGGGCTGGGGTGGCTGCTACACACAAAAGTTTTTTTTATCTTAACGCATAGAATGCATTAAGATAAAAATCCTTCTGCCTTTACAACTCCTTTAACCTCCCTGGTGGTATGATTATGTCAGATTTTTGCATCTCAAAGCGTGACATTGTTTTGCATGGATATTTGGCGTTTTATATTGTAATCCTGTAATTCTTAAGAATAACTCACTAAAATCTGTCCAAACAAGAGTCTAGTAGACATCCTGGGTATGATAAAGTTTGAAACACAAAATCATAATTGATAATATAATAAATAACTATAAATATTTATAACAATTAATAATATATTAATAATAATAATATTAATAATAATAATAACATTTATTCAATAATGTAATCAAATCAAAAACACTGAAATTTGCTCAGTTGCAAAAATGTCGCTGTCGTTATTGCAGTGTTTGATGGCGAATTTCCCTACAAATCACTATTGCTCAATTCTGCAAGTGATTCTAGTTCTTGATCGCTGTTTTCTAGCTAGTCTAAAACCACTTTTGACATAAAGGGGCGATTTTTGGCTGCCATGGACATTCTCAAGTTTCCAGGCAGAAAAAAAACAGTATATATAATATAAAATGCAGGGCACTGGACAAAGCATTAGGGACAAAAGGGAGGTGAAATAATTTGATACAGTAATGTAATCTGTAAGATTATAGTGTACTGTATGTGTTATGTGTTTTTAACTTTTTGAATTTGGCGCCAGGCTCCATCCCTGTGCGTCGCGACGCTCGCAGGGAACGGAGCCCGGCATAGTAAATCAGGCAGAGTACACAGCCCGCGGACACAGCGAGAAGACATTGCAGGATCCTGGGAACAAGGTAAGTATGTTTTCCAGGATACTGCGATGCAATCCCGAGTGTGGCTTGGGGTTACCGCTTTTGGTAATGGAAATTCACCCCGAGCCACACTCGGGATTACTGCCAGGGAGGTTAATAAAGGTTCTAGTGTATCTAAATATGTATGTAGGACAAATATGTAATATACATGTATGTTTACCAGTCCTCAGATGTGGTTGCTGCCTTTTATTATGTTTTTTTTCTTTATTTTCTCCTGGTAATCTGGCCAGTAACACACTTCCTGTCTTAGGGTGGCTACACTCACCTCTCCACTGTATCTATGGCAGCCAACCTTGGACAACAGCTTTGTCATCCTGTGGAGAAGGTAGTGTTGGATGAACTTTTCATAAGTGGCTAACTGCAAAAAAACTACCCACAACTAACATGTTTTAATCTTTTAACCAGGCAGTCCTGTTTTATTCCTGCCCATTTTGTATAATCTTGAAAACCATATACAAGCCGGTCATTATACTTCTGCCCCACTGGTAACCCTACACTTGCAGACACTTAGGGGGTGATTTACTAAACTGGAACATGCAATGAAGCAGCTTTGCATAGAAACCAATCAGCTTTCAGGCTTTTTTTGTTAAAGCCTAATTGAACAAGCTGAAGTTAGAAGCATATTGGCTGCCATGCATACTTGCACCAGATTTTGCACTCTCCAGTTTTAGTAAATCTCTCCCTTAGAGAGAGCTCTACTGCACTCTTATTTCTGGCTCCAACCTCACCCCTTTTTGTTCTTCATATTATTAGCCAATGGTCTTTCCCTCCTGCGCTCCACAGGTAAAGAAAGATTCTAATTCCTTAATATCACCATTCTTTGGACTAGGCTGCCAATCAATATTTGCATAAACCATTCAGGAGAAATGTAGTTTAGTTCAATCTCACTGATTAAATAGGAAATATTTCAGTGAGTGAAGCTGGGTTCACACCATTGCGAATTGGATGCAGGCTCTCTGCATCTAATTCGCAATAGCAGGAGATTTTGACCGGTTCTATGGAAAAATGCTGTGCATATTTTGGTCCATTTCAGCCCAAAATTCGGACCGAGATCGAACCTAAAACAGTGAACCAGCACGCATTATATAATTCATTTTTTATTTGCCCCAAATTTCCGCAGAGTAGGGTAGAATCAAAACCCCTGTAATTTTTTTTCTTTTCTTTTGCAGCCAGTGTCATATTGGGGATATTTTGCCTCATTTCTTGTAACGGTAAGACAACAGAAAGTGAGATAAAAGCTCTCAAGTAAAGGGACAATTCCCTCGTAGTTTACTGAAATAGGTGTCCTAGTTTGAAGGTGTACCCGGTTCT
The DNA here is from genome assembly GCA_029206835.1 of Rana muscosa. Lineage (NCBI taxonomy): Eukaryota > Metazoa > Chordata > Amphibia > Anura > Ranidae > Rana > Rana muscosa. The sequence goes on from CM055121.1 coordinate 588,696,405, forward strand.
GGTGACATCTTTAAGATCTTTGATTTCACATCACAACAGTCATCAGGGCAAATAGATATAGTGAATTTTTCCTGCAAAGGTTTCAACCTTTCCCCACTTTGTCATTAGCAAAAAAAAAAAGGATTTGTTAGTTGTACACTTTGAGCCTGGCTAAACACCTTGATGCACTTGTTGAAATGTAATTTGATCCCCTTATGATCGATGATGATAGGGTGGAACCGAGTGACATCACATTTGGAAAGATGTGTTTACAGTGCAGGAATGATGGCTGGTGTATATACAAATATACAAGGGCTGGTGTATATACAAATAAATCTAAGTGCAATATATAAATGTTTTAATAAAGTACTTTTAGCAAGGATTAGTGCACAATGGGAGTGATTTTCTTCTTTTGAGCATTATATCATTGGTTCTGATCTGATCAAGTGGTTTAATCCCCTTTTAAGAGGCATACACCTGTATTGGTATAAGAGAGATCTAAAGACTGAAAAGCTGGACGTTGGTTAACCTTATAGAGGGAAAGTCTACTGAGACCTATATGTTTTCATAGGTCCACAGCAAAAGGTGGGAGGCTGAAAATACTGGAGGTGGAACACATGTGAGTAATTGATTTAAGGTGGAGTACTGGAGGATTTGTGTTTTTTTAACTGAAGTAGTTAATTAGAGACTGCTTCGTATATTTTACGATGCACATTGAGTGATTTTTGGAGTGATCTAATTATTTTATCTATATATTATTTACTTTATATGTGAAGACTTGTATTTACTTTATTGGGCTTTATTTATGTGTACATGGCACAAGGAGACGTTTTGAAACCTACACACATTTTATTGTGTATTATTTGTACACTTGCATTCAGTTGAAAGTGTAATGTTTATATATTTATTTTGCACATTCAGCCTAGGTTCACATTGATGCGAATTGACATGCGATTTGACATGTCAAATTGCATGCCAAATTGACAAGTATTTGCGGCAATGGCACCGTCCGAATCGGTGCAACGCTGACTTTGCGGCGCTGCACCGATCCCCAAAAGTAGTTTCTGTACTACTTTTGGTGACTTTGGGGTGCGGTTTGTATAGACATCTGTAAAGGAACCCGCACAGATGTCTCTGAAATGGCCGAACTGACATGCGGGTATGAAATTGTGCGAGTTCAGCTGTACTATCACGATTTCAATCTTGCTGTCAGAGTGAACCTTGGCTAAATTAGAACAATGTGGCATAATTTGGAGTGTGGGAAGGGAACATGTGGCAGTGGCTGCAGGCAGCTCTTAAGTAGTGAAAAAGAAGGGTATAGGCAGCACAGGAGTATGTTTTACATTTATATAAGATTAAAAACCAAACAGAACTAAAAACCCTTCCCTATCCTATCCAAAAATACAAAGTTTTGACTAGAGACACACTTCTGCTGAGCAATGTTTATATCCACATTAATCATGTAGCCTAACCAAATTATTGGTTTATCAAAAGTACATCTTACATAATATTAGCTTTTTATTGCATATCCATGCAGCTAACTTTAAAGAACATGTAGAGATATCTGAAATGTGTCACAAATGTGTGGACATGCTACTATTTAGCGCTTTTGATGCAGTGGAAGCTTTCCTTTCTTTGTGATACCTGTCATTAGTATGATGAAGTGTAGGGGCACAGGGACACATGATCTATAAGGTAGTTGCTGTAAATTACCACTGCAGCATTTCAAGGAAAGTAGGTTAAAATATGAATTTGTTATATGTAGCAGTTTCACTGCTCCTCATTTAAAAATATCTTGTTTTTTAATTAGACAGGAGGCCTTCTTTAATAATGTAATATATATGTGCTCAGTTATTGCAGAAATGTCACTTTTTCCTGGGCAACAGAGGACTATTGCTGAGATCATACTAATGTAATTGCTGCAACAATCACCTCTTGCTCAGTGTAAAAATGTGGCATATATTAATTCTGTAATTATAATTATCATATTATTATTTTCTGAAAAAAATAATAATCAACACTTGGTGAAAATTCCTAACTCATGAAAGGGAACTCCAGTCAAAAATCTTATGGGAATGTTGAGGCGGTTGATGCTTTTATTATTGTATGTAACCCTGAAAGGAAATACGAGTATAACTCCACAATGTGGACTTATACTTAGAAAGTTTCTAATCTTTCCCACCCCCACCTCCCACACAACAAAATGTTTTTTCTGATATTTAACATTTGTGACAGATTTAGCAGGATGTGCAGTTTAAGAAGTCTTCATTTTCAACACTACCATCAGTGGTTTAAAGAGGTTGTAAACCCCCGTGAAGGAAGAAAAAAAAACACGCAACTCAAAGACATAATGAACTAGTAAGCATCGTATGCTAGCTCATTATGAAATACTTAGCTTAGAACTAAGCCCTGCAGCGGCACCCACATGCCGCTGACACAGCCGACATCTTCCCCAGTATTTCTTCTGGGTTTGCGGGCTCCATGGCCTGAGCCATGATGACGTCACTCCCACACATGCACGCAGGAGCTGCTGGTCACGCCACAGGCCCTGAAGAAATGTGCAGCCGTTCCTTCAGAGCGCATGTGCCGTTTACATAATCAGAGAAGTATACTGTAAATATCTCCTAAAGGGTGCAAGTTTAGGAGAAATTTACAGTACCTACAGGTAAGCCTTATTATAGGCTTACCTATAGGTACAAACAAACAAGGGAGTTTACTTCCTCTTTAAAGTGGAGGTTCACCGTAATTCTTTTTTAAAAAGCCAGCAGCTACAAATACTGCAGCTGCTGAATTTTTAAAAATGGACACTTACATGTTCAGTTCGGCAGCCGAAGCCGAGCTACTGCTCGGCTCTCGGCTTCCCCCGCCGCCATCCTCGGGGAGGGAATCGGGAAGTGAAGCACCCCGGCTTCACTGCCTGGTTCCCTACTGCGCATGCGCGAGTCGCGATGCGCCGTCCTCACTGGTCCCCGCTGTGTTCTGGGAGCCGTGTGTTTCCCAGAACACAATGGGGGGGGGGTGACGCGAAGGGGCGGGATTCCCGTGGGAGTCTATACCCGGAAGTGGTGCAAATACCTGTTTTATACAGGTATCTGCACCCCCTCCCCCCTGAAAGGTGCCAAATGTGAAACCGGAGGGGCGGAGGGTTCCGAAAAGCGGAGGTTCACTTTTGGGTGAACCTCCACTTTAAGTAGAAATCTAAATTTGAGTTTAATATTATCCTATGGATCTAGATTTAGCAGACTTCCTTGAAGGTTTTTGTGTGGGATTTCAGTTTTTTATCAAATGAATTCTTTGCTGTTATTGCTCACTGTCATACCCCAATCTGTGGGTGAGGTGGCAACTGGTGATGCATGAACCACTGAACATATTGGACAAAATTGTTTGCTCAGATTCAGGTCTATGCAGAAAATGTGGTAGCTAAAACAAGGATTTAGCTAGTGGGGTAGCCAGATGGTAAAGCTAAATGTCAGGAGCTGAATTATAAACTCTCAGCAGATAGGCTGTCTCCCCTGAGTCAGTTTTAATGCAACATTTTCTTGCTTGACTGGAGTGTACCTCTAAGTTGATACTCCCCAGGCAGAGTGAAGACAATGTATCAGCAGTTAACAGTTTTTCATCACTTTTATTAGGACATCTACTAGTTAATATCCCTATATCCAAAAGTGTTCCAGGTTCAGATTTATGCAAAATCAATACTAGTACAATTCTAGTGCCCCGTTGAGGGTTTGTTATTCTGTTTTCAGGCTTTTTGTTAGTGTTTTTGCTAAAGATCATTTTGCTGTTACAAACTGTGAAATATCTACAGTCTCAGCCTTACAGGGCCGGCCCTACCATGGGACCCGATGGTACCCCGGTCCCAGGCGGCACTTTAAGGGGGGCGGCAAGTTGCCGCCCGTCAGCCAGCGACATTCCGTGTCTCCTACTAATTTTCCTTTCCTGTGTCCCCGATTTTCCAGCCGCCATGTTTAGTGTCCGGCGCCCTGTGATTTGACGAATGGGGGTCATGTGCGGTGTGGGGCTGGCCTGTCAGCGATCGCTCTAGAAGTCCCGCCTCCACACATGACCGCCATACGCCCAATCACAGGGCACCGGGAAACACGAACATGGTGGCGGGAGACAAGCACTGGAAGTGTGAGCTGTCTTCCCCTCCGCCTGTCCCTCTGCTTTGTTACGGGGCGGTGGAGATGGGATCATGGAGGTGCAGGCGTGCAGCGTCTGACACCATGGAGCGGGCTGCGGGTGGATGGCGCTGGCGGGAAGTTGGGACGCCGAAGCAGTTCTGCACATCCAGTGCTGAGGTCCTGAGGAGAGTCCTGTGAAGAGCAGACAAAGGTAAGGAGGACTCAAAGGATGGATTCGCACCAAGCTGTGGGGAGGGGGTCGGGTGTGAGTAGTGCAGGAAGTAGGACTCCTACTGTAGGAGTCAGGTGGGTCTGTGTAGTAGGTCAGTGTAGGTGTAAGGTCGGTGGGTCAGTGTATGTGTCAGTCAGTGTAATAGTCAGTGTTGATGTCAGGTCAGTGTAATGTGAGTAGTGTAGGAAGTAAGAGTGAGGTAGGTGTCAGGTAGGTCAGTGTAGGTGTCAGGTAGGTCAGGTAGGTCACTGTAGGGGTCAGTGTAGGGGTCAGTGTAGGGGTCAGGGTAATGGTCATGTAGGTCAGGTGGGTCAGTGTAATGTGAGTAGTGCAGGAAGTAGGGGTCAGTGTAGGGGTCAGGGTAATGGTCATGTAGGTCAGGTGGGTCAGTGTAATGTGAGTAGTGCAGGAAGTAGGAGTCAGGTGGATCAGTGCATGTGTCACGTAGGTGTGTCAGGGGGTCAGTGTAGGGGTCAGATAGGTCACATGTGTTCAAAAAATGTGCAGCGCTATGTGGTTAAAACCATGTGTGAAATAAATGTTAAACCTTGAAATGTGAAAAATTAATATATGAAAAATAAATTAAAAAGAAAACTAATGCAGAGTCCAAAAAGAACACAACATAGTCCGTGAAGAGTTAATTCCAAAAGCAAATCCGTGAAGGGTTAAGGGCTATAGCCAATAAAGAGACTAGGGTCTAGTGGAGCATAATAAAATAAAAATAAACATTTCTTGATCAGTTTAGGTCGATATGTATTCTTCTACATATGTTTGGTAAAAAAAATGCAATGTGTATATTGATTAGTTTGCGCAAAAGTTATACCGTCTACAAAATAGAGGATAGATTTATGGCATTTTTATTATTATTATTTTTTTTTTTACTAGTGTAGCGGGGTCTGGTGATCTGCGATTTTTAGCTAGACTGTGACATTGCGGTGGACAGATCAGACACTTTTGACACTTTTTTGGGACCAGTGACATTTATACAGCGATCTGTGCTATAAAAATGCACTGATTACTGTGTAAATGTCACTGGCAGGAAAGGGGTTAAATGTGTTCCCTGGGAGGTGTTTTTAACTGGGGGGGGATGGGACTGACTGTAGGAGGAGAGAGATCTCTGTTCCTAATCACTAGGAAGAGCAGATCTGTCTCTTCTCCCCTGTCAGAATAGGGATCTGTCTGTTTACATTAACAGATCCCCGTTCTGGCTCTCTGGAGCGATCACGGCCACCAGCCACGCACAGGTCCTTTTATACTCTTTTACATGTATAGAGCCATGACAGGTCCACTTTAGTTATCATGATATAAAATAATGAATGTGGGGTATTTGGTGGGCGTGATTTTTTTTTTTTGGGGGGGGCAGCATTTAATTCTTGGTACCAGGCAGCACAATGTCTTGGGCCAGCACTGCAGCCTTAGAAAATTGTTTATCTTGGTTTGCCTCAAACAGGACAAAAAATGTCTAGTATAAGACAGTATAAGTATGATTTAATCTTTTAGATCCCAAACTCCATATGCCAGGATAGGTGTTAATATGATTGGTGGTTGTTGGTATATTTTAAGTAGTTGTTAATACTTATGCCGTGATGCATGACTTTGCATACAAAGGTGGTTAAGGTGGATAGTTTACAATAAAACTGAAGGGCATATTTAAAGGAGAAATCTAAAGCTTACTCTATGGCTTTAGCTTTGTTTAAACACAAATTTGCTTCCACTCCAGGCTACCTTCATAAGTGCCAAATAAATGCATTAAAGGTTTTTCTTGCACTTTCCAATAAAAATGTGATATTAGGTGTGATTTGTTTTATTTCTACCCTTTGTCACCATGTTCAATTAGACACCAATTCAAAGCTGTTTTATTTTTTACATAATTACATCTGACTGTTTTGTTGTCTTTTATAATATGCTGACTACTTGCTGTGGAGAAAGTATTGTCTGAACAAATTCATGAGCCACTACTTCTTTCATACTGTAATTTAGTGTCTTTTATCAGCGGTATAAAAGAAAAATCTGCTAAATGTAATTGGATTTAAATTGGTCTTAAATTGCAATCAGAGCCAAAGGAAGGTTAGTTATGAATGTGGAGGCTTTACAGTGAAACAAGCAGAACCTTCAAAATTTAAACTTGTGTCATGTAAATTATCACATTATTTCATTAGCAATTAATTCAGTGGGAACCATGATGCCTAACTGAATGCTGTTGTAAATGTGGTTGTAAAGTAGAGGAAGCACTCCAAAGAACTGGAGATATCAGACTATGGCTTACTGCAATAGCAGTGCAACTTTTTGGGCATGATTTGCTGAGGTTAAATACAGTAGTTGCTACGATTAGAGGTATTTAGTATCTCTCACAGAGATTACAGTACACCCCTGACAATTTTATCATCTGCTTATCTTTCCAGAAGAAAGGACCCATCTTTGTTCAGGTTTCATTGATTGTCATTGGCATGCATGGCTAGAGATTATACAGTGAGGTATACTCAGTTGCCTGCAAAGTAGTCTTTATATTTTGTGTCCCACAGGTGTGCCTTTTGGTTTTCTAAAAATGTGATTATAACTCACTTCATCAATAGTATTTCTCAGTCTTCTTTTTTTGATTACATACCGGGACTATTTCAGCAATGCATAAATGCATAATGCTTTTTTAAGAGGAACTACAAGTGAAAAGTAGTTGCTGCCATAACTGCCTCAATACTGGGCACTTTTACCCCCTTCGTGCCCAGGCCAATTTTCAGCTTTCAGAGCTGTTACACTTTGAATGACAATTACACAGTCATGCAACGTTGTACCCAATTTTTTTTTTGAGTCAGATAGAGCTTTCCTTTGGTGCTATGCAATCATGACTGGGTCTTTTATTTTTTGCAAAAAAAATACGAAAAAAGGCTGATGTGTGCTGATGAGGCTGCACTCATAGGCTGCACTGATGGGCACTGAAGAGACGGCACTGAAGGGCGCTGATGAGGTGGCACTGATGAGGAGGCACTAATATTCAGCACTGATGGGCACTGATAGGTGCCACTGATATCCAGCACTGATGAGCACTGATAGGCAGAACTAATGGGCACTGATAGGTGGCACTGATGGGCACTAATATACGGCACTTATGTGCACTGATTGGCAGCACAAATGGGCACTGATGGGCTGCACTGATGGGTGGCACTGATGTGCACTGATGAGCAGGTACTGATGGGCACTGAAAGGCTGCACTGATTGGCATCACTGCAAATCATTCTCTAAATGGCACCCATGCTAAGCAGCCAACCTTCTATGTTCAGAATGAGGGCAGCTGCTTCGTGTGAGACCTGGAAGCAAGTGGAGATCACTTGAGTAGCGGTGTCCACTTCAGTGATTTCCAGCTTCCAGGGACATTGGGCAGATATGGTATATGCATAGTTACATTGGTCCACTCTGGCCAGTTATAAAGTATCTGGCCACGTATAAAGTATCAACACCTGGAATTCCTTTTTAAATAAAATATACTATATATTTATAAGAAACAGAATATTAAATTATGCTGCTTCATGTTGGAACATGTCAGAAATGTATTCATGCAGATGTTATTGAATATCCAAAGCTATTTGAAAACAAAACAAGGCATTTTTTCAATATTGCTTTTTCTTGTTATGCAACACTGAAGAAAAGTAACAATTAAAAAGAATGAAAATGAAATTTAAAAAAACCCTGAAACAATAGCAATAAAAAAATGCAGAAAACGAATAGCTAGGGGGAGAAAAAAGTTACTTAGGGATGATTAGTGTTAACTATGGGTTAATAAGGTGTTACATACATTTCTTTAAAAAAAATCACCTGTACAGTGATGTCATATGCAGACCAAAGATCACACATTTGATCTACGTTGTACATATGAATGAAATATATACAACAAAACAAAACATTGATTCATTGAACTTAAGCTGGCCATACTGTAGATGGATTGAAATTCAGCTGGTTCAGAAGGGACTGTCTGAATTTCAATCAATCTGTGGGCATTCCCATTCAAGATCAAGTCAAACTAAACACTGACTGTTCTCGAAGAGACTCACTGGAAAATTTAGCTTCAATCAGTGTGGCAGTGTTGACAAGCGTATTCTGACAGCAAGGAAGTCCTGACTGTCAGAATACAATAGTGCAGTGGCAGGATTCCTGCATCCAACACAAATGTGTGAATGGGGGAATTGGTTCAATTTGTTTTCATTCAGCCCGCTGGCTGAACGAAAAAATTGAGCTATGTATGGCCAGCTTTACTCATTGACAATTGCAGACTGCTCTTGCTGTGTGATACAAAAAAACTATTGACAGCTGGTAGTTACTGGTAATAGCAGCAGGGGAAGTAGCACCAAGGGGAGAGGAACTGGATATTAGAGAGACTTCCTAAAAAAAATGTTGCTAAAGTTTTTTATAATGTTTCTCTAATGTTCTGAATACTGAAGGAGGTATACATAAGTAAAAAAAAAAATACAATAAAAGTTGTTATCTGTAAAAAGACAATAACTTTTGGTCTCAATGATTGTTCCCTGATATTTTCAGGAAAGGGCAATCATCTGACCATTAATTTTAATTGAAAAATATGCCTTTATTTTGCCAGAGTAACAAAAACATACAGTATATAAATAGGTTCTTCCTTAATTATTAACTAGTAATTAATAGTTTAGTTCATGAATCTCTATGATCCACATTTTTCCCATTAAAAAGTTCTTCTCTGCAGAGTTTCTCAAGGGTTCTTTTTGAAAACAGAAAACCACAAAAGATTTTCATTGTGTAACTAAATGTATGCATATGAAAACATGGTATGCCATGCATCACTTTTACAGTATATGCATAATTCTACATTAGGTAACACACTTCATGTTATAGTGCTGAAAATCTTTATTATTTTATGCAAACGACCTTTTTTAACTACAGAAAACTCAATGGGCAGACAACATCATTGACAAATTAAAATGGCAAGCATACATAGCAATAATTAGTTAAAACACCTATATAACAAACTCACAGAGCTTTATTGATTTTGCAACCATATGTTGATAGTGTTTACAAATTTTCCATTATAATGTCCCCTACTGAAAAAACGTTTGCTAAATTCTACACAGAATTTATTGTCAGGAGATATAGGGTAGATTTATTTATAGTACTGACCATGAGCAATTATAATTGATGACATAATATTAAGTACAAACATAACATGATCAATTTTCAACATAGACACCATTAGGCTAACCAATAGCAGGCAGACTTCCTAAGCATCTCTGACATTTATCCATCACTGTGATAACTGTCAACATAACTCTAATGTTGTTATAATACCACAGCCACCTAATTATACTCCCCATGGTTAAACGGGTAAAGGGGTTGTAAAGTCAGAAGTTTTTTTTTATCTTAATCCATTCTATGCATTAAGATAAAAAGCCTTCTGTGTACAGCAGCCCCCTTCAGCCCCCCTAATACTTACCTGAGCCCCATCTATGTCCAGCGATGTCCACGAGTATCTCAGCCATCCGAGACTCTCCCTCCTAATGGACTGAGACACAGCAGTGGTGCCATTGGCTCCCATCTTTCAATTTAAAGTCAGTTAGCCAATCAGGAAAGAGAGGGGGCAGGGCCTGGTCATGGCTCCATGTTTTAATGGACACAGGGAGCTGTGACTCGGCTCGGGTGCCCCATAGCAAGTTGCTTGCTGTGGGGGCACTCAACAGGAGGGAGGGGCCAGGAGCACAGAAGAGGAGGATCCAGGCTGCCCTGTGCAAAACCAGCTGCACAGAGCAGGTAAGTATAACATGTTTGTTATTTAAAAGAAAAAAATAAATAAGAGTTTACAATCACTATAAGCTTTGAGGGGCAGAGTGGAATGTGTTGGAGGCTTTGCCTGGTGGGAGCCCAGGCTGGCACTGCCTTCACTCCAATACCAGTGGGTCTGCATTGATGTGCGGTTTCACGGGACATATCTTTTGCCTTATAGTTGCTTGGAGCCGAGACAAGCTCCTTCTCTGGCTGGCACTCACAGTGGTGGACACAGGATTGTTTTGCGTTGTAGCCTAAGCGACACACATTTTTTATCATCAGTTCACATTATCATATGTTAAGCTGAAATAAAGACTAGACCCTCTGCACATGCTTTTTCCTTTCTGGTTTAACTACTAGCACTTGCCCAACTTGACCTCCTCTTTCTTCATAGTAACTTTACAGTAGGAGTTTTCACAGCAAGTCATTATTATAATATTTCTGGTTATACCTTCCTTTCATTATCCTTACCACACTGTGAAGGCTATCACCTTCTACATACCTCACTTGTCCAACAAACTTTGGATGGAACAACTATCTGAGACTAATTTACTAATTTTTGAAGTAGGACAACAATGAGAAACTATTTGAATTACTCTGGCAGGCAGAGCAGCAGTCTGAAACCCTTTATTCTATATGCATAAAACAGTGCTCCATATTGAAGTGGAAGAAGGAAGGTTGGAAGAAACAGGTTGAATTGTTCATAAGTAAGCCAGAGGAGCACAAATCTCATGAGGTTGGAGTGTCAGGGTTTCTTTATGTGCTGGTGATGATTCTCTAACTTTGGGAGCTGAAAGTAATAAAATGCTCCAACTGGTATTGCTGGTTTCTTAAAGAGTAGTACGGTGAGAACTTAAAGAGGAACTGCAGTCTGCTCACATAATTTGCAATAAAAATATTTTTGCCATTCTGAAGCCTTCCTTCGTCCACTTTGCATATTCTTTTATATATACTGTGATTCTGTATTTGCCAAGTATGCTGCAGAAATCTCCCTCCACTGAGTCTGGCTGCAACCATTTGAACTGTGGGCAGATGAAGCTGCTGCCTGCTCACTTCCTGGATTTACAGAGGCACACCTCCAGCTCTGCAGCCCTGCAGCTGTCATTGGTCCTCTTATGACTCACCCCCTCCCTTCCTGGCAAACTCTCACAAGAGTGAGAAAGAGAGCCGTGCATGATGTCATAAGCTTAGGCTTTTTACCAGACAAGAAACAGGAAGTGGGCTGTATAAGGTATTTACTGGCAGAAGAAAATGTTTTACTATCCAAAGTTAAAACAACACGTGCAGAGATTTAATAGATGGAAAGTTGAAATAATGACTGAAGGTCTGCTTTAAGGAGAGAGTTCCCTGACTTACTGAAGACTACAGTGTGGGTAAAGCAGATGCATTACTCATTTATTTTTAAATATTTTGCAATGTGTACAATAATAATGCATCAGAGATGTATATATTTCCTTTACAGAAATACTTTATTGAATGTGGGTCAGGCATGCAATTTTTGTAGACTGTGCAGCTGCACAAGGGCCTTCTGGGACTTAGAGAGCCCATTCATACTATACGTAGGTCAGATGGGTGCTAGGACATCATCGATTTGCAGAAGGCACCTGGGCACAGCTCACATCTATCTAGCTGTTAATCGATACACAGTAATTAAGTGTTTTAACATGACCAATAGTTTAATTTGGGCCTAAAAATTGATCTTGCACCAGGGTCTATTGGTGGCTGATTTGAGATTACATAGTTTGCAAAATCACAGACTCTGTATTAGAAATACTCAGAACAACAGTTTACCAGCAACCAGGAGATTGACCAGATGGGTGACCAGTTGTTCTCAAGCAATTATATGATACAAGCAATGTCTTGCTTAAGTATTTTGTTCCATGCTGAAGGTTTGGGTTTAATTAAAGTTCCCTTTTAAAAAAAATTAACCGCAAATTTAAGATTACTAGAGTAGAGTTAAAGTGGAGGTCCACACAAAAATGGAACCTCCGCTTTTCGGAAACCTTCCCCCCCTCCGGTGTCACATTTGGCACCTTTCAGGGGGGGATAATACAGGTATTTGCACCCACTTCCGAGCATAGAGTCCCACCTTCCCGCCCCCCGCTATCTTCTGGGAAACACACAGGTCCCAGAAGACAGCGGGGCCAGTTAGGACGCACAGCGCAACTCGCTCATGCGCAGTAGGGAACCGGGAAGTGAACACTTCACTTCCTGATTCCCTCACCGAGGATGGCGGCGGGGGCAGCCGAGAGCCGAGCGATTGATCGGCTTCGGCTGCCGACATCGCGGGCACCCTGGACAGGTAAGTGTCCACTTATTAAAGTATTTGTAGCTGCTGGCTTTTAATATTTTTTTCTAGTCAGACCTCCTCTTTAAAATAAACCATTTTCTTAGTCCTTAATTACAAAGAAAGGCATAGAGAATATATACTGTCTTATTGAAGACATGTTCTGTCACTGCTTTTTCTATCCCATGTATTTACATTGTTTATTCAGGGAAAGTTTGAACGGTTTCAAGTTGGGATTTGAAGTGACCTTGGTTTTATTTGTATGTGCTTCGTATCATTAAAATGTTGTAATGAGGTTGTGATGTACACAGAATACGGAAAGGGCAAGTAAAAAGTTAGGAGCCAATGAGGTTGGGATGAAAAATTGTGCTTGTGGAGAGGTTGAGGGATTCATTATATTGATGCTATAGGGTATACAGCAGAGTAATAACTAGGCTTGCAATGGAAAGTAAATCTTGTCTGCCACTTAGTCCAAGTCTGCATCCTTTTGATTTGTGGGGATGTATTTTACCAGAGTGCGAGGAAAGTCATTACAGTCTATTGAAAGCAACGAGGACAGTTAAATATGTTTTAGATGGAATGGTACAAGACAAGCTAAATTGTTCATACAAGGTTTATGGCACAAGGCCATTATTTAAAAAGTCCTTAAAGTAAACCTTTCATAATCTGGGCAATTGCAGGATGAAAAAAAAAATATATAATTAGAGATTACCTCTAGTTAAAACTTATTGTGAAAGCAATCTGTAGAATTGCTGAATTTTATGCAAATTCCTGTAAAAATAGAACTTGGTCCCCCCCCCCCCCCCCACGTCATAAGCCTCCATAATGTTCATTCCTGTGCTAAAAGCATTTATCTTTCTATATGAACCCGTTTTTATAAATAACTTTATAGTCATTTAGTGTCATTATTTTTTCAGTACTTTATTTGATATACAACTTTCCCAAAAAATCCATGAACAAACATAATGTTTCCCTCTTTTGTCTTTTGTATGCAAATTACATATCAACAAGATTATTTTATCCATATCAAAATAAGTAACATGCACATATATAATATACAATATATTTACAACCACTTAAAGAGTATTCCTGGCAGGGCATGGCTCTATAATTCACATGTAGCTTTGTATGTTGCTGCGTGAACCCCAATTAGCCCAAACATACATGTATGCTGATATATAGGTATTCAGATATTCCACAGGAGTTTGCAGTTACAACCGTATAGCAATGAACCATTTACACTGAGCAAAGTTATAAACGCAACACTTTTGTGTTTGCCCCTATGAGCTGAACGCAGATCTTTGAATTTTTCTATGTACACAAAAGGCCTATATCTCTCAAATATTGTTCACAAATCTGTCTAAATCTGTGTTAGTGAGCACTTCTCCTTTCCAGAGATAATCCATCTACCTCACAGGTGTGGCATATCAAGATGCCGATTAGACAACATGATTATTGCACAGGTGTGCCTTAGGCTGGCCATAATAAAAGGCCACTCTAAAATGTGCAGTTTTACTGTATTGGGGGGTTCAGGGGTCCGAAAACCAGTCAGTATCTGGTATGACCACCATTTGCCTCATGCAGTGCAGCACATATACTTCGCATAGAGTTGATCAGGTTGTTGATTGTGGCCTGTGGAATTTTGGTCCATTACTCTTCAATGGCTGTGCGAAGTTGTTGGATATTGGCAGGAACTGAAACACGATGTCATATACGCCAATCCAGAGCATCCCAAACATGCTCAATGGGTGACATGTCCGGTGAGTATGCTGGCCATGCAAGAACTGGGATGTTTTCAGCTTCCAGGAATTGTGTACAGATCCTTGCAACATGGGGCCATGCATTATCATGCTGCAACATGAGGTGATGGTCGTGGATGAATGGCACAGCAATGGGCCTCAGGATCTCGTCACGGTATCTCAAAATGCCATAAATAAAATGCACCTGTGTTCGTTGTCCATAGCATACGCCTGCCCATACCATATCCCCACTGCCACCATGGGGCACTTGATCCACAACATTGACATCAGCAAACCGCTCACCCACACAATGCCATACACGCTGTCTGCCATCTGCCGTGTACAGTGAAAACCGGGATTCATCCTTGAAGAGAACACCTCTCCAAAGTGGCAGATGCCATTGAATGTGAGTATTTGCCCACTCAAGTTGGTTACGACGATGAACTGCAGTCAGGACGAGACACCGATGAGGATGATGAGCATGTAGATGAGCTTCCCTGAGACGGTTTCTGACAGTTTGTGCATAAATTATTTGGTTATGCAAACCAATTTTTTGCAGCAGCTGTCCGGGTAGCTGGTCTCAGATGATCTTGGAGGTGAAGATGCTGGATGTGGAGGTCCTGGGCTGGTGTGGTTATACGTGGTCTGCGGTTGGATGTACTGCCAAATTCTCTTAAACACCTTTGGAGACGGCTTATGGTAGAGAAATGAACATTCAATTCAAGGGTAACAGCTCTGGTGGACATTCCTGTAGTCAGCATGCCAACTGCATGCTCTAAACTTACGACATCTGTGGCATTGTGCTGTGTGATAAAACTGTTTATTTTAGAGTGGCCTTTAATTGTGGCCAGCCTAAGGCACACCTGTGCAATAATCATGCTGTCTAATCAGCATCTTGATATGCCACACCTGTGAGGTGGATTGATTATCTCGGCAAAGGAGAAGTGCTCACTAACACAGATTTAGGCAGATTTGTAAACAATATTTGAGAGAAATAGGCCTTCTGTGTATATAAAAAAAAGTTATAGATCCTTGTGTTTAGCTCATGATAAATAGGGGCAAACAAAAAGTGTTGCGTTCATATTTTTGCTCAGTGTATAAAGGTTGGTGCTCTAGAGCAGGGGTCTCCAAACTTTCTAAACAAAGGGCTAGTTTACTGTCATCCAGACTTGAGGGGGGCCGGACTGTGGCTATTAGGAGTAGAAATTGTCATGGCATCAGTGGGAGTAAACAGTGCATCTTTGGTATTAGGGGGAGGAATAGTGCCCCATCATTGGTGTCAGTGGGATGAATAGAGCCCAATCATTGGTGTCAGTGGGAGGAATAGTGCCCCATCATTGGTATCAATGGGAGAAATATTGCCCCATTGTTAGGGTCAGTGGAAGGAAAAGTGCCCCAAGGGCTGGATAAAGGCAAGCAAAACGGCCCATCTGGCCCCTGGGCCGCAGTTTGGTGACCACTTCGCTAGAGTGTACTATTACATTTTTGGTGAATTTATTGTATACGATAAATCTTCATTAATGAGGCCAATTGACTGGTCCTTGAACTGGTAAAAATGTCCCCTTGGTGTGTCAGTAGTAAAATATTTTCTATGAGTTTATGTACACCTACATACAGTATTTGTATGTGTTTACCATGGCATATCTGGTATATTTGATAAAAGGGACAAAGATAAATATACAATATATGCAATAAGTGGTGTGAATAGAATTATTCAAAGAAATATAGAAACAAATATGATATCTTAAATCATCTATGACAATGTGGCACGAATAAAATAAGATTTTGAAAAACATATATTGTTGGTTTATATTAAACAAGATAGTTAATTTTTAGTTTTCCTGCAACTGGTGTTAATGGGACCTGTTAATAATGGTCAAAGCTGACCACTTTCTTCATCATTTGAGATGTTATTCCATTTCTCAGTGTGGCAAGTAATTAGTTTGTACTTTTCAACAAAGTGAGTAAAGACTCTGTTATTTTCAAAGCACACAATGCTGTTGTTTGAAAATACTGTCATTATTACTGCGTAAGGTCTTTAAATTGCTGCTGCAAATCTGACTCACTTCAAAAGAGAAAAGAGTCTAAAACTGGCATTTGATTTTACACTATAAGAAATGCATGGGCTTTTCAAAGGTATTGGCAGACTGATTTACTAAAGCGCTAATTGTTGTTTAGGCTCAGGCTACATGGGCTGTATTCAAACAAGTTATGGGGAAATTTAAGAATTAAGAATTTGGTCCAGTTCAGTTTGGCCTCTAAATATTAGAACTATTTATAGAATTCCATATACAATGCTTTTGATTTTAGTAATATCAGCCCAGCTCTATTGTTTTTGACTCAGGGCTTTCGGTGCTGAAAACTGTCTCTATAATTAAAGCTGAAGTCCAGTTTGGATGAATAAATATTAATTAAATATTAATTAAGTAGTCCAGCAAAATAAAAAATCTTTCATTGCAATACCCACCTCAGGTTGAACGTACCTGGGGGGGGGAGGGGGGAATGTCACCACATTAGCCTGGACTGCCCTGCCTTTGGATTCATGACCACACTCTCATATATTTTTAAACAATAAAGAATCAATTCGGTACCATCAAATACATTAACAATACCAGTGCAGTGTAAATAAATGAATTAGAAATGTCTGTGCAGTGCAATACAGTGCACTAATAATTACACTAAAAAATGCTCAGTGCCAAAATACTCAAATTTTCCGTGACACCGCAACTGTGCTCTTCCTCTGCACCAACTATTTGCACACCACACTCACCAGAAACTGTTGACCCCTTTAATAAAAAAGGAAGCCAAATGTGCTTTATTCACATAATTGCATCTTCTCCATATGCAGCTAATCATTGTCAAAGCCTTCTCCATGGATAAATATGTGACTACTGCATCTTTAAACATCTCTGTGGCTTTAAGAAGCTCAATAGTGTATCCAGTATTACATATGTAAAGAAATCGGGAAGGCTCTCATAGTGTAGTAAACATATTTAATAATGAAAAGCAATAGAAAATACACTTACATTAAAGTTTAGAGAACAAGCATGGCAATTACACACCAGGATTGGCAGTTTGCACTCCACATGCATTCCAACAAGCAGAAGTGACATGTCACGGGAAGCCCCATCCTAAGCATTTCATCAATTATGATGTTAGGAGGCTCCTGATGATATCACACATAATTGACGAAACATGTTGCATGGGGCTTCTGGGACACATCACTTTTGCTTGTTGAAACGCATGTGGAGCACAAAACCAGTGTTACTAGTGTGTAATTACCATGCTTGTGTTCTAAACTTTAAAGCCCTGTATACACGATCGGATATCCTATGGATTCTAATCCGATGTTTTTTTCCATCGGAAATCCGATGAAACTGTCTTCCATCAGTCTTGCCCACACACCATCAGTCAAAAAACTGACCGTTTCAAACGCGGTGACGTAAAACACTCCGATGAGCCGAGAACAATGAAGTTCAATGCTTCTGAGCATGCGTCGACTTGATTCTGAGCATGCGTGGGTTTTTTATCCGATGGAGTTCCCCACAGACGATAGTAATTTGCTTTCGGATAAATTTAAAACATGTTCTATTTTTAAACACTGATGGAAAAAAGACCGATGGGGCCCATACACGATCGGTTTGTCCGATGAAAATTGTCCATCGGACTGTTTTCATCGGTAAAACCTATCGTGTGTACACGGCTTAAGTGTATGTTTATTGCTTTTTTTACATTAAATAATTTTACTACATTATGAGAGGCTTCTCCATCTCTGTACATATGTAATACTGGGTACACCATCAAGCTTCTTAAAGGTGAAAAACATTTAAAGGTGCAGTGGTCACATATTTATCCATGTATACAAGATGAACCAGGAGATGGATTGGAGAATGATTGGAGTCTATTAGCCGTGTATTTATAAGAGGCCATTTTTTTAATAAAGCACATTTGATTTTCTTTTAATTAAAGGGGTCAACAGTTTCTGGTGAGTGTGGTGTGAAATAATTGGTGCAGAGGAGGAGCACAGTTGTGGTGTCATGGAATATTGTCACACATTTTAGACTGTTCTAGTAAGAAGCACTTTTTTAGTGTAATTATTAGTGCACTGTATTGCATGGCACAGACATTTTTAATTTATTTATTTTCACGTTATGGTTATACGCTTATGGTACATTTAGCTCATATGTGTGCATGCTCAGTAATTCCAAGAAAAACTTTTTTGGGGATACTTTGATTATACATTTTTTGACTTTTGTTAAGGTTTGATGACATGCAGCTCCTTTCACTTTTGTACCTTATAATTTGTTGTTTGAAGTTTGTTATATCATTCTCACATTTGTTTCACCGGTCTAACAGTAGATTTCTGTTGGATAGGGGAGGCTACACACAAATCAAAATTCAGCTAGTCCCTGCTGAACTGGCTGAATTTCAATCCATGTCTAGATTATCATTAAAACTATTACTCTGTAGTAACTTTATCCATAGTGAAAATTTTCTGTACTGTATGTTTAGAGTTTACATTGCCTGCTCTAAAGTGTCACAACACCAGGAAGGTGCCATCAAATTTAAATGAACTGTTAATAAATTCTATTAAAGGTAATGTGTTTATAATCACAAATCTAACTTATAATTATAAATATAAAATTTGTATGGTTTAGACTGCAAACATAGAAGACAAGAAAACAGTGGGTAGGGTGAGGGAATAGTGGCTAGAATGCTGTAAAACTGTTTGTAACACAAGCTTTTTTTATCTATTTGATATGTTGGAAAATGAATAAAGAAATAATAATAATAAAAAAATAAAATTTATAAAAGTATTATTTGTTTTTGCGAAGAAATTTGGGAAAATACATAGAAACCATGGTGCACAATTTCATTTCGTAAATAATTCCAGCTGTTAAATTTATAAGACCTCCAAAGAGTGACATATGGGTTTTTGATCTTGTAAAAACACCTTGTACTTGTAATTCAAACTGATCGACCTTGA
Organism: Rana muscosa; assembly: GCA_029206835.1. Classification (NCBI taxonomy): domain Eukaryota; kingdom Metazoa; phylum Chordata; class Amphibia; order Anura; family Ranidae; genus Rana; species Rana muscosa. Next base: position 588,715,531 of record CM055121.1, read on the forward strand.
CTGACTTTCATTAAAAAGGTGTACAGAGGACAGGTTCTGCTGCTGATTAAAGGTCTTTGGTGGCAAAAAATCCCCCCTGGTAACATAAACAACTCAAATGATTAGAAAACAACAGATCTTTCAAAGTTTAATGACAGCACTAGGTAGCATCTGTTTTATAATGTTTAGTACCAAAATGTTAATCTCACACAACACAATTGCGCTGAGATAAAACCAATATTGATTGACCTCACAAAGCTCTGTCTCATAAACTAAAGTAGGTAACAAGCTTGTAGCAATGAAATAAGCAAGTTGCAAGCGTTAAAGGAATAGAAAGATGGATTAAAAAACAGTACTGCAATACTATGTGTTGTGCATGAGTTCAGGGGCAGACATACAGTCTACAGCTAATCAGTATGTTCAGTACAATGTTCAATGTACAGGAAGAGATAGTCTTTTTATTTGCTTATCTAACATTAATTTAGTCATTGCATTGTTAATCTAGTGACACATCTATAGCTAGACCACTGATGCAGTGAAACAATCCAGAATCACTACATTACCCTGTTAGTGCTACTACATCCTACACTTTCTTAAAATTACCTTGTTAGTATCCTTGTGGTTGGAAATATTAATTATTGTAGGAGAACTTTCAAGACTTAGGCTTCATGTACACGGGACATTGTTCAACCTCTCCTAAACAATTTAACTTGACAGCTAGAAACCAGAGTCTAAAAACGGCCGTTTAGCCGCGTTTACATGCCGAGTTTAGCCGTGTTTAGCAGCGTTTGCGTCTAGAAGCATTCAAAAACAAAATATATATATATTTTTTGTTAAAATGAAAAACGTCTGTAAACGAAACGCTGCTAAACACGAGTTGCCGCGTTTAGCTGCGTTTAGCCGCTTCAACTGCCTCTAAACACAGCTTCTGAACGCATTTTTGTTGGGTTCAAGAAAAAGCCTTTAAACACAACTGCCTAGAAATGACTATAAACGAACCAGTGTACATGTACTGATAAGTTAGAGGAGAGTTCAGGAGATGTTGAGAAAAATGCTCAACTGCTCCTAAACGTCCGTTTACCAGCAGCAGTGTACACGAGGCCTAAATAAAAGGCTTCATAGTATGATGGCAAACTAGGTGGCAACTGACGGGAGGTGCCAAATCTGTGCATTGGAAAACAGTGGGGCAATTTTCACTTCCTGTGTCTTTCAGGCACAATTATCATCGCATTCTTTCTACCATTTTTGCAGCATTTTAGTTACTCTTGGTTTAGCGAAGACACATTGGGGGTTATTTACAAAAGGCAAATCCACTTTGAACTACAAGTGCAAACTACAAATGCAAAGTGCACTTGAAATTGCACTGAAAGTGCACTTGGAAGTGCAGTCGCTGTAGATCCGAGGAGGACATGCAAGGAAAATAAAAAAAATGCATTTTAGCTTGCACATGATTGGATAATAAAATCAGCAGAGCTTCCCCTCATTTCAGTTCTACCCCTCAGATTTACAGCGACTGCACTTCCAAGTGCACTTTCAGTGTAATTTTGGAGTGCAATTTGCACTTGTAGTTTGCACTTGTAGTGCAAAGTGGATTTGCCTTTTGTAAATAACCCCCAATGACTCCCTCAATGGTGCAGGTAGAAAGAGGCTCATTCTTATCATGTATAGCCAACAGCCTATATATATATATATAGATACTGTGTGTGTATATATATATATATATATATACAGTCATGGCCAAAATTGTTGGCACCCCAGCATTTTTTTCAGAAAATCAAGTAATTCTCACAGAAAAGTATTGCAGTAACACATGTTTTGCTATACACATGTTTATTCCCTTTGTGTGTATTGGAACAAAACAAAAAAAGGGAGAAAAAAAGCAAATTGGACATAATGTCACACAAAACTCCAAAAATGGGCTGGTCAAAATTCTTGGCACCCTTAACTTAATATTTGGTTGCACACCCTTTGGAAAAAATAACTGAAATCAGTCGCTTCCTATAACCATCAATAAGCTTCTTACACCTCTCATCCGGAATTTTGGACCACTCTTCCTTTGCAAACTGCTCCAGGTCTCTCTTATTGGAAGGGCGCCTTTTCCCAACAGCAATTTTAAGATCTCTCCACAGGTGTTCAATGGGATTTAGATCTGGACTCATTGCTGGGAACTTTAGAACTCTCCAGCACTTTGTTGCCATCCATTTCTGGGTGCTTTTTTACGTATGTTTGGGGTCATTGTCCTGCTTGAAGACCCAAGATCTCAGATGCAAGCCCAGCTTTCTGACACTGGGCTCTACAGTGTGACCCAAAATCCTTTGGTAATCATCAGATTTCATGATGCCTTGCACACATTCAAGGCACCCAGTGCCAGAGAGGCAGCAAAACAATCCCAAAACATCATTGAACCTCCACCATATTTCACTGTAGGTACTGTGTTCTTTTCTTTGTAGGCCTCATTCCGTTTTCGGTAAACAGTAGAATGATGTGCTTTACCAAAATGGATAGTTCATGCTGACACTGATGCTCCCTATGTCTGCAGGACAGCTTGAATTTCTTTAGAACTTGTTTGGAGCTGCTTATCCACCTTTCGGACTATCCTGCGTTGCAACCTTTCAACAATTTTTCTCTTCCACCCACGCCCAGAGAGATTAGCTACAGTGCCATGGGTTGAAAATTTCTTGATAATGTTGCGCACTGTGAACAAAGACAAATCTAGATTTCTGGAGATGGACTTGTAACCTTGAGATTGTTAATATTTTCCCACAATTTTGGTTCTCAAGTCCTCAGACAGTTCTCTTCTCCTCTTTCTGTTGTCCATGCTTAGTGTTGCACACACAGACACACAATGCAAAGACTAAGTGAACTTCTCTCCTTTTTATCTGCTTTCAGGTGTGATTTTTATATTGCCCACACCTGTTACTTGCCCCAGGTGAGTTTAAAGGAGCAACACATGCTTGAAACAATCTTATTTATCCACAATTTTGAAAGGGTGCCAAGAATTTTGACCAGCCCATTTTTGGAGTTTTGTGTGACATTATGTCCAATTTGCTTTTTTCCTCCCTTTTTTTGTTTTGTTTCAATACACACAAAGGGAATAAACATGTGTATATCAAAACATGTGTTACTGCAATACTTTTCCTTTGAGAAATACTTGATTTTCTGGAAAAATGTCTGGGGTGCCAACAATTTCGGCCATGACTGCCATTAAGTTTTGATGATAAAGGTGGGGAAGGGCATAATTGAGCATGTTCTGAAGTAAACTTTCAATTATGGGAAATATTTGAACATTCAAGCCCATCTGAATTACTAAACATTGGCACGTATGATACTGTTTGAATGTCTACCATGTTCTGTACAGTGCTTTATGTTGTTGAGGAAAAATGCAATTATAATATACACTATATTGTCAAAAGTATTGGGGTACCTGCCTTTACACACACATGACTTTTAATGGCATCCCAGTCATAGTTTGTATAGTTCAATATTGAGTTGGCCCACCCTTTACAACTATAAATGCTTCAACTCTTCTGGGAAGGCTGTCTACAAGGTTTAAAAATGTGTAAATGGGAATTTTTGACTTTTCTTCCATTTGTTAGGTCAGGCACTGATATTGGACGAGAAGACCTTACTCGCAGACTCCGCTCTAATTCATCCCAAAGGTGTTCTATTGGGTTGAGATCAGGACTCTGTGCAGGCCAGTTAAGGTCCCCCACCCCAAACTTGCTCATTCATGTCTTTATGGACATTGCTTTGCGCACCGGTGCACAGTCATGTTCCTTTCACTGGAACTAAGGGGCCAAGCCCAACCCCTGAAAAACAAACCCACACCATAATCCCCAAAGCAAGTTTGGGGTGGAGAAACTTGACTGCCCTGAACAGAATCCTGACCTCAACCCGATAGAAGATTTTTTGGGATCAATTAGAGTTTAGACTGAGAGCCAGGCCTTCTCGTCCACATATGTGCCTAACCTCACAAATGCGCTTCTGGAAAAATGATCAGAATGGTCAAACATTCCCATAGACACACTCCTAAACCTTGTGGACAGCCATCCCAGAATAGTTGAAGCTGTTATAGCTGCAAAGGGTGGGCCAACGGAATATTGAACCCTACAGACCCAGACTGGGATGCCAAAAAGTTCATGTGCGTGTAAAGGCAGGAGTCCCAATACTTTTGACAATATAGTGTGTGTGAATAAATGTATTACTGTATATATATATATATATATATATATATATATATATATATATATCCATTACTGTATTTATTAAATATTGTGTACATGAATCACTAGATTTGCTTCTTTTTATTTCATTACGTTTTTTTTTTTTTTAATGCATCTATAACTGTGAAAAAGCTACATTAGTTTAAAGCTGACCTTTCTACCAAAACAAAACAAAAAAGAAACAAGGAAACGCAGCTGCATATAGATAAAAACACTTTATTTTATTTTTTTGGGGGGGGGACTTACAATATCAGTCCTTTCCTTTCACTTCTCCCAAGGTGCAGGTGACTTAACCTTGGCCTCCGAGCAAAGGCAAGTTGGCGCAGGTTTGGGGAGGAGGAGACGTGCAGTAGCATGCAGAAGTGTGGAGATTGGGAAAGTTAAAATCATTAACCACTTTCCTACAAGAGCAATTGTTTAATTTTTCACACTCATATCAAAATCTGCATTTTTTTTTCTAGAGACTTACTTTAAACATAAAATGGTAGAGATGCAGTTTTTTATGCCACACAATATTTGTATGTGTCAAAACCTTGTGAGCAGCTATATAAAAAACAAAAAAACAGATAAACACAAAAAGCTGCCAGCACTCCCCACTTTTCCTGAATATGTGATATTGCAAAAAAACTAAAACAAATGATTGCAGCGCTGAATGAACATAAAGTGCCAATGAATATATAAATATATGACTCTCCTAGAGTTGATAGCCACTATATTGAGTGCTCAATACAATATACCAATCCTCAATAAAGTGCAATGTGCTCTGAACTCCGCATAAATTCTTAATCTCATACAAATCATGAAAATAAAAAATGCAATTGCTAAAACAATCAATTGGTGAACAATATGATAGTGAATGTGAACAATGTGATAGTCCAAAAAATGGTGAAAAGAGATAGATGCTGTGAACACAAAATCTTCACTCTGAGCCACCTCTGTGCATATAGCAAAGCAATTCTTGTGCTGCCCTCCACCGGATGTGCCCTTTTCCTGGTCACTTCCTCATACGTCAGCCATCCATACCCCTCCTACTAGTTTTGTCACACCTCGTGACTTCCTCTGGGAGATCCCCCAGAGGAAGTCACAAGATGTGACAAAGCTAGTAGGAGAGGCGTGGAGGGCTGACATATGAGGAAGTGACCAGGAAAGTTTGTCTCAATGTGATGGACGGAGGGAACACTGCCAACCGGAGCTGCAGAGCCGGTTCCAAGGTGACACCATTGTCTTCACACATAGGTTTTTTGTTTCAATATTTGTACAACTGTTAATAAAATTAAAAAAATACACAAAACAAATTGTTGTACACAGACACAATATAATATCTAATTTACAGTAAAGTATAAAACATGAGGTTGCATCTAGTAAATGCAGACATGTCCAGCCTTAAAATTGTGTGTGCCCGTGAAATGTCAAAAGACTACATTAACCAAAGTATTCATAGGCAACACTTTAAAAGCCTTTAAAGGTTATCAATTTAGAATTAATGCTGAATGATTGCCCTATAATTATTACTTTCACTTCGATGATTGCGACAATACCCCATATGTGTGACACAGTTATTATATACATACACGTGCACATCCTATGCGTACTATTATACCGTATTTGAATGTGTGCGCAGTCTGTAAGGGTTACTTTTTTTTTTTTTTTTTTTAGTTTATTATTTCTTTCTTTAAACATGTATCTTAAATGCTACTACAGGAGGTTAAGCTGAATCACGTTAACGTTTTGGGTACTGTAAAAGCGATTAGGCAGCTCTTCAATACTAAGCTCATGACTACAGTTCATTATAAGCAGTTGATATTTAAATTTGAACCATATATGCTAAGCAATGAGTGTCATTTACCATCAAATGTGCATAGTTTGATGATACTTAAACACAGGTATAATTGCTGGATAAGGAGAAAATTTTAGTTTTATTATGCTGGAAAATATATTTAGCAACGTCACTTGTTTATAACATAAAATCAGCTTCATTAAAACTGTATGTCCTGCCAGAACATTTTTGGTTTTGAATAGAGTGGGGAAGGATTTGAACACAATATGGATTGTCATTGCTATCCAGGGGCTCTATTAGAGAGAAATCTTCTACAGCAACAAAGACAAAAATAAAATAAAAAAAATGTTTTCTAGTAGAGTAGGGGAATGCTGGAACACTTGCCGATTGTTTACTGCAGTCTCTGCCCCGTTGCAGATTTTCTCTCACTTTCTGTCTGGTAAAACCATTGTGACTGTGAAGGTGATGAGAAAGCTCTGCCATGGAGCCTCAGATAGCAGTAACCCAACAGGGATTTTAATCATTCTTCAATTTATGCAAAACGAACTGTTCCAGAGTTACATGTTACATCCCCTTTTAACCACTTAAAACCCCTGCCCCTATCTACCATTGTTTTTGATGTATAGATTTAAACATACCCCTTTAGTGGTAATTTTTATCAGGTAATATATCAGCAATCATGTTATTAAAATGTTTAAAAATAAATGGTAAAATGAAATTGTTTCTATTAAACAAAGTATACATACCATAGCAGCCAATCAGAGAATGGAGTTTATTAGTACATTTACTTTAATCTTCTGGAAGCTTCAACCTGGTTGTGTGTCATATGCAAACCTTTCCCTTCTTGTTCAAGACCTGTTTAGAAAGTAATTGATGTTTGTTTAACTGTGCACATCTTCCAAACAAAAAAAAAAACTATTGCACTTATAGATTTTAACAACCTCTAACATTTAAAAGAACTCATTCAATTAACTTTAAAATTCCATTGTCAGCCTGTTAAATAAAATTATAAACATCTTAGATTCCTGGCCAGTGCAGAAATGCTTTATTGTGTTTTATGGGTAAATTATGTTTTACCGTGTTAAATCATGCATGTGCATAGTTTATGCATTTTTTATGAAATAAATTCATATTGCTTTGTTTGAAATTAATATGGTTTTATAGCATTTAAATCTCTATTGCATATGACCTCAGGTGCCAGACGCATTCTTTACTATTCTGTTATCACTCTGTCACTCAATTCGACTTTAATTACCTGACCAATTAAATTCGTATTTTTATTTCTAATTGGCTGCTCAATTTGATACTCAATAATGTATCAAATAAAAAAAATCTGACTATATTTATAAAATTGAGGTTACTAAAAGAAACATATTCAGAAAGACTGTTGATCAGCCTTGCTTGCCATTAAAGCAGTTGATGTATTTTTAATTCACAGAAAAAAACATCAGTAAGTGATACATCAGATTGGTTGGTGGTAGTCATAGTAAATACTGCAGCATTACCTAACATAACATTGGTGACACCAGTGAAAAACTGTAAGGTTTGGCTAAAAGAAACCTTTTATGAGAAAAATGTAGAAGATGTCATTGCTGACAAATTTCTGATAATGTAAGTTGTCTGGTTGTTCTCCCTTCAATACTTTTCAGAGGGAATTTACTAAAGCTGAAGCATACAAAATCTGGTGCAGCTTCCAGGTTTTATTGTGAAAGCTTAATTGAACAAGCTGAAGTTAGAAGCTGATTGGCTACCATGCAAATCTGCACCAGATTCTAAATGCACCGGTTTTCGTAAATCTCACCCTCTGTGTTACTGATCTGGAACAAGCATGCACATGAGAAAATCATACTGAAGTCAGATCTGCATTCAGGTTAGTGAGGCCAATGGATCAACGTGACATACAGGCATTTAGCATTTTTAAAATAAGGGATTGGCATTGCAATCAGGGTTTTAGGAGTCTCCTGTATTCAATACCACACTAATATAATGTATACTCAGAAAGGTAGAAAAGGAATGTATCCATTGATCAAATTAAAAGCTCTAACACCACCATGATGAAAGCACTAGGTTGTTAATTATTACAGTATAGTATGTAATGGTGTGTTTTAAATCAATATGACTATTTTTCAGGAAAAAATTACTTAACACATATATACAGTTTTATACTTTAAAGCCTTATCAGTCTATGAAAAGGATGAGAGCTGACAGGTCATCAGAGAAGACAAGTATGTAAACCTACAGTAGGGATAATGTAGAGAAAAGTTCTAAGCTATGTCAATAAGTTTCCATCACCCTGTAGCTTGTCTAGTTTAAAGGGGTTGTAAAGGTTCGTTTTTTATTTTCTAAATAGGTTTCTTTAAGCTAGTGCATTGTTGGTTCACTTACCTTTTCCTTCGATTTACCTTCTAAATGTTTTTTTTCTTTGATTTCTTTGTCTGAATTTCTCACTTCCTGTTCCTCCTCAGTAAGATGTTCAGTAAGCTGTTCTGGCTGACTAAACACCACTCGGATGATGGTGTGAAGTTTACTGAGGAGAAACAGGAAGTGAGAAATTCAGACAAAGAAAAAAAACATTTAGAAGGTAAATCAAAGGAAAAGGTAAGTGAACCAACAATGAACTAGCTTAAAGGAACCTATTTAGAAAATAAAAAACAAACCTTTACGACCCCTTTAACTCTTTGGTGCTACTTTACTTCTATCACAGGTGGCTGATAAGCCTCCTAAGTGAAATCCTAGTGCAAGTGACAGATCCTCTTTGGGGAGACATACAACATAAATCCCAAGTGTTTTGCACCCATCATATGGGAATGCCAACATAAGAAAATTAGTTTAAACAAAGAAACTGGTCTGGATGAGACTTTTTAGGCATTCCACATATTCACAAATACAGGGTATATCCATATTTTATTCAAGATATATCTTAGAAAAATACATTAAAAACGACATATTGAGCTACATATACATTCTGTGGTTAAGATATATTGGGTACAATTCTTTACTCTTGTGTAGGAGTTTCCTGTAGTTAGGACCAGTCACTGATGCTCTCTCATTGTGCGGGGTAACTGGTTTTGTACACACCCCCTGTTATATTTTTCTGCCGGTTGCCTATAGTGGGCCTGTGGGTCTCTCCCACAAGTTTGCGCTTTGTACATGCAGCAGCCCAGTGGTGATATCATGGATTTTTTTTGTGGCAATGGAGAATTTTATTTTAATTAAAGTTTTTATGCCAAGACTTCAACTTTAAGGAAATATGTAGGTCTATGCTGTTTACTAAAAAAAATAATACACAATAAAGGGTGCGTTCACCTTTTGAAAAAAAAAATGCACATTTTTTGCAGGTAAATCTGCAGACCGCAAGTGCAATATCAGGCTCCTGCGGACTTTAAGAATAGCATACTTCCAATACAGGGAGGCAGTTACTTGAGAGCAGGAAGATCAATGAACATTGCAGTTCATTAAGAACTACAAACCATCAGCCACAATGGATGATGGCACTTGTAGTCTATTCATTCACAGGAAACTGTAAATAAATGATGCAGCCATGGGGGCAGAGCCCTGCGCGGCTGTGCTGCATTCAAATTGTGACAGCGGGTGCAGGGAGAGGATCCCCCACCTGCTGTCACAGGGAGGGGGGATAAGGGAAAGAGGGATGCTGAACATGGTACATGTTATATGCCAAATATAGGTGTAAAATGTAACATGTTCACAAAGGTGAACTTAGCCTTTAACATGCCATCTATGATCTGACTGTTTTTTTTTTTTTACAGTTTCTTTCCTGTATTCAGTGACCTCCCACAATGAGTTATATCTAGGCCTTGACAGGTGGAGGTATTAGTGTCTTTCAAACTATCCTCAGTAAAAGAGCAGTGAAATGGATTGTAGACATTAGATTTTGTGCAGAAGCAAATTAAGCGTCATATTTAAAACTGGAATTGCAATCAAGCACAACAAATAAATACGTAGAAGATAAAATGATAGCTACAACTAAAATAGAGCAAGGGAAATGTCATCCCATTTATATGCCTTTGGATCAAATGCTGCCTCTGACAATTTAATGCTTCAAGACTACATTTAATGCTCTCGTTTACATATAATCCTACTGTGTTCAACATTTCTATGCAAGAAAAAACTGTTTCCTCCCAAAGTAATATAATCATGCCTCGGGTTTTCACACTTAGAAATAAAATCCATCGTGCTGTATTTAAACCACTTTGCTTGCCGATGCTGAGTAACTTGTAATCTCAATACTCGATGTAAGCACATTCATCTTTTCTAAAGTGTAAAATGTAATAGCAGGGGACTGAGACCACTTGATAATCTGGATGAAGTATTCATGCTGAATTGGTATTCTGCTGGAAATATAAATGTATTTGCAATATGCTGTATTGTGCAGTAAAAGAAAATATGCATCTGCATTTATCATTCATGCTGAGGCTACCACGGAATGGCCGAAGTGGCCCTTGTAGCAGACAACAGCATTATATAAATCTTCTTTAAAGAGATAAGAATAACCAGTGGGAAGACATTACTGCTGCTTATGTACCTGTACACAAATTCAGCTTTATTTAGCTCATGTTAAAAAGAGTTTTGTATATTTTGTTTAACTACTTCAGTACCAGACACTTTCACCCCCTTCCTGCCAAGGCAAATTTTCATCTTTTAGCACCGTCACAGCTTAACCACTTCAATACAGGGCATTTTCACCCCCTTCCTGCCCAAGCCAATTTTCAGCTTACAGCGCTGTAACATTTTGAATGACAATTGTGCGGTCATGTGACGTTGTACCCGAATTCAATTTTGATAATTTTTTTCCCACAAATAGAGCTTTGGTGTTATTTGATGACCGACAATTTTGAAAAAAACACAATATTTTTTACTTTTTGCTATAATAAATATTGAATGCTAACTGAATTACAAAGAAAAACATATTTTGCAAAACAATGCCTGGTGTGTGGAGTATATTCATCTACTTTTTGACCTGTGATATAATGTCATCTATTGAGCAGCCAGGTGCTTTCTAGTTATTTCACTGTATGGAGTACCACTGGGTTTGAGGGTTCACTGTTTGATAAGGTTTTTATTGTTTGCAATGGTTAATGGAAGTCTGGAACCCACAGAAACAGGAGTGGAAGAAGTTTCTAGTTAATGTATTTTCTTTAAAGAACGCATAAATCCTTCTCTGTGACAGTCTACACCAGTACCAGATCCATCTACTATGTAATGCACAAGCATCATAAAGTTAAATAAAACATTTTGATATCTTATCTGAGTAAACCAAATCTGCCTTTGTTGGTGTCTCACTTGTTCTCCTTCCCAGAAACTGCAGCTCACAATGGGAGGGTTTCAGCAGTAGAAGCAGTGCTGCCATTCTAAAAAGCCATGCTGGACGAGATGTGGCCAGGTGCTGACTGACAAGCTTTAGGCTTGTGATTCAGCAGTGACAATGCTGATAGCCACACCCCCTGCAACATTTTTTCATCCCAATGTAGTGCAAGCAGGCAAGCCTACCTGACAATGGAAATGCTGCTCTGAATCAAGAAGCAGGACAGCCACAGAAGTAGGATAAGGTGGAATTCCATGGAAGTCTTGCATTAGTGGGACTTAGCAGGATATGGGGAAAATTATAAGTGCAGATGACCTTTTATTTTAGTGCTATTGCACATGTGTTTTTTAATGGGAGGTCATAGTTCTGCTGCAATAGAACTTACTAAATGTAATGTAGAATGCATTGAAGAAAAGTGCTTAAAGTAAGCTATTTTTTGGACATGCATACATGCAGTTTGTATTGATTGATAGCCTTAATGCCTCAACTATGATCAGTCAAACACTGTTATAGGGGAGCAGTATATGCCACAAGAATACATATCACTAGTACCAAATGACTGAAGTCAAAGGCTTTTTCTTTGTCTATTACCTTTTGACTACAGTCTGCTTTTCTGTATTTTATTATCTAATATTTATGTTGTAGACAAGCAGTTTACAAAAGGTTTATACAAAGGGGGTACATAAAATAGGCTTGTTGTGATAACAAAACAGGGATTTAGGTTATACATCTTTTTGTATGTCTGTCAGTGCCCTTCCTTTTGTGTCATTTATGAGTTTTTTTTAAATAACGTTTCTCTTTTTGTATGTCATTTTTGATAAGGTATGCATATTGTATTTAAAATTAATAAAAATAAATTAAAACATATACAAAGGAGTAGCATATGTTATTATGAATAGTAATGTACTAGCTCTTATAAGGTATAGATTATAGTATAAATCTAAAGTATAATTTATATAGGGTATAGACTGCTAACATGTTTAATTCTTTAAACACCACAAAGTACGGTATTTCCTTCTGAGAAACAGAAACCCCGGTGTCCATAAATATTGGTTATCAAAGCAATTTCAGGTATCTGTCCTAAATAAACACACCCTTTTCAAAGGGAATAAACTGTATCTGTCTTTAAAAACTGTGACCATAGATGGATGAAATAAAATTTTCCGCCAGGTCTGATCTAAATTTATTCAGTTCACAAATACCAAACTGGTACACCATGCACTTAGGTCAGAAACAGTCAGACCCTCCACTTTGAAATATTTGCTATTATGTTCTGTAGATAGAAATAGGTGCTTTAGGAGGGGACTCTAAAAATGTTAGATTCTCTCTTCAAAACAATTGCCAATCAGCACTGAAATCCATATTAACCCAAGTCAGAAGCAGATACTGTTTCCACGGTGAACAGCTAAAGACCACTTTCCCTTCCACCTTGAGGCACGTAAAGCAAAATAAGATGTCCAACCAAAGAATAAAATATTTAATCAACAATTATTTTTGCACCATAGCATGACTTCCACATGTGGCCAGTTCTCTGCACAGCACTGGGGCTTAAAGCCATGTAAATCTATTATAATACTGGAGTGTGGAACCCTGGGAAATTTCCAGTCTTCAGCTTCTTTACTGCCATTAGTTAATTAATAAAAAAAAAATAACAGTTACCTTTGGGCAGTCTTTTTGAAGCAAATAACCAATGTTGAATTTAGGTATGCTGCATGTAGGGTACAAGTGGGTACATTTGCATCAGCTACATACAGTTTACAGCGCTGTGTTACAGCATCAGTGCGGGACTTCCTATCTTTTTTCAGGAACAAAATGGAATAGAGCTGAGCACCTCAGCCATTTAGAGGAAGCCATGTATATATTGATAAATATACAAGAGTTCTTGTGAGTGGCTCAGCAGCACTCAACACTACTTAATTTTATTCCAGGAATGGGATGGGAAATTCCCAACCTGTTAGCAGAACACAGCTCTGTATACTGTATCTAGCTGATGCTACATACAGTACAGTTTATACAGTGCTGACAGCTGATGCATCAGTTAGTGAAATTAATAGTTTATTTAGGCCAGCTAGGCCCAAACAAACTATTTAAATCGTAGTATTCCTGAGGATAGGCTATAAGACCATTCCTCTGTGTGTTAAATTTTTGTACATTGGTAAACATGGCCCCCTTCTACGTTTTGTAGCTGCACCTGGTTGTATGGCCCCACTGATTCCTATAGGCAGCTAAATTCTGATTTTGCAGAGAACCTATAAAATACAGTGACTCTTTATGGAAAACATTCCCAGCTGGGTCAGCAGGGTCTTGCTGTTGCTTACAAAAGCATTTTGGGTAGCGATAGACAAATAGGAGACCTATATATGTCTTGGAAAACCTCTTTATTCTCCTCTTATATACACTTCTTTTTTTTTTTAATGTAAGGAAAAAAAAAAGAATATAGGCGCCCCTTTAATCCATGACTGAACAAGTGCACATAAATTCCACACAGGGCCGGCCCTACCATGGGACCCGATGGTACCCCGGTCCCAGGCGGCACTTTAAGGGGGGCGGCAAGTTGCCGCCCGTCAGCCAGCGACATTCCGTGTCTCCTACTAATTTTCCTTTCCTGTGTCCCCGATTTTCCAGCCGCCATGTTTAGTGTCCGGCGCCCTGTGATTTGACGAATGGGGGTCATGTGCGGTGTGGGGCTGGCCTGTCAGCGATCGCTCTAGAAGTCCCGCCTCCACACATGACCGCCATACGCCCAATCACAGGGCACCGGGAAACACGAACATGGTGGCGGGAGACAAGCACTGGAAGTGTGAGCTGTCTTCCCCTCCGCCTGTCCCTCTGCTTTGTTACGGGGCGGTGGAGATGGGATCATGGAGGTGCAGGCGTGCAGCGTCTGACACCATGGAGCGGGCTGCGGGTGGATGGCGCTGGCGGGAAGTTGGGACGCCGAAGCAGTTCTGCACATCCAGTGCTGAGGTCCTGAGGAGAGTCCTGTGAAGAGCAGACAAAGGTAAGGAGGACTCAAAGGATGGATTCGCACCAAGCTGTGGGGAGGGGGTCGGGTGTGAGTAGTGCAGGAAGTAGGACTCCTACTGTAGGAGTCAGGTGGGTCTGTGTAGTAGGTCAGTGTAGGTGTAAGGTCGGTGGGTCAGTGTATGTGTCAGTCAGTGTAATAGTCAGTGTTGATGTCAGGTCAGTGTAATGTGAGTAGTGTAGGAAGTAAGAGTGAGGTAGGTGTCAGGTAGGTCAGTGTAGGTGTCAGGTAGGTCAGGTAGGTCACTGTAGGGGTCAGTGTAGGGGTCAGTGTAGGGGTCAGGGTAATGGTCATGTAGGTCAGGTGGGTCAGTGTAATGTGAGTAGTGCAGGAAGTAGGGGTCAGTGTAGGGGTCAGGGTAATGGTCATGTAGGTCAGGTGGGTCAGTGTAATGTGAGTAGTGCAGGAAGTAGGAGTCAGGTGGATCAGTGCATGTGTCACGTAGGTGTGTCAGGGGGTCAGTGTAGGGGTCAGATAGGTCACATGTGTTCAAAAAATGTGCAGCGCTATGTGGTTAAAACCATGTGTGAAATAAATGTTAAACCTTGAAATGTGAAAAATTAATATATGAAAAATAAATTAAAAAGAAAACTAATGCAGAGTCCAAAAAGAACACAACATAGTCCGTGAAGAGTTAATTCCAAAAGCAAATCCGTGAAGGGTTAAGGGCTATAGCCAATAAAGAGACTAGGGTCTAGTGGAGCATAATAAAATAAAAATAAACATTTCTTGATCAGTTTAGGTCGATATGTATTCTTCTACATATGTTTGGTAAAAAAAATGCAATGTGTATATTGATTAGTTTGCGCAAAAGTTATACCGTCTACAAAATAGAGGATAGATTTATGGCATTTTTATTATTATTATTTTTTTTTTTACTAGTGTAGCGGGGTCTGGTGATCTGCGATTTTTAGCTAGACTGTGACATTGCGGTGGACAGATCAGACACTTTTGACACTTTTTTGGGACCAGTGACATTTATACAGCGATCTGTGCTATAAAAATGCACTGATTACTGTGTAAATGTCACTGGCAGGAAAGGGGTTAAATGTGTTCCCTGGGAGGTGTTTTTAACTGGGGGGGGATGGGACTGACTGTAGGAGGAGAGAGATCTCTGTTCCTAATCACTAGGAAGAGCAGATCTGTCTCTTCTCCCCTGTCAGAATAGGGATCTGTCTGTTTACATTAACAGATCCCCGTTCTGGCTCTCTGGAGCGATCACGGCCACCAGCCACGCACAGGTCCTTTTATACTCTTTTACATGTATAGAGCCATGACAGGTCCACTTTAGTTATCATGATATAAAATAATGAATGTGGGGTATTTGGTGGGCGTGATTTTTTTTTTTGGGGGGGGGCAGCATTTAATTCTTGGTACCAGGCAGCACAATGTCTTGGGCCAGCACTGATTCCACAGCTATCTTATTATTGCCAATAGAGATTTAAAATGAGCAGTTATGGGGTTAACTGACTTTGTAACACTGTGCAACAATACACAATAAAAATGAAATCCAGAACAGCATTGAAAACTTTTTAAATGTCTGTGAAATACAAAGGTAATGGTTGTGCTGGGAGTTCATGAATATCAACCTTGTTAGAAAATCTTCTGATATAACAGGCATTTCTTGAATGCGAAGGTTCCTTTCCTATTTCTTTCTTTGTAAAGATTCATGCACTAGCCTTTTTATAGGAGACATGCAACAAAAGAATAGAATTTATTTTCAGCTTTCTGTTCTGTTAGCGAACTTTGTATGATAATACACTCTAGCTATTCTAAATCATTCATCTGTGTGTCTAACAATATAATGTTCAGGTGCTCTCATAATACCAGTTTAGCTTGAATATACAACAGGAGAAAAAGGAAAAAAAAAACAGTCTTGAAGAAAATTCTAAATTAAATTGCTTTCCTGTATTCCTCATGCATAAAAGGTATGTATTTTTATAATTATTATAATTAGATTGATATTGTTACCAAATGTCTAACGTCATGTACTGTATAATGACAGTCATTTGCTTGATAATTGATTTACTCAGTGTTCACTTATTTTTTTTAAATATAGTATCCATTTACTACTGCATATTTGTTAATGTCTGTGATATTTTAAAGGATATTATTATGCAAAATTTACTGATAAACATGTTTTTATTATCTCTATATCTCTATAATTGCTGATTTATAGGTGAGGTTTCCTAGATGCAGAGTTCTGCCGTAAGCTACAATGTATAGACTTGCCCTACAAGATAGAATAATATCTTGTGGCATTTAGTGATCATGTAAAGTGAAGTCATGTGCCATTCTTCCACACAGTATTGGTAGAGAGCATTGTCTTAAAACAAACAATCATTTGCCAAGTGCAGCAACTGAAGTGAAAGGTTTAGGTGTAGCCAAATAATACTGAAAAGTGAAGAGGAGGGACTTAAAGCGGAGGCCCACACAAAAAGTGAACCTCCGCTTTTCGAAACCCCCCCTCCTTCGGTGTCACATTTGGCACCTTTCAGGGGAGAGGGGGGTGCAGATACCTGTATAATACAGGTATTTGCACCCACTTCCGGGCATAGACTCCTGCGGGAGTCACGCCCCTTCCCCCCCGCTGTCTTCTGGGAAACACACAGTTCCCAGAACACAGCGGGGACCAGTGAGGAAACGCAGCGCGGCTCGTGCATGCGCAGTAGGGATCCGGGCAGTGAAGCTGCAATGCTTCACTTCCTGATTCCCTCAGGATGGCGGCGGGGGCAGCCGAGAGGCGAGCGATTGCTCGTCTTCTGCTGCCGACATTGCGAGCACCCTGGACAGGTAAGTGTCCAATTATTAAAAGTCAGCAACTGCAGTATTTTTTTAGGTAGACTTCCACTTTAAATGCTGGGTTCAGAGTCTACAGTAAAATATAAATTAATATAAAAAAACACATTACTGTTTTATAGACTATATATACTGTTTATAGGCCATACGCTAAGCCTCTATTACCCCATTAGCAAGACTTACCCTGTTCTTGCCTAAATTGCTTCAGATACTTCAGAAAGTATATGTATTTATTGTAATGTGTAACCAATTGGACATTATGAGATTTCAGCCAGTCAGGGAATATCTGACCCAACAACCAATCATTAGTGAAAATATTATTGTTAGATTGATATAGTTGCCTTGCTCTGCTGGAGGCATAGAATTAGTTATGACCAGGGACACCACCAGCAACTAAATTGTTTGTTTGTCTCCAGTTTTTAACTCGAGGACTTTGAACCTGAGCACTTTCATGCTGAGTTCACTTTGCCAGTATGGGTGAGCAGAGGTCAATCATTTTCTATCTTTCTGACAAAATAATACTTAAACCTCCTTTCCCAGATATATTTGCATGGGCCAGCACAACAATAGTGTAACCACTTGCCTACTGGGCATTTTTAACCTTTTCCTGCTTGGGCCAATTTTCAGCTTTAAATTACAATTGTGCAGTTATGCAACACTGTACCCAAACAAAATTGTTATTATTTTTTTCACACAAATAGAGCTTTCTTTTGGTGGTATTTAATCACACCTGGGTTTTTATGAAAATGTTGAAAAAAATAATTCATAGTTTGTTATAAAATTTTGCAAACAGGTATTTTTTCTCCTTCACTGATGTGCTCTGATGAGGCTGCACTAATGGGCACTGATTGGCTGCACTGATGAGGCGGCATTGATGAGGCGGCATTGATGAGGCGGCACTGATGGGCATTGATGGGCACTGAAACTCTGCACTAATGAGGCGGCACTGGTGGGCACTAATGAGGAGGCACTGATGAGACTGCACTGATAGATGACACTGATGGGCACTGATAGATGACACTGATGTATATGGATAGGTGGCACTGATAGGGCACACCAATGGGCACTAATAGGCAGCACTGATATGGGGAACTGATAGGTGGCAGTGATGAGCACTGATAGGCGGCACTGATGGGTACTGGTAGGCGGTAATTGGTAGATGACACTGATGAGGAGGCACTGATTGGCAGCACAGGTGGGCACTGATTGTCAGCAATGGTGAGCACAGATTGGCAGCACTGGTGGGCACAGATTGGCAGCACTGGTGGGCACTGTTGGGACTGCACTGATAATCAGGACACTGATAGTCAGTGCCCTGATTAACAGTGTACATGTCCCTTTTAGAGAAGCCAGTTATCGGCTCTCCTCTCCTCATGCTGTCAGCCGATAACTGTTTTCTGTTTACATTTGTGACTGTTTTTAACCTCCCTGGCAGGAATCCCGAGTCTGGCTCGGGGTGAGTTTTCCATGCTAAGAGCGGTAACCCCGAGCCAGACTTGGGATTGCATTGCAGGATACAGGGAAGTTACTTACCTTGTTCCCTGGATCCTGTGATGTCCTCCCTCAGTGTGTGCGAGCTGTCTCCTCGCTCGATCCACACTGCCGAGTGCCAAGCTCCGTTCCCTGCGACGTTGCGGCGCCAAATTCAAAAAGTGAAATACGCAGTATACATACAGTATACTGTAATCTTACAGATTACAGTACTGTATCAAATAATTACACATCCCCTTTGTCCCTAGTGGTCTGTTCAGTGTCCTGCATGCAGTTTTATATTATAAAAACTGTTCTTTCTGCCTGGAAACTGGAGATTGTCCATAGCAACCAAAAAGTGTCCCTTTATGTCAAAAGTGGGTAGACCAGCTATAAAACAGCGATAATAAATTAGAATCACTTGCAGAATTGAGCGATAGCGATTTGTGGGGAAATTCGTCATCAAACACTAAATCTAATGACAGCAACAATTCTGCAACTGTGCAAATTTCAGTGTTTTTGATTTGATTACATTATTTAATATTTTTTATTTTAAATACATTACTATTTGTTATAGTTATTTATAGTTATTTATTATATTATAATTTATGATTTTGTGTTTCAAACTTTATCATACCCGGGATGTCTACTAGACTCTTGTTTTGTCAGGTTTAAGTAAGTAATTACTAAGAATTGCAGGCCTACAATACATAACACCAAATTTCCATGCAAAATAATTGTACCGCTTTTGGTACAAAATTCCTGACATAATCATACCGCCAGGGAGGTTAAATGTGAGTAAAATTGCGCTTTTTTATTAAAACACCACCACCTAAAAATTGTACTTTGGCCACCTCCATCAGATCCTCCCCTGCAGCTATAAAGTTTTGTGCAACCTCCCCCTTCATTTACTGTAGATTGTGAGCTCCATGAGCAGGGTGCTCCTATTCCTTTTTGTATTAAACTGTATTGTAATTGTGCTGTCTCCCTTTACATTGTAAAGCTCTGTGCTAACTACTGAAGCCGTATAAATCCTGTATAATAATATTTTAAATCTTACATGATTCATGTATTAAAATACTTTGCTTCTCTGGTTACAATTACCTCACATTAACAGAAAACTTAAATTTCGCTTTATTTATCTGAATATAAAAAGCCCCTTTAACAGTATCCAGTGACTAAGCCCAAGCGATCTTAAGTGTTCTAGCTTTTTTTTTTTTCCTTACAGGTAAAAGTTTTAACTTTTTAAAGTTTTAAAGTAAAAAATGTAAAACATTGGGGGTAACTAAGACGTCAGTTTTGTGGCATATATATTGACAGATGTATCAAATTAACAATGTTACAAGACAAGTTCAAATCATAATGAGAGTACTATTCAACAGTTTCTATAAATGTTTAGTCATGTACTACAAAATAATAAAGCACTTGTGCATTGTTCTAATTGAAAAACAGTTCTAAAATATACACCTTTGCCAGAGTGGTATAAATACAGTTGCGAGGAGGGCTGGGCACTGTAGCAAGGAGGGGAGAGAGGGATATGTAAGGACAGCCAGTGAGTTGCAGAAACAAAGAAAGGAGATTACCTCCGATTTGTGCCAAAATGCTTGAATCTGGCACACTACAATCACCATGCAACAATTGAATGAATTGGCATGTGCCACATTTAACAATTTGTTCCAACAAGTCCCATTGAAGCAGAAATATAGAAATGTGCATTTTTCAGCTTGTGCCAGTCTTTGTTAATCCCCCTATCCATTATTTTTGCACTTTGTTATGTTGGAGGTTCTGTATTGATGCTGGCATTAACATTTTTCACAGATTTTTTTAAAAATGGCAGCCAGTAATGATAGGAGAGCAAGTCCTAGGAGTGTGTGCACATGTCCACAATAGGGTACACACTTGCACATTGTCTCTGAAAGAGGATCTTCAGTCCCACCCCCATTGCTGCCATTTTTTGAGGGCGTGCTTAGATAGGCTGAAATATCTGCAACATATCTGTGCACACATGGGTGGGGGGGAGTTTCTGACATGCACAGACATGCTGTGTGCTGCAATTTTAAGGGGGTAGCTACAAACTCTGTAAAACACTTTCAGAATTGTGATGTGTGGTGTCATTGGGTTTTATTTGCAAAAGGAATAGAGGTGGTTCACAGAACACAGTGAATATTTGCTTTGAAAATTATATGCTAATAAATAAATTGATCCTATTTAGATTTGAAGCATGAGCACACATCACCAAAGCAAACAGCTAAATTTGTGAGCCATTGATCTATTTATGAAGTGGCACATTGTACCTTAAGTGGCAATTTAAGGCTATAACAATACAGTTACAGTATATATCACATAAAAACAATCTATACGATATATATAGTAGAATATGTGCGTAAAGTGGCCGATATTTTCTTAGTTCACCTTAATTAAGTTGAACAGTAGCTTCATTTATCCAGTATACTGTAGTTACAAAGATAATGTAGTAGGATGCACATATTTTATTTGACCTGAATCGCCTGAGACTTTTGAATATCTGCAGGCTTTCACATATGATTTAGTGATAAGTCCTCACAGTAATTGTACAGGGGAACTTTGAAGGATTTGTGAAAGGCCTCCTCACTGACTCAACAACAGGAGGTTTTAGGTTTTATACTCAGCATCAGACATTGGTGTTTGTGACCTCTGAAAGCCTTATTTATTCTGGTGGTGTACTTTGTAGGTTATGTTTAAATCACTTCATAAAAGTGCCTCTTATATGTGTGGGGGTTAACTTGTTCTATAAATTGAGGTTGCTGTTTATGAGAAAACTTGAAATAGATCTCAAGTAGGCTATAGATGGGAAGAATGTCTGTAAAAAAAAATCAATAACTTTCAATGCCCAAGACAGGGTCTGTGACAAGATTAATAAAGGACAAGCTCCTATTCTAAATGCAAGCAACGACATCTATTACAGAACATGGTAGAAAAAATGACTATGTATAGAGTCAATATACTAATCCTTAGTGTATTGTATACCGTACTCAAAAATACCGTATTTTAGTAATAAAATCTATTCACTTTTAAAGTCAAATTTATTTTGTTCAGAAAAAAAGCAACTCCCTGAAGATCAACTATATACAGTATGTTGTAATGCTTTTAGGAAATGCGTTTGACTTTCTTACCTTATTTTGTTCTGTAACTACTGAAATAATGCGTTGCCGTGCACTTGCTAGAATTAAAATGAGTGCAAAGTGAAAATTCCTGTCTTTACATTTATTGCTTAACCCATTCCAGTGTTGTAATACGAATCAATGGGGAGGATTTACTTAAACCCAATGCACAAAGGATCTGGTGCAGCTTTGCATAGCAACAAATCAGCTTCCAGGTTTAATTGTCAATGCCTAAATGAACAAGATGAAGTTACAAGCTGATTGGTTACTATGCACAGCTGCACCAGATTTAATGTGCACTAGTTTTAGTAAATTTCCCCCAATGTCTTTTTAGGGCTAGTTTACACTTGCTTCAAAATATGGCTTCAGACACACTTTGTTAAAGCTCTCTGAATGCCAGTCAAAGCTCCTGTCACTAATTTAAATGGTTAGCTTACAGTCCTGTTTACACCTTGCTTTTACTTGGAGCTTCGATGAGGCTTTGGTGGGGCTTCAATGAGGCTTTGGTGGAGCTTCGATGGGGCTTTGATGAGCCTTTAGCCTCGTACACACGACCGATTTTCTCGTCGTAAAAAACACGTCGTTTTTTTCGACGAGATTCTTGTTAAGCTTGTCGATTTTCTCGTCAAGCTTTCCATGCGTACACACTGACAATTTCCAATTTCCTCGTTGTTCTCCGCGGTCACGTCCAGCACGTACGACGGCACTATAAAGGGGAAGATCTTTTTTCTTGGCGCCACCCCTTGGGCTGCTTTTGCTGATCTCGTGTTACCGCGTGTGAAGTAAAAGTTTGGGAAGAGACGATTCGCGCTTTTCAGTCTTCGTACTTTTCAGATCGTTTTCTGCGGTTCAGTTTGTGCTTCTGGGTTCGTATCTTGACTTTCAGGGCGTCTAGGCAGGTCGTATCTGTTTTACAGTGCGTTCTTGCCTGTTCGTTTCTGATTTTCAGTTCCTTATTCATAGGCCTTGCTGTTCTAAAGTGCGTTCTGTTCTGTACGTTCTGATAAGACGACCGTTTCTTAGCCATGTCGCCTGGACGTTCTCGTCGTCGAGTTCGTGCTGTGTGTGCGCTTGGTGTTGGTCTGCTTGTTTTGGACCAAGACCAGTCCATGAATGGTGTGAGGAGGAGTTCATGGACCAAGAATTGGTTGCTCCAGCGGGACCAATTCTGCCATATGCCTCTGCTGCGGGAGATCATCGAGAATAATCCTGAGGACTACAGGAATTTTCTGCGGATGTCTGACCCCGTTTTTCAGGAACTGTTGGCTTTGGTGTCCCCCTATATTACCAGGAAGTACACCGTTATGCGGGAAGCCATCAGTGCTGAGCAGAGGCTCATCGCCACGTTGCGTTACCTGGCGACAGGGAGAAGTCTTCAGGACTTGAAGTTCACCACAGGCATCTCCCCCCAGGCTCTGGGCCTCATAATCCCAGACACCTGTTCTGCCATTATACAAGTCCTGCAGGAGGACTATATTAGGGTAAGTTTTCTCCCTTAACATCACATTTTATGTATTACATGTATGCTAATGTATTGTATTTCTTTCATCCTTCCCTAATTACCATGATTGTAATATGCTGAGAATGTCCCCTTTGTCCCCATGCATGCTGGAAGCTTTAGCTTGCCCCTTTTTTCTCCTCCATAAATATTTCCCTTCACTAACTTTTCCAGCAGGGGCGCCTGTTGCTCCAAATGTTTGGGGGTTCAAACCCCAATTTAGGAAATAAACTTCCTCCTTTTTTGCTCTGGTGCCTATTAAACGCCCCCAGTTGTCCCCTCTAATGCAGCCATTTTGTTCCCTCCAATGCAGCCATTTAGTCCCCTCTAATGCAGCCAGTTTCCCCCCAGCCCTGCACTTACCTTCTTGTGGTCAGCGCCATCCTTCTTCTGTCCTTGATGTCTTCTCCTTCCCTTGATGTTGCATCAGCCAATCATGTTACCATTAAACAGACTTGGTGAACATGATTGGCAGAGCAGCCTGCCAGTGTTTCCCCAAGGAATGCCCCCCCCCTGCGTCCCCTATTTTACTTTTAGGAAGCCAATTACATCCCTCAGGTTGTAATGTGCAAGACTATTTTACTACCTGTTTCTGCTATGCAATTTGAACCCCCTAAATGCCGCAATTATTCATATGTCGGTCGCTTTACAAGAGGCCATCCACCTGAATAGTGGGCGGCATAGACAATACATAGGTTAATGCAACGCATGAACCTATGTATTGTTCTGAGTGATGGGTACAGGAGAGAGGGGGCAGTGCTCCAGCACCCACTCTGGACGCACCGCCACTGCAATGCTATCCTGTGGCCAAACACATCTCCCCCCCCCAAAATAATTTAGTAATGGCCCATCAGAGGGGGTGATGAATATGATAAATGAGCCTTCCATTATACTTATTTTAAACACCTTAATAAACGTAGAATTTGATTGATGTTGGCCTCTAATGTTTTTTCAGAGAATTTCCTTGTAATGTATGATTTTTGTATTCTAATATTATTTCATCTTGTTTCACTCCACAGCTTCCTTCCACGCCACAGGAATGGCAGACTGTGGCATCGGAGTTTGCCACGCGGTGGGACTTTCCCAACTGCGGTGGTGCCATAGACGGGAAGCACGTCCGCATAGTGCCGCCACCCCGTTCTGGGTCCTACTACTACAATTACAAGGGGTTTCATAGCATTGTGCTGATGGTGGTGGTGTCAGCACGGTATGAATTCCTCTATGTTGATGTAGGGAAGAATGGCCGGATGTCCGATGGGGGATCCTTCATCCAGACGGAGTTTGCCCTCCGTCTCCAGAGTGACGACCTTGCATTGCCACTGGATGCAGGGAATATTGAAGGACTCCCCTTTGTTTTTTTGGCTGATGAAGCCTTCGGACTCGGACGGCATCTTATGAGGCCATTTCCACAGAGGACCCTGACCCCAGACAAGAGGGTGTTCAATTACCGGCTGGCCAGGGGCCGAAGAGTTGTCGAAAATGCCTTTGGCATAATGGCCAGCCGGTTCCGCCTTTTTATGACTTCAATACACTTGGCGGACTACAAAATAAACTATGTCGTATTATGCTGCTGTGTGCTACACAACTTTCTGAGCCAAAAATCAAATTCCTATATGGCCTCAGTTTTGCCAGAGGCTGGACTTTCCCCTGCAAATCCCCTGCCGGGCCTGGAATCTGCCCGTCCTGGCTTGCCCTCCCAAAATGCCCGTGAGGTTCGGGACAAATACATGGAGTATTTCACGGGTAGGGGGGCAATTCCTATGCCAGCCTATGTCTAAGGATCCAAATAAAAAGCTTGTTTAAACCTTTAATTATTTGTTCTTTCCTGTCTCCTAGTTTGTCTTAGTGCATTTGTAGTGCCAAGTGTATTTTACTTTAGTAACTAACAACCATTTCACTATGTAACCTTACAAAATAACCAAATAAGCTTAGAGGGTATTATAAAAAGAAGCTA
The DNA here is from genome assembly GCA_029206835.1 of Rana muscosa. Taxonomy (NCBI): domain Eukaryota; kingdom Metazoa; phylum Chordata; class Amphibia; order Anura; family Ranidae; genus Rana; species Rana muscosa. Next base: position 588,740,719 of record CM055121.1, read on the forward strand.
CACGTTGTTTGTGGTCAAATATTTTACTCTGTGCATATTCTCACCATTTTTAGTTTTTTCTGGTTTTTTGGGTTGGCCTGGCCACAACCCGGCAATTTTTTGCTTATGAAAATACAAAAATAACAGTTGCATTCCAAAAATTACAACATTGGATACCTCTGAGCAATCTGAGACATTCACTTACACAAACTATGTCTCTATGTGCCCGTCCTAATATGGGGTCCTGCCACCCCTTGCCCAGCCAAAAATTGAATATGCACACATTTGGGATTTTTTTCATCTAGGAAGTTTACAATCCTGATCCCTATTGTCAACATGTGCTATCTGCCATCAGGGGTGATCAATGGACGTGTTTTGGGGGTGCAACCCCTTCCTCAGTTCACCGACTTTAGATACGAGGAAGGGGTTGCACCCCCAAAAGACGTACATGGATATCCCCTGATGGCAGATAGCACATGTTGACACACTGTGTGCAGATTCAATTTTTGGCTGGTTTGATTGTCAAAAATATTCTAAAATGTGCAATAACAAACATGTAAAAACAAATGTGTTTGGATGGCTTATTGAATTCTCCCCAAAACATCGAGAATGTCTTTAAATGTTTGTTCCATCACATGGATTCTTTGTTTAATTAGGTCCAGTTCCGTGCTACATTCCATCATTTGCTGGATGAGGCGGAGGGCACTGTCAGCAGAGAACCGTGTACTATCCTTCACAACATTTATATCCCCTAAAAATAAAATAAAAAATGGTATTATAACTCTGCAGGCCTACATCTCTTACCTGAAGCTGTGGTGACAGATACTGACCTGTTGTGGTGACCAGATCCACAACGTCATCCACCTCTCCTTCCTGCACTTCTCCTTCCTCCACCTCAACTTCCTGCACATCTTTCGGTTGTGGGTCTTTGGGAGTTTGGGGTTGCTTGGAAGTTGTGGGGTGCATGTGCTCCCTGGAGTGTTCTCCTCCCAGTCTTCTCTCCCCTATGAGAATCAAACAAAAGGTCTATTTATCACACTGTAAATCTCAATGTTAAAATAAAAACAGGCTAAATTGCTTGGAAGTGTGGTACAAGTGTGTGTTTGGGCGGAATTTAAAGAAGAATGCATTATTTATGACCAAGAATATGTTTAGTATTCACCTTTGGATGTAATTTATTTGACATGGAGGCACCACAAAAATTCACTGATGCACCTGTGTGGGACACCCAAAAAAGGCGGGTCTGGTGGCCCACACTATAGTGCTCCAAAGTACAGATGTGGAAGCAGCTGCTGAGTGTCCTCTCCTTTACACTGATAAAAGTTAGCATTTCATTCTCTTTACAAACACATCATCTAGCCTAAAAATTTCGCCACAATATTTGAGCAAAAATGGCAGATGTCTAATTACTTTTGTGGCTCTAAAATAAGCCAAAACCGCGGATAGTGGCCGAACGAAGTGTCGGTAACGTAACGAACGATTACTGTGCCCAACCAAGTTCAAAATATTACATTTTGGAAGGGAGTCCAATATGAGAAACCAAGATAAAGAGCAACATGTAAGTTTAGAAAAAGATTAATAGCAGAAAAGTCTACATTTTACTTACTTTTAGCGAGAATTCTCTTTATGCTCCTCAACTGCTCTGGCTCCCTCAGTTTGAGGTCTGACCACCTCTTTCTGAGCTGCTCATTTGAGCGTTTCACCCCGAAATTCGCCTTCAGACTCTTCACGACTTTAGTGAGGATTTTGGCCTTCCTTCTATTTGGTTTGCTATACGGCCCATGCTTTGCATCATAATCAGACTTGAGCAAGATGTCCACCATCTCCGCCATCTCCGCCAAAGACATATTCGATGCCTTGAATCTCCTCCTTGATCGTGACGTTTCCTCGGTCTCCGAGCTTGTCTCCTCCTCGTTAGTTGCGGAATTATCAGACACCTGCTGTAACTCCGCCATATCTGTCTGCGCGCCGAAAGAGAAGGGGCGGGGAAAAGATGTTAGTTAGAACGTCATGGGCGGGCGACATGTGCGGAGCGACGTGTTCGTATTTTGACGCATGCGTGGTGTGTATATAGCAAACACACATGTGACTATAGTACGTTTGGTGTGCGGAGAGAGGAGTTCAAGTGACGGACGTGCGAACGAAGGTATGTGATTTTGTGACTTGTACAAATTGTTGGCCTATACTGTCTTGAGAATGTTGGAGGATATATATGGTGACTAGGATGTTAAGGAGGTTAGACTGTTTGCCTCACATTAGTTATATATCATTTATTTAACTTGCAGATACAATATGAATGTCTTTATAAGCGACAAGGATTTCCTGGCGGAATTTATTGACCGGGTAAGGGAGCTGCCGGCTCTGTGGGAGACGAAAAACCCCATCCACAAGAAAAGAGGGGTGAGAAAAGCAGCGCTGGAGAAGCTGCTCCCATTTGTGCATACCAAGGTGCCCACAGCCACAGCAAAACAAGTGGACACGAAAATTGGCAGCTTGAGAGGTACCTACAGGACTGAACGCTCTAAGGTGCTGGCTTCTCAGAGGTCAGGAGCAGCAGCAGGTGATGTTTATGTCCCGATTTTGTGGTACTACAACAGGATGTCCTTCCTGGATGACCACATTGAGACAAGGCCATCACTCTCCACTCTTCCCCCCAGACTTCCCTGCAGCCAACCTGAGCCTTCTCTGGAGCAAGAGGAGGCAGCCATCCTGGATGATCCTGATTTGGCCATCTGGAGCCAGGTATAGTATTAAGTGAAAATGTATTGGGATAAACTTAATGTTTGACAAATATGTCAAGATGACAAACATAAAATATTTTGGATTCCACAAGTGAAATCAAGATCTGTAGACATTAGTCTGCACTTAATTGGGTGCTAAATAGTCAATCTGATGTAGTGGTAAATTTAAATCAAGGATTTATGGATTTACATTCTAATTGCTTCAATCAGGATTACAAAGTTTGATGCAAAGATTAAACCAACATATTAAACTATGTCCCTTTTTCACACACAGGATGAAATCAGCCAGGAGGAGGGTCTGGAAACTGTCAGGCAGGAGGAGGAAGGGCCCAGTGGCAGCCAGGAGGTGGCAGGGCCCAGTGGCAGCCAGGAGGTGGCAGGGCCCAGTGGCAGACAGGAGGTGGCAGGGCCCAGTGGCAGACAGGAGGTGGCAGGGCAAAGGAGAAGCACCAGATCCCAGGTGCCTCCCATCCGGCTTCCCAAAGGAGGCAGGAGGGACAGGAGCACGAGTGAGGCAGCAATGGCCCTTATTCGTGAGGCCCATGCCACCCTCCAGGAGCCCACATCCCCTGAAGAGGCCATTGCCGGCCTAGTGGAGGCTAAGTTCAAGGTGATGAGCATGGAGCAACGCCTCCTATGCGAGCCCCTGCTCATCACCTTGCTCAACAAGGGGGTGATGGAGAAAATTACCCCCAATACCGCCATATGTGAGGTGGCACAACTGACCCAACCTCAACCTCCCCCTTCTTCTTCTGCCCCACCCCCTTCTGCTACACCTCCACCTTCTTCTTCTGCCCCACCCCCTTCTGCTACACCTCCACCTTCTTCTTCTGCCCCACCCCCTTCTGCTACACCTCCCCCTTCTTCTTCTGCCCCACCCCCTTCTGCTACACCTCCCCCTTCTTCTGCCCCACCCCCTTCTGCTACACCTCCACCTTCTTCTTCTGCCCCACCCCCTTCTGCTACACCTCCCCCTTCTTCTTCTGCCCCACACCCTTCTGCTACACCTCCACCTTCTTCTTCTGCCCCACCCCCTTCTGATACACCTCCACCTTCTTCTTCTGCCCCACCCCCTTCTGCTACATCTCCTCCTCCTGACAGGAGTGCCCCTCCAGTGGCCCAGCCTCCAGCCAAACGAAGAAGGAAGGCTGCAGGGAAGGCTTCAGGGAAGGTTGCAGGGAAGGTTGCCAGGAAGAAGAGGAAGTGTTGGCCTTGCTTCATTGTGGTCGGACAGAAGGCAGCCTGTTGTAGTACCACTTGGGACATATATATCACCTGCTGCTGTTCCTGACCTCTGGGAGGCCAGCATCAGATTGTGTTCAGAAATGTTGGCCTTCTCAAGCTCCCAATTTTAGGGTCCACACAGGGTTGCTGTGTGCTCTGGGGTCCCTGGGATGCACAAATGGCAGCAGGTTCTCCAGCGCTGCCTTCTCTTTATTTTATTTCGAAACATGAATAAATGTGATTTTTGTTTAAGTTCATACTTGACTATGTGTATTTGTAAAAATTAAAAATCTAGCTTTGGAGTAAGCAGATACATTTGACTGACAAAAAAAGGGACAGATATCAACCCCCCAAAAGAATAACTAAATCTGATTTGCAAAAAAACATGGTGGAAAATTTAACTAATATAGATTCCAAAATTAAATGGGAGATCACTATCAAAACATTGCGAAATTATAATTAACATCATTTTTAAAAATACAACCATTTAAATTATTCCTAAAAACTTGCACGATATAATACACATAAATCTTCTTAAGAGCAGCATGAAAAAGGTTAAAAAAAAGTAGTCATAACTCTGTGTGAATATCAGCAGCAAAAGAAGGTCACTCGTTTTGATTAATGTAACATTCTAACGAAGATTTCAATGCAGAACATTTAAACGATGCAATAATTTTGAGCGTGACGAATGTGCTCTCTCCATTACGAAGGCTTGTTTTACCAGAAGATGCGCTCCCGTCTCATAGTTGCTTGTGAGCATGCGCGCTTTTGGAAGAGTCGTAAAAGCATACACACGAACCATTATCTCGTCACAAAACAGGCCGACGAGAAACACGACGAGGAAATCTGGAATCCTGACGAGAAAATAGAGAGCAGGTTCTCTATTTTCTCGTCGAGATTCTCTGCAATTTTCTCATCGTAAAACCATACACACGAACGTTTTTCTCGACAAAAAAGCTCTCGCGGCACTTTTCTTGACGGTTTTGGACGAGAAAATCGGTCGTGTGTACGAGGCCTTAGGTGGGGCTTTGATAAGGCTTTGGTATGGCTTTGGTGGGGGTTCAAGCGAGTTTTGCCATAGACGTATGTGGAGGCTTTGAAGATGCTTTGAAGCACCACTAAATCTACATGGGATATAATTTTTGAAGCAAAGCCCAAGCAAAGCAAAGAAAAAGCAAGGTGTAAATAGGACTTGTTTTGCCTTATTTTGAAGCAAGAAGCCTTGTTTTGCAGCAAGTATAAACTAGCCATTAATGTGTGTTGAAGCCGAAGCAAGTGTAAATGAGCCATAATGCCCTGTACACACGGTCGGTTTTTACGATGAAAAAAGTCTGATGGACTTCTTTCATCGGAAACAACAATCGTGTGTGGGCCCCATCTGACTTTTTTCCATTGGTGTAAAAAATAGAACATGTTTCAAATTTTTCCGATGGAAAAATAACCAATAGGAAATTCTGATCGTCTGTGTGGAACGCCAACGGAGAAAAAACCCACGCACGCTCAGAATCAAGTCGACGCATGCTCAGAAGCATTGAACTTAATTTTTCTCGGCTCATCTGAGTGTTTTACATCACAGCGTTTTGGATAGTCGGAATTTTGTCTGATGGTGTGTAGGCAAGATTGATGAAAGTCAGCTTCATCGAATTCCGACGGAAAATTCCATCGGATTTTATTCCATCGGAAATCCATGCAAGTAACTTAGCAATTATTTTAAAGTGTACTTATAGCCCAATTTTCTACTATATATATATATATATATAGGCTTATTGTAGCCTGTTATTTGGCATTTGTGATGATGACAAGATGGCTGATGTGCATACACAGGTATTTATGTGAATGTGGAACTCTTATGTGTTTATATTATGGAACATGCCATTACATATTACTTTATGTGCAATGGCTTATGCAGGCCACTTTTTTGAATGGTGTGTATGTTTCCACTAAATACAAGTGGTGTTACTATCTGTAATCAATATATTATGGCAGTATGTCCATCCATCCCATTTAAAGAGGTAGTTATTGTATTTTTTGATATCTTATTTATATACCACTTTTGTACTAATCATCATGGTTTTTATCCTAAATGGTAATAGTCATGACTCATGGCCCTTATCCCCAAGGTGTGAGTTTCTAAGGCTCACTGTACTATGCAGCATGCACTGTGTGTTCACTGGATGGGGTTAAAAACAGGTTGTCCATGTATCCAATCAAGCATGAATGTCTATGCTGTGCAGCTGCTGCCCCATAATGCAGCTGCCGGCAGGCACTATGGGCTTGTTCTCCCCTTATCTACACCCCAGCAACACTTCACACCTGGCAGTTGCCAGGATCACATTTTTATTGTAGACATTGTAACAGGTTTATAGGGGAAAACAAGGAAAGACATTATAGTCTAATTAGGGAAGATGGTCACACAGAGGATGGAAGTGAAATGCCCTATGAGTAAAGGTGAACCCCTGTCTAGGAGTGGGGTCTCCTGCCCAGAGGATGAAGAAAAATGTGATACACTTACCTTATTTCCTGCTCCTGCAGGGTTCCTGCTGTTCTGTGACTCATGTTCTGGTCGCAGCTCTCTGATACCATCTCCCACAATGCAGAACCAGCAGTCCGGCATTGTATGGGGGGGACACCAAGTGGGCCACCAATAATCCTTCTGTGGCAGCACGGAATACAATAAGTATATCACCTAATTCATCATCTCCTAGGCAAAACAAGAATTGAACCCTTGCAGTGGAGAGGAGTACCCATAGCAAGGGTAAATATTCCTTCCCCAAATTGTCAGCTTTAAGCATTAAGCATTGTACTATATGCTTAAATCGCATCCAGATCAGAAAGTTTAGAAAACTGTGTTACAGGTGAGGAAGAATAAGTGAGCATTTTACTGGTCTGTCAACAAGTCATGAATTATCCGCTTCCCATCCACGCTATAGCCGAATGACGGCTACAGCGCAAACCTACATTACCGGGAGGCTGTCAATAGACATCCTCCCCTTTGCATGCTCCCCTGATGCGCTGTGTTTACAGGGTCAATGAGACTCGGGTGATCACAGATCAGAGTAAGGGGCCGATCCCGGCCCCTTACCACGTGTTCAGCTGTCAGCCAATGACAGCTGATCATGTGATGCAAACAGAAGATCACCAGCTTCTGTGTAAGGGAGATCAGTCCCAAAGAGGGAGAGGCACAACCACTTCATCTGTGCCCACCAGTGCTGCCTGCCAGTGCCCACAATTCATATCAGTGCCCCCAATCTGTGCCCATCAGTGTATATCAGTGCCACCTATCAATGCCCACGAGTGCCACCTACCAATGCCCACCAGTGGTGCCAATCAATGCCTCATCAGTGCCACCTAGCAGTGCTGCATATCAGTGTCACCTACCAGTGCCCATAACTGACCATCACTGCCACTCATCGGTGCCCATCACTGCAACCTATCTGTGCCCATCAGTGCCAGATATCAGTGCCACCTATTAGTGCCCTCCATTGCCACCTATCAATGCCCATCAGTGCCACCCATATGTGACACCTCTCAGTGCCCACCAGTGCCACCTCATCAGTGCCCACCAGTGCCACCTCATCAGTGCCCACCAGTGCCACCTCATCAGTGCCCACCAGTGCCACCTATCAGTACCCATCAGTGCTGCCTTATCAGTGCCCATCAATGCAGCCTATCGGTGCCCATCAGTGCAGCCTATCAGTGCCCATCAGTGCAGCCTCATCAGTGTACATCAATGAAGGAGAAAAATGACCTGTTTGCAAAATTTTATAACAAAATATAAAAACAGTTTTGTATTTTTTTTTTCAAAATGTTCTGTCTTTTTTAATTTTTTTAACAAGAAATTTGAAACCCAGAGGTGATCAAATACCACCAAAAGAAAGCTCTATTTGTGGGAAAAAAATATATAAAAATGCAATTTGGGTACAGTGTTTGGGTACAGTGTTGTATGACCGTGCAATTGTCGTTCAATTGTCGTGACAGTGCTGAAAGCTGAAAATTGGTCAGGGCAGGAGGGGGGTGCCCAGTAAGGTTACAACTGTGTAATTAGGCTGTAACAACCATTTTATGTAGAAGAACTAATCTCACATACTTAACAACATCACCAATTGGAAAATATGATCAAGATATGCTATCGACCCAGTCAGCATACACTGTGAATGGATCAATTTCAGCTACCACAGGGACATGCAGAGTTATTGCTGTTTTCAGCAAAGTTAGACCATTTTTGACAGTTAATTACAGAAAATCTGGGACATCTGGATAATCTTTAGACGCCTTAGCTTCTTTCTGCATTTACATAAACAAGTGGCAAAGTGATGTTCACACTTTAGGAATTAAACTGATGTAGTATATTTATTAATCAACGTATGCGTAAGTTAAACAAAAGATGCATACAATGTTGACAAGATGTGACCAAGCTCTACATGCCTTCTCCATGCTCCCCCATTCAGTGGCATTGATCCTCTCATGGGTTAGTACTCCTGGACTGAGTTACACTCACACATGACTATGTGAGCTCTGTTCAGTTCAAGAAAAGAGAAACCCCCCCCCAACAATGTGGATGGGAATCAGAAGGACCCATGACGTCAATTTACTGGCCAGATGACTGCAGGGAAGTATAGTGAATTTTTGCTTAAAAAAAATGCAGATGGGCTTCATGGAGGAGTGTGTATTGCTGGTGGGGGGGGGGGGGTACGTACAGGGAAATGTGGCTGGAGTTCTGTTCTTTAAAGAAATACATAACTACATGTATTTTGCATGTGAGTTGTGCAATTTTGGAATTTCCTGATTTAGCTATTAGTACTGATTATACTATCTACAGCAATGGTTTTTATAATGCACAAGAAAGCACTAGACAGCTTGCTGCTGTGAGACTGCAGGAGTTCAGAAGTGCAAATAAGAATTGATTTTCTTTGGTTGTCTTAAAAACATGCACAAAATGTAAGTTAGTAGTGTATATAAACTGACATTAGATGTATACATTCTTCTTTGTAAATTTTAACAATTACAAATAAAGTGCTAAAATATAAACAAAGCCTGCAAAGGTACTCTTAAAGCGGAGGTTCCGCCCAATTTTTTTTTAAAAGCCAGCAGCTACAAATACTGCTGACTTTTAAAAAATGGACACTTACCTGTCCAGCACGCCCGCAATGTCGGCAAACGAGGTCGAGCAGTCGCTCGGTCCTCGGATGCTGCCGCCGCCATTCTCGGTGAGGGAATCAGGCAGTGAAGCCTTGCGGCTTCACTGCCTGGTTCCCTACTGCGCATGCGCGAGTAGCATGCGCACCGTCACTGGTCCCTGCTCTCTCCTGGGAACAGTGTATTTCCCAGAAGACAGCGGGTGGGTGACACGAAGGGGCGTGACTCCCGTGGGAGTCAATACCCAGAAGCAGTGCAAATCCCTTTTTTAGACAGGTATCTGCACCCCCCTCCCCCCTGAAAGGTGCCAAATGTCACACCGGAGGGGGGGAGGGTTTCAAAAAGCAGAAGTTTCTTTTTTGTGTGGAACTCCGCTTTAAACATAAAAATTTGACATTAAGACTGGGTCAATTCTGACATGTGTAATTTTTTTTTTACTAGAAAATTACCAAAAGATTATATATTTTTTTAAGTAAAGGCCCTAGAGAATAATATGATACGTGTTGCAATTTTTTATGTCATGCATATTTGTATAGCGCTTTTTCAAACATACATCTTGGTGAACTCAGACACAATATAGTACCACATTTGTGGTACAAAATAAAAGATGGAGTTATGCTGAGTAACAAGATACCAAACATGTCACACTTTACACAAAAATGAATCACCGGCAGTACAAAAATGATAGCCTCAACTAAGATCCCGGCATAATCACTACCAAGCCGTATATACCGTATATACTCGAGTATAAGCCGACCCGAGTATAAGCCGAGGTACCCAATGTTGCCACAAAAAAACTGGGAAAACTTACTGACTCGAGTATAAGCCGAGGGTCAACAATGCCTTACTGTTCCCATCCTTACTGTTCCCATCCTTACTGTTCCCATCCTTACTGTTCCTATCCTCACTGTTCCCTAGCTCACTGTTTCCTATCCTCACTGTTCCTATCCTCACTGTTCCTATCCTCACTGTTCCTATCCTCACTGTTCCCTAGCTCACTGTTCCTATCCTCACTGTTTAAATTTTAAACTTTAAAACTCTCCAAAATTTAATGATTGCTATCCGATACAGTCAGATTTAAACACAATCGTTTATTTAGGGAGTCACTATAGATTCTAAAGACACTTCCTAACCAATAATCTTAAGGCATGAACTAATTGCTCTGGATTAATTTTTCCAGATGATTTTTAAACATAAAACAGTACATTCAGGGTCTGACTAAAAAATTTTTATGCCATGGTAGTTTAACCACTTCCCTACCACCGTACGTATATACCGTATATACTCGAGTATAAGCCGAGATTTTCAGCCCTTTTTTTGGGGCTGAAAGTCCCCCCCTCGGCTTATGCTCGAGTCAGCGAAATTTTACATTGGAAATAGTACCTGAAAAAAAGTTGCGGCTGCGGCGTCCATCGTTCAAATCCCGCGGTCTCTTCCTGGTCCCTTCCGTGATAGGCGATTCTCATCAGACACTCTCCGCCTATCACGAACGTTCTCTCATCCTCAGTTTCCCAGCAGACACTGTGTTGGGTGTTCCGCCAATCACAGATGTCTGCTGGGAAACTGAGGATGAGAGAACGTTTGTGAAAGGCGGAGAGTGTCTGCTGAGAATCGCCTATCACGGAAGGGACCAGGAAGAGACCGCGGGATTTGAACGATGGACGCCGCAACTTTTTTTCAGGTACTATTTCCAATGTAAAATTTCGCTGACTCGAGCATAAGCCGAGGGGGGGACTTTCAGCCCCAAACAAAGGGCTGAAAATCTCGGCTTATACTCGAGTATATACGGTATATACGTACGGTGGTAGGGAAGTGGTTAAACTACCATGGCATAAAATTTTTTTAGTCAGACCCTGAATGTACTGTTTTATGTTTAAAAATCATCTGGAAAAATTAATCCAGAGCAATTAGTTCATGCCTTAAGATTATTGGTTAGGAAGTGTCTTTAGAATCTATAGTGACTCCCTAAATAAACGATTGTGCTTAAATCTGACTGTATCGGATAGCAATCATTAAATTTTGGAGAGTTTTTATGGCATTTCATAGAAAGTAAATTATAAAGAACTTGTCAACTTCTCGCTAACTTCCAAAGTACATCTTGTGAGCTATTTTCTCAGATGAAACCCAATTCATCTTTATTTTCTACCCTGAACAGTAGCAGGGCTGTTAAGTCCAGGTTGCAGGTATACAAATAATACTTGTAAAGTCCTTGTTGCGGGTATATAAATAAGACTGAATTTAGGAGACATGGGTATCATGCAGCTTTTGGAGCTGTTAAGTCACTGACAGTGGAGCTTAATTTGTTCTTCTTCACAGCTCTGGAACCAGCATTAGGTTAACTATCACTAAAGCTGACCTCATTTGCATGTTGGCACCTATGGTTCTACAGACTCTCTCATAGGAATGTACGCATGTAGACAGATTGGACTGCATGGCTACTTAGGTATCTCTGATAAGTTCCACATGGACTATTGTGTGTATGAGCATGTTCACAAATGTTGACTTCTGTTCTTAATATACTTAGGTTTCACTTTATTTCCAGCCCTTCCCTACCTTCCCTACCTTATATCACCCAAGAGTCTAAAAAGAAAGTAAATAGTAGAAGACAATAAACAACAGTTCACAGGGATTACTTGACAAAAAAGTGACCTGACCTGCTTGTATCAAACACAGTCTTGAGCTTATTTTACCATATTGGATAGGAAGAGTTTAAATATACTGTGTGCCATAAATCTGCATATTGCAGGTTTGGTAAGATAGCACACCCTGCCAGTTCCCAGTTGTAAAGTGGTTGTAAACCCTTACATATACCCAGTGAAGTGAATAGCCTCAGATGATACACAGAGATTAAACAAATCCTCCTACATAAGTTGTACTTGTATATCTGCTGTCTTCCCCTTTCTACACTATTTGGTAAGTGCAGATTGTGTTAGAAATCTTTCTTCCTCTTTCAGCAGTGGGTGGGGAGTCTGGGCTTACACTGTGTAGAGCTGATTGGAGGAAAGGCACACACCTTCCCTCCACATAGGCAGAGGAATAAAGGAACTTGCTATGAGGAAGGCTCTGGCCGAAACATGTTAGCACTTTAGATGTCGCAATGCTGTTAGTGCTCAATAAAGATTTAAGAAGAAGTAATTGAGTTGCCGGTATTTCTTGCTATTCCATAGACTTCCAGTTATGCACAGTACACAGAATGTGCATGTAGAATTAAAGGAAAACTGTAACAAATGTGGAATTTGCCTGGCCTAATGTGACAAAACACTGAGTAACGTTCTTGACAGAAGTTTAATATTGAAAGCAATACCTTTGTGCTGATTGGACGAGTGAACAGCCTTGGAAGTGTCAACATGTTGTCAGGCCATGAAATTCAAGTTAATGGACAGCTAATATCATGATTGAATGGTAAAAGTGGAGCCTGATCTCTTGGAGGATGAAAAATCAATAGTCTATTAGATTGGTCAGGAAGACAGGGAAAGAGAGAAACAGAATGAGAATGAGAGAGAGAGAAAGAGAACGAGTGTGCTTTATTTGCTTGCATTGCCAGTACTGAAATAATTAAGAGCCCGACTTTTAGATTGAGGGGAGTCTAGAGAATTGAACTAGTAATAGGATTCAAGACTGAAGTAAATGAAGCAACTGCACCATAAGGCACACTGACAGACAATTAAACCTCTTTATCAACTTGCTTCTTTACAGAAATAAAAACAATTTGCTAAGATAAATATAACAAATGACTAGATAAAGATGATATTTTCCATACTTTTCCCCTCTAGGTGGGTAATATCAAGAAAAACAAGTAGAATTTCTTTTTACTTTTTAACTACAAGCAATCCAATATAATTGTTTTATTTACGTAAGCAGTTTTGTCTTTTCAGCCTAAAGGGGTCAGTTAACATTACTAATGTGATGCAACTTTTATTACCAGTAGGTCCTCAGTGGTGATCTTACATACCTTGCAGCAACAGATCTAGCTGTGAGCAGGGCTATATGTACCATGTACTGTAAGTAAAGTAGACATTGCTTTCCCAAAGGCCGAATTGGAATTGTTCTAATTGTAATTACATTTTTCCTTTTACATTTATTTTCTGCCATGTGGTCTTTACCAGCCAACTAAGACTTAAAATACACCCCTTGGTTATTTTTTCTTTAGCTACCTAATTAAAGGTATCTGTTTACTGCACATAGAAAATAATCTATTTTTTCCCATTAATTCTACCACTTAGAAAAATATTGAATAAGCAATTATTATTAGGAAATTTGTGTACATACTATATTTGTTCCACAGTTTGATTTACTATGGATTGGAAGGTACACCACATCATACTTATTTAAACTGTTGTCACACATGTAACGCAGTAGCAAAGAGGGTGGGCTTTAACACCTACATGCTGCACATAAGACTTTATGGGTCAAGGTTTCTGTGCTGAAAGTGTGCTCTCTGCATGCTCCCAGCACAGTGATCGAGCTGCCATAGTCAACTACTGGTCTCTAGTAATAATCTGGGGCTGGGGGGGGCTGGCAGGACTGCCCCCCAATCATGTGACCACTGTGACAGCCATTCACAGTGGTAATAGGATTGCCCTGTTGGGGTGAAGAACCAGGTAAGAGGATGCTGGGGCTGGATGAGAAGGGATTAAACAACATTTAATTGTGCTTTACTCAAGTAATACAATGGTAGTCAACTGACTGGCTATTAAGCCAAAACCTGCAACAATCTCCTATATGTTTTTGATTGTGTATGCTATGTATTTCCCATTTTACAGTGAAAAATTGGGGGACATATATCAATTCTATTGCACAGTAAGACAAGGCTAAACAGGAGCAGAAAACAGATGTTGAGACTGATTAATTAAAATAGGCAAAAGGCAGCTTTATTAATTAGTGCATCCCCCAATAGCTTTGGGACAGAATAAAACCTGGCCCTGACCATGTCTTAATTGTGTGCCTGGTTTGAGTGAAAATCTATCTTACCCCGATGAAAGTCTAATCTTCTATGGCAAATAAAGATCTTCACCAGCACACCTTGCTATAGTGATAATCTTGTCCTTTATGAGCATAAAACATAAGATCCTTGTTTTCCTGTGATTGCATGGTGGCACAATCTACCTATTCACTATCACATCTCTATTCACATCTCCTGTGGTAATTATGTTGCAGACTTTTACAAAACTATCTTAAGGAACTCATAGATGAGTCAGTTTTTTTCATTCAATGGGTTAAAATAAAACATCTTACTCGATTCCCCCATCCACACACTTGATGTGGATAAGGGACTCCTTCCTGCTATTTCTACTGACAGCCAGGATGCTTCCTCACGGTCATAACACACTGTTCAGCATGGCAGGCTATAGACTGCATCGCTGATCAAGCAGTGAAAATCTGACAGGGCGGTTGTATAAAAGCAGATTGACTTCTGTACAACCACAGTGCCCCTCCATGGATAGAAATTTGTCTGGTCCCTGCTAAACTGGCCAAATTGTAATCTATGTATGACTTTAGTTTCCAGCCCAGGAATACAAATACCCATAAAAACCATCACATAGACTTTGTTAACTAGCAGGCAGGCTGTATTTTTTTTAATCTTTACAAATCTGCGACCTTTATTAGAAGAATCCCTGGCAATCCTACTATGAAGGTCATAGTTAAGGCAATTCCTGCTATGGGGTGACAAATGCCTTTTAATTGTGCTTGTCATGCACTTCTTTTTGTGACTACAATTGATAACTCTGACACACATCAAACAGGCATGATCCAACATTGTCACTATCATAAAGCAGGTCCAGAGCATACATTTTCAGCCATAGCTAAAGCGAGTGCATATAGACAGGACATGGCTAAAAAAATGTTGGAGGAGAGCAGCTGTGCTGAGATGCAAATAAAAACCCAATAAATCAAAAGGTGAAAATAGTATTTAAAAAAAATGTGTCAGTTGTTTATATAATACATAGTCTCTTTGTTAACAGGCTCTGGTCTTGTCTTTATGGAATAAGTTTGATATTAATCAAAGACACTTCTAGAATCAATCAGAATTCATTGACAGGTGCATTTGAGCTGCAGTTGACCTTTTTTTTTAACTGCATTTCATGAATTAAACTCATCAACAAAGGCTCATAATGTCATCCAATTCGTTTTTAGTGTGCTTTAACCGCTAGCCGACCAGCCGTGCAGGTTGGCACGGCTGCGCAAATCGTCGTAGCTATACGTCGCTCTTTTAAGTTGACATAGCAGGCCGCCGCGTTTCCCCAGACCCAATGCGCATGCACGGCAGGCGTGATGTCCACCGGGCACCCACGATAGCTCGTGACAGAACGAGAACGGGGATCTGTGCGTGTTAACACACAGATCGCCGTTCTCTCAGGGGAGAGGAGACAGATTGTGTGTTCCTACTAAGTAGGAACACCAATCAGTCTCCTCCCCCTGTCAGTACTATCCCCCTACAGTTAGAACACACCTAGGGAACACAGTTAACCCCCTTATTGCCCCCTAGTGTTAACCCCTTCCCTGCTAGTGACATTTATACAGTAATCAGTTTTTAGCTCTGATCGCTGTATAAATGTCAATAGTTCCAAAATAGTGTCAAAAGTGTCCGATCTGTCCGTCGCAATGTCGCAGTCCTGATAATAAAAATCGCAGATCGCCACCATTACTAGTAAAAAAAATTATAAAAATTACATAAATCTATCCCCGTAAGTTTTAGACGCTATAACTTTTGCGCAAACAAATCAATATACGCTTATTGCAATTTTTTTTTACCTAAAGTATGTACAAGAATATATATCAGCCTAAACTGATGAAGATTTTTTTTGGGGGGGGGGATATTTATTACAGCAAAAAGTACAAAATATTATGTTTTTTTTCAAAATTGTCGTTCTTTTTTTTTAATAGCGCAAAAAATAAAAACCACAGAGGTGATCAAATACCAGCAAAAGAAAGCTCTATTTGTGGGGGGAAAAAGGACATAAAGTTTGTTTGGGTACAACATCGTACGACCATGCAATTGTCAGTTTAATCGACGCAGTGCCGTATCGCAAAAAATGTCCTGGTCAGGAAGGGGGCAAATCCTTCCGGGGCTGAAGTGGTTAATCATGAACAAGGAAAGGTTATCTATCACAGGGAAACCAGAAACTAGACCCTTGTATAGCTTTCCTCCAAATAGTGCAACAGGTTCTAATGTCAGCTTGTTCAGTTAAGTTTGACAATAAAACCTGGAAGCTGATTGGTTCCTATGCAGAAATGCACCAGATTTTGAACTCTCCAGTTGTAGTAGCCCCCCCCCCCACCCCCTTCATTATGTTTTCCTTTGTTTCATTACTGAAACGGTGATGACTTAACAGTGTAGTCAAAAAAAATGGTTCCTAACAATACATGGGCAGCAAAGGAAAATCTTTACAACAGGCAATCATGAAAATACGCATGCAGTAAATGGGCAAAATGACTATTTGCAAACAACAAATGGACAGCCATGAATATTTACAAGCAGAAATGGACCATTATGAAAGTTTATGGGCAACAAACTTATTTTTCAAGATACAGGAGCATTTTTTATAATGTGCAGTCAGCAAATGAGCAATCATGAGAATTTGTGGGCAATATATGGGCAATCATGGGTAATGGTGTGGGTAATAAACAGACAAATGTTACAATACATGGGCAAAACTGTAGTTAGCTAATAAATGGACAATCTTTACAATACACTGGAAACAAATGAGAAATTTAACAACATCCCATAGGATTTTCTCTTTAGATTTACAACTTACTTGATTCAGATGAAACTTCTACTCCTTATCATTGATTATATGTGACATTTACCCTTTTCTGTGCTCATGCAGAGCTAAACTTGGAAGATGACTTACCTTTCCCCATTCCCATCAGCATAAAAGAAGCCTAGTGCTGCCACATTGGTGAGGAGGAGTGAGTCACATTCTCATTCATGGTCAAAAACTCTGGGGTGTTTTATTTAATTCTTGCTGGCCAAACATGGTGATGTGGGAGAGAGAACAAAATGAATTCACAATGCTTGGTAGGGGTGGCGAATTAGGTAACCTTTTTTATTTGCCCTGCCTGTGTAAAGCAAAGGATCAATATAAATGAATGATAAAAAGCAGTAAATTTTTTGCTGTGCTGAAGACATTATGGGAAGGTTGTTACTATAATAGTTTCTGTAATAAATATAAATAAATAAATAAACAATATATATTGATAAATACGTGTTAAGAATTTGTAACATTTCCATAAATAAGAAGTAGCTGGCAACCCTATGAAGTTGTTATTGCTTTCTACAGTATGTCCATGCTGAGGAGATTCACCCTCTCTGTTTGTCCTAGTAACTCCTTTCACTGGGCCTGAAAGTCAGGCAAAATTCTCAATGTTGGGTTGTCATTAAAACAGGAATAGAGAGAAAATCTCAAAATACAGCCTAGAAAAGTAATTTCCATATTTTGAAGAGATTTCCTCTTGCATCTACTGGTTAACAAATATAGGGAGATCTTCTTAATCAATCACTAACAGCAAAATATAAATGAATAAATAAATAAATAAATAAATAGTGTGATCCTGTTAGAACCTCTCAAGCTAATCGGAATCCTCAGAGAAATTCATGGTCAAGTTTTAGGCCTAGGAGATATGGGCAATATCGGCAGAATGATTATCAGGAGAGATATGAAGTGCCAGTGAGGAATAGATTTGAAGCCCTTGGTAGGGAAGTATTTGAATATACTTCCTACTATTCCTTCTCTTTTTTAGAAAATTGGGGCAAACCCCATCCATCCATCTCAGTGGGGGAACCAAAACATAGAGATTCCCAGTACCCATTGCAAAGGGGGGAAATACAGGGGGTGTAGGGTAGATAGAACCCCCCACCCACCAAAAAAAAAAAGGAACAGTGAAGAGTGGAATTTTTAATTTAAAGAGGAACTGCAGTCTGATTACATAATTTGTAATAAAAACATCTTTGCCATTCTGAAGCTTCCCTCCAACCACTTTGCATATTATTGTATATATATTGTGATGCTCTACTTGCCAAATATGCTGCAGAAATCTCCCTCCACTAAGTCTGGCTGCAACCATTTTAACTGTGGGCAGCTGAAGCTGCTGTCTGTTCACTTCCTGGATTCACACAGACACACAGAGGCACACTTCTGGCTCTGCAGCCGTGCAGCTCTCATTGACCCTCTTATGACACACACTCCATCCCTTCCTGGCAAACTCTCACAAGAGTGAGAGGGAGAGCTCTGCATGATACCATAAGCCTAGGCTTTTTACCATACAAAAAATGGGAAAATTTACTATCCAAAGTTAAAACAACAAGGGCAGAAGATTTAAAAGGAGGAAAAAATTACTGAAGGTCCGCTTCTAGTAAAGCTACGCTGAATAACAAAGAGATTATTATTTTGAATATGGGGTTAAAATGTGCACCTAGGAAACCAATTGACACATTTGAGGTGTTTGTAGAAACACATAATTA
The DNA here is from genome assembly GCA_029206835.1 of Rana muscosa. Taxonomy (NCBI): domain Eukaryota; kingdom Metazoa; phylum Chordata; class Amphibia; order Anura; family Ranidae; genus Rana; species Rana muscosa. The sequence continues at coordinate 588,759,262 of CM055121.1, forward strand.
CTTTAAGAAATTCAATCTTAAGATTCAAATACCTACATTATAGGGAGGTACATAGTAGGGACCCGTCATATTTACTGGGGTATTGTGGTTGTGAAGCTTTATTGGAGAGGGATTATTAGAGTCAGATGTATCTTTCCAGAGACAACATGATTTACACTTTACAAACCTTAAACCTGAGGTCATTTATGTAGATCTTGACATTAACTGCTTTATTAGTGATGCATAAGGGTTATTGATGGTGTGGATAGCTACTGTGTTGAGGGTTTTAGGCTTGAGATTGCCAGGTATTTATGGAGATTATCCTGCCCTGATATATATATATATATATATATATATATATATATATATATATATATATATATACATATATATATATATATATATATATATATATATATATATATATATTAGGGCTGTAGAAATTAACTATTAATTCCTCCTATTAATTCCTTGATTAATCGATACATTTTTTTGATCGATCAAAATTCTTTTGATCGGTACTCACCTCTCTGCCGGCTTTCGGGTCTTCAGGGAGTTCTGTCGGAGATCCGGTGACGTCAAGGACACCGGCGGGGCTTGCCGTGTTTATCTGAAGGGCTCCTTTGCTGTGCCTTCATATCTGTATGCCGGCGGGACCTTACTATCTGCCACACACAAGGGCTGTTACACTTCCCTTTATTAACCTGGGATTCTACAGACATCCACTGGGAGTTGTGAGAGTTCCCTTCACGGGACATCTACATGCCGACGGACTAATGTTAACCCCTCCTCACCTGGATTCAGCAGTGGTATCGTTGTACACATTTTTATACCAGTATCATACTTAGCTACATGTTTTTATGACTGCTTTTGCTACCATTTGGTATTAATCGCACCATTTTTACAGTTTATGTAGCTACATTGATTTTATCTCCAGTGCAATATTTATTTTGTTACCTACTTGAAGACTATGAAAGTTTTAATGCTATTCCCATCGAGCACTGCCTTTGTGTGTTTTTTGTATCCTGCTATCCATTTTTCCAGTGGTTGGTAGCTGTACTGGGAATCGGCCTGCAAGGAGATCAGCTAAAAGTAGTTGGATCTGTATGTGCGTTATAATTAATCAAAATTAGTCGATTAATCGATTAAAAAAAAATTGATTAATCGAACACGAAAATTTTAATCAGTAACAGCCCTAATATATATATATATATATATATATATATATATATATATATACTGTATATATGTATATATATTTATTATCATTAGTATTTTTTTTAAGTTTTTTATTTATAGTCCTAAAATTTGATGACAGTTTTAAAGAAATTAGTAAAGAAATATGAATATTCCTGTGCTTAGGAGAGAGTGTGTTATGTAGAGCTGCAGCCCCCCTGGTGAGATCCTATAGAGCAGTGGTTCTCAACTCCAGTCCTCAGGGCCCACCAACAGGCCAGGTTTGCAAGATAACTGAAATGCATCACAGGTGATATAATTTGCTGCTCAGGGATTGCAGTATTCTAGTCTGCATCTCACCAAGGTAATACTTAAAATCTGGCCTGTTAGTGGGTCCTGAGGACAGGAGTTGAGAACCACTGCTATAGAGGGATCCTAAAGTGTAGGTAAATAGTTATGGGGTGTGGCGCTGCTCTCCCCTCAGGAGTAATCCAGGGGTTTAGAATGAAATAAAAGGGATAGGGACTTGTTAAACACCTCCCCTGGGTGGATGGGTCCGGCTTACTTCAGGTGGCTAAACAAAAAATGTGTATAAAACTGTTTGGGGATTTTATATTTGGATACATTTTTTCATTTTCAATATACATTGCTTGATTTTGTATGTATACTCACTGCTATGGATGGACTGGCATTGAGGCAATTAATACATTTGTTTGAGGATTTGGTATTTTGTTATTTTACAATGTTTCCTTTCATTGCCAGCTTCTTATGAGCTGTCTTTAGGCTGAATGTAAGTCTGACAATTCTTGTGTTGCTGGTTTATACTAGCACTTATATTATATTTGGAAGATGTTTTTAGCATTGGGCATCCCCCTTGAGAAAGTCAGAATGAATGAAACTTTGGGGGCAGAGCCTAACACTGGGAACAATTCTGGACTGTGTCTCTTCACTATTGTGTGACCTGTGAATGGCGGTGAAGGTTGGAGTTGCTAGCGGCCGGAGGTTGACTCTGTTACCTTGTTGATCTTTTGATTCTTTGTATCATTTGAAGTTTTTTTTTCTCTATTGTTTAGCCCTATGATTGTAGGGTGTGTTGCAAACAAGAATAAACCTTACAGAGGTTACCACCTGTGCTGGAAGCATTTAAAGCTGTGTTTGCCTATTCTTCAGGAAAGATAGACACACACTTTCGGTAAGTGCTTTTCCTAAAGACTTATACACTTTTGGACTTTGTGAATATTCAATGATAGGAATTTTTCAGTGCATGCACTATTGTATTGATATTAAATATGCACAACACAAACACTATGTGCAAACAGCGCTTGCTAACATTAAATGGTGATCAGAACATCAAATACTATGGATTAGTGTAACGTCACGTGGAAACAAATATTTCTGAAAAATAATAAAAACGTTATTGTAAATAATCTTGAAAAAATAAATAAATGTTCAAATAGCAAGTTCCTCTTCACTCAATTTCCATGTCTTAACCCAAATCACATCAGTAATATAGTGCCAAAAACATAGTGTCAACATCAAAAACCTTACTAAAAAAATCCTCTATAAATAAAAAATGAAAACGAAACAAAGTCCCCAAAAATGTCCTTGTGTCATCCAGTGAAAAACCTTCCTCCTGCATAAACCAGATGATAACTCCACTGGCAAACCCCAAAGTAAGATAAATCCAATGTGTAAATTATAAAGTGTAGGTGCACACTCACCAGAAGTTGTTGATCCCCTGTCTTATGGCAGGAAGGATCAAAAAAGCTTGTGGGTCTCCAGACCAGGACCTTCTGAAATCCCTCGACCAATTCCTTAAAGATTCTCCTCCCAATATCGAATATAACTACAATACGAGATGTCACCAGCGGTACCAAGGAAAGTAAAAAGGGGACGGACTCCTCATAGTGTAAAACTGTAGAGGTTGTTTTTGAAAGCCTCAGGGGCTGGAACGCACGTTGTGCTATGTCACGTATAAGTGGAACACATGCTGACTGTGTGGGGCGTGTTGTTTCCATCACCTCCACTGCGCAGTGCCGTCACTCGTAAAGGTTTTTTTTGGAGACTTTGTTCTTTGTTTTGTATTGTACAGCACCTGAGGCTTTTAAATAAACTACCTCTACAGTTTTACACTATAAGGTGTCCGTCCTCTTTTTTTCTTTCCTTGGTACCGCTGGTGACATCTCGCACTGGAGTGATATTCAATATTGGGAGGAGGATCTTTAAGGAATCGGCTGAAGGATTTCAGGAGGTCCTGGAGACCCACAAGCTTTATATAATTTATCTTCCTTTGGGGTTGGCCATTGGAGTTATCGCATGGTTTATGCAGGAGGAAGTTTTTTCACTGGATGACACAAAGGATATTTTTGGGGAATTTGTTTTGTTTTTATTTTCATTTATAGAGGATTTTTTTTAGGAAGGTTTTGGATGCTGACACCCATTTTTGGCACTATATTACTGATACGATTTGGGTTAACACATGAAAATTGAGCGAGGAATTTTCTCTGAAGAGGGGCCTACTGCTCAATTATAACTTGCTATTTGAACATTTATTTAGTTTTCAAGATTATTTACAATTAATTTTTCATTATTCTTCAAAATAATTATTTGCACATGGAGTTACACATATCCATAGTATTTGATATTCTGATCACCATTTAGGCCCCTTTCACACTGGGGCGGTTTGCAGGCGCTATTTTGCTAAAAATAGCGCCTGCAAACCGAGCCTAAACAGCGGCTGCTGTCTCTCCAATGTGAAAGCCCCGAGGGCTTTCACACTGGAGCGGTGCGCTAGCAGGACGTGAAAAAAAGTCCTGCTAGCCGCATCTTTGGAGCGGTGAGAGGAGCGGTGTGTTTACCGCTCCTCCACCGCTCCTTCCCATTGAATGGGACACCGCGGTAATATTAACCCTTTTTCAGCCGCTAGCGGGGGTTAAAACCACACCGCTAGCATCCGAATACCTCATCAATCCCGACGGTATGGCGCCACCGCACCCACCGCCCCAGTGTGAAACCGGCCTTAATGTTAGCAAGTGCTGTTTGCACATAGTGCTTGCGTTGTGCATATATAATATTTCTTTCTCACTTGAGGGTTGAAACAGCAGCGCAATTTATTAATTAGTGTTTATTATTATAAAAATGTACACAGTTATTAGTTTCTTTGTCGCGGGTGTAATTTTTGACAAACTATTGTATTGATATTTTGCACTATGGCCTATTTATTGGATTTTTGCCCAAGAATCGTTTATATATTTATTTTTAATGATATACTGTATATATATATATATATATCTATATATATATAGATATATCTATATATATATATAGATATATATATAGATATATATATATATATATATATATATTAGGGCTGTTACTGATTAAAATTTTCGTGTTCGATTAATCATTTTTTTTTTATCGATTAATCGACTAATTTCGATTAATTATAACGCACATACAGATCCAACTACTTTTAGCTGATCTCCTTGCAGGCCGATTCCCAGTGCAGCTACCAACCACTGGAAAATGGATAGCAGGATATAAAAAAACACACAAAGGCAGTGCTCGATGGGAATAGCATTAAAACTTTTATAGTCTTCAAGTAGGTAACAAAATAAATATTGCACTGGAGATAAAATCAATGTAGCTATATAAACTGTAAAAATGGTGCGATTAATACCAAACGGTAGCAAAAGCAGTCATAATTTTTTTTAGCTAAGTATGATACTGGTATACAAATGTGTACAACGATACCACTGCTGAATCCAGGTGAGGAGGGGTTAACATCAGTCCATCGGCATGTAGATGTCCCGTGAAGGGAACTATCACAACTCCCAGTGGATAGCTGTAGAATCTCAGGTTAAGAAAGGGAAGTGTAACAGCCCTTGCGTGTGGCAGATAGTAAGGTCCCGCCGGCATACAGATATGAAGGCACAGCAAAGTTGCCCTTCAGATAAACACGGCAAGCCCCGCCGGTGTCCGTGAACTCCCTGAAGAGCCGAAAGCCGGCAGAGAGGTGAGTACCGATCAAAAGAATTTTGATCGATCAAAAAAATGTATCAATTAATCGAGGAATTAATAGTTAATTTCCACAGCCCTAATATATATATATATATATATATATATATATATATATATATATACATACATATATACACATATATATATATATATATATATATATATATATATATACACATATATATACACTTTGATACTTTGGCACTTGAGAAGGTTTTTTCAGCACTATAAACCTTGTTAAAATGTTTGCAAAAGAGACATGCAGTGTCTTTTCTGCACTAAACTATACCTACCTGCCTGCTTACAGCAATCCCTGTAAAATGAACTGTTCATGCGCAGCTAGCTAAAGCGCATGCGCGGTAGTGACGTCATCCTATGCCAGCCAATGAAGATGAACAAAAACCAGTACGCAGGAGAAGATGCCGAGGCTGGCGAGGGACTGTTGAAAAAGGTGAGTATTGATCCCTTTACTTCTGCTTTCATTGCGTGTGGAGTAACAAGATTAGAAGTTTGCAGAAGGAAGATAAGATTTCTTTATGCTTCTAGTGTATCTCAAAGGAAGTGAGAAAGATACTGAATTTTTGTCAAGATCAACAGGATATTTCTGTACTTAATGAAACATTTCTTAGCCTAAAAAATAACATAAATAAATAAATAAATAAATAAATGCAGCCCCTCAACTAAGTACTGATAAGATGCAATGTATTACATTTGATCCTTGTGTTTAGATATCCTTTAACCACTACAGTGAATTATTTTTACATTCTAGAAGCCAGGCAAAATGTGACCAAACTGTGTTGTTCTAAAGTGATTTGTTGTTTGAAGAAAACACCCAATCAGCTGAAGGTTGTAAAACTTTAATTACGGCAATGACTTCATGAAATGAGCCACAATAAAGGTATATTGTAAAATAACATGTGCCATCTGAGACTGTAAACGCTAATTCATGTGTGTAAAAATACTGACCTTTTGAACTGATGTTAATGGGCAACTTGATGCTCAGTGAAATTCATTGGCTGCCATGATCCATCTCAAACATTTGCTCTTTAAGAGCATGCACTGCACTGATAAAACAATTTGAATATGCAATGTTCCTGCTTATGAGAAAAGGAGCCTTCATAAATTGTCTGAGACATATTAAGCCTTGTTAGCTGTCTGAGATGTGTTGTATCACTCTGTGTTTCTCTGAAAATGTAAAGGTCAATTAATGTTACCATTATCTTCCTCAACACTTCCTACATACCTGCCAATTAACCTTAGGTCTTGTCCGATTTAAGGAAGGCTTTGTTTTAATAATCTTTCAAAACCACGGAAAGATAACAGACCTGTTAGACTAATTTTAAACGACATGTCGGGTAGATTGTAGATAGATGGGTATTTGTGTTCTCTCGTTTAATTGATTTTATTGGTTTTGGCATACAGTAAAACATATCATTTGGAAGTAGATGGAAGCTTTTCTTCTCTAAGCTTTAACTTTCTGAGCTTCATTATTGTATTTCCCTTTATTTTTCATTCATGATGAGATAAGTGTATATGTAAAATTATACAATTGTTACATTAATGAGAAAAGAAACAATTGTGCTCACTTTGGCAGATTTCAAGTTCAAAACTGTCTGTAAATAATTTAGACCTTAAAAAAAATCAGACAAAATACATTTTAAAAACTAAACTGGCTTTAGTTGCCATGGGCAATGCCAATTTAATAGGTGAAAAGGATAGGTCATACTGACTGTAGAGTGGCTATAGAAAATATGGGAATGCATTAGGGCTTTAAATCATGTGTTCTAATTACTAGTAATGAGTTTTTAATTCACACAAACATACATTTGAGGTGAATTTCTGGAATTTGCCTTAAACCGATGAATCGTAGCAAAATTCACAGTCAACAAATATTGTAATTGACCCTTAAACTGTATAAACAAATTCATCACTATAAAAGGGGAGGCTGAGATCAGCCATAGTTCCGAATGTTGGAGCTGCTTTACTGAGAGGGCAGGGAGGGTTGATGGCTAGCCTAGTGAAAAATCTGTGAATTGCAGTGATGGGTACATTTTCTTGTGCACCCATTATGTCTACAAATCTTTAGTTAACCCAAAAACAAGGAAGCTAAGAAGGTTATTGTCAAACAGCTTACAACCAAATTTGTTACTGAGCTTGTAATACTTACAAGCTCAGTAACAAATTTGGTTGTAAGCTGTTTGACAATAACCTTCTTAGCTTCCTTGCTTTTGCCCTTAATTTTTGTTTTATTATTACCCAGATCTTTTTTAAATTTTATTTTACTTTGTGGTTGATTTGAGTGTAGCAGTCACTTTTAGCTGCTGACCTGTCCATAACAAGGCTGATTTTTTTTCAGCAAGACTTTTCTGCTACAATAAATTTTTTATCAAAGCTTTTAGAAAAGTACAAAACAAGAAGTCACCCATGCAGGGGTCCAATTATACCACATATAAGGCCCCATGCACACAAGACACTGTTAAACGCACTTTCAGAGGCAGTTGGACACTTTTTTCAACTGCCCCTGATCCCATTCAATGTTATCCTATGTGACAATGCACACTGTCTCGTTTATTGCCATTTATATGCAGTTGCGTTTAGCCTCGTTTTTCCAGAAGCAAAAAAATGGGTTCAGACGCAAAAAATTTCCATGTTTCAGACGCTAAACGCGGCTAAACGCGGCTAAACACGGTACCAGCGTTTTGCCGCGTTTTAGTTGATAAGCGTTCTTAAAGGTGACCTATTTTTTTACATTAGAAATTTCAAAAATGATGGCAAATGATGAAAAAACATTAAAAAAATATAAAAAACAACTGTAATTGCTTGCATTGCATTGTGGACAATCCACAACTTGTGGCAGGTGACATGGCAAGTGGACAATCCACAACTTGTGGCAGGTAACGTGGCAAGTGGACAATCCACAACTTGTGGCAGGTAACGTTGCCAGGTGACGTGGCAAGTGGACAATCCACAGCTTGTGCCAGGAGATGTGGCAGGTGACGTGGCCAGGTGACGTGGCAAGTGGACAATCCACAACTTGTGGCAGGTGACGTGGCAGGTGACGTGGCAGGTGATGTGGCCAGGTGACGTGGCCAAGTGATGTGGCAAGTGGACAATCCACAACTTGTGGCAAGTGACGGGGCCAGGTGACATGGCAGGTGATGTGGCAGGTGACGTGGCAAGTGGACAATTCACAACTTGTGGCAGGTGACGTGGCCAGGTGACGTGTCAGGTGACGTGGCAAGTGGATAATCCACAGCTTGTGGCAGGTGATATGGCAAGTGATACGCTAAATACAAGTACACTGCTGCTCTCTCAGCTGCTGCTACTCACTCTGGTCTGACAAAATGGCTGAAATGGTTAAATAATACTGTTTTTGAGCTTAGGGAGGGTCTTATGATGTTTCTTAACTAAACGCTTATAGACGCAAACGCGGTAAAACGCCCCTAAATGCGGCTACAATTGCGGCAAAACGGGCGTTTCTAAACGCCGGTTTCAGCCTTTAAAAACATGTGTTCATCAGAGTTTGCACCGGCATCTTGTGTGCATGGGACCTTAAGGAAAACAACAAGTATACATAGCCAATGATAGTTAGTGAAGGTGGGTTCATGCATATCCCGTAGGCTTGAGCATTAGATGGGTGGTAAGTTACAAATTATGTTTATTTTTTTTATTTTTTTCATTTTTTATTTTTTTTATTTCAAATAGATTTTTATTGAGTGTTTTCCAAAATTACATCTGTAGAGACATTGAAAAGTTCAAGCTTCAAACAACTTATGCAATATCACATTTGTAGAAATAGTTCCAACAGATAACTTTCAGAACAAAGCAAGTAATAGTGCTATGAACTTATAGTTAACAAATGGATAATAGGGAAGAGGGAAGATAATCAAGCGTATACAGTAATGCTGGCCGTAGACTATATGAAAAATCGGCCAAAATCGGTCGTTCAGACAGTTCGTTCGTTTTTCGAACAGTTAATGGGCACAAAATCGATAATCGTTGGGACGTTTTTGAGCCAAAAAAATGAAGGACAAGTTTGGAAATTTTCTGCCGAACGAACAATTAATTGAAAGGTTAATGTGTTTCCCGTCCGAACTTTCTGCACTAGATATATGTAAAAAAAAGAACCAATTTTTTTTTATTTATGTCCACTGAACGATTTATCGGTCATTTCATGATGGTTCGTTTTTCGAAAGTTCGTTCGGACGATTTTCCGTATTGAGTTTGGCCAGCATAAGAAAATAAAAAGAGATAGGAGGAAGAGAAAGTAGCGAGCATCACTGTAGGTGCATATGCGGAAATATACCAGTTCAGAGTATCAAACTTTTTATCATACTGCTGTCAAAATTGTGTTTATTTTTATACAGGCTTCAAGAGAATCTATCACAACTGGACTAATACAATGACTCACTCTGCCTTTGGTACGATTTAGGCCACTAACCTGCAACAAGCAAACTCTGATGTGCACACTTTTCTATGGTGTTTATGACAGCCAATGAAATAACATTTTCAGAAGTAAAGGTCTGGAATGGCAGACTACATATTTTCTTGGTGTTTATCAGGCTTGTTTTAAGGCCCTCTGAGACCAGCACATTGTCTTGATGGTTAGCACTTCTGCCTTACAGGACTAGGGTCCTTGGTTCAAATCAAAACCAGGACACTTCCTTAATGAATTTTCATGTTCCTACATGGGTTTTCTTTCACATTTCGAAGACATGCTGGTAGGTTAATTGGTCCTAGCATGTTTATGTATGCTGTTCTTTTGCTCTTCAGTGTCTCTGTGGCAGGCAGTCATCACTGCTCAGTAGAACGGTGCTTACAATGTGATGTGTGATTGCTGTCCTATGCCACATTACAGTGTGGACCTAGGCTGTGTGATGAAGCTAGCCCAGTAGTAAATAATTGAAGTCCTGGGACTGAAGTAAGAAGCTGGATGAGATTTAATGATGTGTAGGGACAGGCAGTAGAAGAAGATGCAGAGGGCATCGATGAAGTGTTAAGCCCTGTACACACGATCGGTTTAACCGATGGAAACCGTCCGATGGATTGTTTTCATCAGACAAACCGATCATGTATGGGACCCATCGGTCTTTTTCCCATCGGTTTTAAAAACTAGAACATGTTTTAAATCGGATAAAAAACCCATGCATGCTCAGAATCAAGTCGACGCATGCTCAGAAGCATTGAACTTCATTTTTCTTGGCTCATCGGAGTGTTTTATGTCACCGCTTTTGGAACGGTCGGTTTTTTGACTGATGGTGTGTAGGCAAGACTGATGGAAGTCAGCTTCATCGGATTTCCGATGGAAAAAACCATCAGATTAGAATCCATAGGATATCCGATCGTGTGTACAAGGCTTAAGTAGGGCTTTTTGCAAACCACAAGAGAGGTAGAAAAAAAGCATAAAAATACTAGAGCTGGACTTTAAGTATTCTGCAATAGATTCCATACCTGTTATTCACTACCAAAATTACATTATCAAAGGTTTGTATGATGTAGAGAAAGGTCCATGGTGTGACCGAGATGTCAAAGGGAAGGGAACTTTAATCTTACAGAGAGAGCTCCATCTGTACAGCTGCTGATATATCTCTGCCAGCATGATATTTTCCTGTTTCCAGAAAACAAGTCATTTAAAAGCATAACTGACATAAGGATCATACACTTTTTACTCAATTAGCCTTGATATTGAGTTTCCTTTGAACCTGACGGAAATATATATTCATGTATAATCTGATTTATATTATCAAGCATTATATCTTGACAATCTAGACTGAAATCCTAATAACTCTGGAGAAATGGAAAAGATGTGAAAACGTCACTCTCATAGGAAACGCGTCGTATATCAATCACATGGTAGATTAGCAGTTTGGAATTGTGCCAGTCCATTACACTGTGTATGATTTCCTTCATGCCAGTTGCACTAGTTTGTCTGAACCACCATGCTGCATAGATAATGAAGCATGGAAAAAATAAATGCAGCACAGCAATTGGTAGCTCCTGCTGTTTATAGTGTTCCTAATTATGAGCAGACGTGAGGCGCAGATGATAGAAATAGGAAATTGCCGTCACCCACCTAATTTTATTATGTCATTGTGTCTCTTTAACATAAAAATAAGCCATAATGTAATGATAAGGCTGATAAAGATAAAACATCATTCTGTTACTGAAATATAATAACACAGGTGTCATATAACCTAATATTTGTCTTACAAGGGAGATGAGAAGATTGAGGGTTTGGATGCCTTATTTCAGTGTAATGTTCATTTGCGTTCATAGTGTGAAAAATGCTGAAATCTCATTTCTATCAGTATAAAAAGAATGCCTGGAATGAATTATGAGTATTTTTGCCGCTGAATATGTATATCCGTGGCAGATTAAAATGTCATACACTTTATGGCATAGATAAGTATACAATGTGTTTGGACTTTTTAATAGTGCACTTTATAGTCTCCTCCTCTCTCCCAGAAATGTAAATATACCGTAGATACAGTATATCCATAGATGCAGCTCCTTACTTTACAGTATAGTAATAAAGCCAGCATGTATTAAACAGCTTATTTTTGGCATGTATTATACATACCTACAACACAGTTGTCCCCAGAATTTTCACCACTTACAGGGTTGTACAGGCAACACAGTAAAGATTTTGGGAACAGCAGTGTCATAGATATTACATTGATCAAGATTTGCTTCATTAATCGAGTAGAGGGCTGACATTGTAGCAAAATACTACTTTATCTGCATTCTGCCAACATGATGAGCCAATGGTCTGAACGAGCAGCTGTAAAAATGGGCTGTGTCAGTTTTCTATGCATGTCACGATGTCAAAAGGTTGAGATACCCTGAACCTTACTGTCTAACCTTCAATAAAGGCTTACAATATGGTACCAAAGGGAGTCTATTATGGAGTACCAACTGTGGATGGTAGTAGAGGTTAGGCTGTTAAAACAATCGTTTTTTTTTTTTGCTTACACATACTGTCATGTTATGGCTGCTTGAACAAATATATCAGACTTTGATGACTTAGGGCGTCCCATATGCTGTGGAAGATTCTTCAATCTCTACAGATGTGGCAGTTCCCAAAGTTTCCAAAGCACTGTTGCTGGCTGTGATTATTATTTTATTTTTTAATTTTCAATGTCAGCAATGGGTCAGGAAAAAGGACAGATGAATAGAAATACATATATTACATTATAGTGTCAAGGCTCAACAAAGGAATCCAACCAACTGAGCATTAGTATCTATATAGACTCCATAGACATTGTAAAACTTACAACTATAAAGAATAAAAAGATTGTGAAGAGGGTAAATAAGCAATGCAAGGATTGGTGATCTGTATTATGGCTTTGATCTTTATATGGAGACAATGGGGATACAATTATTTGAATTATGGGTAGTGTTAATTAATTTCATATAACCTTTAACATGCCAATGTTATTTTAAGAGTACCGTATATACTCGAGTATAAGCCGACTCGAGTATAAGCCGAGGTACCTAATGTTGCCCAAAAAACTGGGAAACCTCACTGACCCGAGTATAAGCCGATGCCCCACTGTTCCCTGTAAATAGAAATTTTTAAATTGTAATTATTACCTGTAAAGAAGTTGCGGCTGCGGCGTCCATCGTTTGAATTCCACGGCGTCCATCGTTCGAATTCCGCGGTCTCTTCCTGTTCCTTACTTGAGTCTCAGCAGACACTCTCCGCCTATCACGATCATTCTCTCATCCTCAGTTTTCCCAGCAGACACTGTGTTGGGTATTCCGCCAATCACAGACGTCTGCTGGAAAACTGAGGATGAGAGAACGTTCGTGATAGGCGGAGAGTGTCTGCTGAGACTCGCCTATCAAGGAAGGAACAGGAAGAGACCGCGGGATTTTGAACGATGGACGCCGCGGAATTTGAACGATGGACGCCGCGGAATTTGAACGATGGACGCCGCGGAATTTGAACGATGGACGCCGCGGAATTTGAACGATGGACGCTGCGGAATTCGAACGATGGACGCCGCGGCCGCAACTTCTTTACAGGTAATATTTACAATGTAAAATTTATATGACTCGAGTATAAGCCGAGGGGGGGGGGACTTTCAGCCCCAAAAAAAGGGCTGAAAATCTCGGCTTATACTCGAGTATATACGGTAATTAATTTTTTTTATTTTATTTGCAGAGTTCATTAAAATAATAACTGTTGATCCTGCCATAACGGTCCTTGTTCAGGAGCTTTGCGGGGCTTTCAAAGCCCTTTTCAGGCGCTTTGGAAGCGCTGGCCATTCATTGCAATTGGCAGAGCGTTTTGGAAGCGCTATTTACATGGCTCCCAAACCACCCCAAAGATGCTGCTTGCAGGACTTTTCGTAACGTCTCGCCAGCGCACCACCCCAGTGTGAAAAGACACACTGCAATGAATCGGGGTAGCTTTTCAGAGGCTATTTCCAGCACTAAAGCACCTGAAAACCGCCTCGGTGTGAAAGTAGTTTTATGCTCCTGTATTGTAATCATGTCATGCCGACCTCCTGTGGAGAGTCTATGGGGATGATTTACTAAAACCAGAGTGTGCAAAATCTGGAGCAGCTCTGCATGGGAGCCAATCAGCATTTAACTTCAGCTTGTTCAATGAAGCTTTGACAAAAAAACCTGGAAGATGATTGGTTTCTATGCAGAGCTGCACCACATTTTGCACTCTCCAATTTTAGTAAATCAACCCCTATGTGTCCCTTTAGGCTTATTGCTTAGGCATGGCTCACTTTTTTCACTACCAGTAAACCAATCCTTGGAAATCTCAAACAACTATTGCTGTAGTATGTACATATAGACATGAAGTGGCTACAAAAAGGCTGCATGAGATCAACATCACTAAGATGGAACAAAGTATAAACAAAGGGAAAAAAGTATTTGGTTTAATAACTGGCCATTGTTTATGATACACAGTGCTTCAACAAACACATTATCATTCAGTCACAACTTACACTTACTTACACTTACTTTGAAGAGGAACTTTAACAAAAAGGGTCACCTGTAAAAGTATGTGTTTGCATACTTTTTGGTAGCCCCCCCGGCTTCTGTGGTTGCTTCCATCATCTTGTGTACCACTACAGGAGATCAAAAGATTTATCAGCTTTTCAATACACTGGCTGCCAGCAAGGCAAGTAAAAAAATGCTCTTACCAGTATCCTATTTTGTAAAAGTGGCCCTGTGATGACAAGGTAATTTTAAGCTTATTGAAATTCATGTTTGATGTCACAATAGTATAAGGGATTTCAGGTTTCAAGCACCACTACTAAAGCTATAATTTTTTATATATAAAAAAGTACCTAATTTGGTAATGACTTGGACAGATTAGGAAAAGTGTTTTATTGTGGCACACTAATTATTATAATTAAATGGCAAAACTATAAAAAAAATGAAAAAAAAAATCACATTTAATACAAAATACATTTAGCACCAGGAGCCTTCACTCCTAAAATCTATTTTTGGATAGGAACTCATGGAAATCATGGTTGCATCCACTGAATAGTTAACTAGCACATTTTTCATTTTGCTCTATTTACCACAACCCTGCTGGTTCTCATTTGACTATCTGTTTTGCAAGCTAAAAATGGAAACCTGTTATATTGCTCCACTTGGATTTAAAAAGAAAATATATTATTGGTTAATGTGTAGTGCTGGGCTTCGAGTTAAGAAGATTTTGCCTGCTGAGTGTAAAATGTCATCTTTTAGAACATTTCTTGGATTTGCTCAGCTTTGAATGTAGAAGTATATCCTTTCATTTCTTGTGGCCTTTTTGAGATAGTTCTGATTAGATAATATGAGTTATCGAGGTTAGAGGAAACACATCTTTGTTAAAAATATTTTATGTTTGTTCCATAACTAACTATTATTCCCAGAATATATATATATATATATATATATATATATATATTTATAATATATGTGGATTACATATATTACTAACAAGCAGTGAAAAAATTGCTACCTTGAAAGCTACATATATATATTTTTTTATGAGATTCATATTTTTTTACTAGAATAATTAGTATTTTGATACCATCCATTGAGGGACACAGAAATAAAGTAATTCCTAAACATTTGAGGTACTTTTTAACTGTATTTATTTCTTCAATCAAGATACCGTATATACTCGAGTATAAGCCGACCCGAATATAAGCCGAGGCACCTAATTTTACCACAAAAACGGGGAAAACGTATTGACTTGAGTATAAGCCTAGGGTGTCCATCTGCGTGCCTCACTTTGCCTCACTGTGTCCATGTGCATGCCTCACTGTGCCTCACTGTGTCCATGCCTCACTGTGCCTCACTATGCCCATGCCTCACTGTGTCCATGCCTCACTGTGCCCATGCCTCACTGTGCCCAATCTCCCTACCTGATCTCCTGCGCTATGTAACTAGACTGACGTTTAACATTGGAGTCTATGGAAGGGGTGCCCGGCTTTGAAAAATCGGTACTTCTTGGCCGTAGGTTCCCTGGACAACAAACTTTGCACACTTGTAGATGAAGCGTGTGGCTACATGTGTACCAAGTTTTGGGTCCAGGGGATTAGGCGCACAAAGTGAAGATGGACACAGACTCGAGTATAAGCCGAGGGGGCATTTTCAGCACAAAAAAATGTGCTGAAAAGCTCGGCTTATACTCGAGTATATATGGTACTTGGTACAATGTTGATATTTTTCTCTTTTATGACTTTAATCAAAGCTTTGAAAACACTGCTTGAGCTAATATCTACAAATCAGCTATCCAGTCAGTGCATCCTCATCAACAGCTTTAGAGCCTATATTCAAATCCATATGGACTAGAAGACTGTGCAGCTAGCCTGGAATGTGACCTTTGGGCACTGGGCTCTACATTGTGACTCTTTCCAGACAGACTCTTACCAGCCTGAGGACTCACATGGTAAGTAAGGCTGGTTGGGCTGAAGCATTGGGAATTACCCCACAATCGGTATGGTAGGACACAATTTTAAAGCTTCACACTGCTGCCATTTTACTGTGGTAACAGTTAAGGCTGAAGGAACTGAGCACTGATGTTACTCACTAAAAAGAGTGTTGCACTTGTTCTCCTGCCAATCAGCCTAGATTAAGCAAATCCCCACTGATTTTCCTAATTCTAAATTTTTTTTGTGGATCAACTTGTCTAATTCCACTTCTACCTACAGTGGCTTGGTTACCTCCAGCCACCTAGGACCCTTTTCAGCAATAGCTGATTGGGTTTGTGAGTGCATAAGGCCTTGCCTAATTTTTTGGGGTCTAATTGTTAAACGCTAAGTGGTGCAACATATCTTTTCAGGGGGTGACCTTGGCCCATACAGCAGTTGTTCTTAGGGGCAATTTCTCTGTATCCACAGAAAGGACCAATGCCTGTATCCTAGATCATGTGTCCCTAATACTATAGGATCATTGTCATCTGAGTGTTATAAAGACCTCCCATATGTCCACAAGACCTTTAATATCCACTTTGGATTTTTTTATTGGTTTGTGCAAAATTAATGGAGCAAGCTGCTTACAGATGCTCTAATCATGGTTCAACTAATCTAATTCTGACCCTATTGGACCTCTACTTTTATGTATACATGAGGCCCAGATGAGAATTGCACAGTCATCTACTGAAAGGACTGTATTTTAGAAATTTCCATATGACTCAGATTTACAAGGAGTTCCCGATAATCATATTTATTCAATACAGCATGAAGGATCAGCTTGCTGTTTCAGGCTTAGAGTTTTTTACAGCTCTTATGGCTGCAATGACATTTCCTATACACTCTGTAAGTAAAACATTCCTCGATGAGGACTGAAAGCAATCTATGGAATGCAATGTAAGGGGGTCTTTTTCCCTTTGAAAAGGAATTTGTTGATAAGTGGTTTCTGCCCACTGCAAACACCCCAGTCATCCAACTTAATAAGTACACTACTAAACATGCTGACTATGTTCTTACCTTTAGGGATTTCAGTGACAGATCATTGAATTACCCATGTTGTATCCCACCTATAAATATGTGTTTATTGCTATTTAACCACTTGCCGACCGCCGCGCGCAGATATACGTCGACAGAATGGCACGGACAGGCAAAAGGGCGTATATATACGTCCCCTTTAATTTGCCGCCGCGTGGTCGCTCGCGTCCCTGTCGCGAGCTCCGTGACCGCGCCCGCGGGACCCGCGGACCCGATCGCCGCCGGTGTCCTGCGATCGGGTCACAGAGCTGAAGAACGGGGAGAGGTAAGTGTAAACAAACCTTTCCACATTCTTCCTAGTGAGAGTGTCACTGATCGTCTGTTCCCTGTCATAGCGAACGACGATCAGTGACGTCACACGCCAAGCCACGCCCCACACAATAAGAATCACTCATTAGGTCACACTTAACCCCTTCAGCACCCCCTACAGGTTAACCCCTTCACTGCCAGTGTCATTTTCACAGTAATCAGTGCATTTTTATAGCACTGATCCCTGTAAAAATGACAATGGTCCCAAAATGGTGTCAAAAGTGTCCGATGCACCATAATGTTGCAGTAAAATGCCATAAAACTATCCCCTATTTTGTAGACGCTATAACTTTTGCGCAAACCAATCAATAAACGCTTATTGCGATTTTTTTTACCAAAAATATGTAGAATACGTATCGGCCTAAACTGAGGAAAAAAATAAAATTTAGATATTTTTTGGGGATATTTATTATAGCAAAAAGTAAAAAATATTTAATTTTTTTCAAAATTGTCGCTCTATTCTTGTTTATAGCGCAAAAAATAAAAACCGCAGAGGTGATCAAATACCACCAAAAGAAAGCTCTATTTGTGGGAAAAAAAAGGACTTAAATGTTGTTTGGGAGCCACGTCGCACGACCACGCAATTGTCAGTTAAAACAATGCAGTGCCGAATCGCAAAAAGTGGCCTGGTCTTTAACCAGCCAAAATGGTCCGGGGCTGAAGTGGTTAATTTATGTTAATATTGTTCTGATGTATACTGAAATCTAGTGGTAGTTCAGCAACACAATTTATCTATTCTGTATTTTGTTTCTCTCTCTGTTCTACCCTCCTGTTCTAGTTCTAGCTAGACCCTCTCTGCTTCTTTTACATTTCCTTTAGGCCCCTTTCACACTATCGCAACTTCAAAGTCACGCGATTCTCCTGTGATTTTGACGCGATTTTGCCACGATTTCAGGGAGACTTGAGGTCTATGAACCTGAACGCGCATCAAAGTCGGACCAAAGTAGTGCAGGGACTACTTTGAAGTCGTCACGACTTGAAGTCGTACTAATATGAATGGTAGTCATTGGAAATCATGAAAAATGACTTGTCATGCTACTTTGCAGTCCCAAATCGTGGGAAAAGTCATACAAGTGTGAAAAGGGCCTTAGACAGCATTAGTCATCACAGGTGCAAGGTATAGACTTGTCCTTACACTTAAGGCCTCATGCACACTGGATGTTTTTGGACGTTTTTACAGCAGCTGTTTTTGGCAGTATATGTTTTTTTTGTACAGTCATTAAACTCTCCATCATGTTATCCTATGTGTCTATGCACAAATAGGCTGTTATCATCAGTTTTGGGCAGTGGCGTTTCTGAGCAGTAAAAAAAAAAAAAAAACTAGTGGGTTCTGAAAAATGCTCTAACGCTGATAAACGTCAATAAACGCTCAAAAATGTCGCTCACCAGCGTTTTTTAACGTTTTTTAACATTGAAAAAAAAAACATTTCTTAAAAAAAAAGGGTCAAAAACGCTATGAAAGCGCTAAAAAACGCTATTGCAAAAACGTTGAAAAAAGTTGAAGAACTCACTGCAAAGCTACTGCCGTTTTTATAACGTTATTTTAACGTCCAGTGTGCATGAGGCCTTAAAGGCTGGAAGAACATCCTCGGCACTGTCTATTTTAAAATAACATTTTGTTGGATTCAACTTATCACTTATTGGCAGCATAGCAGTGAATGGGCTAAACTGTTGACTTTGACCTATTTTAGGGAACTGTAGTTTTTTGCCATTTCATGGGCATGCTAAATTTCTAAGCTTGATATATTTGGTACTCTTTATTCAATGCAACCCCCCCGTGTGTGTGTGTTGCTAAAATACATTTTAGTTTTTTTTAGGTAAAATATAGATTTGATAAATATCAGCACAAATATTGTATGACATAAAAAATTGCAACTGCCACTGTTTTATCTACAGTTTCTCTGCTTTCAGAATATATATATGTTTTGGAGTTCGAGAGTATCATCTGGCCTAAAATGTTCATTTTGTGTGCAAAAAAAAAAGAAGCTCTGGCAATGAAGGGGTTAGGGCAGAAGCGGTAGTTAAAGTATTTTAAAATAAATGAATGCAAAAACAGACTATGTATATAAATGAAGAAAATGTAAACAGAAGTGGAGTTTGTGGCCATAGTAAACAATCAGGTTTTATCTGTTCTTTTTTTGGAAGATAAAACTGGAAATTTGACTCCTTAAGGCTGCATTCACACCTGAACATAGCGTTTTCAGGCAGAAAGTCGTGCAATTTTAACACGATTTTGCAGCGTTTTTACCGCGTTTTTTACCGCGTTTTTGCCGCGATTTTGTACAGGTCCAAGGGTCACCAATGTAAAAAGCAGAAAATCTGCCCGATTTGTGCGACAAAAAAGGGTCCTGAACTTGTTTGAGCTTCAGGCGTTCGGCTTCAGGCGTTTTGGAGTGGAGATGTGAACCATCTCCATAGAGAATAATGGATTTTTTCCCCTCTAGCGTTTTGTAGCTTCAGGCTTCAGGCGACAAAACGCTCAGGTGTGAATGCAGCCTTAGAAAGGGGACAACACTGAACGGAGTACTTTCTCTTAACCATTTGGAAAGAATAGTTTGGGCACTTCTGAGCATGCTTATAACTTAAATCGCAGTTTAAAAGCAACACATCTCCACTGGTCCCATAGCACCGGCCTTGATGCTGACAGTAAAATTGCTGCCAGACACTGTCAGGCAAGGGAGCAATCTACCATTGCTCACTGCTTAAAAAAACCCTAGAAGTCTCTGAACTATGATTTTATGGAACCTTAGTTGAAAATGGCTGTATTATTGAGTGTGCTTAAAAGGGGATATGTGTTTGCAATCTAACAAACCTGTGTTATAGAACCCTCTGAGCAGTTGAGAAAATATCACAATATTTTGTATTATTTGCTGTGAAGCAGTAAAACAGCTTTTAATAACTTTAAGAGGTGTTTTTGTCACGTTTTATTGCTATCCAAATAATAGGATTTTGCTAAAACTGATTTTATGAAATGTAACTGTTGTTATAATTAGAGATGTTTTAGAGATCCAAGTCTTCAGGTTCTTTCATACAATATGTTGCAAAAAAGTACTTATAAACGTTTCCTTCTAGATTTTTTCCTGTTTTTGAGCAGATATGTAATTTTGTGCTTTTCCATGGCGCATAGCTGTTTTAGCATAGCATTTGACAATAGTGATTCATTCTCTGATGCCTTAAAAAACAATTCCTCTGCGGTAACTGATAAAGAAAAATGCCAGATGATTATAGTGGCATTACCAACCAATATTCAAGGGCTGGGAACAGCTTTTAAATTGTGGACATTTTCATACCTCTGAGTGTTATAAGCCCTTTGTGTTTTTGCAGAGTTTTCAAATCTTCATTGTCAGTACATCTCTAGTGCACAACTTTGAAATTTTCCAGATAGTCTGTATACATTCTCTATATTGTTGTTAAAGAGGAAGTAAACCCTGATGGGGTTTATTTCCTCTATGTCTCCCTGCAAAGGTAAAGCATAATGGGCTACTATTCATCGCATAGTAGCCGATTATGTGACACTTACCTGGAGTAGAAGCCCGCAATGTTGCCGTCTTCCTCCATGGCAGCGAGCATCCATCTTCACCCCACTTCTTCCAGGGGCCGCAAACTCCGGCTCTGTGACTGGCCGGAGTCGCGTGACGCCACTCCCGCACGTGCGCGCGGGAGCCGCCTTTAAAACAGCGTGCCCTTTCAACACGGCGCATGCGCAGAAGAAGGTGTCCCTCAGGGAAATTGCAAATATCTCCAAGACCGTGTAGGTCTCTGAGATATTGCAAGCACCTACAGGTAAGCCTTAATCTAGGCTTACCTGTAGGTGTAACTTCCCCCAGAGGGTTTACAACTACTTTAAACTGTTTATCAAGTGTCTCACAGGGCTTTTGCTGCCAGGTGTCACATCATTTGGTATAGTCCTTTTGACTCTTGGTGCTTCTGTATGATTTCTCTGGCCTAGCTTGAAACAATGGTTACCAACAAGCTTTATACTGTCACTAGGTGTAGATGTAACCAACCCCCTAACTGATGGTAGATGCTGCCAATCCATCATTAGAGGGGTCTGCACTAATAGTTGAGGCTCTAGAAGTGTGCCCAGATACCCTGGTCATCAATAACAATTTTTTTTTAAAGTTTAATGGACTAATGCATAAAAGCTTAACATGAACATTTCCAAAAATAAAGCCTTGCAATAAACAGGGGGCACAAACCCTCCTTGCCAAGCATTTCTCTTTTAACCACTTCAGCCCTAGAAGGATTTGCCCCCTTAATGACCAGGCCCTTTTTTGTGATACGGCACTGCGTCGCTTTAACTGACAATTGCGCAGTCGTGCGATCCTTTACCCCAAAAAAATGTACGTCCTTTTTTTACTCACAAATTATTATTATACATGATTTATATAGCGCCAACAGTTTATGCAGCGCTTTACAATGTAGACAGCACAATTACAGTACAATACAGAAGGTACAGGAGGGCCCTGCTCATATAGCTTACATTCTAAAGGGAGGGGTGGTGGTACAGAAGGTAATAGCTGCAGAGAATGATTTGATGGGGGTGGCTAGGGGGCAGTTGTTAGGTGGGTGTGGGATAGGCTTCCCCGAATAAATGAGTTTTCAGGGATCTCCTAAAGGTGGACAGGGTAGGGGCTGATCAGACATACCGGGGCAGGGAGTTCCAGAGGATGGGAGAGGCTTTATAGGCAACTAGGGCTTTCCTTTGGTGGTATTTGCGCATCTCTGCGGTTTATATTTTTGCACTATAAACAAAAAGAAGAGCCTGAATTTTGAAAAAATAACAATATTTTTTACTTTTTGCTATAATAAATATTCCCCCAAAAAATGTAAAGAAACAAATTCCTTTATCAGTTTAGGTCAATATGTATTCTTCTACATATTTTTGGTAAAAAAAATCTCAATAAGCGTATATTGATTGGTTTGCACAAAAGTTATTGCGTCTACAAAATAGGGTATATACTTTTTTTTTTACTAGTAATGGCAGTAATCTGCAATTTTCAGTGGGACTGCGCCATTGCGGCGGACAGATCAGACACTTTTGACACTTTTTTGGGTAATTTATAAAGCGATCAGGGCTATAAAAATGCACTAATTACTGTGTAAATGTCACTGGCAGGGAAGGGGGTTAACACTAGGGGGTGATCAAGGGGTAAAGTGTATTCCCTAGGTGTGTTTATAACTGTGAGGGGATGGGACTGACTAGTGGAGGAGCCAGATCACTGTTCCTACTTCCTACTCTGTCTCTACTCCCCTGTCAGAACAGGGATTTGTGTGTTTACACACACAAATCCCTGTTCTGGCTCTCGTGCATGCGATCGTGAGTGGCTGGCGGCGATCGCGCCCGCCGGCCACGCGCATCGGGTTCCTTGCCATGCAGTGGGCGCGCGCACCTGCTATAGCTCTTAAAGAAGCCGTCGTACATATATGGCGATTTGCGCAGGAGAGCCAACCTGCCACCGTATATGTATGTGAGACGGTCGGGAAGTGGTTAATAAAACACTGTTAGACTGCATCAATCTATTGTATGCAATTACAGAAGAGTTACTGGTATTTGTTTGCATTTAGGCTTCAACAAAATACTGTATTAAACATTTGGTGCCAAAAACAAATGTAAGCCTTAATTTGACCTTTTGGGCAACCCCTTACAATTTACCGTATATACTCAAGTATAAGCCGAACCGAATATAAGCCGAGGCACCTAATTTTACCACAAAAAACTGGGAAAACTTATTGACCCGAGTATAATCCTAGGGTGTCCATCTGAATGCCTCACTCTGCCTCACTTTGCCTCACTGTGCCCATGCCTCACTGTGCCCATGCCTCACTGTGCCCATGACTATACTGACGTTTAACAATCAGTGCTCCTCGGCCGTAGGTCCCCCAGACAAAAAACTTGCCTCACTGTGCCCAATCTCCCTACCTGATCTCCGGCGCTGTATGACTAGACTGACTTTAACATGGGAGTCTATGGAAGGGGTGCACTTGTAGATAAAGAGTGGGGCTACATGTGTGCCAAGTTTGGGGTCCAGGGCACCTAGGGCCGGCCAGTACCGGGTCCTTAAAATCACCGGAGAAATTACTGTATTACATGGAAGTTTATGGAAGGGGTTCCCGGCTTTGAAAAATCGGTGCTCCCCGGCCCCAGACAACAACATTTGCACACTTATAGAGGAAGAGTGGGGCTACATGTGTGCCAAGTTTGAGGTCCAGGGGACCTACGGCTGGCCAGGATCATGCGCACAAATGTTAAGATGGACACAGACTCGAGTATAAGCCGAAGGGGGCATGTTCAGCACAAAAAAATTTGCTGAAAAACTCGGCTTATACACACATACACCATGTATATATACGGTGTGTGTATGTATGTATGTATATATATATATATATATATATATATATATATATATATATATTAGTAGTGGTAGTTGGTATTGTACATTGGGTTTTTTCTTACTTTTTAATGTAGAAAAAAGACTGGAAATAGCCATGAATGGTATGTGAATTTTTCCAACAAACCTAACAATTTTATTTTACAGTTGGTCTCCTTCCTAAACTTGCAGTAATTATATCCATTGAAGCACAACTAAGTATAAGTATGTTAGATAAAAGTGAATTTAGTTGGTAGTTTATGTCCTTTGGCTTAAAGCTGAAGTTAAATTCAATATGGACAACAATAACATCCACTTAACAAAATGCTGTTTTATTAACTAACTTTACAAACAATTATGCAGATATATTGGTCAAACTTGGGTTTGTTGTTTCTTTAGACCATGTATCAATTTAAATGTATTTATTATTTTTATTTTATGTTATGACTTTTCGCTCTATAATGTCGAATCTTTTCTCTCTATGTAGAATAATCTTGGACTAATAGAGTTAAGGTTAGTCACATTCGACCACAGGTTCGATGGACACAGATTGTTATTGTCAGCCTCATGTCGAATCTCCTATCTATATCGAACTGTTGTTGCAACGAAAATGAAAATTAAGCATTTGTTTATGTCGGATCTTTCGGTTTTTGGATTCTGCATTTTCGTTTTCGTTTGTTAAAACGATAACGAAAATACCTGAAATTCGGACGAAAATGCATTCGGACGAAAACGAATGCACATGTCTAGTTGTTAATTAGCATCTTAAACGTCACACAAATTCTTCCCTGACATAATACCATTAGAGCTTCCATAATACAAGTATTCAAAGGTTACAGAATTTTCTGCTTTTGAATTCTCTTTAATTTTCTGATTAATATCTCATTAATGAAACCCTTCACAAACTTGCGCTGACTTAACCTACAATGAAAAAGGCAGTGAGAAGATCAGGAGTTAAGTAATTAATAACTAAATGAGTGGGTAATATTAAAAAGTTACATTTTGGAGGGGTGGGCTTGATCTTTGTGTGATGGATCTGGGGCTTAATAATATTAATGTAGGGCTAAAATAATATTTATTTTTGCCACAGTGTAACAGTGGACTTTTTATAACATTATATGTACACAAAAAAATTCACCTAAGACTGGCATTTTCCTAACTTTAGCAGTGAATTTAAGAAACTTGGAGCCAGCAAATTGCACTTCCACTGCTTGGCTCCATAGGCTATAATGAGAAAAGCCCTTTTAGTTTTTGAAATATACATCACAGATAGAAAGCAATTGAGCTGCAAGTTTGAAAATAACTTGCTAAGCTAATACTAGACTTTCCAGGCTTCACTAGTTTGTTTCACAATTGCAGCAAGTCCACATTGCATGACTCCAGATCAACTTTCTTTGCAAACATTCTGCAAGTCTGCTGCAAGTTCTGGTTCAGTTATGTTGTGCAATAGTCATCCCACCACAGAGGTCACTGTGACTTGCAGAGTCCTTGCTGTAGACTCACCACTGCAACTTTGCGCTTGCTAGATACTTGCCACGCAAATTTGCTACAAATTGGAAAAGTGCCAACTAGAACTTGTGTTTCAAGTGCTCTGCAAGTGTACAACTTGCCAGTGAAAATGTGCAGCAAGTTAATAAGTCTTACAATTCAACACTGCCACAAATTTGTGATCAAGATATCCTTGCTATCTGGGATATTGCGGATGACAAGGAAGGAAATGGAGGGGGAATAGGGTTTCTATCAGTTCCACAAAGGATTGTGAAAGATATTTTAATAATTTAGTAGTTAACAAGTTTTACCCAATTGTCAACTCTTTTAATCTGAATAGGCAGCTCAGGTCTGGGCATTGGAGGAACATTGTGCTGCTAATGAACTTCTGAAAAGGTCTTGTAGGTCTTTTAGGCTTTTGTGCAATTATCTTCTCACACGCCTCCAAAGGGGTGTTTTAGACCTGTTGGCTTCAGAATTAAGCTAGGGGTTAGGGGTCAATGTCATCTCATGTTGGAGGCATCTGAAAGTCAGCTGCTGCATTTATTTTCTTAAAGATTGCAGGGATTATGATTAATCTCCAATAAAATCTAAAATATTAGTTGTAGGGGGATAAAATGTAATCTTTTTGAGAGTATGTATTATGAGTTATGTGCAAATGCAAACATGTATTGGTTGTACAGAACAACCTAGGGACCAACAAAATTGGTATATGGGGCCTGCTCATGGCTGCCATGCAGTGTAAGGGGACTTCTATTTATGTAACTTTTACCTTTGTACATATTTCTATACAATGCCCATCTATGGACAATAAAGTGGTTCTAAAGGCTGAAGGTTTTTTACCCTCATGTATTCTATGCATGTAGGCAAAAAACCTTCTGTGTGCAGCAGCCCCCCAGCCCCCCCCATCATTACCTGAGCCCCCTCCGATCCAGCAATGTTCACAATAGCCTCATCTGTCCTGGGACTCTCCCTCCTAATTGGCTGAGACAGCAGTGGGAGCCCATTGGCCCCCACTGCTGTCAATCACAGCCAGTGAGCCAATGAGGAGAGAGCAGGGGTGGGGCCTAGCCATGGCTCTATGTGTCTTATAGACACATAGAGCAGCAGCTTGGGAGTAAGCATGCAGCGGTGTCCCCAGAGCAAGCTGCTTTATTTGGGGGAACTGCACAAGGGGGATGAGCCATGAGTGGGGGACCCAAAAAGAAGAGGATCAGAGCTGCTCTGTGCAAAACCACTGCACAGAGCATGTAAGTATAACATATTTGTTATTAAGAAAAAAAAAACAAAGCTTTATTTTCACTTTAAACTATAAAATTAGTAAGTGTTTTCTGTGTTCTAAGCCTATACCCCTAGAAAGATTGGTGCATTATGTTGCCAGTGTCTGTATGATTGGTATAAGTTCATTATTGAGCTGTATGAAATTAAATTGTGTGGATGTGAAATGCATGTAGATTATTGTCTATGTGTAAACTAACAAATCTGCTGGACAGGAATGTGTGTGCATGTGGTTGCCTAGCAGTCAGCTGAACTGTAAGTGGTGGCAAGCTACCTTAAGTTGTGTGTCTGGTGTGTGGCAGTGGGATATTGAGAAAGTGGTAGCAAAAGGATTGTAGCCCACAGGATAGCTTGAAGGATCTCAGAAGTCTGTGGTGATGGCTGCTCCACAAGCCCTAGATTGCATACATAAATTATATCTGTCTGTGTGTCCAGTTAGCTAGATTTTGCGTCCCTTTAGTGGGGGCAAGTGGTATTGCAGACTCTGATAACTGTGTCACCTTCTAAATTAAGCTCTCCTCATTCCTTCTCCACCAAACAAGATCCTCTCGGGTAAACAAGTCTTTGTGGGTCTGGTGACAGGGGTTGGAGATTAGCGTATGTGCACTGTTTTGTTTTTACCTGTGTCTAGATTTAGGAACTTGTAGTTCTTGTGATGATTTGCATTTGGTAAATTTATGAGGCTGGATAGTGATAACTCACATATTGATCAGCCTACCCTGTCCATGCACCCTTGACAGTCCTGTTCCTGACAGGTGATTAATAATACAGAAGTTTTTTTTTGTAATTGTGCATAATCATAAGCCATTCCATAGTTCACAATCCTAGAGATTGTGGAGTTACGGCAGCCTTTTTCAACCAGGGTATCCAGGCACCCTGTGGTGCCTTCAGGTTTCTTCAGGGGTGCCTTGGAAAAATGCCTAAAAATTGCACCAAAATTTTATATAAGATGGCTGGCTGAAAGGTTGTAATTATGCAGAAAAAAAGCCATCCACCTACCAACAGGCAATTAGAAAGAGAAACATTGGAATACTAGTCAGTACCAGTATGCAAAGGTGTATTTGGTTTTGAAGAATAAATTACCTCTAACGTTCGGTGTACTACAATGTGTGGATGTTGCTGTGTTATGTTAATCCAGCCTTTCTCAACTTTTTCAACAGTGGAACCCTTTAAATAACTTTCTGGTCTCAGGGAACCCCTGCTAAAAATTACTATATCTACACCTCATGATACATTAGTGTGAAGGTCAGTGAGTAGAAATACCCCCTTACAGATAGCTAAAAAGATCAATGGTGTCAATGGGAACTTATCTGAGAGGCAGAAATTGCTCATTGCTCAAGGAACCCCTAGCTACCTCTGGAAAAATCCTAGGATTCCACGGAACCCTGGTTGGGAAACCCTGTGTTCATTGTTTACATTTTAGAATGGGGTGCCTTGAGATTGTGCAGAATTTTAAAGGGTACCTTGACTGAAGAAACCTGGAAAAACACTTGAGTTATTGTGTTGCCTATGTCCCATCACATCCTTAGCCGCTATGATAAGCCATCCTATTGGAAGCATTCCCTGTGATGGAATTTCAGGATGTAAACTGTAATAAAGGATGTAATAAAGCTTTCATTGGTTTTTCAATATAAATATAGAAAGTGAAACATTTCCTGATATTTATTCATCCGGCTGACTATAAGAATATTTTGTGCTTCTGCAGTAAACTCTAAACTGTTTATGGAATATAACAATATCAAGTTATGATGTTTAAAGGCTATTTTAAAATATTGTGTTGTTTGATTACATCCTCTTACATACACAAAAAGAAACAAGTAATATGTTTTAGCTTCAATGGTATATATATATATATATATATTGTGAGGGGGTTAGCTCGGCAGCGGGTGTGTGTGACCCCCGGGATGGGCTCCCCACACAAAACAGGCCCAGCAAACGGAGGTTGTGGTTTTCAAAATCAAAAAGGTGCGGTTTATTTTCTATTTACAGTGACAAAACACAGCAAAGCAAAAGAAACATAACCAAAATAAATCCTGGTCAAGTTGACCTCTGACTAAACATACAGGTTTCCTAACTAACAACTGGGATCAGCCTAGTGCTGTCCTAGTCCCTAAGTCCCTGGTTTTAAATGTCCAAGCAAATAGCCACACAGGCTTTGTCTCACCGCACAGGGGTTCACTCTCCCTAGACAGTCCACACAGGTCTGGTTCCAGGCATGAGCTAACATCTAATGAAGCTGGGAGTTCTTATAGAGGCCTAAATGAGCTGACAAGCTTCAGCTGGTCTCATCAACTCCCTGTCTGCACGACGCCCAGCCCTCTCCCTAGAGGTATGAGTCATCCATGAGCCCACTAGCCTTATACAACTCTCCACCTAGTTGTATAAGTCGGCGTAAAGCCTGAATCTGGGTGAAATATATCTACCCCCCTGGATGCAACCAGGTGACTTTACCTTCCTGCTGTCACATACCCCCCCCTCTTGTTTTAACCTCGGGGTTGGAACACCAGCAATCAGGCATTCATGTACTCGAGACAAAGCATCCACATTCCCCATTTGAACGCCAGGGCGATGCTTTACTGTGAAGTTGAATTCCTGGAGGGCCAGGAACCACCTATTCACTCTTCTATTTGTTTCCTTGTTTTGAGCCATCCACTTTAACGGAGCGTGATCCGTAACCATGTCAAAGTGCCTACCTAGCAGGTAGTACCGAAGGGAATCTAGAGCCCACTTCACCGCTAAACACTCCTTTTCAACGGTGGCGTAATTTACCTCATGGGACTTCAACTTCCTGCTGAGGTAAATGACTGGGTGCTCTTCCCCGTTCCAGACCTGGGACAATACTGCTCCTAACCCCACATCTGACGCATCACTTTGTACGACAAAGTCTTTAGAGAAGTCGGGTGAGTACAACACTGGCTGGCTACATAAGGCTTGTTTCAAGAATTGGAATGCTGCCTCAGCCTCGGGGGTCCATTTAATCATGACCGACCCTTTCCCCTTCGTCAGGTTGGTTAGGGGCACAGCCTTAGAAGCAAAGTGGGGAATGAATCGCCGATAATACCCAGCGATTCCCAGAAAGGCTCGTACCTGCTTCTTGCTGTTGGGACGTGGCCAACTCTGGATGGCCTCGACTTTGTTGAGTTGGGGTTTTATTACTCCCCTCCCAATGGTGTACCCAAGATATTTGGCCTCCTCCTGCCCAATGGTACACTTCTTGGGGTTAGCCGTAAACCCCGCTTCCCGAACAGAGTCCAGGACTGCTTGCACTTTTGGCAGATGTGAGGCCCAATCTGTGCTATGGACAATCATCCAGGTAAGCCGCAGCATACTTCCGATGGGGCCTCAGCATCTGGTCCATTTTCCGCTGGAATGTGGCCGGCGCATTCTGTAACCCGAACGGCATTCTTTTATATTGGAACGCCCCGTCTGGGGTTACAAATGCGGTTTTCTCTTTGGCCGACTTGGCCAGGGGGATTTGCCAATACCCTTTTGTGAGGTCAAGAGTCGTCATGTATCGGGCTGTTCCCAGCCGGTCGATCAACTCATCTATACGTGGCATGGGGTAGGTGTCAAATTTTGTAACTTTGTTCAACTGACGAAAATCGTTACAAAATCGCCAGCTCCCATCCGGTTTAGGCACCAACACGATGGGACTAGACCAATCACTTTGGGACTCCTCTATCACCCCTAAGTTCAGCATTTTCTGTACTTCCTCCCGTATTGCCTCCCGTCGAGCCTCTGGGATCCGATAGGGTTTTAACTTCACCCTTTCACCGGGCGGGGTAATGATGTCATGCTCTACCCCAGATGTTTGTCCCGGCAGCTCAGAGAATACCTCCTTGTTGCGAAGCACAAACTCCTTAACCTCCTGTTGTTGGGGTTGTGACAAGGTGGCTGCTATTCCAACCTCAGGAATCACGCAACCAGTTTGAGCTGGTGACCAAGTGTCTGCGACTAGGGACTCTCTATCCCTCCAGGCTTTCAACAGATTAACGTGATAGATCTGTTCGGGCTTTCGCCTTCCTGGTTGTCTGACCTTGTAATTCACTTCGCTCACTTTTTCCATTATCTCGTAGGGGCCTTGCCATTTGGCAAGGAATTTACTTTCAACCGTAGGGACAAGTACCAATATCCTATCCCCCGGGGAAAAGGTACGGGTCTTGGCTCCACGGTTGTACACTCTCTGCTGTGCCAACTGCGCTTGGGCCAAATGTTCCTTCACGATGGGCATTACCTGTGCAATTCGATCTTGCATCAGGGCGACATGCTCAATCACACTCCTGTGGGGAGAACTCTCACTTTCCCAAGTTTCCTTGGCAATATCCAACAGCCCTCTTGGGTGTCTCCCATACAGTAACTCAAAGGGGGAGAATCCCGTAGAGGATTGGGGCACCTCCCTAATAGCAAACATCAAATAAGGAAGTAAACAGTCCCAATCCTTTCCATCTCTATCCACCACTTTCTTCAACATTTGTTTTAGGGTTTTGTTGAATCTTTCAACCAGCCCATCGGTTTGGGGGTGATACACAGACGTACGCAATTGCGTCACTTTGAACAATTTACACAGCTCTTTCATAACCCGGGACATAAAGGGTGTACCTTGGTCCGTAAGCAGTTCTTTACAAATACCCACCCGGCTAAAAACAAGAGATAGCTCTTTGGCTATGGTTTTGGCCGAGGTATTTCGGAGAGGGATCGCTTCTGGATAACGGGTGGCATAGTCCATTATAACTAATATGTACTGGTGCCCCCTAGCGGACTTGATTATAGGACCTACCAAATCCATGGCGATCCTCTCAAACGGGACCTCAATGATGGGTAGAGGGACCAGCGGGCTACGGAAATGTGGCATCGGGGCCAACCTCTGACACACAGGGCAGGAGGAACAATAATTTTCTACGTCCTTCATCACCCCCGGCCAATAGAATCTCTGTAATACCCTCTCTCGGGTTTTCTCTGTCCCCAGATGACCTCCAAGAATGTGCCCATGGGCCAACTCCAACACCAACTTCCTGTAAGGTTTGGGCACCACAAGCTGCTCAACGGTTTCTTCTGCCCTTTTTGTCACCCGATACAGTAGGTCCTTCTCTACGCTGAAGTATGGGTAAGTGCAGGTATTATCTGGGTTCACTAACTCGCCATCTATTTTCACTACGTTTTCCCGTGCCTTTATTAGGGCGGGGTCTTTCAACTGTTCTGTGGCAAAGTTTTCCCTGTGAACCTCAAGATCAGAAAACTCCACAGACGGTAGGTTTTCGTCTGAGGAGGTGGGCTCCTCTCCAGTTTCTTGAGTCTCCCCTGCCAATACTGATAAGGGAAATTCCGGAGAGTCCTCACCACTCTCAGGGGAGTTCTGGCTATCACATTCCTGGTACATAGGGGCACCAGTGAGGGGCTCAGGATCATCCCACAGTTCCCAGAACTTCGGAAAATCCCTTCCCACAATGGCGTCATGCGGTAACTGAGATACTAAGCCCACTGGATGAGAGAGGGTACCTTTGGGGGTCTCGAAACACACTGTAGTCACTGGATACTCTCGGGTGTCCCCATGCACACAAATAACAGCTACCTTGCTATTCCCAGAGACCTCTGTTTTAACTAACTCAGCCTTTATCAGGGTCACAAGGCTACCTGAATCCAGCAATACCACAACATTTCTACCATTAACACACATTTTGCATAAATGTTTCTCAGTTCCTCGAATGGCAGTGCATGCGACTGTCGCACACAGCGACTGACGTCTGCCCGTCAGAAAGTCACACTGCATGGGTTCCTCCACAACCGGGCAATTGGCTGCAATATGTCCCGCTTGCCGGCAGCGGTAGCAAACGATCCTTCTTGCCGCCTCTTGAGCCGCTGATTTCCCAGGCTGTTCTCGCCAAACTTGGGGTAGAGCTCCCACCCTCTCACTCTCTCCACCCTCACCCCTTGGAATCCTCTTATCCGCCCCTGGGGATGGTCTGGTCTTAGGGTGGAAAGTCCGAGTGTCTCTGGAAGAGGCCGTCAGGTTCTCTGTAGCCAAGTATTTCTCCACACGATCCACAAGACCATCGGCCGTCTCTGGGTCTCCATGGCTTACCCACTTTTGGATGGCAGTAGGAAGAGCTCTCAAAAACCGATCCATTACAACACGTTCCACAATCTTTGGTGCGGACAAAGTCTCTGGCTGTAGCCACTTTCTGCTCAGGTGAATGAGATCATACATTTGAGACCTGGGGGGTTTTCCAAGCTGGAAAGTCCAGTTATGCACACGCTGAGCCCGGACAGCCTGGGTGACACCCAGCCTTGCCAATATTTCAGCTTTTAGCATCACATAGTCTTTTGCTTGGTTAGGCTCTAGGTCATAGTAAGCTTTCTGCGATTCACCAGTTAACAGAGGAGCCACCAGTCCAGCCCACTGCTCCTCAGGCCACTTTTCTCTTTCAGCGGTCCTTTCAAATGTGGTCAAAAATACCTCTGGATCATCCTCTCCAGTCATTTTTGTCAATAAACGACTCACCCCAAAGGACGCGGTATTAGTGGGACGGCTTTCCTCACTGGTCTGCGGACGTTGCTGCATTACTGCTTCCATCTGTTGTTGTAGTCTCTGCTCTTGCTTCTGCAACAGGTCTATGAAGCGGGCCTCAGATTGCTGCTGGGCTCGTTGCTGAGCCTCCAGACTCTGTTGCAAAGTTGCGTTTGTCTGCTGCTGGGCTGCAAGGCTCTGTTGATGAGCTTGCTGCTGGGCTGCGAAGTTCTGTTGTTGAGCTGCAAGGCTCTTTTGCAAACCTGCATTTGTCTGCTGTTGATTGGCATTTGCTAGAGCCAGCTGCTTCAGTATCTCCTCCATGCTGGCTTAAAAAAAACTGCCACTGGTTCTCCACCAACTGTGAGGGGGTTAGCTCGGCAGCGGGTGTGTGTGACCCCCGGGATGGGCTCCCCACACAAAACAGGCCCAGCAAACGGAGGTTGTGGTTTTCAAAATCAAAAAGGTGCGGTTTATTTTCTATTTACAGTGACAAAACACAGCAAAGCAAAAGAAACATAACCAAAATAAATCCTGGTCAAGTTGACCTCTGACTAAACATACAGGTTTCCTAACTAACAACTGGGATCAGCCTAGTGCTGTCCTAGTCCCTAAGTCCCTGGTTTTAAATGTCCAAGCAAATAGCCACACAGGCTTTGTCTCACCGCACAGGGGTTCACTCTCCCTAGACAGTCCACACAGGTCTGGTTCCAGGCATGAGCTAACATCTAATGAAGCTGGGAGTTCTTATAGAGGCCTAAATGAGCTGACAAGCTTCAGCTGGTCTCATCAACTCCCTGTCTGCACGACGCCCAGCCCTCTCCCTAGAGGTATGAGTCATCCATGAGCCCACTAGCCTTATACAACTCTCCACCTAGTTGTATAAGTCGGCGTAAAGCCTGAATCTGGGTGAAATATATCTACCCCCCTGGATGCAACCAGGTGACTTTACCTTCCTGCTGTCACAATATATATATATATATTAAAAATGCATATAATGTTATATGATGTTATTTGCATATTTTAACATTTAAAATATGTTGTTCTTAGACATAAGAAGCTTAACTTATGAGCTATGAAAATATGATGAATATACAGAAAATGAATTTCTATTTCCATGATTGTATCCGCTAATGCAGCTATTTTGCAAGGAACATTAAGAATCCTTGGAGTTGAGACATTTATAAAAAAAAATGTTTGACAGCAATCTTAATACAGCAGGTGGTATTTAATAAGTAAATAATGAATTTTAAAAGCTTTTACTGTCAAGGATGAGTGCTCATTCTTATTAGTACAAATTAAAAATAAATCTTTAAAATCATAAACATGTTTCAAAATTAACTTTCAAATTCACTGAACTAATCTGACCTTGTGCTTTCAGCATGCTTGAGGCTATCCTTTTTGAATGTTATATGCTGTTAGTGTTGAATTCATTTTAACAAGGCTCACTAGGCTGTAATGAGAATACAGTGAATGATTGGTTGAACCTGCACATTAAGGAGGTCATGTTCTATACTGTAACCATAGCATTAGTATTATTAATGTCTACATTTATTTATTTATTATATTAGTTTGGGTCTTTGATTAAAGTTATATGAATTTCAAAATGTCTACCTGATCTGTAAGGATGACCTACCCATACCTTACTACAAATGATTATGATGTGTGGCTTGTTGTAATGGACCTATCATGAACACACAGATCAAACTGATCTTTGACCTCAGTTACTGCACAGTGTTTAAGATTGACCCTATTGTAGCAAGCTGACACTGAACATATGTTATATCCATGAGGGCAATATCACCATCCATATTATGTAGACTAAAGAAAATGTATCTACTGGGCTAACATACAGCAAGCATGTGGTCTCCACATTGTTACAGCACTTTCTACTAATGAAAATCAAGGGGAGGGGGTTAAGACTGTCAGTCTCATTCAACCCTTCACCTACAGCAGTTGAGAAATTGTGATAATGGGTTCTGCACCAGAGCAGACAGGAAGCAATGATCAGCTGCAGGATCTTTCCATCCACTGCCCTTGTCATGCACTTATAGAAGAACTGAAGAGGCAGTCACATAACCACAGAAAAAAATGTGCAAAAGATGTTTTTGTTTTTTTAAGGTGCTTTTACATTTTAATTGTTATAAGCATACTCTACATCCTGTTCATTTATGAAAAGTTGTTTTATAAACTTGATTTATTTGTACATTTATTTACTTATGGTGTTATGCCGCGTACACACGGTCAGACTTTTGACCAGGCAAAACTTTCTGACGGAAAAATAGAGAAACTGCTCTCTATCTAAGTCCGTCGGAAATTCAGATGGGAAAAGTCAGATGGGGCATACACACGGTCGGAATATCCGATGAAAAGCTCCCATCGGACTTTTTCCATCGGAAATTCTGACTGTGTGTACACAGCATTAGAGTCATTGCTATACTCTAACATGGTATGGCTTATTGAATCATATTTTGATTCTTGTGGACAATAGAAATTATGTCAATTTACTCACAGCATGTATTTCATAAATATCAGTCATTAAGGGCCCAAGACAGATTCTTTCCGAGACCATTGACAAATTGCATTTCAACAATATACATTTAGCCTAGAAAATGTTGGATTGCACTATATCTAGATGACAGGTGTCCTTTAAACTGATTATTGGGAAATCCAGCTGATCAGTGCTTGACTTTTCCCAGCTTAAATGTAGTCCCTGCTGGAAATCTATCTTTGAAAATCTTTGACCTATCATATTTATATGTGAAATATTGTAAAGGAAAAACCCTCTTAGACTAGTGTTCTCACTGTTCCTAGCATGTTGCCTAATAGCAGCTCTGTTTGGGGTGCCTTGAAACAAACATCTGTGATGGAACTTAGCGTTGACACCTTAGCGTTGCATGTTGATTAAAGTGCTTTTGTTTTCTCTAATACAAGAAGTCCTGCCAGCTGATGTCAGGAACCGCTGTGCATAGATAACATTTAGCACAGAATCGCATTATTTTACAGAATGCAGGACTCACTCATGTAGTGCTTAACAGGATAAAAGGCTTGCTGGGCTAATGTAAAATCCAGCAAACATTTCCCATGAAATAAAAGCTATAATAGTTCTTAGCATGATGTTCAAACAGTAAAGAAAACAAAGCTGTTTAGGAAAGAGGAACTTAAATTTGAATGCTACGTAGTATCACAACAGTGGTAATAACTGTAGATGGGCTTTAGATGTTGCAAAGTTTAATTTTCAGTTACTCAGTGCACAATGGGTTTATAGTTTGTTGTAACGTGCAGCTATAATATATTTATAAGCCCATTTCCCTGCTGCTGTTATCGGGTCATTTATTGTTATATTATATATGTTTTTTTATGTGGCATTACATTTTTTTTTGTGTGATTGTTACAATATTGCATATACTATATGTAAGACAAAAATCTCCTGCACTCTCGGTGTATCGTCAACACACGGGTGGTGTGGTTCCGTCTAGAGGCAAAGTCTAAAGTCTTGCAGCCCTCCTCAGAACAAAGGGTGTTCATACGACTAGAGATAAATAAAAAGAAAAAGGAGGGTGCACAAACCTAGTAAATAAATAAAAATTACTACAGCGCTAATATGTAAATAGTGTAAACCACAAACCAAAGATACCTAAATGGTGCTAGCTGCAAACATAAAAAGAGAATCTGTGCCCTCCAAAGTGAATAAATGTTAAAATATCTGATGCGCTTACACCAACCTATTGTTTGTGCACAGTGAACTAATTTAACGTGCTTAATACAATGTGCTAAAAACACAATATGCTCAGTGCTAATATAATCAACTTAAACAGTGATAATATGCAGTGCTTATAAAGAAAAACAGCATAAATGGATTCCAATGTGGTGGACACGACAGTCCTGCTCACAAC
This sequence comes from Rana muscosa, assembly GCA_029206835.1. Classification (NCBI taxonomy): domain Eukaryota; kingdom Metazoa; phylum Chordata; class Amphibia; order Anura; family Ranidae; genus Rana; species Rana muscosa. The sequence continues at coordinate 588,796,250 of CM055121.1, forward strand.
TCCTTGCTTCCACTATGCGAACTGTAACCTCAGATGATTTATCCAAGCAATCACAAAACACTGCTGAACAATTCACACTGAACTCATAATAAAAAGGTCCGCCAGTCTCCCTGGCGAGACCGCTTCAAAACAAGGCTCCCCTTCTCTAGATCACTCGGGGTTCCAGTGTTCAGGCTTACCCATGAATAAGTCAAGTGCCGATGACGTAACATGTAGGGGGAGGAGCCTAGTGACGCTACCGACAGCCTGAAGAGGATTACATCAAACTGAGCTGAGCTTGAGCTACCCTCAAAACACACATTTAGCAAACAGATGAATATTTATTTGACTATGATTGGCAACAATTGTCTTCTCCGGAATCAGACTTTTCCCCCAACACAATTGCTGTCAATCATGGCTAGGTGTGCAGGAGGTGGGGTGCGTAAATTTCCTATTCCAGCTTCTTCATTTCTATTGGTTGGTAGGATGCAGACAGCTGCTGCTGCAAGGTGTCCTTGGTTTCTAGGATGCAGACAGTTCACCTGCATCAAAACAACCAATGATGCCCTGTGGTCTGCTTGTGCTAAAGGATTTCACCTTTAGGGAAAAATAATAAATGCACATATTTCTGCAGAAAAAACTGTGCATTTATTATTTTTTCCCCAGAAGCCTGCAAAGCATTGAATCCACTATCAATGGATCGCACATGCAATGTTATGCTCCTGCAGACACATCTTCCAGCCTTCTTGCCCATATCTCTATGTAGGCTTTCTGTTAGAAGGTTGCAGGATGTTTCAGTGGACTACGAGGGTTCTCATCAGTGCCCTTGCAAACTGCAAGTCTTCTGGGCTTGTTTGGGACTTGTAGTTTATTAATTGCCAGAACTCTGTGAATGATTAATGAGGCTGTGCAGTCTGAGCCCCACACAGCTATACAAATTGTGAATGTGACAGAGGGTGTGGGGGTGAGGGGGGAGGTTCTGGAGCATGTTACACGCTACAAACTTCTATCCAATTTAAGGCATTGGTTTTGAAGTTCAGCCATGGGGCTGCACAGCATCATTTGTTCCTAGGATGCAGGAGGACCCTGACACACTCTGTGCAGCCCTGGTGAATTCAGCGATATGTTATGTATCCTTGCAGGCTTAACTGGATCAGTGGGTGGTAGATCAGGTGGCAGATAAGAAAGCACCACTACACCAGTTTAATTAGTGCTCCAAAGAGCAGAAATTATGTCAATCAGAAGTCCCATCCAGTTTCGTCATAAAGATCTTCATCTTCAGGACCGTACCTGAAGACATTGAACTTTGATGATAAAATGCATTTGGCTGGACTTCTGGTTGACATTGTTTCTGCTCTTTGGAGGACACGCTGCACCGAATAATGGTACTGGTGTACTGTAGCTGTGCTTCCTGATTGCAATACAGATTTTTTACTCTACAGTTTATGTAAAAATATAGTTTTTTTGTATTTTTCCTTTAATGAAAACAGAATAATGGTATTGAAAATTCTCTTCTTTCTCCTGTTTATGGCGTGTATCTTCTCACATGACGGTGATGTTGATATTTGAGTATTCCAAAGGGATTTGGATAAAGAACTTAGAGAAATCAACTACAGTTTTTGGAGCGTAGAACTAAAGAGACTCATAGAGCATTAATTGACATGCTTAACCACTTGTCCACCGCCCACTGTCAATTGACGGCGGGCGGAGGATACTCTCGTTCTGGGAGGACGTCATATGACGTCCTCCCTTTAAAACGAGCTAGGAGGCGCGCGCTTGAAGCCAGCGGCGCGCGCGCGCCCGCCGCGTTCACGAGGCCCCGGTGCGCGTGCCCGGCGGCCGCGATTGCCGCCGGGCACCCGCGATTGCCCGGGAAACTAGCAGGAAAGTGGGTCTCTGTGTGTAAACACAGAGATCCACGTCCTGTGAGGGAGAGGGGACCGATGGTGTGTCCCTTGTACATAGGGACAACCATCGGTCACCTCCCCCAGTCAGTCCCCTCCCCCCACAGTAAGAACACATTGAGGGAACATATTTAACCCCTTCCCGCCCCCTAGTGGTTAACCCCTTCCCTGCCAATCACATTTATACAGTAATCAATGCATTTTTATAGCAGGGATCGCTGTATAAACGTGAATGGTCCCAAAAATGTGTCAAAAGTGTCCGATGTGTCCGCCGCAATATCGCAGTCACAATAAAAAATCGCAGATCGCCGCCATTACTAATAAAAAAATAAAAAAATTAAAATGCTATAAATCTATCCCCTATTTTGTACACGCTATAACTTTTGCGCAAACCAATCAATACGCGCTTATTGCGATTTTTTTTTTTACCAAAAATATGTAGAAGAATACGTATCGGCCTAAACTGAGGAAAATTTTATAAAAAAAAAAAAAATGGGTATTTATTATAGCAAAAATAAAAAAATTGTGTTTTTTTTCCAAACTGGACGCTCTTCTTTTGTTTATAGCGCAAAAAATAAAAACTGCAGAGGTGATCAAATACCACCAAAAGAAAGCTCTATTTGTGGGAAAAAAAGGACGCAAATTTCGTTTGGGAGCCACGTCGTACGACCGCGCAATTGTCATTCAAAGTGTGACAGCGCTGAAAGCTGAAAAATGGCTTGGGCAGGAAGGGGGTTTTCGTGCACAGTAGGGAGGTGGTTAAATATGTAAAAGGTCAAAAAATATGTGGTTAGTGCAAACATATCCTGGTCACTCAGGAAGCATGTTAATCCCACAGAAGTGTGATACATATCTGGTTGTTTGCACTGAAGAGTTTTGTGTTGTTTGGACTTTTCCACAAGCACATAGCACTATTGGATGTAAACTATATATTTTATTTTAGGATTGATCATTTATGTGCAATTCATGATAAGATGTGTATGTTTTTTTCAAAATATATTGGTTTATCACGTGGTAAATTTTATTCATGGATTACTTATATATAATATCTAGTGTACACCAGTTATTAGTGCTATCAATTCACTCAGGTTTTACTAATTGAATGCTTAGGCATTTCACGACAGCTGCTTTTATACACATTATAATCTTTTCTGAGGGAGTGCAGGAGATCACTTTATTTTATTTCCTGACTGCCTATCACATTTTGTTAGTCCCCGAAGCACCATAACAATGGAAGCAGCCGCTAAATGACCACATTTTAGAAAGCAAACACCTCAAGTTGTTTTCTAAAAGGCATAATGAGTCTTTTGAAGATGTAATTGTTTGCTAAGTTTTTGAAAAACGTGGAAAGAAAATGAGAATGTCTTTTTTAACACAAAGTTGCCAATTAATAAGATAATTATAATACACAATACACCACATGTGTGAAACTTTTTTTGCATTCTTTATTTATTTTTTACCAGGAAGCACTAATTTACTTTCTTGTGTAGGCAAGAAGTCACATAACATCTGGGGAGTGCGGTGTGTGGTAAAGAATTTTTCAAACACCCGGGGTGTTTTTGCCTGGTTTACACATGGTGGATTCACATGGAACTTCACTGGTCATCATTTGATTAATAGACTTTGTGAATGGGTGTAATTACCTGTACCCGGCTATGAAGCCTGAGATGACGAGGGTGGCCTCTTGCACAGTTCCCATCCAAGAACCCCTGGTAGTGGAGACAAGGACTGCTAAGGCAGTGGAAGGGCACAGGTGCCAGGAAGCTGTTGTAGTGAGCTGAATCTTGGAAACACAGGAGCTCCTCCAGGGGTAGTATGGAGTCTTGTCGAACGCTTTTTTCAGCAGCAGCCAGGTAGACAGGTTCAGGGTCAGGGTTAGGATCAGGTTCAAGTTCATAAACAGGCAGAAGTCGGTAACATGCTGGCAGCGAGGTACGACGGCAGGAGGCGGAAGTCAGAAATCCAAGCTGAGCTCGGTAACACAAGCGAGCAGCAAAAATAACAGGCAGGGGTGATCCAAGAGAGATGTCAGACATAGCCGGGTCAGGAACAAGGTTATCAGACTTTTAAGAACTAAGAACACAGGAACTAAAGCTGAAGACAGCCCCTCAGTTTAAATAGGCTGTTGGGTGCCACGATCTGTGCATGCGTGCGCAAGCCTAGGTGTACATGCACATACACACATGTATGCACCATTGCTCATCTGCGTGTGCATTATAGTCCTTGTCAGTCTTGCTAGGTTTCTATGCTCACGATCCTGCACATGCACTTAAGAATGAGCACATGCTGCATGGAAATGAGCATCTGCTGTATAAGATCCCTAACAATGGGAAGAGCACAAGTGCACTATTATAGTGGACTATTTACTGTATCTAATATTCACTTATTTAAAGCAGAGTTCCACCCATTTTTGAGAGGTGGTCTTAAACGAAACACCACCTCTCCACCCCTCGTTTTTGGATATTAAAAAGTATTTTTATTTTTTCTAACATACCTTTTTGGAGTGTACTTCTGATCCAGCCGGGCCGTGGCCCACAACGTCACATCCTCTTCTGCGGCGAGCTCCCCCCGTTGTCTTCTGGGACCTGTGTTTGTCCCAGAAGACAAGCTGACCATTCAAAAAGTGCTGCGCGACTAAACCGGCAGTGAAGCCGCAAGGCTCCACTGCCGGTTTCCCTTAGTTGGGATGGTGGTGTCGGCACCCGGATCCGATGGACGGATCGGCCTCGGGGAGCCAACGTCGCGGGCTCCCTGGACAGGTAAGTGTCCTTATTAAAAGTCAGCAGCTACAGTGTTTGTAGCTGCCGACTTTAAAAAAAAAAATTGGGCGGCTGGAACACTGCTTTAAGGAAAGGTTTACATTTGTTATGTATGATGTTTAAACGCTGTCTTATTTTATAGTTTCTTCCGTTACAGGGATGAGACAGACCATTTACCATTGACAGGGGGTGCTTAAAATGATCAGCTTTTTTTTATTTATATAAAACTTTTATCCCAAAAGTAAAAAAAAATTGTTACTGTAACTGATTATACATTATTAGCTAGAGTTCAGCTTCAAGTTGTTACTGTATTTAAATATGCGAGTACTTCTAAAATTCCCCTCCCCCAGACTGACTAAGCTGCTGTCCAAATCTGCTCCCTGTTCTCATTCCTCCTGAGTGTGTTACTGGCAAGATCACCAGAGGAAAACTGAGAGGAAAAAAAAAGCCAAAAAAAAAAGAAAACTAATACAGCCACTACACCTAATGATTGGTAAGCTGAAATATATTACATTTTGGTTTTGGTTTTAATACTGCTTTACGACTTTCTTAGGGCATCTAATGTAATACATTATGCATCTAATTTCCTGGCTACCTGTATAATTTTTAAAGACCCTGGAGCACCAGGACAGTAGAAACATCCACAAAATGACCGCATTTTGGAGAGTAAACACCGCAACATGGAGTGTCTTTTGAAGACTTAATTTTTTGCCACAAGTTTTGGAAATGATAATTAAACTTTCACTAAACAAATTTATCAGTTTTAAAAGATATTTTTTACACACAGGATGGGCATACTTAGAATTTCACCCCAAAACACATTCTGCTACTTCTCCTGAGTATTCCAATTACACATGTGTGAGACTTTTTCAATATGTGGACTAGTTATGTACCGGACATTGCATTTTGCGTATCGCAATAATTATCTATCACTGCAGAGAAAATAATGTACGACAATGGTCACCTCTGTATGAGTGGTCAGGGAATATAGCTTAGTGTAGCGTCACCTATAACTGTCCCAATTCCTATAAGCTAAACAAGCCTAGCCTGCTAGAACATGGCTGCCCCCAGGAATGTCATGGCCAGGAAGTACAGTAGGCTGAAGACAGGAAGAACAAAATAGTTCCTGGGGTTCTAGGAGTACAGATGTCCTCAGGGTATAGTTGGGACTGGTGTCTTTCAGGATCATAGTCAGTGGGACATGCAGGTGGGTCAGTTCATGCACAGGCAGCGACATGGTCAATAAACTGGCAAAGGTTTGGTCCAGACAACAAGCAGAAATGAAATAAAAAAACAAGCCAGAGTCAGTACAGGCAGCAGTCAGAGACAACACTGCACTAGTGATGCTAGTGACCAGCGGTGATCAGGAACACTGTGACTGGCTGTACTTTTAGGCTTCATCACATGGGATGTATCAATGCATACCCCGTATGAGGGCCATGTTTACCCACACAGGAATGCATAGGAGTTCCCAGCATCCTGTACAAGAAGTCCCATTTATGTCTATTGGGATGTAGAGGCTGCTCCAAATCTGAAATCCTCTGTCTGTATTCGGGCCTTGCAACCACATGGATGTCAAATTGGGAGCAATGTCTGTGTCTGTGCAGCCACTGAGTCCCAATAGACATGAATACAACTGCCTGCATAGGGATACATGGAACACCTGTGCATCCCCACATGGGTAAACATGGCATTTGCACAGGGTACCTACCATGTGAATGAGGCCTTATGGTGGCACTGGGACTGGTGTGGCGGTGTTCAGGGACACTGTGACCTGCTGCACTGGTGTTGTGTGTTTGTAGGGGCTCATTTACACTTGTGTTTGGGTAAAACTCCACAGTTGAGCCACATTTTTTCCACTCCTCAACTGCTCACCCTTTAGCTGGGAAGATAGCGACTGGGAGTGCCATGCCATGCTGTACACATGCCATGGCAGGAATTATACCCCATTTTGTGCTTGGCGAGCATTACCTGTATGCCATTGCGGTACCTGCAGCCCTGACTGTGGATGCGCTATTGCTAACCTCTTTTTATAAAATGCTGATCTGGCTGTATTTCTAAACTCATGGCTTCAGTACTTCCCAACTCCCTGACGAAACAATTATGCAAATAAGGAGTTCAAATGTGTTGTTATTTTAATGGTTGCATACATATTTCAAGTGAGTAATCATAATAAATAAATCATAGGACTGCCAAGCAATATGCATTTTTTGAGGACATCAACCCCAATAATTTTTTGGGCACAGATATCCTTTAACCAATCATCTGGTGAAATTATGAGAGGTTTAAAGTTTATTGAGGGCATTAGTGACTTGTGGGGTATTCTCTTACCACCTCCAGGACCCCCAGTGTTAAGGAAGACCTAATGCTCACCAGCACCAGTGTTATATGAGTGGGTAAGTAGGTCTCCTTTTTTCAATTTCTGGATAGGGATCCCCAGGTTTATACATATGTAGAGATACCTGCCACTGTACCAGACTGATGTTGTTCAGAGGTGCACATGCTATATATTTTTTACATTTTTTTATTATTCAATTCTAACATGGTAATCAGCTTAATACAGATTGAATATCAGACTCAGCTAATTGGTTCACTTATATCTAGTGTGACAGCAGGAAGGTAAAGTCACCTGGTTGCATCCAGGGGGGTAGATATATTTCGCCCAGATTCAGGCTTTACGCCGACTTATACAACTAGGTGGAGAGTTGTATAAGCCCAGCTAAGGCTAGTGGGCTCATGGATGACTCATACCTCTAGGGAGAGTGTGGGGCGTCGTACAGACAGGGAGTTGATGAGACCAGCTGAAGCTTGTCAGCTCATTTAGGCCTCTATAAGAACTCCCAGCTTCATTAGATGTTAGCTCATGCCTGGAACCAGACCTGTGTGGACTGTCTAGGGAGAGTGAACCCCTGTGCGGTGAGAAAAAGCCTGTGTGGCTATTTGCTTGGACATTTAAAACCAGGGACTTAGGGACTAGGACAGCACTAGGCTGATCCCAGTTGTTAGTTAGGAAACCTGTATGTTTAGTCAGAGGTCAACTTGACCAGGATTTATTTTGTTTATGTCTCTTTTGCTTTGCTGTGTTTTTGTCACTGTAAATAGAAAATAAACCGCACCTTTTTGATTTTGAAAACCACAAGCTCCGTCTGCTGGGCCTGTTTTTGTGTGGGGAGCCCATCTCGGGGGTCACCCACACCCGCTGCCGAGCTAACCCCCTCACAGTTGGTGGAGAACCAGTGGCAGTTTTTTTTAAGCCAGCATGGAGGAGATACTGAAACAGCTGGCTCTAGCAAATGCCAATCAACAGCAGACAAATGCAGGTTTGCAAAGGAGCCTTGCAGCCCAGCAGCAAGCTCATCAACAGAGCCTTGCAGCCCAGCAGCAAGCTCACCAACAGAGTCTGGAAGCTCAGCAACAAGCCCTGCAGCAATCTGAGGCCCGCTTCATAGACCTGTTACAGAAGCAAGAGCAGAGACTACAACAAATGGAAGCAGTAGTGCAGCAACATCCGCAGACCAGTGAGGGAAGCCGTCCCACTAATACCGCGTCCTTTGGGGTGAGTCGTTTATTGACAAAAATGACTGGAGAGGATGATCCAGAGGTATTTTTGACCACATTTGAAAGGACTGCTGAAAGAGAAAAGTGGCCTGAGGAGCAGTGGGCTGGACTGGTGGCTCCTCTGTTAACTGGTGAATCGCAGAAGGCTTACTATGACCTAGAGCATGACCAAGCAAAAGACTATGTGATGCTAAAAGCTGAAATATTGGCAAGGCTGGGTGTCACCCTGGCTGTCCGGGCTCAGCGTGTGCATAACTGGACTTTCCAGCTTGGAAAACCCCCCAGGTCTCAAATGTATGATCTCATTCACCTGAGCAGAAAGTGGCTACAGCCAGAGACTTTGTCCGCACCAAAGATTGTGGAACGTGTTGTAATGGATAGGTTTTTGAGAGCTCTTCCTACTGCCATCCAAAAGTGGGTAAGCCATGGAGACCCAGAGACGGCCGATGGTCTTGTGGATCGTGTGGAGAAATACTTGGCTACAGAGAACCTGACGGCCTCTTCCAGAGACACTCTGACTTTCCACCCTAAGACCAGACCATCCCCAGGGGCGGATAAGATGATTCCAAGGGGTAAGGGTGGAGAGAGTGAGAGGGTGGGAGCTCTACCCCAAGTTTGGCGAGAACAGCCTGGGAAATCAGCGGCTCAAGAGGCGGCAAGAAGGATCGTTTGCTACCGCTGCCGGCAAGCGGTACATATTGCAGCAAATTGCCCGGTTGTGGAGGAACCCATGCAGTGTGACTTTCTGACGGGCAGACGTCAGTCGCTGTGTGCAACAGTCGCATGCACTGCCATTCGGGGAACTGAGAAACATTTATGCAAAATGTGTATTAATGGTAGAAATGTTGTGGTATTGCTGGATTCAGGTAGCCTTGTGACCCTGATAAAGGCTGAATTAGTTAAAACAGAGGTCTCTGGGAATAGCAAGGTAGCTGTTATTTGTGTGCATGGGGACACCCGAGAGTATCCAGTGACTACAGTGTGTTTCGAGACCCCCAAAGGTACCCTCTCTCATCCAGTGGGCTTAGTATCTCAGTTACCGCATGACGCCATTGTGGGAAGGGATTTTCCGAAGTTCTGGGAACTGTGGGATGATCCTGAGCCCCCCACTGGTGCCCCTATGTACCAGGAATGTGATAGCCAGAACTCCCCTGAGAGTGGTGAGGACTCTCCGGAATCTCCCTTGTCAGTATTGGCAGGGGAGACTCAAGAAACTGGAGAGGAGCCCACCTCCTCAGACGAAAACCTACCGTCTGTGGAGTTTTCTGATCTTGAGGTTCACAGGGAAAACTTTGCCACAGAACAGTTGAAAGACCCCGCCCTAATAAAGGCACGGGAAAACGTAGTGAAAATAGATGGCGAGTTAGTGAACCCAGATAATACCTGCACTTACCCATACTTCAGCGTAGAGAAGGACCTACTGTATCGGGTGGCAAAAAGGGCAGAAGAAACCGTTGAGCAGCTTGTGGTGCCCAAACCTTACAGGAAGTTGGTGTTGGAGTTGGCCCATGGGCACATTCTTGGAGGTCATCTGGGGACAGAGAAAACCCGAGAGAGGGTATTACAGAGATTCTATTGGCCGGGGGTGATGAAGGACATAGAAAATTATTGTTCCTCCTGCCCTGTGTGTCAGAGGTCGGCCCCGATGCCACATTTCCGTAGCCCGCTGGTCCCTCTACCCATCATTGAGGTCCCGTTTGAGAGGATCGCCATGGATTTGGTAGGTCCTATAATCAAGTCCGCTAGGGGGCACCAGTACATATTAGTTATAATGGACTATGCCACCCGTTATCCAGAAGCGATCCCTCTCCGAAATACCTTGGCCAAAACCATAGCCAAAGAGCTATCTCTTGTGTTTAGCCGGGTGGGTATTTGTAAAGAACTGCTTACGGACCAAGGTACACCCTTTATGTCCCGGGTTATGAAGGAGCTATGTAAATTGTTCAAAGTGACGCAATTACGTACATCTGTGTATCACCCCCAAACCGATGGGCTGGTTGAAAGATTCAACAAAACCCTAAAACAAATGTTGAAGAAAGTGGTGGATAGAGATGGAAAGGATTGGGACTGTCTACTTCCTTATCTGATGTTTGCTATTAGGGAGGTGCCCCAATCCTCTACGGGATTCTCCCCCTTTGAGTTACTGTATGGGAGACACCCAAGAGGGCTGTTGGATATTGCCAAGGAAACTTGGGAAAGTGAGAGTTCTCCCCACAGGAGTGTGATTGAGCATGTCGCCCTGATGCAAGACCGAATTGCACAGGTAATGCCCATCGTGAAGGAACATTTGTCCCAAGCGCAGTTAGCACAGCAGAGAGTGTACAACCGTGGAGCCAAGACCCGTACCTTTTCCCCGGGGGATAGGATACTGGTACTTGTCCCTACGGTTGAAAGTAAATTCCTTGCCAAATGGCAAGGCCCCTACGAGATAATGGAAAAAGTGAGCGAAGTGAATTACAAGGTCAGACAACCAGGAAGGCGAAAGCCCGAACAGATCTATCACGTTAATCTGTTGAAAGCCTGGAGGGATAGAGAGTCCCTAGTCGCAGACACTTGGTCACCAGCTCAAACTGGTTGCGTGATTCCTGAGGTTGGAATAGCAGCCACCTTGTCACAACCCCAACAACAGGAGGTTAAGGAGTTTGTGCTTCACAACAAGGAGGTATTCTCTGAGCTGCCGGGACAAACATCTGGGGTAGAGCATGACATCATTACCCCGCCCGGTGAAAGGGTGAAGTTAAAACCCTATCGGATCCCAGAGGCCCGACGGGAGGCAATACGGGAGGAAGTACAGAAAATGCTGAACTTAGGGGTGATAGAGGAGTCCCAAAGTGATTGGTCTAGTCCCATTGTGTTGGTGCCTAAACCGGATGGGAGCTGGCGATTTTGTAACGATTTTCGTCAGTTGAACAAAGTTACAAAATTTGACACCTACCCCATGCCACGTATAGATGAGTTGATCGACCGGCTGGGAACAGCCCGATACATGACGACTCTTGACCTCACAAAAGGGTATTGGCAAATCCCCCTGGCCAAGTCGGCCAAAGAGAAAACCGCATTTGTAACCCCAGACGGGGCGTTCCAATATAAAAGAATGCCGTTCGGGTTACAGAATGCGCCGGCCACATTCCAGCGGAAAATGGACCAGATGCTGAGGCCCCATCGGAAGTATGCTGCGGCTTACCTGGATGACGTAATTGTCCATAGCACAGATTGGGCCTCACATCTGCCAAAAGTGCAAGCAGTCCTGGACTCTGTTCGGGAAGCGGGGTTTACGGCTAACCCCAAGAAGTGTACCATTGGGCAGGAGGAGGCCAAATATCTTGGGTACACCATTGGGAGGGGAGTAATAAAACCCCAACTCAACAAAGTCGAGGCCATCCAGAGTTGGCCACGTCCCAACAGCAAGAAGCAGGTACGAGCCTTTCTGGGAATCGCTGGGTATTATCGGCGATTCATTCCCCACTTTGCTTCTAAGGCTGTGCCCCTAACCAACCTGACGAAGGGGAAAGGGTCGGTCATGATTAAATGGACCCCCGAGGCTGAGGCAGCATTCCAATTCTTGAAACAAGCCTTATGTAGCCAGCCAGTGTTGTACTCACCCGACTTCTCTAAAGACTTTGTCGTACAAAGTGATGCGTCAGATGTGGGGTTAGGAGCAGTATTGTCCCAGGTCTGGAACGGGGAAGAGCACCCAGTCATTTACCTCAGCAGGAAGTTGAAGTCCCATGAGGTAAATTACGCCACCGTTGAAAAGGAGTGTTTAGCGGTGAAGTGGGCTCTAGATTCCCTTCGGTACTACCTGCTAGGTAGGCACTTTGACATGGTTACGGATCACGCTCCGTTAAAGTGGATGGCTCAAAACAAGGAAACAAATAGAAGAGTGAATAGGTGGTTCCTGGCCCTCCAGGAATTCAACTTCACAGTAAAGCATCGCCCTGGCGTTCAAATGGGGAATGTGGATGCTTTGTCTCGAGTACATGAATGCCTGATTGCTGGTGTTCCAACCCCGAGGTTAAAACAAGAGGGGGGGGTATGTGACAGCAGGAAGGTAAAGTCACCTGGTTGCATCCAGGGGGGTAGATATATTTCGCCCAGATTCAGGCTTTACGCCGACTTATACAACTAGGTGGAGAGTTGTATAAGCCCAGCTAAGGCTAGTGGGCTCATGGATGACTCATACCTCTAGGGAGAGTGTGGGGCGTCGTACAGACAGGGAGTTGATGAGACCAGCTGAAGCTTGTCAGCTCATTTAGGCCTCTATAAGAACTCCCAGCTTCATTAGATGTTAGCTCATGCCTGGAACCAGACCTGTGTGGACTGTCTAGGGAGAGTGAACCCCTGTGCGGTGAGAAAAAGCCTGTGTGGCTATTTGCTTGGACATTTAAAACCAGGGACTTAGGGACTAGGACAGCACTAGGCTGATCCCAGTTGTTAGTTAGGAAACCTGTATGTTTAGTCAGAGGTCAACTTGACCAGGATTTATTTTGTTTATGTCTCTTTTGCTTTGCTGTGTTTTTGTCACTGTAAATAGAAAATAAACCGCACCTTTTTGATTTTGAAAACCACAAGCTCCGTCTGCTGGGCCTGTTTTTGTGTGGGGAGCCCATCTCGGGGGTCACCCACACCCGCTGCCGAGCTAACCCCCTCACACTAGCAAGACATTTGCTGTTATTTTAGATGTCCTTAAACAAAATTAGATTGGTTATTTTGTATGTCAGTATTTACACGGGTCCTAAGGAATATCCTGCTGATTATAACAAGCAAGCCTATGGTCTCCTCATTAGTCATAATCTGTTGGTGCTACTTTAGGACCTTCCCAATGCCCCTCTCTTTTTTTTACAACTATAGCCACATTACTTGAACAGCAACTGTGAGCTGCCTTTTTCTGCGTATCTCATTTTTCTTATAGGATGCAGAGTATAAAGTGTGGGGTTACTGCCACTAGGGAGCTGAGAAGAACAGGAACGAGTAAATTAGAGTGTGATCATGAGTAATGTGTTCCTCATGGCTTGTAATAGAGCACAGTTGATTTTCAACTACCTGGGCACTACGTGAATTAAAGCAGAACTCATCTCCCCACTCCACCCCCCCATCCCTCTTTACCTGCTATGCTTGGTTAAATTCAAACCATACACTTACCTGTCCAGCAGATCCAGTGCTGTCCTTCAGCAATCCACTGTTTGGCTGTCCTGTGCCTATGTCCACCATCTTTGTCCTCTTCAGCTAGCTACCTCTTCTGGGTTCAGACAGCTCACCCGTTGATGCTGCGGCTGCTCCACCCTCCCCCCCCTTCTGGGAATGGGTTCCTGCAACCTCCCGGGACAAGTGAACTGGAGTCAGGAGGCTGTAAGATGAGGACTTGCCATTCTTGCCTAGGCCAGGAAAAAAAAACAACAGAAAAGTGCCCCCTCCCCCTATCCATGGAGACATGGACCAAAACTTTTTTTTGCAGAATGAGGTTCGTCTTTAAGGAAGATTGTGTACAGGCATCTCAGGCCACTGGTTTACCACCAATCAGAAGGCCATTTAAAATAGTTCTAAAGCCAGGACATTTTATGCTTTAATGCAATGCAGTTTTATCGCCCCCTCACCTCCCTAAATACTTGCCTAACAGCAAATGACTTGTTATTAGGGCAGACACAGAAGAGGAGAAGTGGACAGTGTCAGCTGGGGACCCCAGGAGAGGAGGCCCAGGGCCACTCTGTGCAATACCATTGCAGACAGAAGGTCAGTTATTTTAATAAAAATAAAAAAAATACACTTTAAATCCAAATTAATTAAGGTCGCTTTAAAGTAGATCTTACCCAATCACTACAGTCTCACATGAAGTTTACCATATAATTGTAATTTGAAAAGTTTTCAATCTCATAAATCTGCAGCTTATAGTAAAACAATAAAAGTAATGCCATTCTGTCTAGTGATGCCATTCTGTCCTCATATTCCTGTTATGAGGTGACAAGTGTCTCTCAATTGTGTTCATGTTTGGTCACCCTGTCACCTCCATAATTGTCATGATCAGGAAGCTGGTAAAATAAAATGAAAATAATGGAAATTATTTATGATATACAGTGCTTTAGCAAACTAAATGTCATCTAGTTAGGGTTTAGCTGTACTTTAATGTTTATTTTAATGAATACTATAGTGTAGACATGTGCACACTGAAATATTTTTCTAAACTGTATGATACCGTGATCGTACGTTTCCGGTCGAATGCTCCGCCCACAAGCTACAAGCTAGAGTAGAATTCTTATGTTGTTTGACTAGTAATAATTATAATTATTAATTATTATTACTAGGCAAACAACATTAGAATTCTTCTATAGCATGGGTGGAGCATTTGACCTCAAATGTCCGCTTGCGGCGATCCTATGTTTTTAGCTGCTTCGTCGAATCTTCATGTCTCTATAATGTCAAATCTTTTCTCTCTATGTCGAATAATCTTGGACTAATAGAGTTAGGTTAGGCACATTCAACTGCAGGTTTGATAGACACAGATCGCTATTGTCACTGTCATGTCGAATCTTCTATCTATCTATATCGAACTGTTGTCACAACGATACAAAGATATAATGGATACGAAAATAAAGCATTTTTTTATTTTGGATCTTTCAGATTATGCGCGCTTGTTATCGTTTGTTAAAATTCACACAAAAATCCTCGAAATTCAGACGAAAATGCATTCGGACGAAAACGACTGCACATGTGTAGCTAATATAGTGTGTTAAATGACATATCATAAAATATAGCAAACCCAAGTCATAAGTTTCACAAGACCTCTTTATCACTTTGCCAGTATCTTATTGAAGGGAATATGTGTAAGCATCAGCTTTATTTTCATCAGAAATTACAACATTAAAATAGCTAATGATAATAAAAAAAAAAAGATTTATTTGTGTTTCTGTCTTGTCTGCCTTGCCTGTTTTCTTTGTTATACAGAAATGGTTAAGAGAGCCCTCTAGTGAAGCAGACTAACGTTGCATATTATTTTTATCTCCCTAGCATTTGTTGCTGTGTTTGGTGCATAAGTACTTTGCTAGGTAGCTATTGTATGTATATTAAGTTGATTTAAACTTAAGAAGTACATTGATACATATTTTATCAAACTGTTCATTTAAATATGTAAAGTTAAAGCCCTTAATTGTAACAAAGCTGTGATCCAGAAGGAAGATAGTTCTATCTTGATGCTGTGCATTTTACTACTCTATTCAGACTGTGCTTTTATTGATACAATTTAGGGCAACAATCAGAGCACAAATGTACACACATAAAACAGTGAGAAGCAAAGAGAGGCTGAATTTTCATCAATTTTACTGCCCACTATAGCACGCAGACCTCTTTATTCTGGACTCATCTAAATGTGTGGCATGTTTGAAAATGAAATAAAAATACCCTGCACACACTTTATTAAAGCACTGTTCATTTTCGTTTCTGTTTAACATTTATTAACCACTTACAGACCCGAAGATTTTCCCCCTTAATGACCAGGCCATTTTTTGCAGTACGGCACTGCATCGCTTTACCTGACAATAGCGTGGTCATGCAATGCTGTACCCAAACAAAATTGACGTTCTTTTTTTTCCACAAATAGAGATTTATTTTGGTGGTATTTGATCACCTCTGCGGTTTTTATTTTTTGCGCTATAAACAAAAAATATATATATATATTTTATACTTTTTGCTATGATAAATATCACCAAAATTTAAAAAAAAAATACATTTCTTCACCAGTTTAGGCTGATATATATTCTTCTACATGTTTTTGGTAAAAAAAATTGTAATAAGTGTATATTGATTGGTTTGTGCAAAAGCATAGCATCTACAAAATAGGGATATATTTATGGCATTTTTATAATTTTTTCTTTTTTTTTACTAGTAATGCGACGATCTGCGATTTTTAGTGAGACTGCGACATTGCGGCAGACAGATCGTACACTTTGGACACTTTTTTGGGACAGTTGACATTTACACAGCAATCAGTGCTTTAAAAATGCACTGATTACTGTGTAAATGTCAGTGGTAGGGAAGGAGTTAATACTAGGGGGCGATCAAGGGGTTAAATGTGTTCCCTCATGTGTGTTTCTATCTGTGGGGGGGATGGGAGATTGTTGTTCCTGAATACTAGGAACAGCAGATCTGTCTCTCCTCTCCTGTCAGAACAGGGATCTGTGTGTTTACATACACACATCACCATTCTGGCTCTCGTGCCCATGATCTTGGGTAGCCAGAGCACGCCTGCTATCGCCCTTAAAGGTGCTGACGTACACCTACAGCGATTTGTCGGATCGTGCCGACCTGCCGCAGTATAATGACGGCGGCTGGTCAGCAAGTGGTTAAATTAATGTATATATATATATATATGTAAAGATATATACAGTATATATAGATATATATAGGTATACTGTATATTGTTAAATCAGGTTAGGGAGTCTTAAAACAAGACCTTTCAGATGAGACAGTGAGTCCAAATCGATAAAAAATAAAAAGGTGTTATTTATTTCATACACTGCAGTGGAGAAAATACGCAAAACACAGTAACTCAGCTAATGAAGTGAGCAAAAGTGAAACTGCTTCTCTATTTTTAAAACTACAAACTATACAATTTATAGCTATGAATATGCATAAGATATGAGTGTGGGTGTGTGGTAAGCATATTTTAAGGGTGATCATAAACTTAGTCTAATCAGGGTCCATATCTTCTTAGTAGCAAGTTAACAGTTAAATGGGTAGTAACATCATGTGACTGGCAAAAAAAGAGATTTCAGCAGTATTTGGTCAGTTCAGACTGGTTTGATACAAAAGCCTATGTTTGAGCAGCCTTTTGAGCTCTTATCACATATCCAACAAAACATCTAAGAAGGAAAGAAAAAAAAAACAAGCATATTATAAATTCTTAAAGTGACAGTCTATATATATTAGGGCTGTTACTGATTAAAATTTTCCCGTTCGATTAATCAATTTTTTTTAAATCGATTAATCGACTAATTTCGATTAATTATAACGCACATACAGATCCAACTACTTTTAGCTGATCTCCTTGCAGGCCGATTCCCAGTGCAGCTACCAACCACTGTAAAAATGGATAGCAGGATACAAAAAACACACAAAGGCAGCGCTCGATGGGAATAGCATTAAAACTTTTATAGTCTTCAAGTAGGTAACAAAATAAATATTGTAATGGAGATAAAATCAATGTAGCTACATAAACTGTAAAAATGGTGTGAGTAATACCAAACGGTAGCAAAAGCAGTCATAAAAACATGTAGCTAAGTATGATACTGGTATAAAAATGTGTACAACGATACCACTGCTGAATCCAGGTGAGGAGGGGTTAACATCAGTCCGTCAGCATGTAGATGTCCCGTGAAGGGAACACAACTCCCAGTGGATGGCTGTAGAATCCCAGGTTAATAAAGGGAAGTGTAACAGCCCTTGCGTGTGGCAGATAGTAAGGTCCCGCCAGCATACAGATATGAAGGCACAGCAAATGAGCCCTTCAGATAAACACGGCAAGCCCCGCCAGTGTCCGTGACGTCACCGGATCTCCGACAGAACTCCCTGAAGAGCCGAAAGTCGGCAGAGAGGTAAGTGCCGATCTTTTGATCGATCCAAAAAATGAATAGATTAATCGAGGAATTAATAGTTAATTTCCACATCCCTAATATATATATAGATATATATATATCTATATATAGATCTATGTAGATCTATATCTATATAGATCTATATAGATCTATATAGATCTATATATATATATATATATATATATATATATATATATATATATCAACATTATCAGACCCCTATAATTCTACTAATTTACTTCCTCTTGACCCCTATGGAGGGGTCACTGCCATATCTTCCCTGCCTAGTGTGATACCAGAGAGTTCACAGTACTACATCACTGCTAAGTGGAGTAAAGCTCTTCTTATGGTGTATGTGGATACATCTCTTTACTCATTCACATCACCCATCTCGGCATCATATGAATTTGATAATCTATCTCTTTCTTGGGGTCATCTTCCTCAGTTCTAACTGCCATTGTAGTAATATTTTGTATTCCACATTTAGCACACCTGAAAAACAAATAAGCAAGCAATCCTATGACAATGATTCCTATGAGGACAAAAATAATTAGTTGAATCCATAAAAATGTACCATCTCTAAACAAAGTGTAATCCGGGTTTGTCATATTTTCGATCATATTTGCCACATTGTATACTTTTTTTTTTTCTTACTAAATAAGGGGATATCCCAAAGGCCTTAGGTTAAATTTTGCATAAAATGTATTTTCACAATAATAGAACATTTGTGGTATTTCTAGACATACCGGTATTTGGGCAGTTTTGTATTGCTTAAAATCAGATTGAAGGTAAATGGGTTTTTCAGTTTGAATATCCAATCAAGTGAGAAAAAAAAAAAAGATTTTTGCTTGAATGTGATTGGATGTTTTATTTTAAATTAGCTTTCCCTTATTCACTAAGTAAACAATGAATTTGCAATGTAAACAGCCTCCATTTATTTTGTAAATCAACCCAAGTGTGTGGTAATGCAGGGCATCCCATGAAAAACTAAAGGATACGTTCACTTTTAAAAAAAATAAAATAAATGCACATTTTTTTTGTAGGTAAAAAAATGTGCATTTATTATCTTTTGTAGTAGGAGCCTGGAAAGCATTGCTCGCTGATGCCATGCAGGTCTCCTGCACACTGTCAGTGTATCAGCTTACCAATACGGGTAAGCTGATACTCCCTGACAGAAAGACTCAATGAACTACCAAAGCGCTCTATTCATTGAGAACTACAAGCCAACACTTGCTAAGGATGTTGAGGCTTGTAGTTCATTCACCGAATGACGTGGCCATGTGGGCGGAGCCCCGCATGGCTGCGCTGTTTTCAAACATTGATAGCTACTATGGAGAACTTCCCCCCGCCTGTACTTCTGCCATGGAGACGGGGGTAGGCAGTGGGAGAGGGCTGCAGCACTGGGAAAATGTTACATGTTCCACCCTAAATTCGGGTGGAACATGTCCCCGAAGGTGAACTTATCCTTTAAGTTTGAGCACTACTAGCGTAGTGAAAAGGTAAAGAATGATTTTTGATTGATTTTTTAAGGCCTCATGCCCACGGACGTTTTTACAGCCGCGTTTTTGAGCGTTTTTTACAGCTTAAAAACGCCTGTCCATGTTAGTCTATAGCTTCATGCCCACCTAGGCATTTTTGAGCTGCAAATAGCATAGGCGTTTTTAAGCTGTAAAAAAAAAAACAGGACCCAGTGCGTTCCGTGGAGTCGGCGTTAGGCATAAAAAAAGTGAAGCGTTTAAAAACACGCAAAAATGCCACGATTGCGTTTTTGAGCTCAGGCGTTTTTTTTTTTTGTTTTTTTTTTTCTCGAAAAAAATACAGTCGAAAAATTTATACAATAACATGGACAGCCATTTTTAAGCTGTAAAAAAACGCTCAAAAACGCGGCTGTAAAAACGTCCGTGGGCATAAGGCCTTAATGTAATAATTACCACCATGTATTTGATGGACAGGCTAGCCTCTTATATGTCAGAAAAATTATTTTAAAAGAATACTTGTGATACAGTCTTTTATGTTATGTACATTTAGCAAATTGCATATCTAATTTATTGCTGCAATTTGTGGAGTGAGCTGTGAAATAAATCTGCATGATGAGAATATCTGTTGTTTTCCTGTTCATGCTTATATTGTAGCCAGCATTTCAGTGCAGATCTCATGGGTGCTGCTATCCTGTTGAAATACCTGACATACATAAAACAGCCTTTGAATCAGATACAAAATGCAAAGTAGTTCTGCAAGGCCTGTAAAGTGTATTGGATTCACTTAGTATAAATGTGCATAAGTAGTGTTTTAATCTTTGCTGACGCCGTGCACAGAATAAGGAACTCGACTGATCTTGCTTAGAAAGCATGGAATTCCTCCAGCATATCTCAGCAAACATTCATCTGGAAAATATTGAAAAGATAAATTTGGTGTGCGTTCAGATTGCTGTGAACCAAACTGCTATCATCCAAAACGACATCTCTCTTTGTCTTTCGTCTTCTGTTGGTTAATAAGTGCTATTTCAAATCCTTGTGTCTGTAGTGTGGGGACTGCGGCATTGTGAATATTCTAGTCTTTGCCACAATGGATTATGCAGTGCCAACATACGTTAAAATCTTTTTCTTACAGTCTTATAATTTTAGGTTTTGATTTTTATAATACTTTAATGAAGTTTCAATGGTAGTGTGTTTGAAAGATAGTAGGATTAACCCACATACTGTAAATAAACTTTCTGACTGTTCAAAGCAACTGACTGCCATGATAAACACAAAAGCAGATGTGAACTCCCCCAAAAAACTTAATTCAGCATTCCCAATTAAAATGTACCAACTATATGTTCCTTTTGTTTTCTTGGTATAAATTTTTAAGTGTGCTCTGCCAGGCTTCCCCGGGCACTCTTCTTTGTATCTGGTTGAGCTGTCCCCCCTGTCCACAAGCTTTGGGACAGCTTTTTGCTGTCTGTCTCTGCAACGACTTCACTCAGGAACCATTCTCGGTCAATACTCCTGAACTCACCCTTTTACCTCAATCACTTTCTCTAGCAAAAAACTCTCTTCTGCGTTTTTTCATTTTTGCATTTAGACACTTGATCCTTAGATATTGAAAATCTTATACCACCTCTTCATTCCCTGAATGGCTTGAGAGTCTCTATGACATTATAAACATAGAAGAATTGGTAGCCAAAAATAATGTTACTTACAAGTTTAAACAGGTCTGGCTGGCCTGAATAATGTTTAAGGACTCTCCTTAGCTACAAAACTTTTTGGAAGACCTTCGCTGAAGTCCACTGTTGTGGTCTCATTCACATGTTTGCTATTTGCACATCCACATTTTAGCACTTCATACAGCCACAGGGGGGTTTCCCTGCCCTCTTACCAGTACGCAAGCTCCACTGCCAATTCCTTTCTGTGGATCTTTGATCCCTTTCCTCTTTCCTCTTATTCCCCTTTCATTCTATCTCTTCTTCTTTTGACCCTAACCCCTTGAGCATATCACAGTTCTGTATGCAGAGTTACATGAGACATTTGTTTCCTTCCATCCCTTCATCTTGTTCTTATGTTTTCAATTACACAAGATGTCTCATTAAAGATTGTTAGAAATTATGTATATAGCCCTACAGGACAGGCAGTGCACAGTCCACATGGGCTTTGCTGCTTATCTGCAGACAGGAAAAATGTAAATTATTATCAGAGAAAAGACATAGAGTTTAACCATAGAGCAGCTAAAAACATATAAACACTTCCATCTATAGCTACTAAATACTTATGTACAGTAGTTGTTGCACATAATATAATTCTATATTCCAACAATGATACTGTGATTTCTTTTTTCTTTTATATTAGTATACTCTCTCTGAAATATGTAACTAGATCACCCTTCTACAGAGGTATGCAAATTATCTTTGTATTCTCATGTCTTTTCTTTTTGAAAAACACTAAAAACATATTTGTCTAAATCTTGCTCTGTAGAAAATATCTGTTGATCCTGCCAATGACTATCTTTTGGGCATGCTGAGAATCTTTACAACACAAAAAGCTGTGTCTATGTATGGCTAACTGTCCCTCAATGTTCCAAGTTCCCCCATCACAGGCAACATTATATGTTGGGGTGGATCATTGCACCAGTTGACAACGGCTCCCCGTTTGGTCATATTTGGTCAGTGATGTCACACTAACCCAGCCTCTTTGTTTACATGGTCAGGGAATTCTGACCTGTAAATAAAAGGGGCTGGGTGACATGGGCGTCCGCTGAACTTTTTTCAGGGGGGGGCATCATTCTTGAGGATAATTCCGCTTCACTCCATGCCCATATAAATATAGTCTAGAGAATGTACATCTTTCTATATTGCAATGTATTGTTATACATCTGTTGTGGCCATGTTTTGATCTTGATGAAAATGGCCTATACTGTATACTGTAGCCACAACACAGATGTATTGCAACACATTGCAATACAAAAGATGTACACAGTGGTGTTGTGGCACAGGCACTGCTGTTACCTGTAGTTCTTCAGCGATAGGGCAGGCACTGGCAGCGAATTCAGTCTCTTGTCTTGGCCACTGCACGCCACGCACCTGTGGGAGGTGCCGGCGCTGCGCCGGCCGGATTGGCATAGGCACATTTACACAGGCAGAGGCAGGCTAAGGCAGCAGCCAATCACGGAACAGCCGGGTCAGGGTCACAGTGATGTTAAGCAGAAGCCCGAGCGGCAGAGCCAATCCAATGCTCGGACCGGGGATGAGGAGGGAGGGACAGATAGTCGGAAAAGACTGAGAGCAGCCCCAGCCCCCAGGCCAGCAGCAGTCTGCAGAATCAGAAAAAACAAGTCCACAGCTGCCGCGGAGGTGGCCGCGGTGGCCATTGCAATACAGGGGGCAAGTGTGTCTTCACTCTGAATTCCAGGGGGGGCAATTGACCCCCCTTGCCCTATGGAGCGGACGCCCATGCTGGGTGATATCACTATTTGTAAGGACACAGTACACATTCCTTCCGTGTTAACCATTGACAGCAAGGAAGCTATCAAAATTAGTAGCGATAGAAAAACTACTACTATCATGACAACTGGCTCATACCAAATAAGCAAAAGTCTGGTGCTCAGATGAACACCCAAAGTTTGATCTGAGCTTGTGCATGGACTGAACTTTGAGCTCATCCCTAGTTAAAATGCCCTGCAAGTATTATGTGTAGTGCACCACGCTGCAAAAAAATAAAAATAAAAATGCAGCAGGACATATATTTTTATGCATTGAGGTGTGTTCTATCCCATGCATTTAAAATGGGCTGCCTAATATGGTGCACAGCATTCAGTTGGAAATAGGCTTTAAGCTAATAGGGCTATTAGGGCCCCAGTAGCAGGTGGTAAAGGTAAGGTTTGTTTTCTTTATTTTCACCTGATGATCTTGATAACAACACAGATATCAAGCAGCTGTCTCCTTGCTATCTATGATGTCTTACAGCAATGGAAGGATGGAGTGTGGGCACCCTATCCAACCTCAAATCTAGTCTTACAAAGCATGTAGGAACAGGAGACAAAGTATTACTAAAATGTAAGCTGAAAAAAACTGAAGTGAGAATTTTTCTTTAGGATCAGTGGAAATCAGCATGAGCCATGCTATCATTACCACTGAAAGCAATGACATGCTATAAAATGGTACATCACTGTTGCAGGCTAGATAATTGTCTAAAGAGTAAATGTAAACAGGTTTTTTTGTGCATACCAAAAATATTAGTAGTAAAAAAGTAAAAACTAAAATGTGTGTTAAAACTGTATTGCAGCATACATTCAAACACAAAACAATGCATGTGCATGCATTATTCACACACTAACACATGTGTTGTAATGCGAATGGACCCTTTTTCTTTTAGCAACATCCTGGTACAACCTGACACATAGGGTGTCACCAGGAGAGGAAATGAAAGATAAGCTTCCAAATGGGGACGTAGTAGGCATAGGAGGTTGGGACAGAGGTTCTAACCTTTTACACATCTAAAAGTAAATAATAGCTCAAGTTGGACTTTACATTTTTATAAAATTTAGTTGTCTTCTATTTTTAGCTGTTTGTTGTTTATATCCAGAAAGCATTGCATGGTGATATATTTGGTTAGCAGACAGGGGAAATATTGTGTGATGGCTATTTAATTAGTCTTTCTAAATATTCAGACGAGCCAACTTTTACATGTGGCTGAATCTGTCAGTTCATTCTGATGTGCATTAACATTTGCAACAGGGAAACAAAAGGATGCTGATTAAGTTGTTTACAGAATACTTTGTTCAAATGCATAATAATCAAGATGTTTCATTGCTATCTTACTGGTTACTGTTTTATTAGTGGATAATGGAAAAGCATGACATCATAGGAGGGAAAACACGTAATCATAATTTATTTGTCTTATTTGTGCCCACATCATTGGTTGGGGTATAGCAGGTACTGCAACTCACTTAAGTGTAGTATAAGCAATTAAAGATAGAAAGTCCAAGGCATTGTTTAACAAGGGTGAATCCTAAAATTATGACATAGCAACATGTTGGGGAAAATGCTTTTTTTTTAACAAATAGAAGTTGATAGGATGCTTTTGATAACCCTACCGACAACTTGCTTCTTGTACTGGCATGTGACAAGAGACTGCTCTCATATTCTAAGTAACTGCTGGGTAGACAGCCTAAATATGACAAGTGGCTGTTAAAGACTACTGCCAATGGATAACACAAGAGACGGTCAGAAACTGCAAACATAACTCCCAATGTTTTCTCATTTCCACTCTTGGGGGGGGGGCTTTCCTAGCTTAGCACAAACTGCATCAGTGATGCACACTGTGCATTTTCCCCAGTTTGCAGCATCAATCCCTTTCTCACAAGACATCAGAGCCTGTCATTTTTGGGAGCCAAGTTATTGAGTTCTCTACCCTCTATAAGACACAATTCTCTGTGAAAGCAACTGGAAGTTATTTGGTCAAATTTGGGTTAAGGCAGGATGATAAGGCTCACCACAGGAAGTTGTGAGAAAGGCTAAAAACTCAGGAGAGTTGTAAGGAAATTGTCATGTTTAGGTACTATACAGTTACAGTATGTGCCCTTAGGCTAGGTTCACACTTAAGTGGCTGCGGGAAGGCATGTAATCACAAGTCTTCTCAAAAAAACAAATGCTGCTGCTAAGGAGATGTGTGCAGGTGCCATTAATCCAGATGGCAACCCCAAACAATGGAAACCACAGCACGGTTTTCTATATTGGGAACCTCACTGTACTATGCGGTTTCCCTGTGGCCACATAGTTACTCTGGTTGAAAAAAGACACAAGTCCATCTAGTTCAACCAATAAACATTTTTGCAAAAGGTGCAAGGACCTTTTCTGAAATTTCAGGAGGTACATTATTTCCTGTATTGGAATGGGCTGCTGTGTCCAAGCAAATGCAGTCGCTGGAAACCACATAGATGTGAACCAGGCCTAACCCCATAGTCTCACAAGTGATTTTTGTGTATCCAACTAATTACGAGTGCATGGTTTACTTATTTCTTGGACTGCAAATCTACAAATGAACATATGTTAGCCTTTTACTATAGTCTGGCCCATTCCATCATAATCTGACTATACATCTCTGACAGATCACCAGCATTGCCAGTTGTACTCCAATAAATCTTTAAGATACAATTCTTAAAGAATTTCCAAATTTTACTGTTTTCAGGCCCATGTGACAAAGTGGCAAGACAAGATTGATTGGGGTTCAGCTCCATCACCCACTATAACCTAAAGACAAATCTTTAATCTGACCAGCGGGGTAAGGTATCACTACAGAACTGTCCTTATTAATCGTGCCTCCTGTAAGTTATTGATACTGGATGTACTATATGTAAAGACTTTGGAAAGACTGTAGGATAGCATTTGCAATGTCAGATAAAGGAAACTTGGCCCACGGTCGCTGTTTTATCCTATGGACTATACTTTTATTTGCAGGTATAAAATATATATGCAATGTAATAAAAATATTGCTGTCTGTAGCTCCCACTAATATAATCATAGGCCAGAAACATTTTTAACATTTCTGCAGAAACATACAAGTGCTTTCAAATTCAGATTTCTAAACCTTAACGGCATAGCACACTGAGATCCTCTGTAAAGCTTAGTGGTTGCATACTCCAGGGTAAAAGCTGCTTTTGCATTTCTAGACAAGTTTGAAATAAACTCTCAAGAGATATTCCCAGCTTGTTGAAATGTTCCTTGCCTTGTGAATCTGGATTCAGACTGAAATATTTAATCATATATAATCTGAAACAGCTTTTTCCATATATTTTTTCCTCAGTGGAACATTTATATTATAAGCTTTACTTATAAGTGTAAGTTACACATAGCCATTGTCCTTGCTAGAGAACAATGTATGGCATGTATTCATAAATTTGTATGTTAAAGTTCCTGTAATATTCCCTGACCCATCAGCGGTGGGCAGGCAGTGTCAATAGTGTTATCGGCTTATGCACTATAACAAATGGCCATACCAGTGTAAAACGCCTACATTGCTTATTCAGATTCACAGCACATTAAACTGTTCTTCTAGGGATAGAGAATATTGCTTTAAAGCAGTGTGTACAGTGTGTGTGTATATATTTATATTAGGGTGGTTACTGATTAAAATTTTCGTGTTTGATTAATAATTTTTTTTTTTATCGATTAATGGACTAATTTTGATTAATTATAACGCACATACAGATCCAACTACTTTTAGCTGATCTCCTTGCTGGCTGATTCCCAGTGCAGCTACCAACCACTGGAAAAATGGATAGCAGGGTACAAAAAACACACAAAGGCAGTGCTCGATGGGAATAGCATTAAAACTTTTATAGTCTTCAAGTAGGTAACAAAATAAATATTGCACTGGAGATAAAATCAATGTAGCTACATAAACTGTAAAAATGGTGCGATTAATACCAAACGGTAGCAAAAGCAGTCATGAAAACATGTAGCTAAGTATGATACTGGTATAAAAATGTGTACAATGATACCGCTGCTGAATCCAGATGAGGATGGGTTAACATCAGTCCGTCGGCATGTAGATGTCCCGTGAAGGGAACTATCACAACTCCCAGTGGATGGCTGTAGAATCCCAGGTTAATAAAGGGAAGTGTAACAGCCCTTGCATGTGGCAGATAGTAAGGTCCCGCCGGCATACAGATATGAAGGCACAGCAAAGTTGCCCTTCAGATAAACACGGCAAGCCCCGCCGGTGTCCGTGACGTCACAGGATCTCCGACAGAACTCCCTGAAGAGCCGAAATCTGGCAGAGAGGTGAGTACCGATCAAAAGAATTTTGAACGATCAAAAAAATGTATCAATTAATCGAGGAATTAATAGTTAATTTCCACAGCCCTAATATAAATATATATATTATACATATATATTTTTATAATTATCGTATTCATCCCATTGGATAATTAAGTTTTGATCTGTGCTGTATTTATGCCAGAATAAAATTTTATTGCACTGCAACCAGAATGCATGTTATTTTGGCTTCCTAATGGCTATAGGGAAAATGGAAAGAAACAATTCTAATCATACAATGAATACATGATGGTATATTTAATGTGTGTAGTCTGCCTGGAAACCTACAGTAAAGCACCGCCGTCTGGCAAAGAATTGTGTTCTGTATACTGTATAGCAAAAAATATGCTACATGCGTGTTTGTCCTCTAGAGTAGAGCTCTGACATTTTCCTCAAAGATTGATTAAAGGTCGGGAAGGGATTGCTTAGATGAAAGATTCTGTTTTGTTTGAGAAACAAATCTGTGGGAAAATGTTAGAGTGAGCACTACAATGGGTAAACATGATTTGAACAACAAAAAGTATATGTACTGGATACATATATATTTATATATATATATATATATATATATATATATATATATATAAATATATACATACAGTATCTCACAAAAGTGAGTACACCCTCACACTTGTGTAAATATTTTATTATATCTTTTCATGTGACAACACCAAAGAAATTACACTTTGCTACAATGTAATGTAGTGAGTGTACAGCTTGTATAACAGTGTAAATTTGCTGTCCCCTCAAAATAACTCAACACACAGCCATTAATGTCTAAACCGCTGGCAACAAAAGTGAGTACATCCCTAAGTGAAAATGTCCAAATTGGGACCAATTAGCTATTTTCCGGTGTCATGTGACTCATTAGTGTTATAAGGTCTCAGATGTGAATGGGAAGCAGGTGTGTTAAATTTGGTGTTATCTCTCTCACTCTCTCATACTGGTCACTGGAAGTTCAACATGGCACCTCATGGCAAACAACTCTCTTAGGATCTGAAGAAAGAATTGTTGCTCTGCATAAAGATGGCCTCAGCTATAAGAAGACTGCCAAGACCCTGAAATGGAGCTTCAGCATGGTGGCCAAGATTATACAGCAGTTTAACAGGAACAGGCCTCGCCATGGTCAACCAAAGAAGTTGAGTGCACGTACTCAGTGTCATTTCCAGAGGTTGTCTTTAGGAAATAGATGTATGAGTGCTCCCAGCATTTCTGCAGAGGTTGCTGCAGAGGTTGCTGCAGAGGTTGAAGGGGTGGGTCAGCCTGTCATTGCTCAGATCATACACCGCACACTGCATCAAATTGGTCTGCATGACTGTCGTCCGAGAAGAAAGCCTCTTCTAAAGATGATGCACAAGAAAGCCCGCAAACAGTTTGCTGAAGACAAGCAGACTAAGGACATGGATTACTGGAACCATGAAAGTTAAACATATTTGGTTCAGATGGTGTCAAGCGTGTGTGGTGTCTTGCCTACAGTTAAGCATGGTGGTGGGAGTGTCATGGTCTGGGGCTACATGAGTGCTGTCGCCACTGGGGAGCTACAGTTCAATGAAGGACCACGAATGCCAAAATGTACTGTGACATACTGAAGCAGAGCATGATCCCCTCCCTGCAGAGACTGAGCCGCAGGGCAGTATTCTAACATGATAATGACCCCAAACACACCTCCAAGATGACCACTGCCTTGCTAAAGAGGCTAAGGGTAAAGTTAATGGACTGGCAAAGCATGTCTCCAGACCTAAACTCTATTGAGCATCTGTGAGGTATCCTCAAATGGAAGGTGGAGGAGCGCAAGGTTTATAACATCCACCAGCTCCGTGATGTCTCCAGTGGCAACCTGGGAAGCTCTGGTGAACTCCATGCCCAAGAGGGTTAAGGCAGTGCTGGAAAATAATGGTGGCCACACAAAATATTGACACTTTGGGCCCAATCTGGAAATTTTCACTTAGGGGTGTATTCACTTTTGTTGCCAGCGGTTTAAACATTAATGGCTATGTGTTGAGTTATTTTGAGGGGACATCAAAATTACGCTGTTATACAAGCTGTACACTCACTACTTTATATTGTAGAAAAGTGTAATTTCTTCAGTGCTGTCACTTGAAAAGATATAATAAAATATTTACACAAATATGAGGGGTGTACTCACTTCTGTGAGATACTATATACTGTATATCTCCAGTATATATCCGAGTATATGCACTAAATATACTGGAATACAAAATATAATGTCATCAGATTGTCCACCATTGATAACTTACCTGTGTGCCTATGTTCACTGAACATTTTAAAGAAGTTTTCTATTTTATAGTGATCAGTTAATCTGTGTAAAAACTGAAATATTTGGTATAGCATTTTTTCTGGCTAAAAAAATGGACTTCCGATTACCACTGGAACAGTATGCAGTGGAAGATTTCTGTCAGCAATTGAGGTTGCCACGCGGACCCAAGGCTCCTTGAAGGTCCATATCTTCTTATTCAATAAACCGAGCTATTGTATACCATTCCACAGTATGATGCAATATAGTTATTGGAAGAAAAAGGAGGTTGTGCTCACTCTCTTTTCTGCTGTATAAAAGTCTAAAGTTATTTCCCAGTTCAGTCTCTAACTAGCTGCTTTCTTTTGACTAGATGTGTTAAATAGGGATGAGCCGAACGCCACCCGGTTCCGTTCGCACCAGAACCTGCGAACGGACCAAAAATTTGCGCAAACTTTAGAACCCTATTAAATACAATGGACTCGAACGTTTGAAATCAAAAGTGCTAATTATAAAGGCTATTATGCAAGTTATTGTCCTAAAAAGTGTTTGGGGACCTGGGTCCTGCCCCAGGGGACATGTATCAATGCAAAAAAAAGTTTTAAAAACGGCCGCTTTTTCGGGAGCAGTGATTTTAATGATGCTTAAAGTGAAAAAAAAAGGGAAATATTCCTTTAAATATCGTACCTGGGGGGGGGGGGGGTGTCTAAAGTATGTCTGTGAAGTGGCATGTGTTTCCATGTTTAGAACTGTCCCTGCACAAAATTAAATTTCTAAAGGAAAATAAATCATTTAAAACTGCTTGCGGCTTGTAATGTCTGGTCCCGGCAATATGGATGAAAATCATTGAGAAAAATGGCATGGGACCCTTTGGGTCTTGTATGGATATGGATATTAAGGGGAACCCCGCACCCAAATAAAAAAAAGGCCCTATATACTCTGAACAGCAGTATACAGGCGGTGTAAACAAGACAGGGACTGTAGGTTTGTTCTTAAGTAGAATCTGTTTGTAATTTGGAACAGGTACATTTTTTAAGTGTAGCTCCAGACAAAAAAAAATATTTTAAGCTTTTTGGAAAACATAGGGAAGGGTTATCACCCCTGTAACATTTGTTTTGCTATATGTGCACCTGTTCAGACCTGTTCAGCTCTCTGCCTGTGGTTTTATTATGAGAACACCACAAATTGTATTCAGGTTCCTTTAAGTGAACGCTGTGCAAAGGACAGAAGTACACTACATGAAATTAATGCCGCTCCCTGCCTGTGGTTTTATTATGTGAACACCACGAATTGTATTCAGGTAAGCTTTAGGTGAACGCTATGCAAAGCACACAGTACACTAAGTGAAACACTGCAGCTAGCACAAACACCTGCCTGCCTGTCACAGTATAGAGAATAACAGGAACGGATCTAGCTAAACTGAATACAGTGTATAAATATATATACAACACCTAGGATGCATATATATCCCCTACACACTGTAACTTCAGCTAACTGACTCGCCTGCCTGCTCTATCTAACTCAATATAAATGACACTGTCTCTCTCTCTCTCTGTAAGCTCTCTCTTTAACCACTGCAACACACTACACAAGGCCGCCACGGAGGCGGCCTTATATAGGGTGGGGCGTGTACTAAACCCCCTGAGACATAATTGGCCAAAGCAACCCTGGCTTTGGCTATTTATGGCTCTCTGTTTTTTGCGCGCTGTGATTGGCCAAAGCATGCGGGTCATAGTGCATGCTTGGCCAATCATCAGCCAGCAATGCACTGCGATGCCGTAGTGAATTATGGGCCATGACACGCCACTCGAATTTTGCGCGAATGGCCCATAATGTTCACAATTCGGCGAACGGCCGAACAGACGACGCTCGAGACGAACATGGGTTCGACTCTAACACGAAGCTCATCCCTAGTGTTAAACAATATTCCAGTACAGCATGGCTCCAAGTGCATCCTCTGTCACCTCTCAGAGATACTTTCTACAATTGTATTGTCATCAGTCAGTATAGACATAAATTAACTGATATCTATGAGTACATTCAGTAGTAGAGGTCTAATAGCTGGTTTTGAGCTGGGCATTTGGTGGGGAAAAGGTAAGGAGTCTGAAACATGGCACTTAGCAGCATGCTAACTTTGGTATCATGTTTTCACTTACAGCATGGACTGTATGAGAAATATGCACAGCAGGGAAGCTGGAGTACACAGTTGCCTAAATGTAATTTCATTGCCGTGCGTTCAGCAAGCCATTACAGGCTGAGAATGTCTTTTAATTAGGGGTGGGGGAAATAATTTAATATGGGAGGTATATGGCATCCTTTAATTACCATATATACAAGAGCTGTTGTTGTCAAGTAAACAAAACGAAAAAACACTGGTACTAACAGTAAACACATACATTAATCCTGGGCAGTATTCACAGGAGAGGAGTGTGGAGGGTATGACAGTGGGCAGTATGTACAGGAGAGGAGTGTGGAGGGTATGACAGTGGGCAGTATGTACAGAAGAGGAGTGTGGAGGGTATGACAGTGAGCAGTATGCACAGGAGAGGAGTGTGGAGCATATAACAGTGGGCGATATGTACAGAAGAAGAGTGTGGAGGATATAACAGTGGGTGGTATATACAGAAGAGGAGTGTGGAGGACAGGACTGTGAGCAGTATGTACAGGAGAGGAGTGTGAAGGTTATGAGACTGGATGGTATATACAGGAGAGGAGTGGGGAGGATATGAAAATGGATGGTATGTACAGGAGAGGAGTGTGGAGAGTATGATAGTGAGCAGTATGTACAGTATATACAGAAGAGGAATGTGGAGGGTATGACATTGAGCAGTATGTACGGTATATACGGAAGAGGAGTGTGGAGGGTATGACAGTGGACAGTATGCACAGGAGAGGATTGTGGAGAGTATGACAGTGAGCGATATGTACAGTAGAAGAGTGTGGAGGGTATGATAATGGGTGGTATGCACAGGAGAGGAGTGTGGAGGGTATGACGGTCAGCAGTATGTACAGGAGAGGAGTGTGGCAGGTATGACAGGGGGCAGTATGTGTGAGGAAGCAGTGTGAAGTATACTGGGCAATAAATGCAGGAACAATGAGGAGGGTATAACACATGGACACAAGAGTGGTGTATGACAGTGAGCAGTGTATAGGAGAGTAGTATGGAGGATATAGTGGTATGTACAGGAAAGAGAAGAGGAATGATGGCAGGCTATGCAGGAGGTGTGTGTAGAATGTTTGCTATCTCACATACATACACATACTTGGGCTAATTTACACAGGAGCACATTAATCTACAAGCATGAGTTTAGAGTGTAGGAGGAAACCAGAGTACTCGAAGGAAACCCGCAGGCACAGGGAGAACTTGTAAGCTCTAGGCAGGTAGTGCTGTGGTTGCTAACCACTTAGCCACTGTGCTTACAAACTATGCAAAGAAACAAGTTTTTTTTTTTTTATATTTAATCACATAAATAACATTATTTATAAAAAGTGAATCTGTTTTGCAAGTTTATAAAAAATATACATATTACCTTGAATTGTTGACACCAGATCTGATGTAGTATGTGTTGGAGCCATTTTTCTATTTTATTAATGCTAAAGGGCTTAATAACACTAATCTCTCGACTGAATACCCCACTTGTACTCCATACAGTGGCCTGCATTTTCTATCTATCTATCTATCTATCTATCTATCTATCTATCTATCTATCTATCTATCTATCTATCCTGCTATAATAATAATAAAAAAAAAAATCACAAAAACCATAGTACTTTCTTCCTTGCTTAGAAAAAATAGCAGTATAAAATGTGCAGAATTTACAGTTCATTTGTCTTCCACCTTTTGTCATGTCCCATTATTGATTTTAAGCCTGGGGGAATGTGTACGGCACTTTACTATTTCTTCAGAACTAGATGTTTCCAAGAGCAATGAGCTGTAGGAATCTCCTAAAGGTTTAATATTAAAATAAATACATTTTGCTAGCCTGTATAATGCTTTCCAAGGATTAACAGCTTCCTTGAAAGCAGTTTTAAATGACATGACCTCTAAAGTATTAGTGCTAATGTCAGTGCCTTAACATGTCTCATAATATAACTTCCACATCCATTAATCTTTTCTTTGGAGACAAGGCCTTTTTACACTACACGGTTGCATTCCCACCTTCTTACTGCATAAGTCAGATGTTCCAAGAGACCTGTATTCAATAAAAAATGCCTTTTGCACACTCCTTTTGCTGATGTTATGCACCATTGAGATTATGTATTGTAAAAGAGATATCATAAAAGACAGCATCTTTCTTTTGTCAAATGTTTAAAACTACTGGTATTGTTATATACTGGCGCCATGTCTAAGCTGGCATTTTTAGATTTTGCGCAACCTATATATTGAACCATAGGGACCTTTTTTTTTACTATACAAAACCTATTTCACTTTGTTATTCATTTTCTTCCACTTGATGTAAAATGTGAAATGCAGTGAACCACGTTAAAGCGGAGGCCCACACAAAAATGGAACCTCTGCTGTCCGGATTCCCCCCCCCCTCCGGTGTCACATTTGGCACCTTTTAGGGGGGAGGGAGGAGCAGATACCAGTCTAAGACAGGTATTTGCACCCACTTCCGGGCATAAATCCCTGCATTATCTGCGGGAATCTACACCACATCCAGCGCCCCCCTGCTGTCTTCTGGGAGACACATGGGTCCCAGAAGACAGCAAGGACCAGTGGCATTGCGCAGCGCGAGTCGCGCATATGCAGTAGGGAACCAGGAAGTGAAGCCGCAAGGCTTCACTTCCTGATTCCCTTACCGAAGATGGTGGCAGCAGCATCTGAGAGCCGAGGCAGTGATCGGCTTCGGGTGTCGACATCGCGGGCGTGCTGGTCAGGTAAGTGTCCTTATTTTAAAAGTCAGCAGCTGCAGTATTTGTAGCTTTTTTCATTCAACCTGCTGACAGATCCCTGCATCAACACAAACAAGGTGTACATGTACCAAAAGTCATCCAGTTTCTGCTTTATCCTTGTGCATTCCTTTGCCTGAGATCATCCAACAGATGTTGAAATACAGTATATAAAGCAGGTGATTATCCTTGTGCTTACTTTCAAATTACAGTTTGGAAACCGAACAAAACCATCTATCTTAACTTTAAAACCTGAACCTTACCCAAACCTTAACCACTTGCTTACTGGGCACATATACCCCCTTCCTGCCCAGGCAAAATTTCAGCTTTCGGCACTGCGTCGCTTTAACTGACAATTGCGCGGTCGTGCGACGTGGCTCCCAAACAAAATTGACCTCTTTTTTTTCCCACAAATAGAGCTTTCTTTTGGTGGTATTTGATCACTGCTGCAGTTTTATTTTTTTGCGCTATAAACAAAAAAAAGAGCGACAATTTTGAAAAAAAACACAATATTTTTTACTTTATGCTATAATAAATATCCCATTTTTTTTTCCTCAGTTTAGTGCGATACGTATTCTTCTACATATTTTTGGTAAAAAAAAATCGCAATAAGCGTATATTGATTGGTTTGCGCAAAAGTTATAGCGCCTACAAAATAGGGGATAGAATTATGACATTTTTTGTTATTATTTTCTTTTTACTAGTAATGGCAGCGATCTGCGATTTTTATTGGGACTGCGACATTATGGCGGACAGATCGGACACTTTTGACACATTTTTGGGACCATTCACATTTATACAGCGAATAGTGCTAAAAAATGCACCGATTACTGTATAAATGTGACTGGCAGGGAAGGGGTTAACACTAGGGGGCGAGGAAGGGGTTAAATGTGTTCCCTAGGAGTGATCGTTACTGTGGGGGGAGGGGACTGACTGGGGGAGGTGACATCGGTCTCCTCTCCCTGACAGGATGTGGATCTGTGTGTTTACACACACAGATCGACGTCCTTGGCTTTGTAACGGCGGATCGCAGGTACCTGGCGGACATCGCGGCCACCAGGCACGTGCATCGGCATCTCAGTGACGGGCCGGGTACGCACGCGCGCCGCCGGCGGCGCTTGCGCGCCCCCCAGTGGCCGGAGGAGCCGAGGCCGTGTATTGATGGCCTCCCGGATTTCTAGAGCCACCTTGTGGCTGTCATTTGTCTATGGCCCGGGCTCCAACAAGTTAAAGTGAAACTTAACCTACCCATGTAACTGTTTTCCAGGCAGTCACATTCATTGCATGCCATGAATGATAACTGTCACAGGTGCTGGTGTGCATGTATTAGCTCTCAACTGAACTATCATGCAATCAAATAGCTGGCGTCATAGCTGATCACATGCAGAGCACCATGGCAACTGCAGATTAAACAGAGGGTAAGATGGCTGCTTTCTTGGCACGTTGTACATGTTTAAGCTACATCTGTTTCACTTGCAGCTAATTCTTGTCCAAATGTGAGGTAATGCATTTGCTACATGTTTTGGAAGTTCTTTAACCCGTAGATGTTTTGAACAGTATAAGAGTAAGTTGCACAGTAAGCATCTATACAATGTATGATGTGCAAACCACCAAACAACTTTCTCTTACCATCCATGGACTGACACGGTGTCTCTTTACACTTTACACGTGGGTTATGTCCCTGCTTGCAGGAGAAGACCTAGGCAGAATGTGAAATGTTATACATACATTCTAAAAGCCAGAGCTGAACAGCCCCACCCAGGGGGCCGTCCCTCCGGACATAACCCTCCCACTACAGTCAGCAGACTTCAGTTTTTTTTCTGCCTAGCAGAAGGAGAAGACGTGGCTCTCTCAGGAGCCAGTCTCCTGACCTATTTTTATTCCTTTTCTTTTTTATTTTATTTTTGAGAATTTTCTATCAACTGTCGGCTGGGCAACAGGTTGGGTACAAGATATCCTCGTAGTCTTCCCTGTCCGACCATCGAGCGTGCTGATCCTCGCCTTGTGTGCGTGAGACTCAGTTCACGACAGGCCCCATGACTCCAGGGGTGGCCGGGTTTGCTTTCATGCTCCCACGGTCCTCTCAAGACTGAACAGTTCCTGACTGACTGTATCTTTCGCGGTGGACCGGGCCGACAGCTACTCAGTACTGCACTGTGATAGTCCTGTCAGAAACACACCAGTGGGTCCCTCAGGGGACGGGTAAGTAGTCTCTCCTGCCTGCAGGTGAGTACAAAAGGCTGTGTGTTTCTCTGTGGGGGATTTTCCCTGTCTCCCCCTGTATTTCATTGTCACTCTCTGTCACCATTGCTGGTGCTGTGCTGTGTGGGGTGCCTGGGGGTCACACTGCTCTTGGAGGGGCTAATGCTGGTCTGCAGATATGCTTGGGGCCTTTTTTTTGTGTGTTTTGGGGCCTGAGCGCCGAGTGGCGCTGTGTGTGTGCTGTTTTTTTCACTTTTGCTGAGTCATGGCGGCCATCTTGCCGCGGATCGCCTCAGTGAAGTGCGGCGGCCATTTTCTTGTAGCCCGTGCGCTCTTCAGCACTAGTTTTGGCCTCTAGCGCTGCTGTAACATCGCGAATCTCCTCACAATCTCCTCACAGCTCACCAGCGCTGACACAGCGCGGTACAGACAGCGGAACTGAGCGGTCCCTGGTCCGGTTTGGTGAGTCCCCTGGGCGCCCCCTCCTCAGTCAGCACAGCCTGTGATTGGACTTTTTATCTGAGGAGTCTCAGAGGGGGGCAATATGGAGTCTCTGTCACCAGCTTCCCCTAAATGTCAGTGGACAACAGGCAGTGCTTCAGCACCTGCGGTCCCTAGGGACCAGTTGTGGGCAGTCCTGGAATAATTTCTGACCAGGATGGGAGCTGTGTGCAAGCGCAAGGGAGCAAAAAAGCGCCCTCTCCCCACTTTACTTCATGAGGGCAGTGCGCTGATTCAGATATGGGCCTAGCCACCACCGCTCAGGACCCTA
Organism: Rana muscosa; assembly: GCA_029206835.1. Classification (NCBI taxonomy): domain Eukaryota; kingdom Metazoa; phylum Chordata; class Amphibia; order Anura; family Ranidae; genus Rana; species Rana muscosa. The sequence goes on from CM055121.1 coordinate 588,833,444, forward strand.
GTTCTGAATGTATTGGATGGTTTTGAACAGGACATTCCTTATGAGGAAAACTCCAGTTCTGAGTCAGTAAATGACAGGCCGCTTGTTAGCGTACTCATGACTGCGGTAAGGGACACTCTCAAGCTAAAATGCTGCGGATGCAGAACCTCAGGCGGATACAGTCTCCTTTGGTTCTTTTAAGGCCAGGCCTTCTAAAGAGGTTTTTCCATATGTACTTTCTTTGACCAGTTCATTGATAAGGTCTGGGAAAAGCCGCAGAAGAATTTTTTTATGGTCCCGCGGCGTTTGTCTATCAGATACCCCTTGAAGATGCCCTACTTAAAAAGTGGGCTTCTACCCCAGGGTCGACCCTCCAGTCGCCTGGTTGAACAAGGCCATCACTCTCCCGATGGAGGGGACTCCTGCATTTGAGGACCCCACTGACAGGAGGTCAGAAGTGGTGAGCAGAGCCATGTTTGCCTTGTTGGGATCCGCCCTACGGCCTGTGGTAGCGGCGACCCTTGTGTCTTAAACACTTACAGGTTGGGCAAAAATGTTGCACCTAGCTGTACAGGAGCATAATCTTTCTCCAGACACAGTTGCTTTGGCCCACCAACTGGTTCAGGGCCTGGTTTATGTGTGCAACGCCACGTTGGACGCGACCCCTTTAATATCCAGGGCCTCTGTCTCGGCGGTGGTATTGCATCGTCTTATCTGGTTGAAGTGCTGGTCTGCTGACCTAGCCTTAGGAAGCTCCTGACGGATCTACCATTTAAAGGTGGTAGACCTTTCGGTGCTGCTCTGGATGACATCGTCATGGATGTCATGGGAGGTAAAAGCACTCTTCTTCCTTAGACTAGTAAGGGTGAGGAGGCCCGCCGCAAACAGGGGCCTTCCTTTCCAGCAAAAGGTTTTTTTTTCGTCAGTCAGAGTCCACGGGTAGGCCCTCTCAGACTGACGGCAGTGCGGCTGGTGGGCACAAGTGCCCCTGAGTGCGTAAGCCGAACATGCGGCTCCCAAGCCCGCCTCCGCGTGAAGTCTTGCCTCCGCCCGACTCTGGGGTGGGGGGGGGACTTCGCAGGTCACGAATCGGTGGTCCTCCCGAATCTCCGACTGGTGGGTGTGCGAGGAGGTCACCTCAGGATACAGGATAGTATTCCGATCCTGGCCCCCAGACAGATTCTTTCCCTCAAATCTTCCTCTCCTTCCTACCTGTCGGGCAGCCCTCTTGGGGGCTGTACAGGATTTGATCAGGTCCGGAGTGATTGTGCCGGTTCCGTCACAGGAGTGTTTTCAGGGATTCTACTCGAATCTGTTTGTCGTCCCAAAAATAAGACGTGGTTCGACCTATCCTGGACTTCAAGGCCCTGAATGTCTTCGAGAAGGTGCAGAAATTCCGCATGGAATCTATTCGCACGGTGATCGCTACACTCCACCAAAGGGATTTTCTTCTGGTGTCCTTGGACTTCAAGGACGCCTACTTGCATGTTCTGATCTGCGCAAGTCACCAGAAGTTTCTGCGCTTTGCGATCAGCGAAGTCCACTATCGATTGTGGCTCTTCCTTTCGGCCTAGCCTCGGCACCAAGGGTGTTCACCAAGGTGCTTGCTCCGGTTCTAGCCTTCTGTTACAGCGAGGTATTGCTGTCGTGGGCTATCTGGACGATCTTCTGCTAAGAGCAGAAAGTGGATCAGACTTAGAGGAAAGGTGACTATCGTCAATTAGACCCTCAGGGACTCGGGTGGTTCCTGAACATTCAGGAGTCAGTCCTGGTCCCGACTCAGTGTCTGGAGTATCTAGTTCTGATTCTGGACTCCTTGGAGGCAAAGGTATCCTACCTCTGGAGAAGTTGCTGACACTTCAGTCTGCGGTGCGGGTGCTGACATCCCAAAAATGGTTGTCAATCCGTTTTTTGCATGAGAGTCCCGAGACTCGTGGTGGCCTCCTTCGCGGCCGTTCCGTATGCCCAATCACACACCAGGGCATTGCAGAAGGAGATCTTGTCCACCTGGGACAAATCCCTGTTGTCCTTGGATCTTCAGATCCAGGTGATTCACCTGGTCAGGGCGCTCCTGACATGGTGGTTGAGATCCTCGGCTCTTCGGTCCGGAAAGTCGTTCCCCTCCCATCCAATGGACGGCACTCATGATGGACACCAGCCTGACGGGCTGGGGTGGAGTCTGGGGAATCCTGTCGGCTCAGGCCTTGGACTCCGGACGAGCCCGTTTACCAATCACTGTTCTGGTAATACGGGCCATCGGACTGTGTCTCTCCTCAGGTCAGAGAGAGTACGGGGTCGCTCCATCAGGAGCCAGTCGGACACCGCCACTGCGGTGGCGTATGTAAACCATCAAGGGGGAACTCGGAGCTCAGCTGCGGCTTCCGAGGTAGTCCGTATCCTGAAGTGGGCCGGAAGAAACGTGCCGGCTCTGTAGGCCATTTTACATTCTGGGCATAGACAATGGGCAGGCGGACTATCTGAGTCGCCAATCGCCAGACACCGGACCAAGAAGAGTGGTCCTTGCATATTTCAACTCCTTTACCGACGGTGGGGCACGCCGGATGTGGACCTGATGGCCTCTCGACTCAATCGCAAGGGTCGAGGTTGTGGCCAGATCCAGGGATCCTTGGGCGATGCCTCGGATGCGTTGGTGGCCCCATAGGGTCCTTATCGCCTGATATAAACTCCAGCGATCCTAATTGTTCCGGATTGGCCTCAGCATCACTGGTACGCTGATCTGGTACGTCTCGTCGCAGACGTTCCCTGGCGGTTGCCGATGAGGGAGGACCTTCAGTCTCAAGGTCCTATGTTTCATCCGGCTTACAGTCTCTGGCTTTAACGGCAGGGCTATTAAAAGCCAGGTGCTGAGGGACCGAGGTCTCTCGGACTCGGTCATTTTGACCATGTTAAGGACACGGAAGTCTTCCTCCAGGCAGATCTATCACCGTACCTGGAAAGCTTATATCGCCATGTGCGAAGCGCTGGACTGGCGTCCTCGGACGTATTCCGTCCCCAGAATCCTGCATCCTCTGCAGTGTGGAGTGACCCAAAAGCTTGCTTTGAGTACCATCAAGGATCAGATTTCGGCCTTGGCCGTCTTCTTTCAGCGACCTCTAGCGGGTCATTTTCTTGGTTAGCACCTTGTGTTGGGGGTTCGCCATGTGCTCCCTCCTGTCAAGCCTCCTCTCTCACCGTGGGATCTGAATTTGGTGCTCTCGGTCCTCCAGGAACCTCCTTTTGGGAATATCCGGGATATTCCCCTCTTGTCTTGTCTCAGAAGGTGGCCTTTTTAGTGGCAATCACTTCTGTTTGACGAGTGTCTGAGTTGGCGGCTTTGTCCTGCAAGTCGCCATATTTAGTCATCCATAAGGATAAGGCGGTGTTGCATCCGCGACCTTCCTTTTTTGCCAAAGGTGGTGTTGACCTTTCACCTACATGAGGACATTGCCCTCCCGTCCTTGTGTCCTCACCCATCGCATCCCAGAGAGTTTGCGCTGCACATATTGGAGGTGGTACGAGCCTTACGGGTGTACCTGTCTGCTACTGCTTCTATTCGGAAGTCCGACTCACTATTTGTGACTGTCTCTGGTCCATAACAGGGCCAAGCGGTTTCGTCTGCCATCATTTGCTCTCAAAGGGCGGGCGCCTCCCTTTCCGGTTACGGCGCATTCCACCAGGACAATTGGTGCTTCCTGAGTTTCCCGACATCAAGCGTCGGTTGCACAAGTGTGCAAGGTGGCGACCTGGTCGTCTGTTCATGCCTTTTAAGTTTTATAAGGTTAATGTGGCTGCATCTTCGGATGCTTCCTTCGGCCGCAGGGTGCTGCAGGCCGCTGTTTAAAGTTGCGACTCCTCCGTTGAGGAGCTCTGCCTTATTGGAGTGAAGTTTTGGTTTTTCCATTTATACTGCTCCCATCCCTCTTGACACTGCTTTGGGACATCCCACGTGTAAAGTGTAAAGAGATACCGTGTCAGTCCATGGATGGTAAGAGAAAATAGGATTTTTTGTACTCACCGTAAAATCCTTTTCTCTGACATCCATGGACTGACACGGCACCCACCCTTCCTTTTAAGTTTGTACTGCTTTGTTACGAACTGAAGTCTGCTGACTGTAGTGGGAGGGTTATGTCCGGAGGGACGGCCCCCTGGGTGGGGCTGTTCAGCTCTGGCTTTTAGAATGTATGTATAACATTTCACATTCTGCCTAGGTCTTCTCCTACAAGCAGGGACATAACCCACGTGTAAAGTGTAAAGAGACACCGTGTCAGTCCATGGATGTCAGAGAAAAGGATTTTACGGTGAGTACAAAAAATCCTATTATTTCCTGATCTGAACTCAAACGGAAAATCTTCATAATGTTAGAAAAACTAAGCCTGCTCAATGTATTATAAAAAAAATCCAGCGCTGTACCTGTCTGCAGTGGCTCTCGCCTCTCTCTTTGCTCACAAAGACAGCAATGGGAAACATTGGCTCCAGCTGCTCTAAATCAAATCCTGTGAGCAGACAGTGGGAGCAGGGCTGAGCCATGCTTTGTGTGTCAATAGATGCACACAGTCTAGCTCAGGATTGAGCCCGCAGGTGTGCCCCCATAGAAAACAGTTGCCTATGGTGACACACTGAGAAGAGGAGGAGCCTGGAAATCTGGCAAGGAACCCCAGAAGAGGAGGTCTGAGGCTGCTCTGTGCAATACATTGCACAGAGCAGGTTAGTATAACATGTTTGTTATTTTCCATATAAAATAAAAGCCTTTACAAGCGCTTTAAATATGTATTCGTATTTCTTCAATTTAAAAGTTCTTCTTTTTAGTTGATTGATGTTTCAGGGGTAAAGCAAGTCATTGGAAGGATTCAATAGGTCAGTTTGATGATGCTTCTGACATTTTTATGGAATTTGTTGTTCAACAATAGTACTTCAATAGACATTTGCAACCATTTTTCCCAAATGTATTTCTAACCTTTACAAACTCATTCACTAGCTATGAAGCCAAAATGTTTATGAAAACTCAAAATGTCTCTTTTAGTTTTTTTAAATCTGCTCGAATAGGACTCCTGTTGCCATGGTGGCCTGTCCATCATAACGAATATTTTTATGATATTTCTTCTACATATTAGAATGGCTTCTAACTAATACAGATTTTATGTCCCTTTTTGTGATTTGTGACAAGGTTATGTAATTTTGTGATAAAGAATTTTTTTAAAGAACATCTATCACTGTCAAATTCCCCTAAAGTGCATGTTTTTTCCCACAAGGGTGATCTGTCTTTATTTCATTGTGTATCTGCCTGGCAGCTTTGGGTACATTGAAGGTGCTGGGAGCCGAACACCAAAGATCAACCTGCAGATCACTATATTTAATGCAAATACAGAAGTTAAAAATCCAAAAGATTTATAAATATTACTTTAACTTAACAAATTTTGGCTAGGAATAGGTAAATAACTTTTTAAAGGTCTGTGTCCCGAGACAGCTATTAAATTACACACATGGAGAACTTTCATTGTTTGCGAAAACAGGCAGCTTTTAAATTTTTTGATAAAATGTCCACTTCCTGTCTAATTGGTACAGAACAGGAATTAAAAGGAAATCCCCCCTAGTGAGATACAGGCTGCAATAAAAACATTTTCTAGTAATATGAGGAAGGTTTAGGGGCCTGTATCAACAGGCTTTGGGCTTGTGTCAATGACATCACTTTTAAATCAATTTGAGATGCTTCTGAGATCATTCAGAATTCATTCGACATTTGCATTTGACCTGCAGTTGACATCATTCTGAACTGCATTTTACCTGCTTCAAGTGAGTTTTGCAGACTCATATACTGGTATGGAAATGCAAAACTCATTTGAAGTGAACAAGGGTCCATCAACACAAGCCCTTAGACTATCTGTCAGAATTAAATTGCTGTTTGTGCCCCAATAATGGAGATTTAACATCTTTTCCTGTTGAGGTGACACTTGTTAACCACTTAAGGACTGCCGCACGACAATATACATTGACAGAATGGCACGGACAGGCAGAAGGGCGTACAGGTACGTCCCCTTTAAGAACCCATCCATGGGTCGTGTGTGTGCCGCCACCAGCGCGCTGGCGACCTGGTCCGAAGCTCCATGACCATGCCCGCGGGACCCACGGACCTGATCGCCACCGGTGTCCCGCGTTTGGGACACAGAGCTGAAGAACGGGGAGAGGTAAGTGTAAACAAACCTTTCCCCGTTCTTCCTAGTGGCATGTCAGTGATTGTCTGTTCCCTGTCACAGGGAACGACGATCAGTGATGTCACACGCCAAGCCACACCACCCTACAGTAAGAATCACTCATTAGGTCACACTTAGCCCCTACAGCGCCACCTGGAGGTTAATCCCTTCACTGCCAGTGTCATTTTCACAGTAATCAGTGCATATTTATAGCACCGATCGTGTGTAAAAATGACAATGGTCCTAAAAATGTGTCAAAAGTGTCCGATGTGGCCGCCATAGTGTCCCAGTCACGATAAAAATCGCTGATCGCTGCCATTACTAGTAAAAAAAATGAATGAATAAAAATGCCATAAAACTACCCCCTATTTTGTAGACGCTATAACTTTTGCGCAAACCAATCAGTAAACGCTTGTTACGATTTTTTTTTTACCAAAAATATGTAGAAGAATAAGTATCGGACTCAGCTGAGGAAAAAACGTTTTTTTATATATTTTTGGGGGATATTTATTATAGCAAAAAGTAAAAAATATGTAATTTTTTTCAAAATTGTCGCTCTATTTTTGTTTATTGCGCAAAAAATAAAAACCGCAGAGGTGATCAAATACCACCAAAAGAAAGCTCTATTTGTGGGAAAAAAGGACGTCAATTTTGTTTGGGAGCCACGTCGCATGACCGCAAAATTGTCAGTTAAAGCGACGCAGTGCCAAATCGCAAAAAGGGGCCTGGTCCTTTAGCAACAAAATGGTCCGGGGCTTAAGTGGTTAGATTACACTAATAAATTTAATTTTTAGCAAAACAGATACGGTAGCTTTTAAAATCTTGCAGATTCAGAATCTGAAATAAGCTTTAACCCTTCTCAACCTAAAATGTCAGACATATTGCTTTAAATTATTGACACTGACTTTATATAGTATAGTGTTGGAGCCATGTTGCTATTTTATTAACCATAAGGAACATATTGACACTAATATCTCACACTGGACACCCCAGTGGCATGCAGTTTGTTATCCATTGATAAAATGCAGGCTATGGTGTGAAGACTTCATTTTCAAAACAAGCAGAGCCCGATGCACATTTGTAGTGCACACTGCTGTGCTTCATAATTTTTTTTTTATTATTCAAGCAGCAGTATATTCATGGTAAGGCCCTACCACTGCTTTATAAATAGGACCCTAGATCATGTTGAGCAGTGCCCATGGACTCCCACAAGTCCCCCATCAGCTTTTAGACTTGCCTTTTTGACAAATGCTTAAGCAGCCATATTGCAATTCCAGGCCTGCCAATAAGTTATATTAATCACGTTGTGCATCTTTTTTTTTCATATTGCAAATGGTTTATTGGAAATTTGAGTGTTACCCTGTCCTTTAAAAAGTAAAACCATCTGACAGATCTAAACTATACATATTTTTTTTTTTATTAAAAATAAAACATATTCATCTTAGCTATGAAATGGGAACCCAAGAATACAACAGATTTAAAGAACATAACTTTTTGCAGCTTTGTGATATACAGAACAACTGTCAAACATTGCAAGACATTGTTGCTTGCACCGTTTCTAGTATAAAAGTGCTGGAGGCGAAAAAGTAAACATTAGGCAAATGTGTTTCACATGTTTTATTAATATAAGGCAGTTTTTAAATGATCAAGGAGATTTAGACGATTTTCTGTTTTTCCTAAATGATGTCTTCTTATTCATCTTCATTATTCTTTTAAGTTTTGTAGCACTCAATTTTTGATGTGAGCAAATATAATTATTCCGTGTGTGTACATAAATATTTATGATCACACAGAGTACCTATCAAGTCAGTACCTAAAAATGCAATAATCCTTTCTTTCTGTGACTCACAAACCATGTTTAAACGATATACAGAGTTTTGTGACTTACTGTATTGTAGGGATGCCAGTTATTCTTCTTTTGCTTACATCATTTATAATGTAGACTGCAAGAAAAGCCTAGTACAGTACATTTTCTTTACCTGCTGCAATTCAGTGATGTTTGGCTATCTGTCACTTTGTACATACAGAGGGGGTTATTTACGAAAGGCAAATCCACTTTGCACTACAAGTGCACTGTAAGTGCACTTGGAAGTGCAGTCGCTGTAGATCTGAGGGGGACATGCAAGGAAAATAAAAAACAGCATTTTTGGTTGCACGTGATTGGATGATAAAATCAGCAGAGCTTCCCCTAATTTCAGAGCTTCCCCTCAGATATACAGCAATCTACAGTGACTGCACTTACAAGTGCACTGCAAGTGCACTTGCAGTGCACTAGTAGTGCAAAGTGGATTTGCTCTTCGTAAATAACCCCCAGTATGTTACATCTTGAGCATGGAGCGCTCAGTGCCCAAGTACATGCATGAATCCTGCAACTTACCTAAGTATTTCTGTGTTACAAGTTAGGAACTTGTTAAAAGGGAACTTGTTTAAATGTTTTAAATAAATTAAATGCCCAGGGTGCTTAAAGTGGAGCTCCACCCAAAAGGAGAAGTTTAGCTTTAAGGCCTCCTTCCTGGCTCCTGTTTGTAAAACTAAGCTTTTGGGGAGGAGGGGGGAGCGGGTACCCAATTTTGACAGGTACTTGCTCCCACTTCTGTTCTGGTTGCCTTAGGTGATCGGAAGCGGAAGTTCTCCTTCCCCCCTCCTTCATAATGTCTTCAGGGACACATGATAGGTCCCAGAAGACTTTGGGACCAGTCACAGAGTGCAGCACCGTTCGCACATGTGCAGTGGGCACCCAGCTGTGAAGCCGCAAACTGTCACAGCCGGATGCCCATAGTAAAGATGCCAGCGCCACTGAGGATGGACACAATGGGAAAATGGCTGGGGTGAGTACACCGCTGGATTGTGGGACAGGTGAGTGGCTGTTTATTAAAAGTCAGCAGCTACACTTTTTGTAGCTTCTGACTTTTAATAAACACAACAATGACTGGAACTCCACTTTAAAAATAAGGAAGCAGTTCCTGACTTTCTGCCCAGTGATGCCAGTATTCTTAAGGTTTGAATTGCATTCAACATCATTCAAACCTTATCTTGTGGATCCAGGATGACCACTACTGGGGGCCGCATCATCATGTGGGCCTAGGCTAACAGGAGAATAATGCAATAATGCAAAGAGTGGAAGCAAAGTCACTATGTGAGCTTGTTGTCTGCCCCATTCATAGCCATCCACCACCAGAGAACAACTTAGCAGGACATGTGACATGACCGGCCAGAAAACGGATGAAATAAAGTATGTATACAATTTAAAAGAAAATGGCAACTATGTAATTGAGTAATGTACTTTTTACCAGTTACCTTTAGTGTACTGCACAATACTTTAATTGAAAAGTGATGGAGACTGACAAGAACGAAACTGTTCACCATAAAGATTTTTTCAGCTCTCTGTCTGTTCAATATTTAATTCATTTTTTTCAGTCACCTTTTCATCTGGAAGGTTCCTTTTATGCTGTCAAAAAGATTAGTGAGAAAACCAATGAGTACATAGCTTAAAGTGAACCTCTGTTCCCTTTAGAAAGATGGCTATAATCCTACAAAAAAAATTGAGCCCCTCCTCATTGCAGTTTGGAAAATGTAGAGGGGTTTTCCAAACCACCATTGCAACAGATAAAGTAGGACTCTGTGTAAGTTTCTACCTGCTGTCTGCTACTACTAAAGGGGTCTAGCAACTATTCAGATTGCACCTTTCTAGTGATGGATTCATAAAAAGTAAATTTTGGATGGATTCTTTGGGTTACTGCATACCAATCAATGCACATTTCTTGTGCCTTGTTAGGCCTCATGTACACTGCTGCTGGTAAACGGATGTTTAGGAGCAGTTAGGCATTTTTTTCAACTGATCCTGAACTCTCCTCTATGTTATCTTATCAGTACATGTACACTGGTTTGTTTATAGTCGTTTCTAGGCAGTTGTGTTTAGAGGCTTTTTCTTGAACCCCAAAAAATGCGTTCAGAAGCTGTGTTTAGAGGCAGTTGAAGCGCCAAACGCGGCTAAATGCGGCAACTCACGTTTAGCAGCGTTTCGTTTACAGACATTTTTCATTTGCTTCTAGATGCAAACGCAGCTAATCGCGGCATGTAAACGCGGCTAAACGGCCATTTTTAGACACTGGTTTCTAGCTGTCAAGTTAAATCGTTCAGGAGAGGTTGAACAACGTCCCGTGTACATGAAGCTTTAAAAAAAAAAAGTAAAAACACCCTAAGGCCCAATGTACACTGCTGCTGCTAAAAGGAGGTTCAGAGGCAGTTGGACACTTTTTTCAACTGCCCCTGAACTCATTCAATGTTTTTTAATGTGTACATATACACAGGGTCGTTTACTGTCATTTTTAGGCAGTTGCGTTTATAGGCCTTTTTTTGAAGGCAAAAAAAATTTGTTCAGACGCCAAAGTTTCCAACGTTTCAGACACCAAATGCTTCTAAACGTGGCTAAACGCGGTAACCCGTGTTTAGCAGCGTTTTGTTTATAGGCGTTTTTCGTTTTTGTCCATTTATAAAAAAAAAATTGTCTTTGAAACGCTTCTAAACGCAAACACGGCAAAACGCTGCTAAACACGGCATGTAAACGCAGCAAAAAGAACGTTTTAAACGTGGGTTACTATCTGTCAAGTTAAATCGTTCAGGAGAGGTTGTAAAAACGCCCCGTGTACATAAAGCCTTATAGACGGCTACATCAGACATTGGATACTCAAGGCCAAATAATTTCCTAATCCACTGCTGACTAGAGAAAAAAAAAAAAGAAGAAAAAAGAAACAATACTGCAGGATAATTATTTACCAACTGCACTATGAGATTATACAGTTTATCAGTGCATATATATTTCTAGCTATTTTTCGAATCCTGGTGGACTGCATTTGTAAATAAATCAATAAAAGAATTACATTATGTGTGGAACAAATGCATTAAGTGATCTATAAAGCAATCATTTGTTATTTCATAGGAAAATGATTTTCCTACATCAATTAATCATCTCTGGCAACTAAAAAAACTACAGGATTTAAGTGTTTTAGTGATATAGCGTAAACGAGATGGAAGAACAGCATGAAACCTATTAAATGATTTGTAGATGTCAGAACGATTAATGAACTCATTGATTTTGTACATATAATTAGAAAATTGCAAGACATCATGTAGCAATTTTACATTTTAAATATTTCTATAGATAGATAAATTGATAGCTAAGCAGATATATGTGTTTTATATAATTCCTGAAGCAAACATCCCATGATTTAGGAGTTGCTATGAGACACAAAAACAGGCATTGTATTGTCATCACTGCAGAGGGGTCTTTTGAAATGATCTGCTCTGTGCTGCTGGTTTTAACACACTTGCTGATGGCCAGGAAATGTAGCAGCGATTGAACAGTAAAACTATTCATATCGCTTAGATATAGACAAGAATTGTTTATGAAATAAGGGTACCAATCCATCATGCAGGACATGAGTGTGAATGGACGTGGGTGGGTAGCACCTTCAAACTTTGTTAGTGTGAATAATCAATGATATGTTTGAGACTGATTACTCCGTCTAAAAGTATCTGGTACAATCAGACACCACATCATTAACGGATTGGCCAATGGATGAAATTGACTCTCTATGTCATATGTCATATGGACATAATGATCTCCTGGAAATATGACAAATGAGATGCCTATAAGATCATATAGTCAGTATAGACACTTTTCAGACTTTATCATACTGATACTGATATTGAGACAGGACACTTTTAATGTCGTCAAATGGTCAATTCTCCAGTGACCATGTGGGAAACGTAGAGGAGGTCCTACGTTCTCTAATTCTACCCCCCCTTTTTATTTATTGTCCCATCTTACGTTCATTCTTTACCCTATTTCTTTATCTTTTTTCCTTTTTCTGCCTATGTCTACGAATCTAAAATCACTTGATTATCAAATGTATGATTGCAAGCCCAAGCTTTCAAAATGTGGTAATTGCATAGTAGGCATAATTGTTATTATATTTTTTCCCCTCTTTTTTTACTTTTTTTTTCTTCAAATATACATTACTCGTGAATACGTTTTCTACTATGCATATATGTGTTTAACCATTGAAGGAAAAATTAAGTACAGTATATACTCGAGTATAAGCCGAGTTTTTAAGCACAATTTTTTGTGCTGAAAATGCCCCCCTCGGCTTATACTCGAGTCACCTTTTTGCGCCTGATCTCCCGGATTTGGGGAGCCGGTACCGGCCGGCCGTAGGTACCCTGGACCCCAAACCTGGCACACATATAGCCCCACTCTTCCTCTACAAGTGTGAAAAGTTTCTTGTTAGGTGGACCTACGGCCGGGGAGCAACGATTTTTCAAAACCGGGCACCCCTTCCATAGACTCCAATGTTAAACGGTCATTTCTCTGGTGATTTTGGGGACCCGGTACTGGCCGGTCGTAGGTCCTCTGGACCCTAAACTTGGTACACATGTAGCCCCACTCTTACTATACAGGTTTTCAAAGTTTCTTGTCCGGGGGACCTACGGCCGGGTAGCACCGATTTTTCAAAGCCGGGCACCCCTTCCATAGACTCCCATGTTAAACGTCAGTCTAGTCATGGACACAGTGAGGCATAGACACAGTGAGGCATGGACACAGTGGGGCAAAGTGAGGCACATCCTAGGCTTATACTCGAGTCAATACGTTTTCCCAGTTTTTGTGCTAAAATTAGGTGCCTCGGCTTATTTTCGGGTCGGCTTATACTCGAGTATATACGGTAACTCAATTCTGATGATATAATTAATTTTATTACAATGTTATCACATATTTCTGTTACACCAATATATGCCATAATGTAGATCATAATACATGGAATGTGTATATTTTTTTGTTTTGATATAGAGTGGAAGCTCGGATTGCGAGTAACGCGGTTAATGAGCGTTTCGCAATACGAGCCCTGTATTTTTTTAAATCGTAACTTGGTTGTCTCGCAAAACAAGCACGATTCAGGCCAAAGCGGTGTGCAGTACCGCATTTGGCCTGAGGTGGGGGGCGCCGGAGCCGAGCAGAGCTGAACGTCGCTGATCGGCGCAGTTCAGAAATGCACGGAAAGGCCCAAGGACAGGAAGGCTGACCTCCGCAAATCTCGGGAACAAAGTCTTTCCGAGGTTTGCCGAGGTCTCCTCGGGCCTTTTCGGCCGTTTCCGAGGCTCCCCGGCGCCCCCTGCCTCTGGCCGCATGCGGTATTGCATGCCATTGAAGTCAATGCGGAACAAATAATTTTCGTTTCCATTGACTTCAATGGGGAGACTCGCTTTTATATGCAAGTACTTTGGATTACGAGCATTCTCCTAGATTGGATTATGCTCGTAATCCGAGGTTCCACTATACAGTACATCTTACAAGTTGAATCTCATACTTCAAAGATTTATGTATATAAAAATATATAAAATAAGAGTAAACATAAAAGTATGTGGTAGAGAAGTGGTGTATTGCAGGGATACATTTTAAACAGTTACTTTTTGTTCTGAAGTTGAGTTTTGTGCATTTGTTCCTTTCCATAGAAGGAAAATGTATTCCCCCAACCAAATATGTGCTGATATTGTTCGTCAATCTTCACCAATGGCTGTATTTCAACGCATTCCTATTACACAGGGAATCTTGGTGGTCCTCAGGTGGCCAATGCATATTATTAATAAATATTGCAATATTTGTCAAAGCTATTGATTGGACAGTTCCTTCATATCAAACATTATTAATGTGAGTTATTCACTAAACAGTGCAAAGCTAAACGGAGATGGTGAAAACACATAGCAGCCCAACAGATTGTATTTTACTATAGTCCAACCAGGTAAGACATGGTTTCTGGTTGTTGTGAGTTTACACATTAGGCTAGGATTACACTGTTAATTAAAACTCTTTGCTACTGAGAGATGTATCCACACATTGCCCATCAATTTCTGCTGCAAATTTGTGTTTACTGCCAACAAACAGTTAAATATTTATTTGCTAGTGCAGCCTTAGCCATACTCTGTGATGACATATTTAGAGGCCATTCACTTCAGTTCAGATTGTAAAGAAGGGTTATACTACTGAGAAAGTTCTAGACTGCTAAGCCTGGATGGTAACATTGATCCTTCCAGAGACATCCTCCTGCTAAACTGGAGATTGGTGGGCAACAGTAGCATTTTCAGGGGGACTGACAAAAGGGAGGGAAGAAAGTGAAAATCCCTGGGGAACTGCATGTTTAAAATGCATTCTTAAAGCAGACCTTCAGTAATTTTTTCAACTTTCCATCTATTAACCTCCCTGGCGGCATGATTCTGTCTGGAATTTTGTACCAAAAGCGGTAAAATTATTTTGCATGGAAATTTGGTGTTATGTAGGGATGAGCCGAACACCCCCCCCCCCCCCCCCCCGTTCGGTTCGCACCAGAACCTGCAAACAGACCTAACGTTTGCACGAAGTTTAGAACCCTATTAAATACAATGGACTCGAACAGTTGAAATCAAAAGTGCTAATTATCAAGGCTAATATGCAAGTTATTGTCCTAAAAAGAGTTTGGGGACCCGGGTCCTGCCCCAGTTTTTTGGTTAATTTTTAAGGATGAGCCGAACACCCCTCGGTTCGGTTTGCATCAGAACTTGCGAACAGGCAAAATATTTGTTCGAACACCGTTAAAGTCTATGAAACACGAACATGAAAAATCAAAAGTGCTAATTTTAAAGGCTTATATGCATGGTATTTTCATAAAAAGTGTTTGGGGACCCGGGTCCTGCCCCAGGGGACATGTATCAATGCAAAAAAAAGTTTTAAAAACTGCAGTTTTTTCGGGAGCAGTGATTTTAATAATGCTTAAAGTGAAACAATAAAAGTGAAATATTCCTTTAAATTTCATACCTGGGGGGGGGGGGGGGGTGTGTATAGTATGCCTGTAAAACAGCGCATGTTTCCCGAGCTTAGAACTTAGAACACATTTTTATTTTTTTATCAATGACTTGTCTCTGTATTGCCGGGAGCCGACAATTCATTATAGCCGCGAGTGCTTTTAAATGACTTTTTTTCCTTCAGAAATGACACTTTGTGCAGGGACAGTTCTAAACAAGGGAAACAAGCACTGCTTTACAGGCATACTATACACCCCCCCTCCCCCAGGTATGAAATTTAAAGGAATATTTCACTTTTATTGTTTCACTTTAAGCATTATTAAAATCACTGCTCCCGAAAAAACGAACATTTTTAAAACTTTTATTTGCATTGATACATGTCCCATGGGGCAGGACCCAGGTCCCCAAACACTTTTTATGACAATAACTTGCATATAAGCCTCTAAAATTAGCACTTTAGATTTCTCCCATAGACTTTTACAAGGTGTTCCGTGGCTTTTCGAATTTGCCGCCAACACCCCAAATTTTTCGCTGTTCGGCGAACGTGCGAACAGGCAATATTCGAGTCGAACATGGGTTCGACTCAAACTCAAAGCTCATTCCTAGTGTTATGAATTGTAGGCCTGCAATTCTTAGCAATTACTCACTTAAACCTGACCAAACAAGAGTCTAGTAGACATCCCGGGTATGATAAAGTTTGAAACACAAAATCATCAATTATAATATAATAAATAAATATAAATAATTATAACAAATAGTAATGTAATTATAATAAAAATTATTCACTAATGTAATCAAATCAAAAACACTGAAATTTGCTCAGTTGCAGAATTGTCGCTGTCATTAGATTCAGTGTTTGATGACGAATTTCCCCACAAATCGCTATCGCTCAATTCTGCAAGTGATTCTAATTTATTATCGCTGTTTTCTAGCTGGTCTAAAACCACTTTTGACATAAAGGGACACTTTTTGGTTGCTATGGACAATCTCCAGTTTCCAGGCAGAAAGAACAGTTTTTATAATATAAAACTGCATGCAGGACACTGGACAGACCACTAGGGACAAAGGGGATGTGTAATTATTTGATACAGTACTGTAATCAGTGGGATGAATTTGGCGCCGAACTCCATCAATTTCAATTTGGCACTCTGCAGTGTGGATCGAGCGAGATGACGGCTCGCACACACTGAAGGGAGACATCGCAGGATCCAGGGAACAAGGTAAGTAACTTCCCCTGGATACTGCGATGCAGCCCGAGTCTGGCTCGGGGTTACCGCTCTTAGCATTAAAAACTCACCCCGAGCCAGACTTGGGAATACCGCTAAGGGGGTTAAATCCTCTGCCCTTGTTGTTTTAACTTTGGATAATAAAACTTTTTTTTTTTCTGCCAGTAAACTTTCTGTTTCTTGTCTGGTAAAAAGCCTAGGCTTATGATATCATGCACAGCTCTCTCTTTCACTCTCGTGAGAGTTTGCCCGGAAGGGAGGGGGGGGGGGGGTGAGTCATAAGAGGGCCAATGAGAGCTGCAGAGCTGGATGCGTGTCTGTGTAAATCCAGGAAGTGAACAGACAGCAGCTTCAGCTACCCACAGTTAAAATGGTTACAGCCAGACTCAGTGGAGAGAGATTTCTGCAGCATATTTGGCAAGTACAGAATCACAGTATAGATAAAATAATATGCAAAGTGGTTTGGAGGGAAGCTTCAGAATTTGCAAAGATGTTTTTATTACAAATTATGTGAGCAGACTGCAATTCCTCTTTAACCACTTAAGGACCGCCTCCTGTATATATACGTCCTCTTTTTGAAGAGGGATATCTCGGTAACTGCAGCAGCTGCTGCCACCACCAAGACATCCATCTCTTCAGGCAGTGGTCCTGTAAACGATAATGGTCGTCTCCGTGGCTGATTCGCCACAAGATCACCGTTATCGGCGGCGGGAGAGGGCCCCCCCTCCCGCCGCTCTCCCGCGCCCTCCGCCGCTTACCGGAGCCGTCGGTAGTGGCGGAAAGCGATCGGGTCCTCTTCCTAGCTGGGTATGGAGACGAGTGAGGTGAAGATGGCCCCACCCATCTCCATGCCATAGCAGGGTGGAAAAGGCATCAAAACGTCACTTCTGCCCATACGTCTTAAAGGCACATTTTTTTGTTGTAATTTTTTTTTATTGCATTTTAGTCTAACATCCCTTGTTATAGAAAAAAGCATGACAGGTCCTCTTAAATATGAGATCTGGTGTCAAAAAGACCTCAGATCTCATATTTAAGAGGACCCGTCATGCTTTTTTCTATTACAAGGGATGTTTACATTACTTGTAATAGAAATAAAAGTGACCCATTTTTTTTTTAAAAACAGTTTAAAAATAAATAAAAACAAGTAAAATAAATAAGAAAAAAAAATACAAATTTTAAAGTGCCCCGTCCCGACGAGCTCGTGCGCAGAAGCGAACGCATACGTGAGTAGCGCCCGCATATGAAAATGGTGTTCAAACCACACAAGTGAGATATCACCGCAATCGTTAGAGCGAGAGCAATAATTATAGCCCTAGACCTCCTTTGTAACTCAAAAGATGCAACCTATAGAATTTTTTAAACGTCGCCTTTAGAGATTTTTAAGGGTCAAAGTTTGACGCCATTTCACGAGCGGGCGCAATTTTGAAGCATGACATGTTGGTAACAATTTACTCGGCCTAACATTATCTTTCACAATATAAAAAGAATTGGGCTATTTTTACTGTTGTCTTATTTTTTATTTTAAAAAAGTGAATTTTTTCCAAAAAAAGTGCGCTTGTAAGACCGCCGTGCAAATATGGTGTGACAAAATGTATTGCAATGACTGTCATTTTATTCTCTAGGGTGTTAGAAAAAAAAACAATATATAATGTTTGGGGGTTCTAAGTAATTTTCTGTCAAAAAAAATGTTTTAAACTTGTAAACACCAAATCTCGAATCGAGGCTCGGTCCTTAACCTCCCTAGCGGTATTCCCGAGTCAGGCTCGGGGTGATTTTTTTATGCTAAAATCGGTAACCCCGAGCCAGACTCGGGCTGCATCGCAGTATCCAGGGGAAGTAACTTACCTTGTTCCCTGGATCCTGCGATGTCCTCCCGCAGTGTGTGCGAGCCGTGTCTCGCTCGGACCTCACTGCCGAGTGTCGAGCTCCGTTCCCTGCGACGTTGCGGCGCACGGTGGCGGAGTTCGGCGCCAAATTGAAAAAGGTAAACACATAGTATACATACAGTATACTGTAATCTTACTGATTACAGTACTGTATGTAATAATTACACATCCCCTTTGTCCCTAGTGGTCTGTCCAGTGTCCTGCATGCACTTTTATATAATAAAAACTGTTCTTTCTGCCTGGAAACTGGAGATTGTCCATAGCAACCAAAAAGTGTCCCTTTATGTCAAAAGTGGTTTTAGACCAGCTAGAAAACAGCGATAATAAATTAGAATTACTTGCAGAATTGAGCGATAGCGATTTGTGGGGAAATTCATCATCAACCAAAAAATCTAATGACAGCGACAATTCTGCAACTGAGCAAATTTCAGTGTTTTTGATTTGATTACATTATTGAATATTTTTTATTATAATTACATTACTATTTGTTATAATTATTTATAGTTATTTATTATATTATAATTTATGATTTTGTGTATCAAACTTTATCATACCCGGGATGTCTACTAGACTCTTGTTTGGTCAGGTTTAAGTGAGTTATTCCTAAGAATCGCAGGCCTACAATACATAACACCAAATTTCCATGAAAAATAATTGTACCGCTTTTGGTACGTAATTCCAGACAGAATCATCTTGCCAGGGAGGTTAAGTGGTTAAGTAGTGTTATAACCCTTAATGATAATGCAAGTGTATATTGCACTTTTACACAAAAGCAACATGTATTAACTTTTTTTAGATGCTGCCTATTTTGAAGCCCAACATACAGTGCCTTGAAAAAGTATTCATACCCCTTATAATTTTCCACATTTTGTCATGTTGCAACCAAAAACGTAAATGTATTTCATTGGCATTTTCTGTGATAGACCACAACACAAAGTGGCACATAATTGTGAAGAGGAAGGAAAATGATAAATGGTTTTCAACATTATTTACAAATAAATATCTGAAAAGTCACCTATTTAGTAAATAGAGTACACCTGTGTGTAATTTTATCTCAGTATAAATACAGCTGTTCTGTGAAGCTCTCAGAGGTTTGTTAGAGATTCTTGGTGAACAGACAGCATCATCAAGGCCAAGGAACACACCAGACAGGTCAGGGATAAAGTTGTGGAGAAGTTTAAAGCAGGGTTAGGTTATAAAAAAAGTATCCCAATCTTTGAACATCTCACAGAACACTGTTCAATCCATCATCCTAAAATGGAAAGAATATGGCACAACTGCAAACCTACCAAGACATGGTCATCCACCTAATCTGACAGGCCAGGCAAGGAGAGCATTAATTAGAGAAGCAGCCAAGAGACCCATGCTAACTCTGGAGGAGCTCCATAGATCCACAGCTCAGGTGGGAGAATCTGTCCACCGGACAACTATTAGTTGTGCACTCCACTAATCTGGCCATTGTTGAAACAAAGCCATAAGAAGTCCCGTTTGCAGTTTGTGAGAAGGCATGTGGGGGACACAGAAAACATGTGGAAGAAGGTGCTCTGGTCAGTTGAGACCAAAATTAGCTTAAAAGCAAAATGCTATGCGTGGCAAAAAACTAACACTGCACATCACCCTGAACACACCATCCCCACTGTAAAACATGGTGGTGGCAGCAGCATCATGTTGTGGGGATACTTTTCTTCAGCAGGGATAGGGAAGCTGGTCAGAGTTGATGGGAATATGGATGGAGCCAAATACAATGCAATCTTAGAAGAAAACCTGTTAGAGTCTGCAAAAGACTTGAGACTAGGGGGGGAAGGTTCACCTTCCAGCAGGACAACGACCCGAAACATACAGCCAGAGCTACAATGGAATAGTTTGGATCAAAGCATGTTCATGTGTTAGAATGGCCCAGTCAAAGTCCAGCCCCAAATCCAATTGAGAATCTGTGGCAAGACTTGAAAATTACTGGTCAGACACTCTCCATCCAATCTGACAGAGCTTGAGCTATTTTGAAAAGAAGAATGGGCAAAAAATGTCACTCTCTAGATGTGCAAAGCTGGTAGAGACATACCCAAAAAGACTTGCAGATTTAATTGCAGCGAAAGGTTGTTCTACAAAGTATTGACTCAGGGGGGGCTGAATACAAATGTGCGGCACACGTTTTACATATTTATTTGTAAACCAATTTTAAAAACATGTATAATTTTTCTTTCACTTTACAATTATGTGCCACTTGTGGTGGTCTATCACATAAAATCCCGATAAAATACATTTACGTTTTGGGTTGTAACAATGATAAAATGTGGAAAATTTCAAGGCGTATGAATACCTTTTCAAGGCAATGTAGATATGTTTATGGAAACTAATTCTATACCTATATTAAACTTTGGTAAATGTACATTTAGTTAATTTTTGCAGTGGGAAAATATTGAAAAAAGAAAATAAATTTAAGCTGTGACTTGCTTGTTTAATATAAACGATCATTTAAAAAATCTAGTAGGACAATCAAATCCCTGAAGGCACAATTAGAATTCTATGGAAAACATATTGAGATGTTTCTACTCAACAACACTGACCAAGATGGAAAGACTCTCTGTAAATTGAATGATATCCTGCAGGGCTGATTTATGAACTTGTGCTTATTTTGAGAGCATTGATAAACATGCCCCTGAAGTAACACAGATTGTTATCACGTTTGACTGATAAGCATGCTCCTTCCCCTTAACAAGGTAAATTACTTTTCTCTATTAGTTATAAAACATGGCAGTCTTTTGTACTAGGAGAAAAATCTAGAAGAACTCCAGCAAAGCATAATGCTTTTATTGTTAATTAAAACAGAAATGTGTGTAAATATAGCTTTCGCATTGCTGCATTCTCGTTCACGTAACAGAATAACCCTACACAGAAATATTCTATTAAAGGAAATCCAGAAAATATATAATATGTACACGCGCACGCACAGGCATACAGATATATATTGTATATGTACAGTATATATACATGGCACTGATGCATATGAGAATGTTCACACAATAAAGTTCCCTTCAGTTAATCATCTACAAACGAAATGAAATATTCAAACATGATTTTTAATTTCACATGATTAGATAATAGAATTTTATTGTGTGAACACTTTCAAAAACTTTAATAAATCTGTCGCTATATGCAATAATATGTAATAATAATAATAATAATACAGTACATATGAGCAAACATTAAATATATTTTGCTGTATTTGCTATAGTGCTTCAATGTCACTTACTAAACTGACCCACTGATAAATAGTGTCCCTGTCAATGGCTCCTTTTGCAGGTGCTGGTAGTGCTACATGCATCTGGGCACACAGCAAGATTTTAGAGAGCATGGTTTCCTAAAGGCTATGGAATTGAGTAATGAGTCTACGAGGATGATACCACCAGCAGCTTTGTTCAATGTTCAAGTCTGTGACTGGCTGTGCATTTGTTTTATGCCCAGAGACTCATTGCTGTATAAATAGAGTTGGTAGGAAGGAAAAAGAGGTGAAAATGCAAAAAGATTCCTTTGCTGTTGGTAGGTGTGAAATTTACTATACATAACATCGGCAACAGGTGATGAACAGTTAATTTAGGACTAGTCAGCATGGGCAATAGTAGCAGCTTTATCACTGGGAACTAGAATGATACAATGGAAGTGCTAATGATAGTAAGTATGAGGAGAAATAAATTTGTTTAGTGGTGAAGGCTCTGTCCAGCAATGTATCATGTACAGCTTGGTTTTCAGGCACTGACAAACACATGCTCTTGGAACAATTTTAAATGGAACATTGTGTCTGGTGATGTCCTCTTGTTGATAGCTGTTGGACAATGAGGAAAAGACACAGGGCAGACTGGCAAGGCTGTAAGGCAACAGAGAGTATGTTACCCTAATGTAAAAATGGCACAGAACTATGCAGGAAATTACGTCATTCTGCAAATGCCCACCTAAGAAAATTAGCACGATCCAGATCAGAACATTTCTTTCTAGCTTAAGTTTTTTTAAATAAAATCCCAAAACAAAACTAGCATAAAAATATTTTTTAAGAAATAAACCCCACAATCTGTATTAATATCAGTTGAAAAAAATGCAGATTCTGACCTGTTAACTTTACCCATTTTACTTTTTAAGACATGTACATTTTTTTTTAATGAACTGTTGTACCATGTAATTTTTTACAACTTGGGTTCCTTATTTTGTTTTTGCCTAATTATATAGCATGTTATCTATAGCAATAAGCATAGCCTGCACTGATGATTAATTTAAATACCAGACATCTATAATTTTAAGCCATGGTATATTTTTATATTTATCACGCAATGGGTTTTTCACAAGATTGTGAAATAATGGGTCTATGTTTTTGCATATGAATATTTGATCATTTACAATAATCTCTTTTCATTCTGTGCCTGTAAATTGCAGATTGCTATTCTCTTGTACTGAAATGGCTGTTGGGTTGGGGGCTGGGATGGATTGAGACCACCATTAAGTAGCTTTGCAATGCACCAGAGGACCAGTTGAAGTTAATCAGTAATTTTTCACAGACGACATCTAATCTATGAGTATAAATTACTTTGCAGTCTTATTATTTCTTAATTGAAGTGCACCAATGTGAAATTGCCATAGATGTAGCAGAAATGATTCTAGCCTCAATTAACTTGTGTAGAATTGAGGCTTTCTTTTTTTAATCTTTGAGTGAAGATTGTTGCTTAACAACTTGTAGTTGTTTAAACAGTTGCTAGGAAATTAGTGACAATTGTGGGTGTTAAACATTATTTTCAGTTTCAGATGTGTTGTACACAATTCTCAGTGCCCTTTTTGACTAACAGACATGTTCTTATTTATTGGAACCATGTATTGTGCTTTAGTAAAAGTAATACACATTTTAGTATATTTAGTGTGAGTATGTTGTTTTTGCTCAAGGCATTCATGCACAGTTCTTGATTATCTAAAATTCAAAATGTTTAGAGCACATACCGCTCTGTTATTAATAAAGGATAAATGTAACAAAAACAGATATTGCAGTAAGAACTTAGGCTGATTGAATCATCCCTTGTGTGCTAATACCTCGTTGGGGTCTCTCATAAGGAGATATAATATCTCCTGCAAGAGTATGGGTGTCCCCCTTCTTTCACTGTATTCGGCATAGTATAAAATGATTGCAAAATAGTACAGGGGTAGAGAGACATATTTGTTATAGCATTGGAGGGTGGCAGGATTTTGAAAGAGATGAAGAGGGTTTGCAACCAGAGTCTTTTGGGTTGATTTACTAAAGAAGTAGAGATGGTTCACATTCCTAAGTCTTTGCTAAGAGAACCATCAACTCCTTTAGTAGATTAACCCCCTTGGGAGATACAAGAAGCTATCACTACAATTTTGAGTGGAACTGCCTTGTAAACAATAGAATGGCTGTCAAAGATAAGTGCTGTACAACTTTCTTTCTCCCTGAGAAGTTTTTAGAGGGCCCCAATCACAGTTCAATACTTAATACCACCCTTCTAAATTCACAAAACAATAAATCCATTAAGAGAATATTTTTACATAACACATTAGAAAAAATATATATATATATATATATATATATATATATATATATATATTTAAAGTGATGCAGTTTAGTTGTAGTACACAGTTTAGTTGTAAGATAATGCCTGTAACATGCAATTCAGCCATGCAAGTAAATGCATCTATCTGTATGTCATTTATTGCCTACTTGCATCTCTTCTTCTCATTTTTAGTCTATATGATTGATATTTATAATGTGAAAGTAGCCTGTATATATTTATTATAATTACAGTTACCTGTTTGTGTTGAATTTACATGGCTTAGGACTAATACACATGAGCACCTTCGAAGAGGTCACTGCATGTTAGGACTGACATATGTTTATTAGGTATGAATAATCTGCATGTAGGCCTGTATCATGTTTATGTAATGCAGTATGTGCTTGAAACATAGAATTTAAAAGGATTTTGTTATGAGGAAAGATCAATGTCTGAAAAATAGCCCCAATCTTCCTATGATGGCTACCATTCTCATCCTGTAGTTGTGAAAATGCTGCTAACTAAGTGGGTATTGCTCCT
Organism: Rana muscosa; assembly: GCA_029206835.1. Classification (NCBI taxonomy): domain Eukaryota; kingdom Metazoa; phylum Chordata; class Amphibia; order Anura; family Ranidae; genus Rana; species Rana muscosa. The sequence continues at coordinate 588,857,638 of CM055121.1, forward strand.
TATGACAGGTTCCTAGCTTTGACATTTTTCTACAAACCTAGAAATATCTGTCTATATATGGTACTATGCCTACTTCATTTTGGTACCTTACCGTTTAGCTTGTGTTCATAAGCGAAAGACTGTTCCTGTAGTAATAGTAATGCCTGAAGGTTTGCCCACATAGCTTTACGAGTGATTAATCTCTTGTATTAAAAGATTAGTAAACTGTGAATGTCAAGGGGATTTGATCTGAAGACTGTTTATTAATAAGATTACTTTGCGCTTAAAGATAAGACCACCTTGCAAGTGATTGTACCTTTCTCATTTTAATGAGGTACTGATCCTAAACAGGAAGTTACATCTATATTTCAGACATTTACAATTTAAACGAATGCACTGAGCACAGAAATAAAGAACTGGCAATTCTTGAGCTGTTTATTAATGGTGCAGTTTTTGGGCTGTTATCCTGATTCTGTCTCCTTTACATAGTAGGTTGATTGTTTGATGTCAGTGGTGTCGATTTTCAAAATTATTTGGAAAGTGACTGTTTACTGAGTTTAGTAAATTTGGAATAATTGTGTTCACCTGAATCAATCAATCATGTGCTAGCAAAAACTCTATTATTTTTTTTATTTTCCTTACACATGATTGGCCACCTTACTAAATTATTCTGTTCCTTTGTGGGGACCTATAAATGTACAATATTCACACTAGTAAAGTATATATTTATTAGCATTAGATAGGTTTGAACAATTTGCCCAGCTTGTCCTTAATTACACACATTCAAAAATTGCGGGTAGGGCAGATTTGTAAAATGTCATTCATCTCCACTCATAGTTTATTTTGTAAAGAACTATAAACAGGAGGGTCAGAACATATTGGCCTTCAGCAATATGTAGTTTTTATACACGAGTGCAGAGCACATTTATATGTTTTATGTTTTATGTTTTCTTATTTACATGAATTAGAATATATCAGACACTCCTTAGTCCTTATTTATTTTAGAATCTACTTAACACTGCATACTGTTAATTTGACGACAATTGCATTAAACTCCACAATTAACCAAAGTACTTACTGCATTATTTAAGAGTATAAAACATTTGACTGGATTTAACTCTATTTTTTCTCACCTATATGCGAGGTGGAAATCTGCAAATTACTATGGTTTAATCAGCAAGTCATAATTTTATTGCATAAATAAACAACAATGAGATGCCTTTTCACATTCTTATTATGTCAAATAAAGGTGACTATAAAGGGTACAGATGAGCCAGGGAAGCAGAAAGCTATAGAATAAACGCTGTACGATATAGGACTGCCAAATTTACTGTCAGTTTTCCTGCAGTTCATGCTGAGCTGATTACTTCATTCCTGACCCGAGGCCACAACCTGTTTGCGAGTGAGAATTAATATGAGATGGTAGATCTGTCTTTATGAGCGCACAATGACAAGTGTGCAGGATGAAGACATTCATGTGTGTCGCTGTTTTTTGATTTGCTTCAAAGGTCAAAGCTCAACTTCAATTGCCAAGACATCTATGAACCATGCTTCCCCAAATAACATAATTATAGCTATAAAAAATAGCACTAGCAGTCACTTGGCAGTAGCTGCAAACACTTTTATTGTCCATTATACTTGGAAAAATAAGAAAAACACAGTAAATTTCCTCTAAATGTTATCAATTCCTGTAGCTTATCGAAATATACCTTAGTGAAAGAAAAACAATTATCAATATTAAAACATGCAAAATCCTGGACTTTTTAGCTTATGTTTAGTGATATCTATCTATCTATCATCTATCTTTTAACGTGTATTGTGTAGCAGTACCGCCTAAGGAGTTGCTGAGCATTATGGGTCCTCCTAGCCAGTATAGTGGGAACAGTTCCACAAACATCTCACAGCTCTCACTGACCATTCTTCAACAACCAACACATGGATCCCCACTCCATTACTCTTGCTGGATGAGAAGTTTATTTAGATAACTATGGTTTCACTGCTATCAGTGGCTCAGTTTGAGAGATTTAGGCTCAATATCTGTTGTGAGTGCAATGTTTTATCAGACAGGAAGTGAGGGAAAATCTGCAACAGGAAAACATACAACAATAAAGCTCTGACAGGGGTTCTAGCACTACATAGCTAAGAAAAGCATTTTACTACTATCTGTGTTACAGTTGGAGAGGACTATTGATATTCCCATTGCACATGTCCCTTGAAAAGGCTGAGAGCTATATGGGTGCTGCAGCAACAACCAGCTTAAAACTGGTAATATCACAGAACAACAAACATATTTCATGTTTGCCAGTACATTAAGATCTTCAAAAGACGTCCAAATGCTTTTATTAAAATAGATCACACCACAGCAGAAAAGTGGAAGAGGGTACTTCACTTCCTGTTTGATAAAAAAAAAGTTGTCTCCCATGCAGGAAGTGAGGGTAAATGTCGGACTCAGAAGCATTAACACTTTACATAACTTGGTGGGAAAAAACAAATCGGGTTAACATGTAGCTCATACGTTTACATACCCTGGCAGAATTCATGATTTTTTGGCCATTTTTCAGACAATATGAATGATAACACAAAAATCTTTCTTTCACTCATGGTTAGTGTTTGACTGAAGCCATTTATTATCAAGCAACTGTGTTTACTCTTTTTAAATCATAATCACAACAGAAACTACCCAAATGACCCTGATCAAAAGTTTACATAGAGCCAGTTCTTAATGCCCTGTATTGCCCCCTTTAACATCAATGACAGCTTGAAGTCTTTTGTGATATTTGTGGATGAGGCTCTTTATCTTCTCAGATGGTAAAGATGCCCATTGCTCTTGGCAAAAAGCCCCCAGTTCCTGTAAATTCTTGGGCTGTCTTGCATGAACTGCATGTTTGAGATCTCCCCAGAGTGGCTCAATGATATTGAGGTCAGGAGACTGAGATGGCCACTCCAGAACCTTAAATTTATTCTGCTGTAGCCAGTGACAGGTCGACTTGGCCTTGTGTTTTGGATCATTGTCATGTTGGAATGTCCAAGTACCTCCCATGCGCAGCTTCCTGGCTGATGAATGCAAATGTTCCTCCAGTATTTTTTGATAACATACTGCATTCATCTTGCAATCAATTTTGACCAAATATCCTGTGCCTTTGTAGCTCACACATCCTCAAAACATCAGCGATCCACCTCTGTATTTCACAGTAGGAATGGTGTATCTTTTATCATAGGCCTTGTTGATGTAGCGTTTATGGTTGTGGCCAAAAAGCTAAATTTTGGTCTCATCACTCCAAATGACTTTGTGCCAGAAGGTTTGAGGCTTGTCTCTTGTCTCGTACACATGACCGGTTTTCCCGGCAGGAAAACTGCCATGAGAGCTTTTGGCCGGGAACACCGGCCGTGTGTATGCTCCATAGCAGTTTTCCCGACAGGAAAACTGCTGGGAATCCCGGCGGGAAAAATGAGAACATGTTCTCTATTTTCCTGCCGAGATTCCCGGCGGTTTTTAAGCCGGCAGTTCTCCTATGGGGAAACACTGCGGTGGAGCATACACACGACCGGGTTTCCCGACAAAAGCTGTCATGGCAGTTTTGCTGCCGGGAAACCCGGCCGTGTGTAGGGGGAAAAACCTACCGAGCAGGTTCTCAGTTTTCCCCTCGGTTTTCCCGGCGGACGTTTCATCGCTGGGAAAACCGTACGCGTGTACTAGGAATCAGTGTTGTTTGGCATATTGTAAGCAGGATACTTTGTGGCATTTGCATAGTAATGGCTTTCTTCTGGAGACTCGACCATGCAGCCCATCTTTCTTTAAGTGCCTCCTTATTGTGCATCTTGAAACAGCCACACCACGTGTATTCAGAGAGTCCTGTATTTCACCTGAAGTTATTTGTGGGGTTTTCTTTGCATCCCGAACAATTTTCCAGGCAGTTGTGGCTGAAATTTTAGTTGGTGGTTTGGTTTCAACAGAATCCCTAATTTTCCACTTCTTGATTAGAGTTAGAACACTGCTGATTGGCATTCTCAATTCTTTGTATATCTTTTTATATCCCTTTCCTGTTTTATACACTTCAACTACCTTTTCCCGCAGATCTTTTGACAATTATTTTTCTTTCCCAATGACTCAGAATCCAGAAATATCAGTGCAGCACTGGATGAAAGATGCAAGGGTCTGTCAGGAGTCCAGAAACTCATTGACCTTTTATACACACACACTAATTACAAGCAAACAAATCACAGGTGAGGATGGTTACCTTTAATAGCCATTCAAACCCCTTTGTGTCAACTTGTGTACATGTTATCAGGCCAAAATCACCAGGGTATGTAAACTTTTGATCAGGGTAATTCGGGTAGTTTCTGTTGTGATTATGATTTAAAAAGAGTAAACACAGTTGATTGATAACAAATGGCTTCAGCAAAACACCAAACTTGAGTGATAGAAAAGATTTTGTGTTATCATTCATATTCTCTGAAAAATGGCCAATAAATCATAAATTCTGCCAGGGTATGTAAACTTATGAGCACAACTGTATCACCATTATCATTGCTTAACATTTGACTATAGCTCAAGTATATACAGTGTATGCCCTATTTCTATATGTCAACATAATAGTGTGTATGAGCAAAAGAGATGCATAAGTATAAGAAAATTTATTTTCACATGTATCAAATTACGTTGGTATTGGCCCGAGTTTGATCCCATAAATCTCTGGTTTAGAGCTGCTAATTGAAATGTTATTCTGTTTAGCAGAGCTTCACAGAATTATGGCATACACAAAGTTCTTGAACAGTGCAGTAATTAGTTTGGGTTAATTAATTATTATGTTATTATTTTATCATGTAGTCATTTAGACTTAGTTTTGTTTTATCATCTGTTCTTGTATTGCCTTAGCTTCTTTACATGCATAGCCTCATGTATTGTTTGCAAATTATGACAAGTGCTGGTGTCATGGTTAAAAGGGTACAGTTAGATGGGGTCTTCAGTTTTATTTTCTATGGTTTAACATTGAGCCACATGAGGAGTCTTTTGATATAGCTATAGCAAAAAAAAGAGACTTCAGTGACTACGGGTACTCCAAAATTAGCAAATATTAGTGTACCAACCACTGTGCATGTGTAGTAATGCCATTACATGAGCTGTCAATTGCAACTATGTATTTTTGCAAGTTAGGTTTTTGAAATTTTTAAAAACAATGGCGGTAAAAGTAGTGCCCTTATGCCTATCATGAAAGTAAAACAAGATTATTTGAGAGCATAGTGTAAACAATACATACTGTAAGTGCTTACAGCAGCTTACAGTACAGCAACAAACAAGATTTAGCCTTAGCAATTGAATGTTGCCAGAATTTTGTAAGCATAGCTGTCATTGACTGTGCTACTGTATGTTCTTTCTCTATACCTAAAGTGATTGTAAAATTCTAGTTTTTTTCATTTAAAAATACCAAACATGTTATACTTACCTGCTCTGTGCAGTGGTTTTGCACAGAGCAGCCCAGATTCTTCTTTTCTTGGTCCATTGCCGGAGCCCCTGGCCTCTCCCTCCTGTTGAGTGCCCCCCACAGCAAGCAGTTTGCTATGGGGGCACCCGAGCCGAGCCACAGATCCCTGTGTCCATTCAGACACAGAGCCTTGACCCAGCCCGACCCTTTCTTGCCTCATTGGCTGACTGACTTTGATTGACAGCAGCGGTAGCCAATGGCACTACACTTCTGTTTCAGCCAATGAGGAGGGAAGTCCCAGGCAGCCAAGACACTCCTGTAACATTGCTGGATCTAGATGGACCTCAGGTAAGTGTTAGGGGGACTGGGGTACTGCTGCACATAGAAGTTTTTTTTTTTTTATGCATAGAATGTATCAAGATATAAAAACCTTTTGCCTATACAACCACTTTAAAGTAGAATTCCAGCCTAAACCAATTAGTCCTAAAAAGGTCCCCTCCCCTAATTGTGGCTGGCTAATTGTGCATAGGGAAAAACTGAAAAATGTATAAATCATTTTAAAACCAAAGTTTTGCGTGGGAGAGAATTTTCACTTCTGGTGCACAAAAAAAGTACCTAAGGTGTCTAATGTAAAACCTGCTCATAAAGCAATATTAAAAGCATAAGCCTCCATTGCATACATTTACAAACACAAATACATAATGTTAATGGACCCCTCTAAGATGGCTACTATTGTACACTATGAGGTTTACTAAAGGCAAATAAACTGTGCAATTTTGCAAGTGCAGTTACCCTAGAGCCTAGTAAATGAGTTAAAGCTTCACTTTATAAAGAACACCCAACCACATGCAAGCAAAATAAATAAAAAAACAGCATTTTTGCTTGCACCTGATTGGATGATATAACTCAGCAGATCTCCCTCATTTTCTAACTGCATCTGCAAAAGTGCGCAGTCTATTTGCCGTTAGTAAATCAACTCCTATGAGAACATAAACCTTGAGACAAACATCCATTTAAACAGTATGTAAAGGCAATAATTTTAGTTCGGATAGGCATATATCCCCTGTCAGGTATTTATTGCTGTCTGTGTCCCACTAGCCACTGACTGCCTTACTGGGAATATGTGTCATGATTTTGACGTTAATTACCAGGGCTATGGCTGTAGCTAGATGCCATAACCCCAGGATAATTGTTTCCCTTAAGCGGCTGGCTTTCCGATAAAAGTGATCCCAACGGCGGATTCACAGCAGGATCACTTAAAAATGCGGCGGGAGTGGTGTCCTCCCCTCCTGCTGCTTCACTGTGGTTCCAGGCCTAAGGCCCCTTTCACACTGGGGCAGTTTGCAGGCGCTATTTTGCTAAAAATAGCGCCTGCAAACCGAGCCTAAACAGCGGCTGCTGTTTCTCCAATGTGAAACCCCCGAGGTCTTTCTCACTGGAGCGGTGCGCTAGCAGGACGTGAAAAAAAGTAATGCTAGCCGCATCTTTGGAGCGGTGAGAGGAGTGGTGTGTTTACCGCTCCTACACTGCTCCTTCCCATTGAAATGCATGGGACACCGCGGTAATACCGCCCACAAACCGCGGCTGTAGCCGCGGTTTGCGGGAGGTATTAACCCTTTTTCGCCCGCTAGCGGGGGTTAAAACCGCACCGCTAGCGGCCGAATACCTCAGCGATCCCGACGGTATAGCGCTGCTAAAAATAGCGGCGCTATACCGCCACCGCACACACCGCCCCAGTGTGAAACCGGCCTAACCTTACTGATCGCTGAGCCTGGGAACCATCCGGCGTTGGTAGATTTTTTTGCATAAAAAGATAAGCAATGGCAAGATGGCCACTGCTTATCGACGTCACTTCTGGTTCTCGGGCCATGTAAACATGTTTTTGTTTATTTCTTAAAATAAAAGATACATTTTTTTTTTGGGATCTTTTGCTTTTAGACCCCAGATCTCTCCATAAAGAGGACTTGTCATGCTGTCTTGTTTTACAAGGAATGTAAAGATTCCTTGCGATAGAAAAAAAAATGATACAAAAACAGTTTTAAAGGGACAGTGTAAAAATTTGAGAAAATAATAAAATAAAAAAAGAAATACATTTTTAAAGGGTCCTCGCGCACAGTAGTGAACGCACATGTAGGTCACGCCCACATATATAAATGGTTTTTACACTACACATGTGAGGTATCGCCGTGAACACCTGAGCTAGAGCAATAATTCTAGTGCTAGACCTCCTTAGTAACTCTAAACTGGTAACCTGTAGACATTTTTTAAATATTGCCTGTGGAGGTTTTTAAGTACCATAGTTTGGCACCATTCCATGAGCACACAATTTTAAAGCATGACATGTTAGGTATCTATAATTGAGGTATGGATTATGTTTTTTTTTATTAATTAAAGTGTATTTTTTCTCAAAAAAATGTGTTTGAAAAACGGCGGCGCAAATATCCTGTGCTATAAAAAATTTCAGTGACAGACTTTAATTTAAATTGTATTCTCTAGGGTCTCTGCTAACAAAAATATATAATGATTGGGGGTTCTAAGTTATTGTCTAGCAAAAAAAAAATACTGATTTAAAGAAATTTCAGAAAAAGGCTGGGTCCTTAAGTGGCTAGTGAGATTTAAGTCCCTATTAGACCTGGCTCCCAAACAAAAAGTGCTAGGAAATACAAGATTTTGGTCTTGTCAACAGAGGAAGTCTTATAATTGGGACTCTTGGCCCTATGACAATTCTATAAAATCTGAGTTCTTTTAAAGTGATTTATTTTTTTATTTTTTTTATCATCTAACAGGTCTATAATTACTTGCTCTGTGCAATGGAATTACACAGAGAGACCCCAAACCTCCTTTTCTCAGGCCCCCGCCAGCGATCCTGGCTCCTCCTCTCTGGGGAGGTCCCCCTAAGACAGTAGCTTTCTATGCGGGCACTCATGCGGGCTCACTCCCGAACCTCACTGTCTGTGTCTATATCCCTCATCACTGGCTTTGATTGACAGCAGTGGGAGCCAAAAACTTTCACTGCCTCAGCAAAGCCAGTGAAACCAGGTAGCGAGGGGAGAGAAAATCTGCAGACAGGCACAGAGCTGGATTGCATTAGGGCTCAGATAAGTAAAAAGGGGGTGAGGGGGCGATACAGTTTAGTCTTTATGTAGATTGCAGCTGAGACTGCCATGTATTTTATTCAGAGGCAAGTTTTACGTTAGGTTGCTTCTGCTAACTAGTATAACTAACAGATTATTTCTAATTAGTGACATTATTAAAGTGGAATTCTGTGATAACCATAATTACTCTTAAAAATGTCCCCTGCCACCAACACCTATGCTTGCCAACCTGTGAAAGACAGATGTATATACTTACCTATTTTCACTCCAGTCCGGTCACATGATCTTGATCCCCTCTGTTAGTCAGTATGGCTGCAGGGGAGAGGAGGGAGTGCTAACAATAGATGGGCCAATAAAGCGTATGGGTGACATCACTCTCCCAGACATTACCGGCTATTGTTCCCTCCTTTCTCCTGCAGCTGGAGCTGGCTGACACAAGCAAGCTCATGTGACTGGACTACAGTGGCATGAAAATAGGTAAGTATACAGATCTTTTTCACACAAGTTAGCAAGTATATGTGTTAGGAAGTGGGAGAATACAGTGTTAATAGTAGTTGGTGTTGTCCCAGAATTCCACTTTAAAACAGTGTGCCTAAACAGACAAGTAGGGGAAACAAGTGCATCATCTTGGGGCAAGTGCAGCATACAGAGGCACAATGAGGCTGGAGTGTCCATACAGAAAATCCATCCTCACTGCTCCCTCCGAGCCACTGGAGCTGTCACACAGACAGCACAGCAAGCAGGAATTTTTGAAGCGGTGTGGATGGGGCCTGATGGGAATTCAGAGACACTAGTTGCCCATATTTTCCACTCCTCTTTGATTGACAGCAGGCAGTGGACAGATCTTTAGCCAGTGGACAGCTTACTATGTATTCTTATTAGGGATGAGCTTCGTGTTCGAGTCGAACTCATGTTTGACCAAACATATGTCGACCTGCCATGCAGCCCATTGGCAAGCGTACATAAAAGACCCACACCAAAGAACAAAGCGGACCTCTCCTTGCTCCTCATCAGCTGGGATCTCCAACCCCACTATACCTTCAGTCCTCTCAGAAACCTGCACTGAGAGGAATGAAGGTGTAGAATTAGGTGTGTCACTGCCAAGTACTTGCGGGCAATCTGCTATTGGTACACCAACGTCCGATTGTACCAGGCAAATTTCCCTGCCCCAACTGTTGCACCGCCAAAAGAAATTTGCTCCAAACCATCCACATGCCCAGCGGTTGAATGCTAGCTTTGCTAAATTGCTAGCACTTCAACTGCTGCCTTTTCAGTTAGTAGACTTTGCCCCCTGAATTTGAGGAATGTGCGGTACCTCAGTGGCAGGTTCCCAAACCCCATTTTTTTCACGGAAGACGATTCCGGCTCTCTACAGGCATGTGGAAGGCAATGTCTTGGCCTTGCTGGACAGGGCGGTCAGCGGTAAGGTGCATATTACCGCTGACTCATGGTCCAGCAGGCATGGACAGGGGCTTTACCTATCTTTCACGGCCCACTGGGTGACTCTGCTGGCAGCTGGGAACGATGCATGACAGGGTGCAGTAGTGTTGGAGGTTGTCCCGCCACCACGCCTCCAAAATGCTACTAGTGGTGATTCTGACACACCTCTCTCCTCCACCCCCTCCTTTTCTTCTTTCTCCAGGGCCTCTTCCTGTGCTGATTTGTCCTCGGAAACAGCGGTGCTCCGTAGGCGTTCAAGGGTACGCAGTCAAAAAGATGCCATTCGGTGCTTGAGCTGGTGTGCTTGGGGGACAGGAGCCACACCGGGGCAGAGATTCTGTCAGCTCTGCAGGGGAAGGCTCAGAGGTGGTTGACGCCACGCCAGCTTAAGCCAGGAATGGTGGTTTGCGACAATGGCACCAACCTCCTCTCCGCCCTCTGGCAGGGACAGCTGACCCATGTGCCCTGTTTGGCTCACGTCCTTAACTTGGTGGTGCAGCGGTTCTTGGGCAGGTACCCGGGCTTACAGGATGTCCTGAGGCAGGCCAGGAATGCCAGGAAAGTCTGTGTGCATTTCCGACGGTCATATAATGCCAGTGCTCGGCTGGCTGACCTCCAAAAGGAATGCAACCTGCCCAAGAACCACCTAATCTGTGACATGCCCACCAGGTGGAACTCAACGTTGGCCATGCTACAGTGGCTGCACATGCAGCAGAGGGGCCATCAATGAGTACCTATGCTACTATGGCACCAGGACAGGGTCAGAGGAGCTTGTTTTTTTTTGCCACGCCAATGGGTCATGATCAGGGATGCATGCACTGTCCTGTCACCATTTGAGGAGACCACGAGGATGGTGAGCAGTGACAGTGCATGCATCAGTGACACTGTCCCTCTTGTCCACCTGTTGGAGCACACGCTGCGTGGAATAATGGACAGGGCACTTGAGGCAGAACAGAGGGAGGAAGAGGAGGACTTCCTTACCTATCAAGGCCACCTTTATCCAGACAGTGTTTCTTCTGGCCCGCCGATCACACAGGAAGAGGAGGAGGAGGAGGATGAGGAGGAGGAGGATTGTGTCAGCATGGAGGCGGATCATGTCGTCCTTAGTGACCAAGAGGACTCCGGACCGAATGCCTCAGCAAACCTACGCTGTTCAACAGGGGCATGTAATTACAATTCTTGATCTAATATTTCACAGCAGGGCCCATTCCTTCTCCCACCAAGATTTACTGTGAGGGATTACAGTGTTGTGGCAACACCACCACCACCACCACCACCAAAGGCCGAATTTTCTGCCCCTGTCCAACAGGTGCATGTAATTACAATTCTTGATATAATATTTCACAGCAGGGCCCGTTCCAGCGCCCACCAAGAGTAACTGTGAGGGCTTACAGTGCTGTGGTAACACCAACACCTAAGGCCCACATTTCTGCAGAGTACATAGGGCAGGCCCCTATTTTCAAACATCCGACTTTCAAACAACTCTTACTTACAAACAGAAGGAGACAACAGGAAGTGAGAGGAAATCTACCCCTAGGAAGGGAAAGTCTCTCCTGTAAGAGTTAATATGGGAAAAAGGTGTCTCCTCTCCACTGATGCTTTATCACAATCCTTGTTTCCCTAAAAATCCCAAATTTACAAAATCCAATTGTCATTGGGAAAGAAAGTGAGGTGAAATCTTCTGAACAGGTGCACAGACAGCAAAACAAATGTTACAGGGGTGATAACCCTTCCCTATGTTTTCCAAAAGCTTAAAAATAGATTTTTTTGGCTGGAGCTAAACTTTAAAAATGTACCAGTTCAAAATTAAAAACAGATTCTACTTAGGAACAAACCTACAGTCCATGTCTTGTTTGCACCGCCTGTATACTGCTGTTCAGAGTATATAGAGCCTGTGGGCCCCACGCCTTTCCTTTTTTTAATTTGGGTTTCCCTTAATATCCATTCAAGACCCAAAGAGGCTGGTAATGGGATGGGGGGGGTACCCATGCATCTTTTCTCAATGATTTTCATCCATATTGCCAGGACCAGACATTACATTAAAGCCGCCAGCAGTTTTAAATGACTTTTATTCCTTTAGAAATGTCATTTTGTGCAGGGACAGTTATAAACACGGGAAACACGCGCACAGGCATACTATAGACACCCCCCCAGGCACAATATTTAAATGAATATTTCACTTTTATTTTTTTCACTTTAAGCATCATTAACATCACTGCTCCTAAAAAAATGGCTGTTTTTAAAACAGTTGTTTGCATTGCTACATGTACCCAGGACAGGACCCTGGTCCCCAAACCCTTTTTAGGACAATAACTTGCATATTAGCCTTTAAAATTCACACTTTTGTTTTCTCCCGTTCAAGTCCCATAGACTTTAATGGGGTTCGAACGTTCGCACAAACTATCGGTCCATTCGCATGTTCTGGATGCGAACCAAACCAGGGGGTGTTTGGCTCATCCCTAATTATTATTAATACTATTATACAGGATTTATATAGTGCCAACAGTTTGCTCAGTGCTTTACAATATAAACGGAGACAGTATAATTACAATACAGTTCAATAGTGAAGGTATAGAAGGGATCTGCTCATAGAGTTTACAATCTAAAGGGAGGGAGAGGTGGTAAAAAAGGTAATAGCTGTGGGGAATGATCTGATAGAGGTGGCAGAAGTAAAGTTTATAGATGAAGGCGGGGTAGGCTTTCCTGAATAAATATGTTTTCAAGGATTGCCTAAAGACGGACAGGGTAGGAGCTAATGCAAGATACTGGGGTATGGAGTTTCAGAGCATGGGAAAGGTTCTGGAGAAGTCCTGGAGGTGAGCATGGGAGGAGGTAACAAGGGAGCTAGAGGACAAGATGTCTTGGGAGGAGCAGAGAGGACAGGGTAACTGAGTAATATCTGCAGATGAGGTTGGTGATGTAACTGGGGGCAGTGTTATGGATGACTGTATTTTGTGGTTAGTATTTTGAATTTTATACATTGGGCTAGTGGAAGGGATTGGCAGAGGGGGACAGCAACCACAGATTGGTTAGTAAGGTGTATAAGTCTATCAGGAGCATTCATGATAGACTTGAGGGGGAATAGACTATGTAAAAGTAGGAGTAGGAGCCAGTGAGGAGAGAGTTGAAGTTATCAAGGTGGGAGTTTTGTGGTGTTGTTAGTTAAGAATGGGAGAATTCTGGAAATATTGTGGAGCTTAAGGCACCAGGATTTAGCCAGTGATTGGACTTGGGGCTGAAAGGAGTCTAGGATTACACCTATCACCCTGGCATGTGGGGAGGGACCAATCATTTTTCTATTGATCTCAATAATAAAGTACTTTGGGGGGGATCAGGGAGAAGGCAATATTAAAAACTCAGCTTTAGATTAGAGTGAGTTTAAAGAAATGGGGAGACATCCATACTGATATGTCGCTCAGTAAATTTGTGAGATGTGAAGAGATTGAGGGGGCGAGCTGAGGAGTAGAGAGATAGATCTGGGTGTCATTGGCATAGAGGTGGTATTTGATGCCGTGGAAGGCCCAGTGAAGAGGTGTAGAGAGAGAATAGGAGGTCCCCAAGGACAGAACCTTGGAGTATCCCAACAGAAAAGGGAAAAGGAGCAGAGGAGATAAAGATGTATGTGACACTGAAGGTGCACTGAGATGGGTAGGAGGAGAACCAGGAAAGAGCAGAGTCATGGAGGAGTAAGTGGTCGACTGTGTCAAAGGCAGCAGAAAGGTCTAAGAGTATGAGTATGGAGTAAGGGCTGTTGGCTTTAGCAGTTATTGGTCATTAGTGATTTTAAGTAGGTCAATTTCAATGGAATGTTGCAGGCGGAAGACAGACTATAGGGGGTAGAGAAGGTTGTTAACAGTGAGGTAGCAACCCATACGGTTGTGGACAAGGTGCTGAAGAAACTTGGAGGCAAAAAGGAGCAGAGGTTATTCCTAAGTTGTTTGAACAGCTGGGGCCCAGTGAGGACCCCATCAGGCTATTGGCCTGCTTTTGGCTGTAGAATCCACCCACTGCCTGCTTTTGTTCAAAAGGAGGGAGCAAACCTAATGGACAACTAGGCACCAGGGACTGCTGGGGAGGAGAGGAGGTAGTGGTAGCAAATATTAAACTCTACTATACAGCGTACAGAGAGAGAGAGAGAGAGACTTGCTTGTATGCGAACTTTGTGATCTACAAGCTGAAGGTAATTATTTATGAATTTGGTGAAGTAAAAGCAATGTTTTTAAAAACGAACTCAAACTGCTGCAGATTTCTGTAAAGCTACCATAAAACTGGTGTCATGACATTATGTATGTGGCTCAGGTCCTTTTAGAGGACCATACTGTTGGAAAAATGGTGTTACTGCTTTAATGAAATTCCCCTGAAAGTTTCTAATAATGTTTCTAGCAGTTGAAATGTAATGTTAGTGGAAACTATTAATACTAACAATTCTTGGTCTCTGTTATCATCCATTTAAATTTTTTTGTTTGTTTGTTTCTTGCAGGTTTCTTAAGCACTGGTGACCAAGCTGCAAAGGGAAACTATGGACTCCTTGATCTTATCCAAGCCTTAAGATGGACTAGTGAAAACATTGGTTTTTTTGGGGGTGATCCTTTAAGAATAACAGTATTTGGATCTGGTGCAGGTGCATCATGTGTGAATCTGTTGACTCTGTCCCATTATTCAGAAGGCAACCGTTGGAGCAATTCCACCAAAGGTATAATACAGGTTTTATTTTTGTCACTATTGGCTTGTCTTGCATGTTGCCACACTGCTGTAACTGTGCGTGGCTTTTACAAATGTGTACAGAGCATCATCACTTTTTTTTTGTTTTGACATTCCTATGCATGAATAAGTGCTGGTGAATGACATGTTTATATTTACTGTACAAACTTCCAAGGACAGCTTAAGAATACTTGTACATTGTGAGCACATTTACAAAAAGCATGTTTTTCCTTTAAAGGTGTTTTTTTTGGAAAAGATCCAGTGAACTGTACTAAATGAGGTCAATTGTATTCTGTCATTCTTCATTGGCAAGTTTAGCTTCTCACAAGAAACCCTGCCTTGTAAAAGCAAAATACAATTTTATTTTAATGGTTGATGCTCAAGAAACATTATCTAGGTTAAAAGAAGAGTTTCACGATAACACTCACTCACTGAAAATTCATGAGTTGAATTTATTACTGTCTCTGAGAAGTAGGTTTAAATGTTTTGCATGCATGATTCCAAATTGTCAAAGCCTTCAAATCTGAGTCATATTTTATTTTACTTTTAGTTATTTTTTTCTTGTCCTTTTCAGTTCCACCCAATGAAAAGAATAAAATTGTTTTCTTGCATACTTTATGTAAGATAGGGGAACAGGTGATATTAAAAATGGTCAAAGCTCTGTTCAGTGTGAATAAAGCATGAAACATTGGTTTTATAGATTTGATAAAGGTATAAAAATGTGTAAAAAAATTATCGCAATTTTTTTTATTCAGATCATGTTTTATAAACGCAAGCAATATGTTCATAAATGATCTTAATCAGATAATAATGTTGGCAAATGAAAGGAAGATCCTGGACTGCCGCACTCTATGGAAGATGCTTCTTTATTCAAATAAAATCCATCACAGCACAGCAAATACACCCAAAAAATGAAAACAGGAACAAGCTAACTCGTTTCACATCATAAGATGCTTACTCATAGCTTTGAATAAAGAAGCATCTTCCATAGAGTGCGGCAGTCCAGGATCTTCCTTTCATTTGCCTACATTGTGCAGAGCCAGCACCTGTGTGTGTTCAAAGTGGGGCGGGAGTGTTCCATGGACTCAGAAGCTTCAGAGCGGTAACTTCCTTTATGCAGATAATAATGTTGTTATTGAAATACACTATTAATAAAGTAAAAATACAATTAAGGAAATATTAACCCCTTCATTACCACATAACACATGTATGAGGTGTCCAAGAAGGAGACTTTAATCTTGGGCACTGCATATATGTGTTCCTCTGTTTGTGCTGGAAGCATGTTAGATCGCATGCTGCCAGCACTGAGACCAAGGTTTTTAGCTTTTACAGTGATCATTCACTCTGTAGCCCGGCCCTGTGTTGTATCTCCTCAGTGAAAAGGAGAAACAACAGACTTTTCCTCTAATGAGGAGAAAAATATAAAATGCATCCTCCTTGCTAGAGGGGAAGTATTTAACCCCTTAACTCCGGCACCTCCCGGCCCTTTAAGAGATTTCTGATGCTGGGAGGTGGGACGGGGTTTATGATCATGTGACCGCCGCTACTTGCTTTCCATTAGGCACCAGTAACTATTCTGGGAGCACAGGTTGGTTTACATTTCGGTACGCTTATATGGGGCCTCTCAGCATCAAGGCTCACCCACCAAGAGGCTGCATGTTTGTGTACTGTCAATGCTGAGAGGTTAAAGAAAGAAAAAAAAAGATTAACTAGACCAGGACTGGATCTAGTATAGTAAGTGTTATTGCAAGTGTCAGTGTTAATGTCAGTGTAGGTGCCAGTGCTAGTGGCAGTGTATGTGTCAGTGGTAGTTATTGTTAGTGTCTGTAGCAGTTAGTGCCAGTGTCATGGAATGGCACTTAGTATCAACGTTAGTATCAGTGTAAGTGTCAGTTAGTGTCAGTAAAGTTGTCAATTTCAGTGCTAGTTAGCATCAGTGTTAGTGGCAGTTAGTGGCAGTGTTAGGGTGAGTGTGTTTTAGGTAAAAAAAAAGTTTTATATTTATTGTCAGTGAGAGTGTTGGTGTCAGTAAGTTAAAAAAAAAAAGAAAAGAAAATGCATAGTAGTGTTTCATGGCCCTACTATGGGTACAAAGAACACAAAATGCAGACAAACACTATTGTCAGGTCACCTGAAGCCAGATGACAGATGCACACCGTTGAGGTCAGGAGTGTACCGCTATGGTAGTGGACCCTACGGCTGACTGCTGCGGATGGAACTCTGGGTGGTTAAGGAAGGCAGGTCCACTGGAGAACCAACACAGATCCCACAGGGAGCCAGAGCATAAGATTCCCCAGGGCGCGGAGTCTAAGAGCTAGCAGGTGTTCACCAGAGCCTCTAGTGGTGAGGATGGACTGGGCTGCAGCTATCTCCAGGTCGCGGCTTCCAGAGTCTCCCAGCTCACGCTCACAGTAGGCTACAGGAGGATAGTAAGGGGGCAAGCCAAAGGTCGGGGTGACTAGCAGACAAGGATAAACATAGGACACGCCAAGGTCAGGGCCACAGGCAGGCAGGGATAGTCGAGAACAAGCCAAGATCGGTAACTGGAATCAGACGTAGAAGACACAGCAAGTCGCACATGAAAGCTAACATACAAAGTTTATCAGCAGGGCTGGCTTGCAGTGCACAGTTCATATAGAGTTCTTTAATAGGGCCTGGGGTGGAGCCATACTTGAAGGAGAGATTACTTAAGCAGCCAGGTGAGAGTGACTGGCTTCTAAGGTGAACACATGGAGGAGAGCTGACAGACAAACATTACTGCATATCCATGACAACTATATTACCAAAAGTATTGGTAACAATGGAGAACTGTGGATGACGGAGGCATGTAAACTGACCACAGTGTCAGGACTCCACAGCCAAGATAAACCGTCGTCAGTTTACATAGGGAGGACAGAAACAGGCAGGATCAGCCAGGTTTTTTACAGCTTAGAGAGGGGCAGGTTAGACTGCTGTGCTGCCTAACATGTTATAAGAAAACAGTAGCACTTTTTTTTTTTACAAACACACAAGGTTTTTTTTTACCCTGGGCATGAAAAGGTTAAAAATCTCAAACATTTCCTCAGTTTCCTCAGTTGTTATATTAATTTAAGTAAATCCCTTGTTTGATAAAACCCTTACAGCAAAGCACATACCTTTTAAGAAATTATTAAAATTAAAAGTATGACTCCAACTTTGTTAAAAATAAAACTATGATAGCATTGTGAAATACCTCCTTAACAATGTCCTGTTTATCACTCCACTCACCGAGAACCAGCATGTCAGTAACTGCCATCCAAATAATTTACAGGGCTTCATACAAATTGCATACTTCTTGTTCTGTCATTTCCATTGTCATTTTTTATTCTCCTCTGTAGTTCTAGAGACAGGGGTTATATCCTGATGTTATTCATGCTGCTAATGGGCAGCACTGAAAGGGTATTTGTTTTCATTCTTCCCAGTAATGTCTACTGATCAACCCCTGATAGTAGTTCAGTTTTGAGGCAGTGTCACTGCTGCCTGGAGTTGGAGGAGATGCTGTGCCTCTACATGCCCAGTGTACTCTGGTGCTGTTAGAGAACAATGGCAGGGGAATTATCTGACCCCTGTCACTGCCAACACAGCTGCCATGTCAATGTTTAGCTTACAACATGCACAATTTAGAGTGCCTTGAAAAAGTATTCATATCCCTTGAAATTTCCACATTTTGTTATGTTACAACCAAAAACATAAATGTATTTTATTGGAATTTTATGTGATAGGCCAACACACAGTGGCACATAATTGTGAAGTGGAAGGAAAATGATATATGGTTTTAATTTTTTTTACAAATAAATATCTGAAAAGTGTAGCGTGCATTTGTTTTCTGCCCCCCTAAGTCAATACTTTGTAGAACCACCTTTCGCTGAAGTAAAGCTGCAAGTCTTTTTGGGAATGTAATCTACCAGCTCGGCACATCTATAGAGTGACATTTTTGCCCATTCTTCTTTGCAAAGTAGCTCAGGCTCTGTCGGAGAGTGTCTGTGAACAGCAATTTTTAAGTCTTACCACAGATTCTCAATTGGATTTAGGTCTGGACTTTGACTGGGCCATTCTAACACATGAAAATTATTTGATCTAAACCATTCCATTGTAGCTCTGGCTGTATGTTTAGGGTCGTTGTTCTGCTGAAAGGTGAACCTTCGCCCCAGCCTCAAGTCTTTTGCAGACTCCAACAGGTTTTCTTCTAAGATTGCCCTGTATTTGGCTCCATCCATCTTCCCATCTTCCCATCTCTGACCAGTTACCCTGTCCCTGCTGAAGAAATGTATCCCCACAACATGATGCTTCCACCACCATGTTTCACGATGGGGATGGTGTGTTCAGGGTGATGTGCAGTGTTAGTTTTCCTGCCACACATTGAGTTTTGCTTTTAGGCCAAAAAGTTAAATTTTCAACTCATCTGACCGGAGCACCTTCTTCCACATGTTTGCTGTGTCCCCCACATGGCTTCTTGCAAACTAAAAATGGGACTTATTTGGGCTTTATTTAACCACTTCCCTACCGCCCATAGTCATATGATGTCCACAGATGGGATCTCCCATCCTGGGTGGATGTCATATGACGTCCTTGGCTTTGAGGAGGGATATCTGAATGATGCCTGCAGCTAGAGGCATCATTCAGATATCCTTTTCTTGGGCCGGCGATTCTGCGCACCATAAGAACGATCATAGTTGCGGTTCCACCGCTTGATCGTTCTTATAGGCGGAGGGAGGGGACATCCCCCCTCCCGCCGCCATCCGGTGCTTCTCCGGGCTCTCCCGTGCGATCGGGGACTCGGAGAGAATCGTCTGGCGCCGGTGGTGGGTCACGTGATGAGCATAGAGATGACTGGTGACCAGATGGTCACCAGTCATCTCTATGATCGTCGGAGGCCCGGGCGTGATGTGATGACGTCACGCCCGGGTCCTCGTATGTAAACAAAGCCGCCATTGCGGCTAGTAAGTATGAGATCAGTGAAAAAAAAATCACGATCTCATGCCTTCCAGCCTGGAGGAGAGATGTGGGGTCTTATTGACCCCGCATCTCTCAATAAAGAGGACCTGTCACACACATTCCTATTACAAGAAATGTTTACATTCCTTGTAATAGGAATAAAAGTGATCAAAAAAAGTAAAATAAGTGTAAAAAATAAGTAAAAAAAAATAATAATAATAAAAAAAAAAGTTAAAACGCCCCTGTCCCCAGGAGCTCGCGATCAGAAGCGAACGCACACGTAAGTCCCTCCCACATATGTAAACGCTGTTCAAACCACATATGTGAGGTATTGCCGCGTGCATTAGAGCGCGTGCAACAATTCTAGCACTAGACCTCCTCTGTAACTCTAACCTGGTAACCTGTAAAAAAATTTAAAGCTTCGCCTATGGAGATTTTTAAGTACCGAAGTTTGGCGCCATTCCATGAGTGTGCGCAATTTTAAAGCGTGACATGTTAGGTATCTATTTACTCGGCGTAACATCATCTTTCATATGTTCCCCCAAAATTGGGCTAACTTTACTGTTTTGTTATTTTTTAATTCATGAAACCATTTTTTTCCCAAAAAAAGGCGTTTGAAAAATTATTGCGCAAATACCGTGCAAGAAAAAAAGTTGCAATGACCGTCATTTTATTCCCTAGGGTATCTGCTAAAAAAACATATATAATGTTTGGGGGTTCTGAGTAATTTTCTAGCAAAAGAATGATGATTTGTACGTGTAGGAGAGAAGTGCCAAAATAGGCCCGGTATTGATGTGGTAAAAAAAGCCCGGTATTGAAGTGGTTAAACAATGGCTTTATTCTTGACACTCTTCCATAAAGGCCATATTTATGGGATGCATGACTAATGCACCCCATAATGACTAATGACTAATGGGTGGACAGATTCTCCCACCTGAGCTGTGAATCTCTGCAGCTCCTCCAAAGTTACCATGGGCCTCTTGGCTGCTTCTCTGATGAATGCTCTCCTTGCCTGGTCTGTCAGTTTGAGTGGATGGCCATGTCTTGGTAGGTTTGCAGGTGCCATACTCTTTCCATTTTCCGATGATGGATTGAAAAGTGCTCTGTGAGATGTTCAAAGCTTGGGATATTTTTTATAACCTAACCCTGCTTTAAACTTCTCCACACCTTTATCCCTGACCTGTCTGGTGTGTTCATTGGCCTTCATGATGCTGTTTGCTCACTAAGGTTCGCTAATAAACCTCGGTGGTCTTCACAGAACAACTGTATTTATATTGAGATAAAATGACACACAAGTGGACTCTATTTACTAATTAGGTGACTTCTGAAGGCAATTGGTTACACCAGATTTTAGTAAGAACCTTTTCACACTAAGGCGGTTTGCAGGCACTATTGCGCTAAGAATAGCACCTGCAAACCGACCTGAAACAGCGGCTGCTGTTTTTCCAGTGTGAAAGCCCTCGGGCTTTCACACTAGAGTGGTGCGCTAGCAGGACGGTAAAAAAAAGTCCTACTAGCAGCATCTTTGGAGCAGCGAAGGAGCGGTGTGTTTACTGCTCCTCCACCGCTCCTGCCCATTGAAAGCAATGGGGCACCGGGGCTATACCACCGGCAAAGCGCCCCTGCAGAAGCGCTTTGCAGTGGTTTTTAACCCTTTTTCGGACGCTAGTGGGGGCAAAACCACACCGCTAGCGGCCGAATAGCGGCGCAAAATTGACGGTAAATCGCTGCTAAAAATGGCGACGCAACTCCCACCTGAGTGTGAAAGGGGCCTTAGAGGTAGCAGAGTAAAAGAGGCTGAATACAAATGCACGCCACATTTTTCAAATATTTATTTGTAAAAAAAATTTAAAACCATTTATCATTTTTGTTCCACTTCACAATTATGTGGCACTCTGTGTTGGTCTATCACATAAAATCCCAATAAAATACATTTACATTTTTGGTTGTAACATGACGGAATGTGGAAAATTTCAAGGGGTGTGAATACTTTTTCCAAGGAATTGTAGCTGTAGTTCGACTACAGAAACAGTTAATTCATTGCCTATTGCTTTATTTGTGTCTGGCTTTTATTTATATTTTACTGTGTAGTATAATCCACACAGTTACTAGTTCCTCTCCCTCCACAGCAATGCTTTTTACAGACAGATGAGAGTAATGACAAAAAAGTTCCCTGCTCCCCTGTCACTACCCACACAGCCATCCATGTTTTTTCTGTTTATAACAGAAATTCTGCCAAGTATCTACAGTATATGAGAACAATTATATAAATACTCTGTTCCCTGTCACTTCCCACATGCCAATCAGTGTCTTCCTCTGCCGAACCTATACATTCTGCAATTGTTCCTACCCACACACTATATGCATGAAGGCTGAGGATTCTTGGGACAGGTAATTCCAAAGGGTACCCTGTCTATATGATGTGCAAGCAGATCCTACCACGGGTAGAAGATCCTCTCGCAGGCAGATGATGATGTCACAAAAGATCAAAACAATAATTCCTCAACACAGGAACAAAATAAACCTAACATTACTATTAGGAAATGCTGCAGAGGGGGAACGGAGGTTTGGAAGCAAAGCTATCTCAAACCCAGGGATCAACAATAAATACTTATCTCTCTTGCTGCTAATGATACTCAATGCTGCATGATTGTAGAGAACTGATTTGCTAGTCTACTGGTAAGCTGACACTTCAGGGAGTGTTGATCTCTATTGTCAACTGCACCTCTCACTGATTCCTTCTGCTGACCTCCATGTCATTACTCTCTTATACACTGATGTGGAGGTCAATAGAAGCAAACAATCAGAGCTGTTGAAGAAATATGGACTCCTTTTGGAAGTGTCAGTTTCCCAACAGAATTTGGGCAACCAGTTCTCTGTAGTAGAGCAGTGTTAGGTGGCACAGGCAGGAAGAAAGTTAAGTATTTAATTTATTCTCTACAGGTATGTGTTTTTCAGTAAAGGTTTAATTATGTGACTTGGTCTTTTAATCATTTACCCTTTAATCCATCAGTCTCAGTAGTCATGGCAGAAGAACTTATCTTTGAAAATTACATATGTACCCTAAGGTGTTCTGTGATTTATGGGTGTGCTTTAGAACATCCCTCAAGTTAGATACGCCTGCATCATAGAGAGCTTTTTGGCAAAGTACCTTCACAGTACAAATTAAACTCTTTACAGGTCTTTGATATCTAGCTCCGTAAAAACCTACAAAAAAACTAAACTAACTTTTGAATTTTAAACCTAGAAATCTTTTTTTTTTTTCTTTTTTTTTACCTTCCTTTTTTTATATTAGAAAATCTCCAAAAGAAAATTAATTGTAAGGCATATACTAACACATGCCTAAAAAATAATCAAATTATAAAATATAATAGAGTTATGATTACTTTAACATCTGCGTCTCTTGATATGCCTCGTACACACGTACGGGATTCCCGGCGGTAAAAAGTCAGCCGGGAATCCCGAGGGGAAAACCTAGAACCGGCTCGGTAACTTTCCCCCTGTACACACGAGAGGTTTTCCCGTCTGGAAAACTGCAGTGAGAGCTTTGGCCGGGAATCCTGGCCGTGTGTATGCTCCATCGCAGTTTTTCCCATAGGAAAACTTCCAGGAAAAAGACCGCCGGAAATCCCGGTGGGAAAAAAGAGAACACGTTCCCTTTTTTTTCCCCGCAATTTTGCCTGTCGGGAAAACTGCGTTGGAGTATACTATGGCCGGGATTCCCAGCCAAAAGCTCTCATGGCAGTTTTCCTGTCGGGAAAACCAGTCGTGTTTAGGAGGCATTAGAGATTTCCCTTCACTTCCTGTCCTGTAGACACAACAGAAAGTTAACTTTGGATAGATTTCCTCTTAGATGTCCCTAGAAAAATTTCCCTCACTTTTATCATAGTAACAGCTGAACATACTTGAGAGTTGTAAAACACTTTTAGGAAGAAGCCCAAATATTAACGTTTAAACTTCTAAAACTGGGCCTTAAAGTATAACTAAAGGTAAAACATTTTTTTTTTTTTGGATAAAGTGGGGAGAGACTAGAACCTCTGTCATGTTTTATTGCTATACCCAAATATTAGTAAAATTTCCACAGGCAATTCAATAAGTACCTCTGAATACTAAAGCAGCGCTACTGTCATTACTTCACCTTTGGGATGAATTAGAGCGGAGACTGCGAGCCAGGCCTTCTCGTCCAACATCATTGCCTGACCTCACAAATGCGCTTCTGGAAGAATGATCAAACATTCCCATACACACTCCTAAACCTTGGGGACAACCTTCCCAGAAGGGTTAAAGCTGTGAACCCTAAGGACTAAGACTACTTTTAGTAATGTAGCTTGTCTTCTTATTTTTTGGACTAGAGTTCAGCTTTAATATAAATGTATGGAAAATATACAGAAACTGATGTTATGTACACTTTAATTGATTCCTCTGCAAAGGCAACTATTAAGCGGTGTCCGTGGGTGTACCTACTCTATTTAATTTAATAAAATGTATGCATGTAATAGATTTTAATGTTTTTTGATGGTTTTCTTCCCTAAATGTTAGTTTCTGATGATTATTGGTCTTGTACAATTACAATACATATATTTTTCTGTATTTTTTTTATATAGGACTTTTTCAAAGGGCAATTGCACAAAGTGGAACTGCTCTTTCTAGTTGGGCTGTAAGCTTTCAGCCTGCCAAATATACCCGGATTTTAGCAACAAAAGTTGGATGCAACATGACTGATACAGTAGAATTAGTGGAATGTTTGCAGAAAAGGCCTTACCGAGAACTTGTTGACCAAGACATACAGCCAGCAAGGTATCACATAGCTTTTGGACCAGTAATTGATGGGGATGTTATTCCTGATGATCCTCAGATACTGATGGAGCAAGGTGAATTCCTAAACTATGACATAATGTTGGGTGTCAATCAAGGAGAAGGATTTAAATTTGTAGAAAGCATTGTGGACCATGAGGATGGAATTTCTGCAAGTGATTTTGACTTTGCAGTTTCAAATTTTGTGGATAACTTGTATGGATATACAGAAGGAAAAGATATAATGAGGGAAACTATAAAATTTATGTATACAGATTGGGCAGATCGACATAACCCTGAAACAAGAAGAAAAACATTGTTGGCATTGTTCACCGACCACCAATGGGTTGCACCAGCAGTAGCAACTGCGGATTTGCACTCCAACTTTGGTTCTCCTACATACTTCTATGCCTTTTTCCATCATTGCCAATCTGATCAAGTGCCTGCTTGGGCAGATACAGCTCATGGAGATGAGGTCCCTTATGTTTTTGGGATTCCCATGATTGGACCTACAGAGTTATTTCCTTGCAATTTCTCCAAAAATGATGTTATGCTCAGTGCAGTAGTAATGACATATTGGACAAACTTTGCAAAAACTGGGTAAGTAGCATTCCTTTTGCAAATTTATTCTTTATAGTTTATGTTAGTTTATTATTAATATTTGAACACTTTGCCATTAGCCAATTCATTAACTTTGAATGCACACATTTAGTGAATGGGCTAAAATTCAGACTTAAAAAACACTGGTATATCAACATGCATGCAAATTCAGGTTAAGCCTTTTTATTAAAGTGTTTGTTAACTCAAAAAAAAAACAATGCAGATCCAGGTCCCTTAAAGCAGATTACACAGCACAGCGCTTGTGCTGTGTAATCTGCCCCCCTCTAAACTGTAAAAAAAAAATTGGAACTTGCCACTTCCTGTATGGCCCCTCTAAACAGACCACGAAAATCAGGGCTGCTCCGCCCTGATCACTGTGGTCTGATCGCGTCCCTGCATCATACCTATCTGTCCCATTTGCTCTCCTCTCTCCCCCCTCACCCCCTCCTTCCTGCCTGTCATCTCCCTCTGTGTCTGTCTCTGGCCCGGCCCGGCCCACCCCCCCGACGCTATTCTTGTAAAATAAAATACAAAAAATGTCACTGCCAGCCTTTCTATTAGAGACTGGCATAGCACACTATGCACACGAGCGGCCACATGATTTCCCTGACTGGCTGATGTCAGAGGGAGATCACGGGCCCCTCCTGCAAAAGCAATCCATCAGAGCTGTAAAGCAGCTGCGAGTGATGTGACTGACCTGAAGACAGCTCAAATTAGGTATTTAAACTGCTAATTTTTTAAAACTACCGACACAGTGTGCTATGCCAGCCTCTAATAGAGGGGCTGCATCATTTTATATACATGGGTTAACAAACCCTTTAACTACTACTGTACTTCATAATAACTCCCACACGCACATATATATATATATATATACAGTGTATGTATGTGTGTGTGTGTATATATATATATATATATACAGTGCCTTGCGAAAGTATTCGGCCCCCTTGAACTTTTCATCCTTTTGCCACATTTCAGGCTTCAAACATAAAGATATAAAATTTTAATTTTTTGTGAAGAATCACCAACAAGTGGGACACAATTGTGAAGTGGAACGAAATCTATTGGATATTTTAAACTTTTTTAGCAAATAAAAAACTGAAAAGTGGTGCGTGCAAAATTATTCGGCCCCTTTACTTTCAGTGCAGCAAACTCACTCCAGAAGTTCAGCGAGGATCTCTTAATGATCCAATGTTGTCCTAAATGACTGATGGTGATAAATAGAATCCACCTGTGTGTAATCAAGTCTCTGTATAAATGCACCTGCTCTGTGATAGTCTCAGGGTTCTGTTGAAAGCGCAGAGAGCATCATGAAGACCAAGGAACACACCAGGCAGGTCCGTAATACTGTTGTGGAGAAGTTTAAAGCCGGATTTGGATACAAAAAGATTTCCCAAGCTTTAAACATCCCAAGGAGCACTGTGCAAGTGATCATTTTGAAATGGAAGGAGTATCAGACCACTGCAAATCTACCAAGACCTGGCTGTCCCTCTAAACTTTCAGCTCAGACAAGGAGAAGACTGATCAGAGATGCAGCCAAGAGGCCCATGATCACTCTGGATGAACTGCAGAGAACTACAGCTGAGGTGGGAGAGTCTGTCCACAGGACAACAATCAGTTGTACACTGCACAAATCTGGCCTTTATGGAAGAGTGGCAAGAAGAAAGCCATTTCTCAAAGATATCCATAAAAAGTCTCGTCTAAAGTTTGCCACATGCCACCTGGGAGACACACCAAACATGTGGAAGAAGGTGCTCTGGTCCGATGAAACCAAAATCGAACTTTTTGGCCACAATGCAAAATGATATGTTTGGCATAAAAGCAACACAGCTCATCACCCTCAACACACCATCCCCACTGTCAAACATGGTGGTGGCAGCATCATGGTTTGGGCCTGCTTTTCTTCAGCAGGGACAGGGAAGATGGTTAAAATTGAGGGGAAGATGGATGCAGCCAAATACAGGACCATTCTGGATGAAAACCTGTTGGAGTCTGCAAAAGACCTGAGACCGGGACGGAGATTTATCTTCCAACAAGACAATGATCCCAAACATACAGCAAAATCTACAAAGGAATGGTTCACGAATAAACTTATCCAGGTGTTAGCATGGTCAAGTCAAAGTCCAGACCTGAATCCAATCGAGAATCTGTGAAAAGAGCTGAAAACTGCTGTTCACAAACACTCTCCATCCAACCTCACTGAGCTCGAGCTGTTTTGCAAGGAAAAATGGGCAAGAATTTCAGCCTCTCGATGTGCAAAACTGATAGAGACATACCCCAAGCGACTTGCAGCTGTAATCGCAGCAAAAGGTGGCTCTACAAAGTATTAACGCAAGGGGGCCGAATAATTTTGCACGCCCCACTTTTCATTTTTTTCTTAGTTAAAAAAGTTTCAAAAATCCAATAGATTTCGTTCCACTTCACAATTGTGTCCCACTTGTTGGTGATTCTTCACAAAAAAATTAAATTTTATATCTTTATGTTTGAAGCCTGAAATGTGGCAAAAGGATGAAAAGTTCAAGGGGGCCGAATACTTTCGCAAGGCACTATATATGTCATTGATGTTATGTTATATAACAGAAAGTTGACTACAGTAGAATCAGCAACTTGGCATCAGCAAATCATGATTGTAGGTATGCACATGGACTCCTGAATTATTAATCGGACATCTCCTTCCACACATCCATTATCAAAGCCAATTAGGGCTGGGTATTGTCACTTCTTTGTACAAGTTTTGACCAAAAACCATACATTTGACAACCTTACGCTAGTGTCATTGGTTGAAACTGTATTACTCATTCTTTTGAACTAAATTATGTATTATGCCCCATACACACGATCATTTTTTATGCCATTTTTTAAACCAACGTTTTTCTTGTCATTTTTTTTCATGTTTCCTCTCAAGCCTGTCTTGCGTACACACGATCATTAAAAAAAACGCTTGAGCAAAGCGCAGTGACGTACAGCACGTACGACGGCACTATAAAGGGGAAATTCCGTTCGAATGGCGCCACCCTTCATGTTAGTAAAGTTTGTTGAGCAACGATTCGCGCTTTTCAGCCTCGTGCTTTTCAGTCCGTTACTGCGTGACGAATGTGCTATCTCCATTACGAACGCTAGTTTTACCAGAACAAGCGCTCCCGTCTCATACTTGATTCTGAGCATGCGCGTTTTTTTTCACGTCGTTAAAGCATACACACTATCGTTTTTCACGTCGTTAAAAAAAACGACATGAAAAACTACGTGAAAAAAGAGAGCATGTTCGAAATTTTTAATGACCGTTTTTCACGTCGTTAAAAATGATCTGGAGCATACACACGATCATTTTTAATGGCAATTTTTAAAAATTGCATTTTTAACGGCATGAAAAACAATCATGTGTATGGGGCATTACTGTTCTGAAAGTTCATGCCACATTTAAAAACATTTAAAAAAAATTAACATCACACTGTTCTAAATACCCTGACCTGCACATCCATCACATTTCTACAGAGCAGTTACTTTGTTAAATACTTTTACTTCAATGTTGGGTATTACCTCCTTCCCAACTGCAATCTGTAGATTAATGTACCTTTGCACAATGCCCAGTGTAGGGGTTACATTCATTTACATTTTCACTTTAACAGCTTGTACCTGGCTGACAGCTTTCCAACTGGGCTTTCACTGATGGTCTGGTCCCCACTGATGATTGAAACAAATCAGCATATTTTCCAATCATGTGTTCATCAGTTAGTGTTAGTTATGGTTTTCTTTGTAAACAGCGGTCACTGATTCTCTATACACAACAAAAAATATATTTAAAAGGAGACTAAAAATAATAATTTTATGTCCTTTAAAAACAGGTAGGCTGATTTGTCTTAGAGTTATTCCAAGTTACCCGATGCATACTGACACTGCTAAACATGGTCTGGACATATAGGCATCATTGCCCTTTGGTCAAATAAACCAATAAAACCCCTGCACTACAATTTACAGCAAATACTATTCTGGGTTTATCTTGGCTGCAGTTACTTTAATTAGCTTGATCATTTACTAATTAAATGGAAACAATTATATTGTGTTACATTCTTATATAAATTGGGTATTAAGTGATGTAACAACTTCAGGCAATGTATGTGATAATTTTGTATTCTTAGGCACTTGATCAAGTTATTATTGGAAGTTCCTGTTATTGTGCAACGAGTCTGCTGCAATAAATAATTAAAAACCAAGTAGTTCCACACAATATTTTTATCATCCTTTTTCTACATCTTTCTGATTCATTATTTGTGTGCACATTTTTTTTGTTGCATGACAATGTATGCAAAAACCATCAAATTTCCCACTCAAAGTAGTATGTTCTCTCCTTTCCGTACCACTGATTGCACCCACTATAGCAGTGATGGTGAACCTTGGCACCCCATATGTTTTGGAACTACATTTCCCATGATGCTCAACTACACTGCAGAGTGCATGAGCATCATGGGAAATGTAGTTCCAAAACTTTGGAGGTGCCAAGGTTCGCCATCACTGCACTATGGTCTAATTATTGTTAGTGTGCTAATTTTGACAAAATTAAGTGGCTTCTAATGTTTAAAAAGAACCTGATCTAAAATGTTTTTAAGGTGCTAATGTTCAATAACCTGTGTTAGTCTAATCAATCCCAGGTCAAGGCTATACATAGAAACTCAACTTCTATCCAAATCAAAAGTAAGCCTAGCCCCATCATTACCATAAGTCACACCCCTCTTTTTCAGCTGTTAAACAGCAGAGTTTCTACTGCTATCACAGTAGGCATGGCTTGTGCTGTGAAGCATATACAAATATTTAATAATTTAAAATCATTGTCCAACTTTCAATCTTTGGTATGTTTTATCAGCAAGGATACATTTAAAATATATATTTATAATTTAGCATTTTAACTTGTGTTAAGTTATATCTTATCCCAACATTTCATATTCCTGATATGTGTCTGTTGTACCTTGTACTTGTGTTAAAGTATCATGTTCTCTTTGTATTGCTACCTGATGTTCCTGCCAGTCTCCCTGCTTTCCTATTTCAAACTGACCACCCTAGATATGAGAGCACATCCATTACAGCAGGGTCAGTTTTCTGTCTGTGGTGGCAGAACAGCCTGCCTGTCCTCCAATAGCCAAGGCTTGTGCTGACCCCCCCCCTGCACAGCTAATCTCTGGAAAGATTAGTGTACAGCTGTTTCTTCATCCCACCACACAACCGAGAACAGATTATGTGATCACTCTAAAAATAAAAATAAATAGTTTGCCTTTCATTTCTATTTTAAACTGATCGGGCTGTCTTGTAAGGTAAGGGTTCACATATACTTTAACAGTGTGTTTTATTCTGTACTAAATTTAGCAACAATGCCTAAAGACTATCTATACCCCAAACAAAATGTAATACTGTATATTGAAGTTTACTAGTCCTTAGATGTGGTGGTTGCATTCGTTTAAAATTTTTACCTTTTTTTCTTTTTTATACTACAGGAGATTGTTAGCACATTAGTTTAGTACCTGGACTATCATAACATTCTCTCATAGTATCTTAGGTGTCACAGAGACTTAGTTAGACTCTTCAGTTGACTTTATTAACAGGCCCTCAACTGTTGACATCATTGCCCGCTGAAGAAAATTCCTATCTGACACACATCAGCAGCTCTCTTCCTTTTTGCTGATCATGTTCATAGGCAAAATGCTAAGAACAGATTAATTATTTCGAAATTCTTATAGAGTTTAAATTTTTGCCATGTTGCCTTAATATATAAAAATTATACTTGGTTAGGAAATCTAGACAGACAGCTACAGTACAAATGTTTAGGATGTTTCTTTTTCCATTAGCCTCAGTTGTGCTACTGGATTTTCAAGAAAGCTAATTGTTGGCTTTAAACATGTTAAACAGTGGATGTTGAACAGTTGCATGTAAATAAATATTTATCCCATATTGATATGCTACATGTTGTTTCTGTTTTAGAGATCCAAATCAGCCTGTACCACAAGACACAAAATTTATCCACACAAAGCCAAATCGCTTTGAAGAAGTTGCATGGACTAGATATTCACAAAAAGACCAATTATACCTCCACATTGGATTAAAACCCAGAGTTAAAGAGCATTATAGGGCTAATAAAGTTAATCTTTGGCTAGAGCTGGTTCCACATCTTCATGTTATTAATGATCTCACTACAACAAAAGGGCCATCTACAGACATCACTTCTACACAAACAAGGAAACCTCCTTTGCCTGTAACCTCAGCTATTCCAACAATAAATGAAGATACATTTAAGCAACAGCCTAGTCCATTTTCATTGGAAAGAGACTATTCTACTGAATTGAGTGTCACTATTGCTGTTGGGGCATCTCTGCTGTTTCTCAACATCTTAGCTTTTGCAGCACTATATTACAAAAAGGACAAAAGGAGACACGATGTGCATAGGAGATGTAGCCCTCAACGCAATACTACGAATGACATAGCCCATGCACAAGAAGAGGAAATTATGTCTCTTCAAATGAAGCACACAGACTTGGACCATGAATGTGAATCTATCCATCCTCATGAGGTTGTCCTCAGAAATGCCTGCCCTCCGGATTACACTTTAGCAATGAGAAGGTCCCCAGATGATATTCCATTAATGACCCCCAATACTATAACAATGATCCCTAACACCATACCAGGGATTCAACCTATACATGCCTTTAATACTTTTACTACGGGACAAAATAACACACTTCCCCATCCCCATCCACATCCACATCCGCATCCACATTCACATTCTACAACCAGAGTATAGCCAGACTAGATGGAAAACAGACTTTATTTTTGATGTATTACAGTAGTTGACCTTACTGGGAATTTCTTGGATTTTCAAACTTGCAAGACTTATGCTATTTAAACGTTGAAAATTACAATGTGCATACTGCATATACATATCAAAAAACTTTTTGGATTTTTGAAAAAAAAAATGTAAATATTCAAAGTGGACAAAAGCAACGATTGAAACAATTGTTGTCAATATTTCCTGTTTTTTAATTCATGTTCAACTTTTTTTTTCTTCTTTTTTTTTTTTCTTTATTTTTTAGGATTTATGTTACAAATTGGCTTTAGGCATGTGCTTCACAAAAAGAGAGGACAAAGACTTCAAATGTATTTATATGCACAAGGGACTCACTCATGGAATGTCTGATCTTTTTCACCTTTTTTATTTTAAAACTGTTTTACTGTGTAGATCATATATAAGTGCACAAAGCACCGATGCTGTTAAGGCCTTAATTTGGCCCCATTCTATTAACTGCCAATTGAGCAAAGAGTTTTAAGTCCTGGCAGGTACAATATTATCACTTAAGTGCTGTCACTATCAAATGTGGGAATAAAGGAAACAATATTTTTAGCACGAAGTGCATGATAATTTGTATGCTTGGTGGCTGCGCTGCTGATTAAGCCACAATTAAAGTTGTTCTCATCACATTAAAGTTTTTATACCAGCTAACTACATCGATTGGCAAACCTCAGGATGATTTTTAGAGGGAGGGATAAGTAATTGAAACTCAGTAATTCAATGTATTGTCCTCGGCATTGAGCTAGAACTGAAAGGTACATTGCAAGTTAAAAATGGAAGTGAAAAACTGGTGCGAAATCCCAAAGGATATGTGTATTTAAATTTTTACTATAGATTGTGCTAATTCTAAACAATTTCTAGAAAACAGGTTCAGTTTCATTTAGTATAGTTGACATATGATGTTGGTAAGTAACAATGTGTCCAAAGAAAAATTTGAGTTATTTTCCCACTACTGAAATTTTTAAAATATTTTTTTTTCATGATGCATGTCCACAAGTGTTCAAAATGAATTTTATTCTACATCACTGTAAATTTATTTATATATTGATGTTACCTCACAGCAGTATTATCAGTAAAATGTATACATATGTAGATACAAAGAATACACTATAATGAAGGGTGCCAACAGGATTTATAAACCCAGTTCTGGGTCTGTAATTTTATACTAATACTATCCAGTCACAAAAGTATTAATTTCCCTATTGTTTATCAGGAAAATATTTATCACAGTCTTTTCAAGGTGTTTGTATATGTAACAGATGTACATTTATATGGAAAATGATAAAGGTGGAGTTAAGAGCACATCACTAAGAAATACTTTTCTCTCTTACCTGTATATTTCTAATAGAAAACAGTTAATGCGCTTTTTCTTTTTTCCCTTATTATTTTATTTTCCTTTTTTTTTTACATTTTTCAAAATTATTAGTAATTTTGATAGTTTGTAAGATAATGCAAATACGTTTCTCTGACAAACTAACTGCAGTAACTTTCTTTTCAGTTACTCTTTTTCAAGAATAAAAGCTTATTACACACAGAAATTGTAATTACTTAATGAAAATTACTTTGTACTTCTTGACTAGCATACTGGTCACTGAGTGAAATAAAAATAATCTGGATAACCAATATTATTCCAATGCTGAAAAGATGACTTTGCTCATTAAAGAGCCGATTTGTTGACTATTGTTTTGTCATTTGTTTACAGTTTAGTGCCAAATATACCTTAAGAAATGAATAATATCACATGATATGTAGTTGTTTTCCTTATATATTCCTAATATATTCACAAGGTCCATACAAACTATTTGATTTCTGTTTAACCACAAAATCTGCAAACGAATATGGAAAATCACTGATGGGTTCTAAAACAAAAATAAAAGGCAAAAGGTAAAAGTAGGTTGCTTCTTCTAACACATAAGCTTATATTTTTAGAAGAAAAACATTTGTATCTTTTGTTTGTTTAATTAGAAAAAAACTAACTTGGCAATGTGTGAGCTTTCTGGTACATGTCATATTGCCAGAATCCAGAAAGTACTCAGGTGGGGTTCGTTTACTAAAGTATTTGATGTTGTTTGCTTAGCAACATAAATGCTAATTTAGCTCAGTAAATCCAGGGAAGCTGCGTTCAGTTTTGTATACAATGGGCTCCATTCACTGAACAAGATTGTATGCGGTACATAGATGTCTGGACACATTTTTCCTAAAAAACGCATGCAATCCTGCAACTATCATTCACTATACCGTTTTGTGGTATTTACAGCATAACGCTCAAAACTGTTAGCAAATACTGCATGAAAGGGGTTAAAGTCAATTCACAGAAGGAAATAAATAAATAAATGAATGTGGTAATTAAGTAGTGGTCCAGGCATGCGGTATTTAAGGAATGTAAAAATAGCCAATTTTCAGTAGTCTCTGCCTTTTTGGATCAGTTCTCTCAACAGTAATGCATAGATACCTAAATATGGAAATAATTGGAGTTGATTTACTTAACTACTTCTCACCCGGCCAATGTACATAAACGGTCGGGTGGGAGCTTCACCTTTCTGAGTGGATGTACCCAATTCCATAATGGCTGTGATTGCAGAACACAGCCAAGACAGGATCGGCATATGGGTGCTGTGATTGGCCTTCCCGATCATGTGACAGCTGTGTCCAGTCACAGCCTTCACAGTGTAAACATAGACAGGTGTCTCTGTGTCAGTTCTCCCTGCTGAGATCAGTTAGAGCTCAGTGCCGTGGGGGGGGGGGGGATTCTGCAACCTCTGTGACAGATTTGTGTGATGATTTTACACAGTACATCAATCACCCTGTCCCTATAAACATCTGCCACAGTGCCCCCATAAACATCTGTACCAGTGCACAAAACATCTGTTACAGTGCCCCATCTCATATGTACCAGTGTACAAAACATCTGTCAGTGTCCCATAACATCTGTACCAGTGCACAAAACATCTGTCGGTGTCCTGTCACATTTGTAAAAGTGCACAAAACATCTGTCACAGTACCCCGTCACATCTGTACCAGTGCACAAAACATCTCTCACAGTGCCCCATCACACATGTACCAGTGCACAAAACATCTGTCACAGTGGCCCCATGAATATCTGTATCAGTGCAAAAAACATCTGCATTAGTGTTCCATTGTGACATCAACATCTGTCAGTGTCCGCCGGTGGATGATTAGCATCTGTCATAGTGTACAAGTGCACAAAAATATCTGTTAGTGTACCAGTGTCCCACCAATAAATGTGAGGTATTGCCGCAAACGTCAGAGCGAGAGCAAAAATTCTAGCACCAGACCACCTGTGTAACTCTAAACTGGTAACCAATAAAGGCTTATAAAGTGTTGCTTAAGGAGATTTTTAAATACCGAAGTTTGGCGCCATTTCACAAACGTGCACAATTTTAAAGCATGACATGTTTGGTATCTATTTACCCAGTGCAACACCATATTTTATAAAAAAATCGGGTATTATATTGTCTCTGTGTGCATTGAAATTCATTAAAATGTATTTATGCATTGGGTATAAAAAATAGTGTTGAGCTGTTTTGTGTGACTTAAATGGTCAAATGCAAATGCATAAGGTGCCGTGCGTATTGTGCTACGTAATGGCAAAACAATATTGCCAGAGGATCTAAAACCCTTAAGCCCTGTACACACGATAGGTTTTACTGATGAAAACAGTCCGATGGACTTTTTTCATCGGACAAACCGATCGTGTATGGGCCCCATCGGTCTTTTTTCCATCGGTGTTAAAAAATAGAACATGATAAATATAAAGTGAAAAAACTGCGCTAAACCCAAAGGTAAAAGCTGCTAACACTCAAACAAAGTGATAAGACAAAATGATAACAAATAGTGCAGCGCTATAAAGTGAAAAAATTGCTATAGCAATTTTTTCACTTAATAGCGCTGCACTATTTGTTATCAAAAAAAAGAACATGTTTTAAATTCATCCAATGGAAAAAAAAAAAACGATAGCAAATTACTATCGTCTGTGGGGAACTCCATCAGATAAAAAACCCACACATGCTCAGAAGCATAGAACTTAATTTTTCTTGGCTCGTCGGAGTGTTTTACGTCACAGCGTTTGGGACGATAGTTTTTTTGACTGATGGTGTGTAGGCAAGACTGATGGAAATCAGCTTCATCGGATTTCCGATGGAAAAATCCATTGGTTTAAAATCCATAGGAAATCCGATCGTGTGTACAGGGCTTTTAGTGTACTAGCAGTACTAAAAAAGATTTATATTGCACAGGTACTGAAGCAAGGGTAAATTGCAAACAAAAAATACGGAAACAATGGTGAAGTGCAAAACAGTAAATGCTGAAGCAATGGTAAATTGCAAAGTGCAAGATATGTGACAATCAACAGGATAGTGCCAAAAACAGTCCAAACCTTAGTATACTGACAGTTCTAAAAAGGTATCTTACACAGATAAATGCCAAAGCGATGATATAATGCGATAAAATAAATAGATACTGAACTAATGGTAAAGTGGGGATGTGCAAACGTGTGACCATCAAAATGGATATTTGCCAGAAATCTGAGGTTAAACATAAACTGGCAGTGCAAGGTAAAAGCTCATTAGCACAAAATATAATATTGAAAATAAATAAAATCCAAAGCTGTGAACGTGCAGAAACACACAATGTGGTATGGTTGAAATTAAGTCCAAAGATGAGCAATCACACATAAGGTGATAAGTGTTGGTTTAAGTGCTGAGTGGTGATTCTTCAGTAAATTCAACTGTTGTGAGTGAACAACTCTCCACTTAGGTGAAAAAGTGGCCCCTTACCTCACTGCTGTGAGGTTACAGCATATGTATAAACCCGATAGGGATCCAGCCTGGAGCTGTCTGGATGGCTTCTTGGGAGATGTGGGTATGATGCCTGGATATAGGGAACCGGTCACTTGTCCTTACAGTGTGGAGTCTCCAAAATGCTGTGCATGTATTGTGGCAACAAAGGGGGGGGGGTAGGTAAAGGAATCCCAAGATTGTGTAGTAATTTCAAACAATAATGGAGTTTTATTATAAATAGACAATCAGGTATGTACTCACATTTTAAAATTAGTATAAGAGCAAATCAAAACACAAGCACCGAGATCGTCTGCATCACTTCCGATGCCTGTAACATATGTGTCGTCGATACGCGTATCGTCATTGACCACATGACTTCATCAGGGGATAAGAAACAGGCATGGAAGTAGTCCTTATATTGGTGAATGGCAATTCTAATTATGGTGGCCATTTTCCCGTAGTCTAATCACAGGAAATGTTCGGCGCCCATTTTGCTGGGGATAAGTGCAGCGCTGATTGCGGCCATTTTATTGGTGGTGTGGCATGGTTTGATAAGCTCGATAGTTCCCGATGTAAACAAAGTAAAAGAGGATGAAAACGAGCAGACTGATTTGGTGGCAGTGGCTGAATAGATGAAATAGGATATTATATTACAATTATTATACAACTTAACAGTGTAATTGGCAATGGAATGAGTATATGTCCATGCTGGTATAATAAGTAAAAATGAATGAAAGTATTTAATGATAAAATTACATATAGCAGCGTTTGGGTTAAAAGGGGCTAAAAAAGTATATATATGAAGATAATGTAAGAAATATATTTAAAAGATCCGAATAAGAAAAGCGTAAAAAACATGTTATGCTACCGGAAATGACACGGGCAATTATAACAACAAAGTAGCATACAAGAATAAATTAATATAAAAAGCATGTAGGTGAGCAGGAAAGTGAGGTGAGAATATATGGAATAGCTAAAAAGTGGCCAAACCTAAAAAAAAAAAAATCACTGAGGAGTTAATTAAATCGAATTTCACATTTAGGCTGAGGCACAAAAGTGTCCAAAGTAAATA
Organism: Rana muscosa; assembly: GCA_029206835.1. NCBI lineage: Eukaryota > Metazoa > Chordata > Amphibia > Anura > Ranidae > Rana > Rana muscosa. Next base: position 588,895,323 of record CM055121.1, read on the forward strand.
TCCATTTGGATTCTAGTTGACGTAATATCCTCACTTTGTGTCCTCCTCTCCAATGTCTAGTGTAGGGCTCTATCCCCCAAAACTTCAAGTGGGTGGGATCTTTGTTATGGTTAGGGATGAGCCGAACACCCCCCGTTTCGGTTCGCACCAGAACCGGCAAACGGACCGAAAGTTCGCGCAAACTTTAGAACCCTATTAAATACAATGGACGCGAACGTTCAAAATCTAAAGTGCTAATTATAACGGCTAATATGCATGTTATTGTCCTAAAAAAGGTTTAGGGACCCGGGTCCTGCCACACGGGACATGTATCAATGCAAAAATAAGTTTTAAAAACGGTCCTTTTATTTGGGAGCAGTGATTTTAATGATGCATAAATTGAAAAAAAAAAAAGTGAAATATTCCTTTAAATATCGTACCTGGGGGGTGTCTAAAGTATGCCTGTGAAGTGGCACGTGTTTCCCGTGTTTAGAACTGTCCCTGCACAAAATGACATTTCTAAAGGAAAAAAAGCCATTTAAAACTGCTTGCGGCTTTAATGTAATGTCTGGTCCCGGCAATATGGATGAAAATCATTGAGAAAAATGGCATGGCTACCCCATCACTCCCCCCCCCACCCTACCCCAGCCCATTACCAGCCCCTTTGGGTCTTGTATGGATATTAAGGGGAACTCCGCACCCAAAATAAAAGAAGGCCCTATATACTCTGAACAGCAGTATACAGGCGGTGCAAACAAGACACGGACTGTAGGTTTGTTCTTAAGTAGAATCTGTTTGTAATTTGGAACAGGTACATTTTTTCAGTGTAGCTCTAGCCAAAAAATCAATTTTTAAGCTTTTTGGAGTACATAGGGAAGGGTTATCACCCCTGTAACATTTGTTTTGCTGTCTGTGCACCTGTTCAGAACATTTCATCTCACTTTCCGTCCCAATGACAAATGTTTTTGGAAAATTTGTTTTTTTTTATTGAAACAAGGATTGGTGATAAAGCATCAGTAGAAAGGAGACACCTTTTTTCCCATATTAACTCTTACAGGAGAGAATTTCCCTTCCTAGTGGTAGATTTCCTCTCACTTCCTGTTGTCTCCTTCCGTTTGCAAGTAGGAGTCGTTTGTAAGTTGGATGTTTGAAAGTAGGGGCCTGCTGTATATACTCTGCAGAAATTTGCCCCTTAGGTGTTGGTGTTGCCACAACACTGTAAGCCCTCACAGTTACTCTTGGTGGGCGCTGGAACGCCCTGCTGTCAACTATTATATCAGGAATTGTAATTACATGCCATTGTTGAACAGTGGTAGGAAAAATTGGGCCTTTGGTGGTGGTGCTGGTGCCACAACACTGTAAGCCCTCACAGTTACTCTTGGTGGGCGCATGAATGGGCCCTGCTGTGAATTATTAGATCAAGAATTGTAATTGCATGCCCCTGTTGAACAGGGGCTGAAAAATTGGGCCTTTGGTGGTGGTGGTGGTGCTGGTGCCACAAGACTGTAAGTCCTCACAGTTACTCTTGGTGGGTACAGGAATGGGCCCAGCTGTGAAATATTAGATCAAAAATTGTTATTACATGCCCCTGGTGCTGGTGCCACAACACTGCAACCCCTCACAGATACTGTACTTAGAGCGCAGCAATGAACCCTTTTGCAAAGTATTAGATCAAGAATTGTAAATACATGCCCCTGTTAAACAGGGGCAGAAAAATTGGGCCTTAGACACTGGTGCCAAAACACTGCAACCCCTCACAGATACTGTACTTGGAGCGCAGCAATGAGCCCTGCTGCAAAGCATTGCATAAAAAATTGTAAATACACGCCCCTGTCAAACAGGGGATGAAAAATTGGGCCTTAGGCACTGGTGCTGGTGCCACGACACTGCAACCTCTCCCAGATACCCTAGCTGGAGTGCAGGAATGAGCCCTGCTGCAAAGCATTGCATCAAAAACTGTAATTACATGCCCCTGTTATTTTTTTATTATTTTATATTTTTTATTTTTTAATATATTTTTTATTTTTTTATTTATTTTCTTTGGCACAATCTTTTTTGTTCGAGCGCTGAAAAATTGGGCCTTAGCCACTGGTGGCGGCACCCAGAACCAAAAATGTTCTTCCAAGCTATCAGCAGGATCATTGAGGAGGAAGAGGATAGTCAGTCAACATAACAGGACAGTCACTCAGCATCAGCATAGGCAGTCTTGAAGGTATGTGACATTTAAAAAAAAAAAAATTGGTTACATCAGCTTCAGGTGCTTGGTAGCTGGTGGTGATCCAAGACTGATTCATCTTTATGAAGGTCAGTCGATCAACCGAGTCGGTAGACAAGCACACCCTGTGATCAGTTACAAAGCCTCCAACAGCACTGAATGTGCGTTCCGAAAGAACGCTGGATGCAGGACAGGCCAGTAACTCAATTGCATACTGTGCAAGCTCTGGCCAGTGATCCATCCTCAAGACCCAGTAAGCCAGAGGATTTTCGATGGGAAAGGTGTCCAAGTCTGACCTTGCCCCTAGGTATTCCTGGACCATGTAAATCAGACGCTGGCGATGGTTGCTGGAACCGATCATACCTTGGAGCTGCGGACTAAAAAATTGTCTGAACGCATCGGTCAGACGGCCACCTTCTCCACCACTTCTTCTGTGACTGACCGAAGCCTCAGCAACTCGTTGTCCAGGACCAGGAGTTGTAACCTCCCAGTCTCTGGGAACACGTTGCACAGACCTTTCTGCAAGGCCTCCCGGAGATGTCTCATTCTCTGCTCCCTCTGTGATGGTAAGATAAGGTCCGCAACCTTACCCTTGTACCGTGGATCAAGGAGAGTGGCCAGCCAATAATGGTCCCTCTACTTGATCCGAAGAATACGAGGATCCTTCCGCAGGCTTTGCAGGATCAGGGAGGCCATGCAGCATAGGTTAGCTGAGGCATTCGGTCCAGAATCCTCTGGGTCACTAAGGACGACATGATCCGCAGCCACCTCCTCCCAGCCACGTACAAGTCCACGTGTTTCTTGGGACTGTAAATCATCCCTAAAAGACTGCTTCTGCTGATGCTGAGTGCCAGGCTCCATCTCCATGCTGACACAATCCTCCTCCTCCTCCTCCTCTTCCTGTGTGATGGGTGGGACAGAAGGAACACTGTCTGGATAAAGGGGGCCTTGAGAGGCAAGGAACTCCTCGTCCTGCCTCTGTTCTGCCTCAAGTGCCCTGTCCATTATTCCACGCAGCATATGCTCCAACAGGTGGACAAGAGGTACAGTGTCACTGATGCATGCACTGTCACTGCTCACCATCCTCGTGGCCTCCTCAAATGGTGCCAGGACAGTGCATGCATCCCTGATCATGCCCCACTGGCGTGGTGAAAAAAACCGAGCTCCCCTGACCCTGTCCTGGTGCCATAGTCGCACAGGTACTCATTGATGGCCCTCTGCTGCGTGTGAAGCCGCTGCAGCATGGCCAACGTTGAGTTCCACCTGGTGGGCATGTCACATATAAGGCGGTTCTTGGGCAGGTTCAACTCCTTCTGCAGCTCAGCCAGCCGAGCACTGGCATTATATGATCGGCGGAAATGCACACAGACTTTCCTGGCCTGCTTCAGGACATCCTGTAAGCCCGGGTACCTGGCCAAGAACCGCTGCACCACCAGGTTAAGGACGTGAGCCACACAGGGCACATGGGTCAGTTGTCCCTGTCGGAGGGCAGAGAGGAGGTTGGTGCCATTGTCGCAAACCACCATTCCTGGCTTAAGCTGGCGTGGCGTCAACCATCTCTCGGCCTGTCCCTGCAGAGCTGACAGAACCTCTGCCCCAGTGTGGCTCCTGTCCCCCAAACACGGCCAGCGCAAGCACGGCATGGCATCTTTTTGCCTGCGTACTTGCTTAGCCCCTTGAACGCATACGGAGCACCGCTGGTTCAGAGGACAAAGCACAGGAAGAGGCCATGGAGGAAGAAGAAAAGGAGGGGGTGGAGGAGAGAGGTGTGTCACAACCAGTAGTAGCATTTTGGAGGCGTGGTGGCGGAACAACCTCCAACACTACTGCAACTTGTCCTGCATCCTTCCCAGCTGCCAAAAGAGTGACCCAATGGGCCGTGAAAGATAGGTAACGTCCCTGTCCATGCCTGCTGGACCATGAGTCAGCGGTAATATGAACCTTACCGCTGATCGCCCTGTCCAGCGAGGCATGGACATTGCCTTCCACATGCCGGTAGAGAGCCGGAATCGTCTTCCGTGAGAAAAAGTGGCGTTTGGGAACCTGCCACTGAGGAACCGCACATTGCACAAACTCACGGAAGGGGGCTGAGTCTACCAACTGAAAAGGCAGCAGTTTAAGTGCTAGCAATTTAGCCAAGCTAGCATTCAACTGCTAGGAATGTGGATGGCTGGGAGTGAACTTCTTTCGACAGTCCAGCAGCTGGGGCAGGGAAATTTGCCTGCTACAATCGGACGTTGGTGTACTGCTAGCAGAGTGCCCGCAACTACTTGGCTGTGACACACCTAATTCTACACCTTCATTCCTCTCAGTACAGGTGTCAGAGAGGACTGAAGGTATAGTGGGGTTGAAGATCCCAGCTGATGAGGAGCAAGGAGAGGTTCGCTTTGTTCTTTGGTGTGGGTCTTTAAGGTACGCTTGCCAACGAGCTGCATGGCAGGTCAACATATGTCTGGTCAAGCATGTGGTGCCCAAGCGGCTGATGTTTTGGCCACGCGAGATATGCTTGAGACATATGTTGCAAATAGCAGTGGTGCAATCTGATGCACTCGACTCAAAAAATGCCCACACCAAAGAACTTTTGGAATAACACGCAGAGGCAGCACCCTGCACAGGCAGAGCTCTGCGGTGTGATTCAGTCGGTGTGCTGCCCTTAAGCTGGCCCCCGGAGGGCATCCTGCCTCGTTGAAGATGTGCCTCCTCCTCCTCCTCTCTCCTATCAGGCACCAATGTGGACTCAGTGACCTCATCATCCCCTCCCTCTTGATCACTGTAGCAAACCTGGCAGTATGCTGCAGCTGCTGGAACATGACTGCCAGATTGCTGTCCTTCTTGAGCATCCCCTCTCTCTGCGCTCACGCTACTGCCTTCCTCTAGCTGGGTATCATCATCAGAGCCTTCAAAACACTGGGCATCCTCCTTGAGCATGTACCCAACACTGTGCTCAAACAGTTCGGAGGACTCCTCAGGAGGACGTGGTGGGTCTAGGGAAGGAGTGACTGATGAAATTGATACAAGGGAAGAGGACACGTTGGCAGCTGCTTTGCCAGTACCCTGAGCCTGGGTGAGAGAGGATGAGGAGGATGAGGAGGGCTTGGTCATCCACTCTACCAAGTCTTTGGCATGATGCGGCTCAACATGTCCAGCTGCCGAAAATAAGGACAAGCGCGTCCCATGGCCACGTGCTGCTGACGATGCACCGCATCCACGAACAGCACTGTTGCCCCTAGACACAGAGCCTGCTTGCCCTCTTTTATTGGCTCGTGACTGTCTGCCTCTCCTTGATGGCCTTCCAGACATACTAATGGAATGCAGGGAGATGGGAAAACCTCCAATAAGGGGTAGCTTCAGGTGTATACTGTGCAGGAGGCACCTACACCCACTGTAACTGCTGAAGATGCATGTCTGTGTTACATAACAGAACAACACCAGCAATAAGGGGTAGTTTCAGGTGTATACTGTGCAGGAGGCACACTACACCCACTGTAACTGCTTGCAGATGCTTGTGTTACACAACAGAACAACACCAGTAATAATGGGTAGCTTCAGGTGTATACTGTGCAGAAGGCACACTACACCGTAACTGCTTGCAGATGCTTGTGTTACACAACAGAACAACACCAACAATAAGGGGTAGCTTCAGGTGTATACTGTGCAAGAGGCACACTACACCGTAACTGCTTGCAGATGCCTGTTACACAACAGAACAACACCAGCAATAAGGGGTAGCTTCAGGTGTATACTGTGCAGGAGGCACCTACACCCACTGTAACTGCTGCAGATGCCTGTCTGTGTTACACAACAGAACAACACCAGCATTAAGGGGTAGCTTCAGGTGTATACTGTGCAGGAGGCACCTACACCCACTGTAACTGCTGCAGATGCCTGCCTGTGTTACACAACAGAACAACACCAGCAATGAGGGGTAGCTTCAGGTGTATACTGTGCAGGAGGCACACTACACCCACTGTAACTGCTGCAGGTTAACAAGCAAAGATGACACTGACACTGTCCCTGCCTATCCTGCTCTCTCCCTGCACGCCAACACACTGTAACTGCGCTAGGTTTTGCAAAGATGACACTGACACTGTCCCTGCCTATCCTGCTCTCTCCCTGCATGCCAACACACTGTAACTGCGCTAGGTTTTGCAAAGATGACACTGTCCCTGCCTATCCTGCTCAATCCCTGCACGCCAACACACTACACAAGGCCACTGCGCTGGCGGCTTTATATAGTGTGGGGCGTGTACTAAACCCCCTGAGCTATAATTGGCCACAGGCATCCTGCCTGTGGCCAATTATGGCTCTCCTCGCTGCCGGCGCTGTGATTGGCCAAGCATGCGGGTCACAGTGCATGCTTGGCCAATCATCAGCCAGCAATGCACTGCGATGGCGCAGTGCATTGTGGCCCGTTTGCGCCACACGAATTTGGCGCGAACGGCCCACAAAGTTCTGGTTTCGCCGAACAGGCGAACAGCCAATGTTCGAGTCGAACGCATGGCGAACAGCCAATGTTCGATTCGAACAGGCGTTCGACTCGAACTGCGAGCTCATCCCTAGTTATGGTGTAGTAAGAAATGTTTTGAGACGTTATGTTTTTCAAAGCCATTTATAATGTTCTGTACATGTTCTTTTATTCTAATCTTTAGAGGTCTCTTGGTACGCCCTACATATTGCAGTCCACAACTACATTCTAGCATGTAAACTGCTCCCTCCGTATTGCGACAATAATTCTTTCACATCATATGTATTACCAGTACTGTGTAAAATTGCATTAGAAAAACTGCTGCGCAAATACCGGTTTTCTCGGCAAGAAAACTCTCCCGGCAGTTTTCTTGTCGTTTTTTGACGAGAAAACCGGTCGTGTGTACACGGCCTCACTCTTCATCATGCTCACTCTCCCCCTTGTGCAAATATACTCTTACCAGAATTACCCTTCCATCTCAGGGCTATGCAGGAGACACTTCAAAACACTCTCTCCCATTATTCTTCATGGCCAGATAATCTCTTACGGTTTATTTGCAGTGTTTACATAAAATTATAAAAAGGCAAAGACAAAAATTGTCCAATACAATTCAAAGAGATCCCATTTATTCATATATGCTGAAACTACATGTAAATACTAGTATCCAAGATGGTGGATTAGGGACTTCTGATTCTGGACATGCATCTTTCATCACTTGTGAGCGACACGTTTCATCAATGGACCTTGAAAATATTTTACCTGGTTAAAAAGACATTTAAAATGTTTACTTTATAGCACAATATATATATATATATGTATATATATATATATATATATATATATATATATATATAAAAAGATAAAGTACAAAAAACTATATATTCATGTTAAAAGGATGAAACAGGCCTGTCATTCTACACCTAGGAGTCTCCGTGGTGTGTTAAAGGTACTCTGCCACCAGATAGTATTTTTAAGCTAAACACATGTTTCAGTAATGCAGCTTTGGTTCTTAATTTTGTCCCTTCTGGTGTCTTATTTACTGTTCTAATGGCCAAATATTCTAGTTGCTGAATGGCTTTTGTTTCCTTCCCCCGGACAATATGTCACCAGACTCTCAGTACAGCTGCCAACACAGCTTCATGAGAATTCTGTTGTCAGAGCAGAACCAGTGCAGGAGTGTGCTTCTAGAATGAAGCAGCATCAGTATGTGCAGTTTCTATCCACTACTTTGTAGGCCGAGTTGCTGTTGGTTCAGTGAGTGTGTTCCCAGCCCATGCAGTAATGCTACTGTTGGTGATACCTATGTATAGTTATAGGTGAGACAGCTCTGTGTCTGCTAGGGCCACTGACATCATGTTCATGATGGCAGTGCCCTACTGCAGAAGGAGAGCTGTTTTTAACTTATGTTCAAGGCATGCATTTCACAAGGCATTACCTGGTACCACAAACTAAAAGGGCATGATCTGGCAACAGGGTTGCTTCGAAAGCAGTACCAGGCAGCATTGTACCAATGAATATTTTAATTATGCCCACACAAGTTATTTTGTTTAATTTCAATGACGTGATAGAAAAAGTGTGTGTTGTTATTTCTTTATAATGGATAGGCATGCTGTACAAAGAACTCAGTTCATAGGGCTCTGTGGGAAAAAACAACGAAAAATCGTTTTCATATAATTCAACCACCTTCAAGTACCAGACTGCCTCCCCCATCAGCCCTAGAGTTGTAGAATGGTCCCTTGCATTAAAGTGATGTGATTTTAGGGGTACTTTTTTCCCCCAGTCTAAAATGAACTTGAGATGTGTGGGACCTATATTATTAGCAAGAGGCCAGCACAGTCATGGATTTTTACATATTTAAAGAATAAATTCACCTTCAGGAACATGTTACATGGTCTACCTGTTTTAGGATTGAGCATGTAACATGTTCCCGCTCCTGCAGTCGCTTGGGGATCTGCTGCCTCTTTCTGACAGCAGTACAGGGGGAAGTTCCCTGTACCAGCTGTCACAGTTTGAGAAGAGCATGTGCATGCAGAGTTCTGTGAATGGCTGAACTGCAAGTACCATCATCCTTTGCATTAGCTTGTTAGTTCTCAATGAACTACCATGGCGCTGTTGAGCACTGTGGTAGTTAATTGATTCTTCATGCCAGTGTAAAATTGCTTGCCCGTACGATGAACGAGCAGACAGCTCTCACTGGCAATTTTCAGGAGTCCTGCACGGCATCAGCAATCTGCTTATCTCTGGTACAATGCTTTCCAGGCTCCAAAAAAATTGTAAATTCAAATTTTTTTTTACCTGCATTTATAAAAAAAAATTAAAGATGAACATAACGTTTTCAATCCTTTCATATTCATATGAAATGTTTATTTTTGCAAATAGACATTTAATACAGGATGCACCCAAGACACTTTTTTATGTATGGAGCAGAGAGGGGTGATGAAGATGATCATTTTACTGACTTCAGAATTATTTTTTCTCTCTCAATCTGAGGCTGAGCTTATATACAATGTGCAATATTTTATATTTACTTCAAAAGACTAAAAAAAAATATGTTAAAAAATAGTATGTTTAGTCCTGAGCATAATATAGAAAACGTACTAAACAATAAAGTAAAGTGCATGTAAACCCTAACAATGAACTCTTATTTTTTCACTTTTGTTCTGCTAAATATACCGTTGGAAACATTTTCTTAGATCTATTCAATAAATGCAAAAAATACCTGTTGATTATTACAAAAATATTATAAACTGATACGTTCTTGTGCTCTCTGTCTGTGCTGTACTTGTATCAGTCACATTGTTCCCAGCTTTCTTTGTGGACTACAAGCCACCTCCTTCTTAAAGGGGTTGTAAAGTTTTTTTTTTTTTTTTTTCTAAATAGGTTCCTTTAAAGGGGTTGTAAAGGTTAGTTTTTTTTTTTCTAAATAGTTCCTTTAACCTCCCTAGCGGTAATCCCAAGTCAGGCTCGGGGTGATTTTTTTATGCTATGAGCGGTAACCCCGAGCCAGACTCGGGCTGCATCGCAGTATCCAGGTGAAGAAACTTACCTTGTTCCCTGGATCCTGTGATGTCCTCCCGCAGTGTGTGCGAGCCGTGTCTCGCTCGATCCTCACTGCCGAGTGCCAAGCTCCATTCCCTGCGACGTTGCGGCGCACGGGGGTGGAATTTGGCGCCAAATTCAAAAAAGTAAACATATAGTATACATACAGTATACTGTAATCTTACTGATTACAGTACTGTATGTAATAATTACACACCCCCTTTGTCCCTAGTGGTCTTCCCAGTGTCCTGCATGCACTTTTATATAATAAAAACTGTTCTTTCTGCCTGGAAACTGGGGATTTTCCATAGCAAACAAAAAGTGTCCCTTTATGTCAAAAGTGATTTTAGACCAGCTAAAAAACAGCGACAATAAATTACAATCACTCGCAGAATTGAGCGATAGCGATTTGTGGGGAAATTCATCATCAAACAAAAAATCGAATGACAGCGACAATTCTGCAACTGAGCAAATTTCAGTGTTTTTGATTTGATTACATTATTGAATAATTTTTATTATAATTACATTACTATTTGTTATAATTATTTATAGTTATTTATTATATTATAATTTATGATTTTGTGTTTCAAACTCTATCATACCCGGGATGTCTACTAGACTCTTGTTTGGTCAGGTTTAAGTAAGTAATTACTAAGAATTGCAGGCCTACAATACATAACACCAAATTTCCATGTAAAATAATTGTACCGCTTTTGGTACATAATTCCAGACAGAATCATATCGCCAGGGAGGTTAAGCTAGTGCATTGTTGGTTCACTTACCTTTTCCTTCGATTTCTCTTCTAAATGTTTTTTTTTCTTTGTTTTCTTTGCCTGTATTTCTCACTTCCTATTCCTCCACAGTAAGCTGTTCAGTAAGCTGTTCTGGCTGACTAAACACCACTCGGATGATGGTGTGAAGTTTACTGAGGAGAAACAGAAAGTGAGAAATTCAGACAAAGGAAAAAAATCATTTAGAAGGGAAATCGAAGGAAAAGGTAAGTGAACCAACAATTCACTAGCTTAAAGGAACCTATTTAGAAAATAAAAAACAAACCTTTACAACCCCTTTAAGCTAGTTCATTGTTGGTTCACTTACATTTTCCTTCGATTTCCCTTCTAAATGTTTTTTTTTCTTCTGAATTTCTCACTTCCTGTTTCTCCTCAGTAAGCTTGCCACCATCATCCGAGCCGTGGTTAGTCAGCCAGAACAGCTTACTGAACAGCTTACTGAGGAGGAACAGGAAGTGAGAAATTCAGACAAAGAAAAAAAAACATTTAGAAGGAAATTGAAGGAAAGAGTAAGTGAACCAACAATGCACTAGCTTAAAGGAACCTATTTAGAAAATAAAAAACGAACCTTTCCAACCCCTTTAAGTTATGATAAGAGGGGAGGTGTTCTGTGGTCCTGTCCAAGGTGGACAGCACTGTTTTTCCAAAGATACACTATGGAAAGTGAGCGTTGCCACGATCAAACAGGAAATGTGTTAATAGTAGGATCATCGGGTCAAAATAAAGGAAAACAATGAAAAGAATGAAAACTAAGGTGGCTTTCACATCTAAAGGCTGATAAACTACAATATGTAAAAATGTTTGTTCTTGGGTTTCAGATACATCTATCAAGAGCAGGGGTCATCAAACCCTGGCTCATATGTAGATAAACAAACTCAATATTTGTCAGACTCTTGTTTTGTTGAAATGTTAGAAAATTATAAACCAGATTCTAAAATGCAATATATCAATGAATCTATTCATTTGACAATGCAAACACAATTTTACATAGTTACATAGTTAGTCAGGTTGAAAAAAGACACAAGTCCATCCAGTTCAACCGTAAAAAATAAAAATAAAAAAATAAAAATAAACATATATCGTACAATCCCATATACCCAATTCTATACCCACAGTTGATCCAGAGGAAGGCAAAAAACCCAGAAGAGCATTATCCAATTTGCTACAGCAGGGGAAAAAATTCCTTCCTGATCCCCCGAGAGGCAATCGGATATTCCCTGGATCAACTTTACCTATAAATGTCAGTACCCAGTTATATTATGTACATTTAAGAAAGAATCCAGGCCCTTCTTAAAGCAATCTACTGAGCTGGCCAGAACCACCTCTGCAGGGAGTCTATTCCACATTTTCACAGCTCTTACTGTGAAAAAACCTTTCCGTATTTGGAGGTGAAATCTCTTTTCCTCTAGACGCAAAGAGTGCCCCCTTGTCCTTTGTGTTGACCGTAAAGTGAATAACTGAACACCAAGTTCACTATATGGACCCCTTATATATTTGTACATGTTGATCATATCCCCCCTTAATCTCCTCTTCTCAAGAGAGAATAAATTCAGTTCCTCTAATCTCTCCTCATAGCTGAGCTCCTCCATGCCTCTTATCAGTTTGGTTGCCCTTCTCTGCACTTTCTCCAGTTCCCCAATATCCTTTTTGAGAACTGGGGCCCAAAACTGAACTGCATATTCCAGATGAGGTCTTACTAATGATTTGAACAGGGGCAAAATGATATCTCTCTCTCTGGAGACCATACCTCTCTTAATACAAGAAAGGACTTTGCTCGCTTTGGAAACCGCAGCTTGGCATTGCATGCCATTATTGAGCTTATGATCTACCAAAACCCCCAGATCCTTCTCCACTACGGATCCCCCCAGTTGTACTCCCCCTAGTATGTATGATGCATTCATATTATTAGCCCCCAAGTGCATAACTTTACATTTATCAACATTAAACCTCATCTGCCACATAGTCGCCCAATTAGACAGAGCATTGAGGTCGGCTTGTAAATTGGCGACATCCTGTAAGGACGTTATTCCACTGCATAGCTTGGTGTCATCTGCAAAGACAGAAATGTTACTTTTGATCTCAGACCCAATATCATTTATAAACATATTAAAAAGTAAGGGTCCCAGCACTGAACCTTGGGGTACACCACTGATAACCTTGGACCATTCAGAGTAAGAATCATTAACCACTACTCTCTGAATTCTGTCTTTTAGCCAGTTTTCTATCCATTTACAAACTGATATTTCCAATCCTGTAGACTTTACCTTACACATGAGCCGTGTGTGGGGAACTGTATCGAACGCTTTTGCAAAATCCAAGTATACCACGTCCACTGCCACCCCTCTGTCCAAGGTCTTACTTACCTCTTCATAAAAAGAAATCAGGTTTGTTTGACAACTTCTGTCTTTCATGAATCCATGCTGTCTGTTGCTTAAATAGTTTTTTTCCAGCAAGAACTCATCTATGTGGTCTTTTATTAATCTCTCCAGTATTTTCCCAACTATAGAAGTTAAACTAACAGGTCTATAGTTACTTGGTAAACACTTAATTCCCTTTTTAAATATAGGCACCACATTGGCCCTGCGCCAATCCAGTGGTACTATTCCTGTCATTAATGAGTCCCTAAAAATTAAATAAATTTTCCTTGACATTCTTAAAGAACAGGCTTTTTGGGCACGTAGGTATACTATTTTGCATTTGTTTCAAATTATAATTGAAATGACCCCTAGTTAATAACCTCGGTTCTCTACCATTCTAAAATTTGATACATTCAATTTGTGATTAACTATGCTAGACTCCACCTCACAAAATTTAATTTGTTGATTTTTATTGCTATACTGACTGATCACAATACATCTATTAAAATAGCTCATCCATTTTGGTAACATCTGTTTAAATGATGAGAAGCTCCAGTCTTCAGGTTTGTGTTGCTGTTGGCTGCAGATCACTTCAGGGCAAGGTCAAATATTCAGCAAAAGAAATTTGTTTTTTAAAAATACAGCAGTTTCACCAGTCATTGTGATGGATTGTTTTGAAAATAGCAAATGTACCCTTTTTTTAATACTACTCAGGTGTAGGATATTTTAAATGCTGGAAACTCCCTTAATTCAAAGAATGCATCTCTTTTACGAGATGGGTTTTTTTTTTTTTGGAAGGAGAAGGGAAGGAAGGGTCACTTTACATACTAAGCAAGTAGATAATATACACATAACATAGTGATCGGACTGATGGTCCGAACATGTTGAGTAGACAATAGATAATAGACAATATACACAATAAATATAGGAGGGGTGGTTTTTTTTTTTTCTTTTTTTCTTAGGGGAAGGGAAGGGTCACTTGTTCACTAAATAACTAGATATGAATTCATTCAAATAAAATAGTATGGAGAGCACAGTAATTAGACTGAGCTGTAAGAGCACATGAAATCCACATAGAACAGATAGGAGGGGGGGGAGGGGGGTCCCCCCCCCTTTTTTTTTTTTCATGCGTCGGGTGGAGGGATGGGGATAAATGGCAGTGGGGAGGCATTTCCACCTTTATAGGGTTTATGTGAGAATATGAATTGTAACATATGTTTGTTTATTATATGTAAAGAAAATTTCTAATAGAATTTGAATTATAAAAAAAATAATTCAAAGAATGCATGAATGAATGTCTGAAATTGACAGAAGTTTACTAAGACAAGTTGAAAATTACCCACTATAAGTCACTAGTAAGGAAATGGAGGAAGGCAAACAAACCTGAACAGACAACAGATAACTCCCAGCTCTGATTGCCCCTGATCATCCTGGCTGTTTTTTGCTGTTAATAATGTTTTAAAGCAGACCTATCTGTAAGCGACCATAGCAAAATATGTAGAGTAGTGCTACTCTTGCTAAACTCAATTTAGAGAAAAGGCTTTCAATAATCAAGTGGTGTAAAAATAACGGCAAACAACTATAAATATTACTAACAAAACAGCACTGTGTGAAATCTAAGGCAAAATCATAATTAATAAGTGTGTTAAAGGTTAAAGTTTTAAAAAAAATGAATAAATACATATCTTTTTGCAGGCAAAAAAAGTGCATGTATTGTTTTTTTTTTACTAGGAGCTTGCAAAGCATTGCATCCGTGATTAGCAGATCACGGTGTACAATTTCAGGCTCTTGCAGACTTTCTGTGTATTTGTCTGCTTGTACCTTGTACAAGCAGGCGCTTACTCACTGACAGGAAGCATCAATGAACTACCTAGAGGGCTCAACAGCACCCTGTTAGTTAAGTGAAAACTACTAGCCATCAGCCGCAAAGGCTAATTGTACTCTCTTAATGAATGATGCGGCCAGGTGGAGGGAGTCCAGCACTGCCATTTTTTTTTTTAATTGTGACAGTGGGTGCAGGGAGAGGATCCCCAGCCCGCTGTCACAATGGTGTATGGAAAGGTGCAGGGGCTGCTGCAACAGTAACATGTTACACCCTGAATACGGGGGTAGCATGTTACAAAATGTGAGTTTATCCTTTAGCCTAGTGGTTCTCAACTCCTGTCCTCAGGACCCACTAACAGGCCAGGTTGCATGATAACTGAAATACATCACAGGGGATATCATTTGTTGCTCAGTAATTTAAGTATTTTAGTCTGCATCTCCCCAAGGGAATACTTAAAATCTGGCCTGTTAGTGGGTCCTGAGGACAGGAGTTGAGAACCACTGCTTTAGCCACTGTTCACACCAAATCCGACTTTGAAATTGTGCAACTTCACTTGAAATTGCACGATTTCAAAGCCACATGTCAGTGTGACTTCAGATTCAACTTGACTAGCATCTGTGTGACTTTATGCACAGATGTATATGCAAGTCCCACCAGAAATCACCAAAGATTGTGCAAAAATTTATTTTTCAAATTGGTGCAGCACAGCAAAGTTTGCGTTGCACTGATTTGAACAGTTCCCTTGCCGACAATAGGTTGCACCTTGTCATGCAATTTGGACCTGTAAAAACGTATGACAAGTCGCACCGATGTGAATGGGGGCTTAATGTTTAAAATACATCTCAAAGTTTACTAATGAAGTGTTAGGTAACCAAAATTCTGTGAACAATCCACAAATATCTGAGTACAACAAAATAATACAGCCCCAATCCAGGTGAGTCATCTTCTGAAGAAGTCCTGCTGCAGGATAATACATGCAAGGGGGTGGAGTCTGTGATTTTAAAGACAGCATTATGTTAATGAGTGCTCGGGATCCATGATAGTAGTTGTGAGCTGTCCATTTGGTGCCATCCATTTGGTTCTCATATATTGGATTGGTTTAACATGTACTTTTATTACTCTGCTTTGTGAGTGTTTTTAACCATTATTATTGCTGAATAAAGCATTCAGAAAACACTATAATGCCGCGTACACACGGTCGGAATTTCCGACAACAAATGTTCGATGTGAGCTTGTTGCCCGAAAATCCGACCGTGTGTATGCTCCATCGGACATTTGCTGTCTGAATTTCCAACAACAAATGTTTCAGTACTGGTTCTCAATTTTTCCGACAACAAAAGTTCTTCTCGGAAATTCCGATCGTCTGTAGCCAATTCCGACGCACAAAAGTTCTATGCATGCTCGGAATCAATTTGACGCATGCTTGGAATCATTGAACTTAATTTTCTCGGCTCGTCGTAGTGTTGTACGTGACCGCGTTCTTGGCGTTTTGAATTTCCGACAACATTTGTGTGACCGTGTGTATGCAAGACAAGTTTGAGCGAACATCCGTCGGAAAAAATCCACGGTTTTGTTGTCGGATCGTGTGTATGCGGCATTAGAGTTTTTTTTCTTTCATATTGGATGCCTTTGTGGTGATGCGTATTATACAGAGCAATCTTTGTTCTGGAAGACCTAAAACAACTCTTCATCTGGATGGCTGAGCAGTATTTTTATTCCTGTGGGAATGCAAGGGGGTGTTAGACCTCATTTCCTTGTAGTGGTCATATTATGAAGCTGAGCAGGATGGAGTGACACTGGTGATTGGGCTGCACTTCACAATGTATAATTTAAAAGAGTACAAATATCTTGTGGACTCACCTGGATTGAAACTTTATTATTTTGTTGTGTATATATATTTGTGGATTGTTCACAGCATTTCAGTTACCTAATGCTTAATATGTTAATTTTGAGATGTATTTTTCTAGGGTTGAACCTATACCGGCATCAGTGCCAATACTAAGCATTTGCATGAGTAGCAGGACTTGTGCAAATGCACCGTTACTAAAAACCGATACCTTCTGGCTGAGTTTTTTCAGCTCTCAGCTGAAAGATAAACAAAATAATGCTGCCAATAATCGGTTGTTAAGGAGCAGGGCCGCCACGAACTTAACAGCAGGTGACTCATCCAGCTGTCAGCGGTCTTCCCCTGCTAACAGCTGAACTGTAAACAAAACCAGGGGCAGCTGCCGCTGTAGCTGTCAGTATGTCTGGAGGAGCCAAATCTTCACCTGTGCAGTCTGCCGTTCATGGAGGGAGGAAAAGCCTGGATGTACCACCGCAGGAGAGAGTAGATATACAGACACCTTTCAGAAGAACTGCAATGCTTCCTTCTTCAGCCTTGCTCAGCCCACCAGGTGAAGATTCGGCTCCTCCAGATTTTATCTGCGCCACTGACCATGGCTGGGACCTGGGAGTTAGGTGTGTTGCTGCCATGCCTTCTCTCTCAGTGCTCAGAGCTCTCATCCTCCCCCAATTGTCTCTGCTGTTTGTGCAGATGGGCAAAACATTGTTTTGCTGGAGCCTGGCGTCATGCAGAGGAGCCGTTGTTACCCCCCTTTTATGCCTGCTGGAAGAGAAGCCTGCTGCTTACTGGCTAATGAAAAACTCAGAGTTTAACCCTGTGCTGCCCATGTGAGAGGAGTTTAACCCTGTGCTGCCCATGTGAGAGGTGAGAGCTGGCTGAGTCTATTATTAGGAGTCCAATGTTAACCTCCTGCTGCCCTTGGAGGGGAGAGGAGACATGGCTCGTTGGCTAATTATTATACCATTTTTAACCATGTGATGCTAGCAGGGAGAGGCGACAGAGCCTAGTTTAACTCTGTGCTGCCCTAGGAGTGTGGACTAGGATACAGCATTTCTATAATCTGGACATCATTGTTAACCCTTAGCTGCATATATATATATATATATATATATATATATATATGTGTGTGTGTGTAAATATATATATATATATATATATATATATATATATATATATATATGTGTGTGTGTATATATATGTGTAGCACACCAATCCTTTTGCCCCCGCTTACCTTCACCTGTGGGGGTAGAACACACCATGCCACCAGCCCGTGTCCTCCCTATCAGAGGTCAGGCGGAGATTTGGGTCCTGCAGCGAGTTACCTCCTTCCACTGGTTCTCGTCCCTAGAATGTAGGGAAAAGTCTATATTCTTTCCCAAGAAGGCCAATGTCCAAACGACTTTAACAAAGAGTTTATTTTCCTTTGCTTCAGTTAACGGGAAATTGAAGAGAGAAAGAAGCTAGCGAAGTTAGAAGGTAGATTCAGGCACACCACACTTGACTCACTCGTCGCCACTCGATCCCGAGTGGGTTAAGCTCACCCGGATAGATCCCTCTCACAGTTCTAGCAGCCGGAGTGGAGCTCGAACAGTACTATCACTTTGTCCCCTCCAGGGACGGGTTCAGGAGATCCTCTCATACAGTAGGTGCCGCCGATATTGTGTCAATATCGCGGCTTCCAGTGGCGATATTGACACCCTATGAGCTCCGTCGCGAGAGCCAGCGCCGAGCTGTCTCGTCATCGGGAAAGGAAAAAATGTTCCTTTCACGATGAGCGACACGCATTGCCGATAGGCGGGGATCCGACGCGGATTCCCACCAATACCAGGCACTGCGTTTGGTATGAATCCTGAGCGGGAACTCCACGCCAATTTTTAAAGAAAAAACCGGCGTGGGTTCCCCCTCCATTGGCATACCAGGCCCTTGGGTCTGGTCTGGATTTAAAGGGGAACCCTACGCCGAAAAAACGGCGTGGGGTCCCCCTCAAGATCCAAACCAGACCCTTATCCGAGCACGCAACCTGGCAGGCCGCAGGGGAAGAGGGGGGACGAGAGCGCCCCCCCTCCCTCCTGAACCGTACCAGGCCACATGCCCTCAACATGGGGGGTTTGGTGCTCTGGGGCAGGGGGAGACCTGCGCCCCCCCACCCCAGAGCACCCTGCCCCCATGTTGATGAGGACAGGGCCTCTTCCCGACAACCCTGGCCGTTGGTTGTCGGGGTCTGCGGGCGGGAGGCTTATCGGAATCCGGGAGCCCCCTTTAATAAGGGGGCCCCCAGATACCGGCCCCCCCACCCTATGTGAATGAGTATGGGGTACATCGTACCCCTACCCATTCACCTGGTGGAAAATAAATGGAAATAAAAACACAACACAGTTTTTAAAAGTATTTTATTGCACCGCTCCGGAGGTCTTCTTCTGACTTCGGGGGTCTCCGGTGTCATCGCCGCGTTCTCCGGTTCTTTCTTCTGCCGGGCCTCCGCTAACTTATTTTTAACTCTTTTGCTAACGGAGGCCCGGTCTTCTCCGTCGTCTTCTTCTTCTTCTCCCGCTCTCCGGTTCTTCTCCCGCTCTCCGGTGTCGTCGCCGCGTTCTCCGGTTCTTTCTTCCGCCGGGCCTCCGCTAACTTCTTTTTAGCTCTTTTGCTAGCAGAGGCCCGGTCTTCTCCATCGTCGCCGTCTTCTTCCCTCTTCTCTTCCTCGATGTTGACTCGTCGCTTCCTCTCACAGTAATGGTAAATCTTCGGTCCGCAGAGATTAATCTATTCTTCACATGACGTCACAGTCACATGCTCCGGGGCACATGTGCCCTGGAGCATGTGACTGTGACGTCATGTGCACATGTGCCCTGGAGCATGTGACTGTGACGTCATGTGCACATGTGCCCCGGAGCATGTGACTGTG
Organism: Rana muscosa; assembly: GCA_029206835.1. Lineage (NCBI taxonomy): Eukaryota > Metazoa > Chordata > Amphibia > Anura > Ranidae > Rana > Rana muscosa. Next base: position 588,914,742 of record CM055121.1, read on the forward strand.
ACGTCATGTGAAGAATAGATTAATCTCTGCGGACCGAAGATTTACCATTACTGCGAGAGGAAGCGACGAGTCAACATCGAGGAGGAGAAGAGGGAAGAAGACACCGGCGACGACGGAGAAGACTGGGCCTCTGCTAGCAAAACAGCTAAAAAGAAGTTAGCGGAGGCCCGGCGGAAGAAAGAACCGGAGAACGCGGTGACGACACCGGAGAGCGGGAGAAGAACCGGAGAGCGGGAGAAGAAGAAGAAGGCGACGGAGAAGACCGGGCCTCCGTTAGCAAAAGAGCTAAAAAGAAGTTAGCGGAGGCCCGGCAGAAGAAAGAACCGGAGAATGCGGCGACGAAACCGGAGACCCCCGAAGTCGGAAGAAGACCTCCGGAGCGGTGCAATAAAATACTTTTAAAAACTGTGTTGTGTTTTTATTTCCATTTATTTTCCACCAGGTGAATGGGTAGGGGTACGATGTACCCCATACTCATTCACATAGGGTGGGGGGGCCGGTATCTGGGGGCCCCCTTATTAAAGGGGGCTCCCGGATTCCGATAAGCCCCCCGCCCGCAGACCCCGACAACCAACGGCCAGGGTTGTCGGGAAGAGGCTCTGTCCTCATCAACATGGGGGCAGGGTGCTCTGGGGTGGGGGGGCCACAGGTCGCCCCCCTGCCCCAGAGCACCAAACCCCCCATGTTGAGGGCATGTGGCCTGGTACGGTTCAGGAGGGAGGGGGGGCCGCTCTCGTCCCCCCCTCTTCCCCTGCGGCCTGCCAGGTTGCGTGCTCGGATAAGGGTCTGGTTTCGATCTTGAGGGGACCCCCATGCCGTTTTTTTCGGCGTAGGGTTCCCCTTCAAATCCAGACCAGACCCAAGGGCCTGGTATGCCAATGGAGGGGGAACCCACGCCGGTTTTTTCTTTAAAAATTGGCGTGGAGTTCCCGCTCAGGATTCATACCAAACGCAGTGCCTGGTATTGGCGGGAATCCGCGTCGGATCCCCGCTCAATACAGTGTCGCGTCTCCTCGCCATTGCAGCGAGCGCGACACGTGTCGCCACCCTGCTGCCGACATCTCGGCACTCCTGTCGCCGAGAATCTCGGCGATGGGAGCGCGATAGAAACACAATATCGGCGGCACCTACTGTAGCAGCAGAATCCTGTTATTCCTGAATCCAGAACTTTCCTTAAACCTCTGTATAATTTAGAGAACAGATGATGCCAATGGGCACTCTACAGGGTTAGCTTTGTTGAGTAAGGAATCCTTCCCTCTGACAGGTCACCAGGCCTTTCCCGAGACAGCGACCTACTATCTCTCGTCTCCTCTGTGGGACCGATCCTCCCCTGGCTTTCTCTCGGTCAGAGCGGGTACCCTCACCTGGGCACCCTGGCACTCCAATGTGCTGATTGTAGACCCAGTTAAAGGTACTGGGCCTACCTGAAACGTTGTAGCCTCTGGCTAAAGGTGTCCTAGACTCCTCGGCCAGTCCCCCCGGGACTCACTCCACGGCACTCCTCTCATTCCCTGGGACTCCCCTCTAAACATGGCGTCTGCCCGTTATATACCCTCCCCCGGCATGCACAGCAGGCAAAGCCCCATCCACCGCACGGCAGCCGAGAGAGGACATCCAATCATGACACTGTGTCACCTGAGGTTCCACCCTAGGCCTGGGTAACAGTGCCACCCACAGGCCAAAGGGGAACTGTACACCAGACAACACCACAGCAGAGCAGAGTCCAGTATCAAATTAGAAGACCTGAGCCAAACTATTGCCCATGCCATCCCTTAAATTTGGGCATAGCGACCCCCTAAATTTAGGGGTCCGCTACATATATATATATATATATATATATATATATGGGAAAAGGGAGTTTTCCATGCTAAGATGTGTATTGTTTCTCTCCCTCTTTCTCTCAATTGCCTCTCTTTGTCCCCCTTTCCCCCCCACACTCTTTTCCCCCTTCCTCTCTCTCTCAGTCTCCTCTTGCTCTCTCACGGTTTTATCATAGTAAAACCGTACAGTTTGTATTTTGGAACCATACAGCCCACATTTTAGTAACCTTAACAAGAGAAGAGGACTTGAGATTGAACCACCTTTCCATCTCACATTGGTAATTAAGATCTGAGATCATATTGAAGAGTGAGGGAACTATATCAGATTTCCTAAGTCTAGTTATATTAATTTTTGCTACATATAATAGGTGTATAATAATCGTTCTGAAATCAGAAGGGAAATTGAAAAGAGCAGTGATTTTTAATGATGCTCAAAGTGAAACAAATACAAATAAAACATTCCTTTAAATATAGTGCCTGAGGGGGGGGGGGTTCTCTTATTGTGCCTGTAAAGTGGCACATCCTTACCATGTATAGAACCTGCTGCAGCCAAACTGACATTTATAAAGAAAAAAAAAAATGACATTTAAATTTATTTTCCCTGCATGCTTTCTTTATTTAGTAAACAACGGCCACAATTTAGTGCACTCGGAAGAAGATTCAAGATTTTTGGGATAAATTCCGGTGTCTCTTTGTCAGACTGAATGGAATCTACAAAATGTTGCACCACAGTGAGAAAGCCTTTATGTAAAGAAGCCAAATTATAGTACACTCAGGCCAAGATTACCAATTTTTTTTTGTCAGATAAAGTCTGGTATCTCTTTTGCAGACTTTGGATAGAAGTAACAGGTGTGGAAAAATTGGGTTTTGGGTGTTGGTGGTGCTTTTACCCTTCTAGAGACAGAATAAGCTGCTTTAGCAGCTGCGGCAGACTGCGCACTAGTGTCAGCTTATGTCATAGAGGATGAGGATGATGAGGATGGTTTAGTAAGCCAGTCCACCACATCCTCTGCATGCTGTGGCTGGATAGCATGGGCAACATCATTAACAACTTCAGCCCCGGACCATTTGGCTGGCCAAAGACCAGGCCACTTTTTGCGATTCGGCACTGTGTCGCTTTAACTGACAATTGCGCTGTCATGCGACATGGCTCCCAAACAAAATTGACGTCCTTTTTTTCCCACAAATAGAGATTTCTTTTGGTGGTATTTGATCACCTCTGCGGTTTTTATTTTTTGCACTATAAACAAAAATATAGCAACAATTTAGAAAAAAATGCAATATTTTTTAATTTTTGCTATAATAAATATCCCCAAAAAATATATAAAACATTTTTTTTCCTTCAGTTAATGCCGATACGTATTCTTCTACATATTTTTTGTAAAAAAAATCGCAATAAGCGATTATTGATTGGTTTGCGCAAAAGTTATAGCGTCTACAAAATAGGGGGTAGTTTTATGGCATTTTTATTCATATTTTTTTTTCACTAGTAATGGCGACGATCAGCGATTTTTATCTTAACTGCGACATTATGGCAGACACATCGGACACTTTTGACATAATTTTGGGACCATTGTAATTTTTACAGCGACCAGTGCTATAAAAATGCACTGATTAATGTAGAAATGACACTGGCAGTGAAGGGGTTAACCTGTAGGGGGCCCTGAGGGGGTTAAGTGTGACCTAGGGAGTGCTTCTAACTGTTAGGAGGAGTGGCTTGCCGTGACACATCACTGATCGCTGTTCCCGAGTCCGCGGGTCCCGTGGGCACGGTCACGGAGCTCACGGCAGGGTCGCGCGCACCCCTGGTGGCGCGTTTGCGACCCTACCGCGAGCTTCGTGACATGGCGGCAAATTAAAGAAGACGTATATATACGCCCATTTGCCTGTCCGTGCCATTCTGTCAACGTAAATGTTCGTGCGGCAAGTGGGCAAGTGGTAAACAGAGACAAATGTGCCCTGCTTGAGGATGGGCCACGTCCACCTTTGCCTGTGGACACAGACGCTGCTGGCCCCCTCATAGCGGTATGGGAATGTCTGCCTCTCCATGGCCTACCAGACATAATTGAGGGGGCTTATTACCCAAATTTAATAGAGACTGGGAAATGTGTGAATGGATGCACTTTATTGAATGAAAAGTGGTGTTTGGTGCACTTTAAATTGAGGACTGATGCTAACTGAAATGTAAAAACTGTAAAAATAAAATAAAAAAGGGGAACACCAGTGTTGCAGTCAGAAAAACTGTGGCTGACAATTACAAAAAAGGGGGCAGGCAGGGGACAAAAAAAAGACAAAAAAATACGCAGCAATCAAAAAAAGGGGTAAGCAGCACTGTATACAACACTAAATGTTATGTAATGCTGTGTTAAACACTGCACTACACTAACACACTACACTGACACACTATGCTCACACTATACTAACACTACATTAACACTCAGAGTCACAATAATTGAACATGCTAACTTGCTACTAGCAAACTGAGCCCTGGTCTATCTATCTTCACTCCAACAACACACTGCAAAAGCTTTCTGTGGGAAGGAACCTTTTATAGTGTGGGGTGGGACTATGAGCACTATGCTGTGATTGGACAAAGTTGTCATCACTTTGTCCAATCGGGGCTCTGACAGTGCTCTGTGCCCTAATTGGCAAAGCCTTATACCTGACCAGCAGTCAGAGCATGCAGAGAATGTATTAAGGTAAAAAAAAAAAAAAAAAAAACTTCTGCCTTTAGAACCACTTTAATGCACATTAAAAGTTGCAAAATACACATAGCTATTCTTAACTGTGCACTAAAGATAACTGAGCCTTTAATAGAAAACTCCTGTACACCCAAGAAAAAAGTCCAAAATTAGCTGCAACTCTTCACCTTTATTGATTCTCTTGTAAAAAGCATCACGGACAGTTTGGGTATAGTAAAAGTTAACGCGTTTCACACTGAAATTAGTGTTTACTCATAACCAGGTTATGAGTAAACGCTAATTTCAGCCAATTTTCATAATCAGGTTATGAGTAAGAACTAGTTTCAGAGTGAAAAGCATTACATTTTACGGTGCCCCAAACTGTATGTGATGCTTTTTACAAGAGGTTAACTAAAGGTGAAGAGTTGAAGCAAATTCCAGACTTTTTTCTTGGGTGTGCATTTGCAGACGAGCCATGCTAGCACCTTCACTTCTACATGCAGTAGATGAATGGCTGTTTACTCACCTGGAGTGGCTTTCTTCCTATGTTTGCTCTCCAGAAATTCATGTACTTCTACCCCATTCGCTGCAACAGATTTAAAAACGAAATACAATTTTAGAAGCACTGGTCCAATTTTCAACACTTATTTTAAGTGATTCAGTTAACAAAGCTGCTGTGAAGGCCTTGTTAGGAATGCAAAAACCTCTATTTAAGGTGTGCTTATCCTTTAAAATGTCCTTGTGTGGATGGAAGATACAATCTTTACCTTGTCAATATTTCCATGATTGACAGGAGCATTGAAGTGCACCCAGAGCATATGCAACACAGGTGTATAAAAAAGTCTATGTGTGCAGACAGCCTAACATTGGAGGCTGGGAGGAGGGCAGAGGACTCATTAACAGGGCATTTTGTATGATTCTCTGTCTTATTCCAAATATATGAAATAGAAAATCTAATTACCTGAAATAATCTGCATTTCTAAGATTTAGAAACTAAACAGATGTTTGGGACAGGTTATTGATAAAATCACGCTGGCATCAATTTATTTTGTAAAATCTTTCTCTGCATTCTGTCTTCGAAAATCCCTTCATTTGTTTTAATTCTTACTCATGACTGAAGTCAAGCTCGCTGGTCTGTATTGTATTTCTATAAATAACATTAGCCTTCAGTACCACCTGGAGGTTGAATGAAAGGATACTCATGTTCTCAACATCCAGTTGATTTAATACCTTTTGAATAAGCCTCTAGTTATTGGAATGTTCTTGTTATAATCAGCTTACAAGCAGGGATAACCATCCACAATAAAAGATGCTTAAGTAAATATGAAGGGTGTTTATTCCTGTTAATACAAGGAATCAACTGACACTGAAATTTATATTTCAACAGCAAAAATAATAATCTTTTCATCTTCCTGTAACAGCTGCTTTGAACAGACATGTGTGCTGTCAGTGGCAATGGTAACACTTCTAATTAATACAAAAATAATTACCACAGTGAGTATAAATTTACAGGTGAATATTCAACATGGAAATAAGGGATAGTAAGCCCTGAAATGCGGGAGCAGATTTAATCATTGTGCTGCCCGAGGCAACAAGTGGTGTCCTTGCAATGTACGCTAACAAGAGCAGTTGTGTAGGTGCAGTGTATGCTGGAATAAGCAATTTATGAAGAAGTTATGTAATGGTCTCTTGATGTACTGTATATCATGTAAAACCTTTTTTTTACCGATAATTTATAATTTTTTATGCTCAAATATTACATGACAAATTTTGTTTCTATTTATGTTTTTACTAACTTTTTTATACTGTATGTATATAAGCGCTGGTGTTCCTGTTCATTATACAGTATGCACAATAGAATAGATTTCTTTATCATGATTCTAAAGTGTTGCTTTTACTAATGGAGTAGCAACTGTTCACTTAGGAAAGTAAACTTAGCAGGTTAAATATGGTAAAGCCGTGATTATGAAAGGGTAATTTATTTTTTCTTTAAATCAAATTTTTTTCTTGCACATGACTGGATTGTTGATTTACTAAGCTCAGTGAGTATTCACTTTGCACAGTCAAATTCTCAAATCAGTTAAATCTTATTTACACTGTTTTTTTAGTGCTAACCACTGCAAGATTCCAATGGATTTCTGTGGCTGAACTCATAGATGATGGCACACCGTTTCAGACACTCAGCCTGTACGAAGCAACGAAAGACTGACTGTGGGGTCAACTGTCCACCGGTTTGCAGATGTTTTGTTTTTTGAACAATAAAGTTTATTCAGTGTTCAATTTTGTTAATATTTTCTATTAAAATGTTTTAAATTTTATAATTTGCTGTCTATGGGTGCCGTAATAGTCCCAGTTATTTCCTAGGTGATAGGGGAGTTAGGAGTTATCCCCATACATATCGCCACTCTTCTTCATCCAATCCATTCGGGATGATGGCACCCCCCCTACATGAATATTTACAGTAGAGGCAACCCTTTTTTCGAACAATAAAGTTTATTAAAGTGTTACTTAACCTAGGACCCTGCATTCACAATATCTGGCCTCCCACAGTACACAGAACATGGAAATGCCATTATTTTAGCCAATATGAATTGCTAAATACCTTTTCTCATCAGCACTATATAGCAGTCTTGTGACTTCTACTCTGACTTCCCTATGAGGCTGCAGGGCCCCTGACCCTCTGTCTAGACAGTGATGATTGGCCCTGTGCTGATCACACGCACACTCCCAAGAAAAAAAAACCTCTCTAGCAATACACACCAAACTGAGCATGTGCAGAGTGCCTCCAAGGCTCTGTTCTATTCGAAGATGGGTTGGGGACAGTGGAAGAAGAGGAGAATCAGAGAAGACAGGCTCCAACAGCCATTTTACACAATGCATGGGATTAACCCCTTATGTTCCACAGTGAGTATAGCAAGCATGCTTTTGCATATACAGACTGATTTTACTGTTGTGGGTTAAGTAACACTTTAAGTTTTGCATCATGGACACAGAATCAACAGGGGTACACAGTAAGTACAATGCCTTATTGCCCTTCAAACAGTACATTGCCATAAGAAAACAAACATGGTCTCCACAGGGCCAAGTTTCATGTGGGAAAACCCTTTAAATACATTGTGCATGACCCCACTTCCACAACCTAATTGTCATTCCCCATGACAATTAGTGCCACATAAATGAGGATGTTGTAAGTATGTCCCAAGGGCTAGATAGTACTTGACCTATTTGAATATCCAAGAATGGGGGGCAACCCATCCTGGAGAGGGACAAAAAAAGGGCACAATGAAACCTAAGAGAAAGTGAGGAAAAAAGGTAAAAGAGAGAAGGAGGAAAAGGGGGCCCATGACTAACAGCCCAACTGCTGCTGCTCTAAACTCTTAGAGGATTTGTGCAGATGTTATCACACATGGACCAATTACCTGCAGTTAGGGACCGATGATTGCCCCTGGACATAAATAGTTGTCATCCAAGGATGATCATGTGTCCCTAGCCACAAGTAGTCTCTATGTGTGATTACATGCAAACTCTGGCAGAAGTCCATTGCTGCTCAACAACAAGCTGTCACATTGTTAATCTATGAGCTAAGTTTACTAATGGTTCTGATTTAGGTCTCTAATATAGATCCCCCCCCCTATACATTGCCGGTTGTCTGGTGCTGTCTGGTGCCTTTTTCTGTAATATCTATGGTTTGAGCTACTGTTGAGTGCCTAATGAGCTTGTTTTCTTCATCTGCTTGCATATACAAGTTTCAAAGTTCACAGAGCCTCTTTAAGTATGTTGTTCTAGAATCTTTAATAATTGCCAGTGCCTCCACTTGCAGTCTCACTTGAGAAAACATTTTCAAAGAGAATAATCCAACCATTATTGTATTTGGGAATCCATGTATTGAACAGTAGGAACATCCAGGAAACCATCAAACTTTACAATATCTTACCATTTCCTATATTTCTCTGTTCATGCGCTCTCCTTAAGAGCTTACCCAATAATCCTTGCAACAGGCAGGTCACTCTTAAAGTGGATGTAAACCCTCACATACGGTCATGCTCAAAAGTTTGCATACCCGGACAGAAATTCTGAAATGTTGGCATTAATATTGAAAATATGACTGATTGTGCCAAAAAACTGTCCTTTATTTTATATTTTTATTGTATTTTTATTGAAAAAATTGTTGGAATACATATAAAGCATGTTATACATATTAAAGTCAGAGAAATCAAACATAAAATGAAAAGAAAAAGAGAAGGTAAATAAAGTAAAAATTAAAATGGAAACAAAAACATGTTGATCATAGTACAGGCAAGGCTACTAAAAAGGTTATGGCCAATAACATTTGAACGTTAGCTGGGTATACATTGGGAGCATAGACCCAGGGGATGTATAAGTAATAAGCTATTTTGCGTAACCGGATCCACGGAGAGAAAGGGAGGGTGGGTGTTGACAGGGCGACAAGGAGCTGTATGTGGGTTACTAGAAGGATTCAGGGGGGAAACCATTCATAGAATGGTCCCATAGATCCAATATTTTGTCAAACCTGTCAACAGCATCTTCTACCATGGCTGTCATGTGCTTCATTCTGCGTATGTCAGCGTTAGCTTGTAGAAACTGGGCTTTAGTTGGGGGTGAGGGAGATAACCAACACATTGGGATGACTCTCTTTGCAGCTAATAAGATATAGGAAGCTAATTTATTCGAGGTCTTTCCCAGACCAGGGAATGGAAGGCCCAGGAGGAGATGTAACGGGTCCAGCGAGATGGGGGACTGTAAAATCTGCTGGAGCAGAGACAACACCATGGACCAGAATGGAACGATCAATTCACACTGCCAGAAGATATGGTAGTGAGTTCCTCTGGTTTTCCCACATCTCCAACAAAGGGGAGAGAGGGAAGAGTCATAAGTGATGCAATTCCTCGGGGGTCCTATACCAGAAGTATAACACTTTGAACGCTGTCTCTCTCTGCGCCACACATCTGGATATTTTGGAAGCTGAGGTCCATATTTTAGCCCGCTGGTGGAGGGAAATTGGTTGTTGCGTGAGTTGAGACCATTTGCGCATGTAGGATTGGGAGTCCACTGAAAGCGGGAGGTTCTCCTGCAGTACAGTAGGTGCCGCCGAGATTGACACCCTATGAGCTCCGTCACGAGAGCCAGCGCCGAGCTGTCTCATCATCGGGAAAGGAAAAAATGTTCCTTTCACGATGAGCGACACGCATTGCCGATAGGCGGGGATCCGACGCGGATTCCCGTCAATACCAGGCACTGCGTTTGGTATGAATCCTGAGCAGGAACTCCACGCCAATTTTTAAAGAAAAAACCGGCGTGGGTTCCCCCTCCAGGAGCATACCAGGCCCTTGGGTCTGGTCTGGATTTGAAGGGGACTCCTCTAGGTGAGATACGTGATGATAGTTACCATACACGTGCCAGGTATCCTCCGGAACCCATGTACTATGATCCTGGTTATTCCAACCCACAGGGCCATGTCACACGGGATTTTCACGGGATTTCAGACACCCACAAAAGAGGTTTAGATCAAAGAGAGGGACTAGAGGGGGGAAGAGAGTTCAGGAAAGGAAAAAGAAGGAGAGTATAAAAGGCCAGGGCGTTTTTAACTTAAGCACTAAGGAATTTACCCCTGAAGAATTATCAGTTTTGGACAAAGGTCTCAAGTTTGCCCCTCCAAAGAAACTAGATAAGTTCAGTACCTTTATCGACATTCAAAAATATGTTCGAAAGGTTAATATTCAACGGTACCTCATTACCAACCCCATTATGAGTGAGGCTAGGGCAGCTACATTTGGGACGGTACATTCCGGTTTATCTAACCCGTCATTGTTCAACCCCCCCGTCCCTGTAGCACCCTCTGTAAGTATCTTTAGAGACTTAGTATTGAAGGACCTGTCAGAAATTCCAGAGAGACTAAGTTCTCGACAAACTGTGTCTAGTGTGGGCCTCAAGTCTCTGTGTTCTAACAAGGACTTGGTAATTCGCCCCGCCGACAAAGGCGGAGGCATAGTTGTTCTGGACAAATCAGATTATGAAAAAGAGATGTTCAGAATCCTACATGAGCCCAATACCTATTTACAGTTGCCCTCCAATCCTACTTCTAGGTTCAAAACTGAACTTCAGGGCTTGGTTGACAGCGTTTTTTTTAGAAATATTTTAAACAAAAAAGAAAAGGAGTTTTTGGTTCCGGTGGTCCCTAGGATACCGACCATTTATTATTTACCGAAGGTCCACAAAGATCCAGTGCATCCACCCGGTCGTCCAATTGTGAGTGGGATTAATTCCCGTCACATCCAGAATTGGCCGCTACATTGTCCATTATCTCCAACCTTTGGTCAGGCGTGTGCCATCATATCTGGCGGACACGGGGGCCACTATTAGGAAATTACAGGATGTGAATATTGATGGGGATTACATCCTGGTGACAGCTGATGTAGCCTCACTTTATACATGTATCCCACACAACAAGGTGTTAGAAGCTGTACAATATTTTTTGGAAAAGGAAGAAACTCTAGCTCCCTTTCAAAGGGCGTTCATTATGGAATTGTTGGAGTTCGCCACGAGAAGTAGCTATTTCTGGTTTAATGACAATTTCTACCTCCAGTTGAGAGGTGTGGCCATGGGGGCTAAATATGCCCCCAGTCTGGCCAATTTATTCATGGCTAAATGGGAGGAGGATGTCGTCTATACCTATGACACCCAGCACTTGGTGCTTTGGGCTAGGTACATTGACGACATCCTCCTCCTATGGAGTGGCAGTGCCACATCGCTTAAGATCTTCATGGACCATCTAAATGCTAATGATAGGGGGATTTCCCTTACATACACTGCCAGCCATGAAATGATTCAGTTTCTTGATCTAGAAATTAGTATCCATGACCGTCAGTTTTGTTTTCAAACACACTTCAAGAAAACTGATCGTAATGGGTACATTCCACAAGATAGCTGCCACCATCAATCGTGGCTCAAATCTGTCCCGTGGAGTCAGTTCCTCAGATTGAGAAGGAACTGTAGCGATGTGAACATCTTCCTTACTCAGGCTGAGATCCTTAAAATACGTTTTATTGACAAAGGTTATGATCCTGCCAGTATAGATAAGGATCTTGGACAGGTACTAGAGACTGATAGGCGCTCTCTGTTGGAGGTCAAACAGAAAGGCGAACCCAATAATGCTTTCAAATGGGCGATGCTTACTTCCTTTTCCTTACAGCATAAACAAGTAAAGGCTATTATAGCAAAGCACTGGGATATCTTGAAAAACGACAACATCATCGGTTCTGTTTTACCGGATCAGGCCAAAGTGATTTTTAGAGGGGCACCTACCCTTCGGGGTAGAATAGCACCTAATATCATCAATCCCCCAGTACGTCCCTCCTTCTTTCACCAATTGGTGGGTTACCATCCCTGCAAGAGGTGTAGTGTGTGTAGGTATAATACATCTGGTAGGGGCAAAACCTTAGAGTTTAGGTCAACTAGTACAGGAAAATTGTATCCGATCAAACAATTTTGTACATGCTCCACCACACACATTGTATACCTTATCACCTGCCCTTGCGGGAAACAATATGTAGGCCGTACCATCAGGCCTTTTTCGGTTAGAGTGGGGGAACATGTTTCACTCATCCTAGGGGGTGATGTTAACCACACGGTGCCCAGACACTATAGATTATATCACAGTAGGAATCCAGCTGGCACACAATTTCTGATCATCGATCATTTTATTCCCCATTGGAGGGGTGCCCCCAAAATCAGGGGTGTGTCCCAGTTGGAGACCTACTGGATATATGAATTACAAACGCACAGGCCATCCGGTTTAAACGTCGAGTGGGATATTAATTCCTTCATCGACCAATCTTAATAATGACGGTCTCCATTGGACCATGGACCTACCTTCACCTTTTCTTGAAGGAGATTTGTACGGAGAAATTCAATTCCCCATGACTATTTCCTTTTTATTTTTGTTTTAATATAATCGCATAGTTTTATATATGTTATTCATTATTCTATTTGTCAATGTGTTAGATTGGGACTGCCCCTGGTTTGCCCATTGGACAGTTTACTGTTGCTGTAATTGGGAATTCTTTTTGTGAGAATTTAGGCTTCCCTGTTTGTCTCCCATAGGAGTTTTACATTTTATGTGAGTTATCTACCTCACACACAGTGCGATGATCAAGAGGTAAATAATTTTTCCTTTGTTTGATCATCTAATATTCAATTTTAATAAAAAAAATTAGTATGTCTTATTATCATTATTAACGGCAGTCACTATTGCAATCATTCCTTTGGTTTGCATACATTCGTTTCCCCTTTTCTGGCCGCAATGGTAGATTTATTATATCTATGCGGACCGTTAAGGGTGAATTCCTAACTAACTTACTTCCATTCTGGGCTGCGTTCCACGCCTTGTGTAACATATGGCGTTGGAGCGCAGGACAGTTAACGTAGCTAGGTAGGGACAACCCCTTTCCGGGGAAGCTGTGCCTGTCATTGATGACGCGACATGTCACTCCTGATAGGGACTGATGTCCCCTTGCAGTGTGATGCTCAGTGATGGTCATGTGGCGTGATGTCACGTGGCGGTCACGTGGAGCTGGATGACGTTGCTACGTCAGGCTCCTGTGACGGTCATGTGATGCGGAGTCACGTGGCGGTCATGTGGAGCTGGATGACGCGGCTACGCGACGCTTGGGAGAAGGTAACGTCCGCACGCCAGGTGATGCTCTGTGTGCGTTTGCACGCCGGGTGACGTGGTGTGGCGGGACAGATATACAAGGCCATTATTTGGCCTAATGACAGCACCCCAAGCGTCATGGCCCCACATTATGAGGGCTTTACATACACGTGGACTGTAGGGTTTAACCCTCACCATGCATAGGTAAGTGGTTACACAAGTTGACCATATTCATTATTACCTCCCCTTTTGGCCAATACAGATTCCTATATGCATTAATCACCTATGGAGGGGTTCCATAGAGAGGCTTGGAACGCACGCTCCGGCGCCATTTTGGATTTTACAGGAAGTGCTGTTTCAGTGGGCAGATCAGGGGGAGGTCCTTGTTTTTTATAAATAGCATACAGGCAACAGTGGAGTTATGCCCCAGACGATGCAAGGTTTTGCGAAACGCGTTGGGAGACTCCATTGCTGCCATTGAGTGTCTTTGCAAAGCGCTATATTCATGGATTGGATGTAAGTGTATCTGCCTATATTCATTAAAATTCCTTTGCGGTATTACGCTATGTGCCTTCTCCCTTCTTTTTCCACATGAACTTTATGTGAGCCAAGTCAATACTCCTATTGGCTTGAATTTCCGGTGTTTTTTCCTGAGTTTGAACCTTGGATACAAGGGTGCATTGTGCCGGCCTGGTTTCCATATGTATGGACATATACATATTCAGCCTGTCTGACCCCTTACACATACGTGCATTGGGTCCATTACATCTGGTAAGCCTCCCTTTCACGTGGTGGTGGTTACGTTACAAGTCACTTTTTTACTTTGGAAGATTCACCTTTACAATTTGGGACTGATTCAAACTGGAACTGATTCGAATTTATGTTTCTCACATCCTTTGGAGTTTCATATACATTTGGACTTATACTTAATTATTTGTGATTTAGTTTAATTTCGAGCACTTGGGTGTTTTATATTGTTATACGCATAGCGCTGCATTTTTGTATATTGTTTGTTGTTGCCTTTTTCCACAGGTATTGTAGCTGCTTATATGTGTTAGCGGCGCGAATATTGTTTGTATTTTGGATTTGAAGGGGAGCCCTACGCCAAAAAAATGGCGTGGGGGTCCCCCTCAAGATCCAAACCAGACCCTTATCCGAGCACGCAACCTGGCAGGCCGCAGGGGAAGAGTGGGGTCGAGAGCGCCCCCCCTCCCTCCTGAACCGTACCAGGCCACATGCCCTCAACATGGGGTGTTTGGTGCTCTGGGGCAGGGGGGCGACCTGCGCCCCCCCACCCCAGAGCACCCTGCCCCCATGTTGATGAGGACAGGGCCTCTTCCTGACAACCCTGGCCGTTGGTTGTCGGGGTCTGCGGGCGGGGGCTTATCGGAATCCGGGAGCCCCCTTTAATAAGGGGGCCCCAGATCCCGGCCCCCCCACCCTATGTTAATGAGTATGGGGTACATTGTACCCCTACCCATTCGCCTGGTGGAAAATAAATGGAAATAAAAACACAACACAGTTTTTAAAAGTATTTTATTGCACCGCTCCGGAGGTCTTCTTCCGACTTCGGGGGTCTCCGGTGTCGTCGCCGCGTTCTCCGGTTCTTTCTTCTGCTGGGCCTCCGCTAACTTCTTTTTAGCTCTTTTGCTAACGGAGGCCCGGTCTTCTCCGTCGTCTTCTTCTTCTGCCGCTCTCCGGTTCTTCTCCCGCTCTCCGGTTCTTCTCCCGCTCTCCGGTTCTTTCTTCCGCCGGGCCTCCGCTAACTTAATTAATATAGGCTTCTCATGACGTCACAGTCACATGGTCCCATGACGTCACAGTCACATGCTCCGGGGCACATGTGCACATGTGCCCTGGAGCATGTGACTGTGACGTCATGTGCACATGTGCCCCAGAGCATGTGACTGTGACGTCATGTGAAGCCTATATTAATCTCTGCGCACCGAAGATTTATCATTACTACGAGAGGAAGCGACGAGTCAACATCGAGGAGGAGAAGAGGGAAGAAGACGCAGACGGCGACGACGGAGAAGACCGGCTCCTCCACTAGCAAAAGAGCTACCAAGAAGTTAGTGGAGGGGTCGGCAGAAGGACAACGGAGAGCCGGACGAGACGACGGAGAAGACCGGGGCCTCCGTTAGCAAAAGAGCTAAAAAGAAGTTAGCGGAGGCCCGGCGGAAGAAAGAACCGGAGAGCGGGAGAAGAACCGGAGAGCGGGAGAAGAACCGGAGAGCGGGAGAAGAAGAAGACGACGGAGAAGACTGGGCCTCCGTTAGCAAAAGAGCAAAAGAAGTTAGCGGAGGCCCGGCAGAAGAAAGAACCGGAGAACGCGGCGACGACACCGGAGACCCCCGAAGTCGGAAGAAGACCTCCGGAGCGGTGCAATAAAATACTTTTAAAAACTGTGTTGTGTTTTTATTTCCATTTATTTTCCACCAGGTGAATGGGTAGGGGTACGATGTACCCCATATTCATTCACATAGGGTGGGGGAGCCGGGATCTGGGGGCCCCCTTATTAAAGGGGGCTCCCGGATTCCGATAAGCCCCCCGCCCGCAGACCCCGACAACCAATGGCCAGGGTTTTTAGGAAGAGGCCCTGTCCTCATCAACATGGGGGCAGGGTGCTCTGGGGTGGGGGGGCCCCCTGCCCCAGAGCACTAAACCCCCCATGTTGAGGGCATGTGGCCTGGTACGGTTCAGGAGGGAGGGGGGGCCACTCTCGACCCCCCCTCTTCCCCTGCAGCCTGCCAGGTTGCGTGCTCGGATAAGGGTCTGGTTTGGATCTTGAGGGGGACCCCCACGCCATTTTTTCGGCGTAGGGCTCCCCTTCAAATCCAGACCAGACCCAAGGGCCTGGTATGCTCCTGGAGGGGGAACCCACGCCGTTTTTTTCTTTAAAAATTGGCGTGGAGTTCCCGCTCAGGATTCATACCAAACGCAGTGCCTGGTATTGGCGGGAATCCGCGTTGGATCCCCGCTCAATACAGTGTCGCGTCTCCTCGCTATTGCAGCGAGCGCGACACGTGTTGCCACCCTGCTGCCGAGATCTCGGCACTCCTGTCGCCGAGAATCTCGGCGATGGGAGTGCGATAGAAATACAATATCGGCGGCACCTACTGTAGTTGGTATAGAGCGGATATTAGTCATGTTTGGTGGTGGCCTTGAGAACAGATGAGTTCAAAAGTTGTTGGTTTGGTAAGGGTAAGGGACAGGGAAAGTTTAGATAAGTAGTGGGATATTTGGAGATAGGAGTATGACATATGTTTCGGAGTTTGACATTTGGATTGGAGGTCTGCAAGGGAGCCAAATTTACGTGTGACTGGGTGCACAAAGTGACGAAGTTGGAACAGGCCGGCCTGAGCCCAGGGGAACATTCGGGAACGTAATAGACTATCAGGGATTAAGGGATTAAAGATTACATTAGAGGGGGGGCATAGGGAGGAAAGGGAGAATTTGGAGTGACATAAGCACCATATCATGAGTGAGAACAGCATAGGGCCCAAACAGAGGTCATGGAGTTTGGGATCCGAGAAAAGTGCAGGTGGGAGCATGGGTGGGCCAGAAACAAGGAACCCATCTCTATCTTTGTCCACCTGTTCGGTGGTCTTAGACTGGACCAGGACACACTACTGCACGGAGGTGGGAGGCCAGGTAATATTTATAAATGTGTGAAACTCCCATTCCTCCCCAACCTCTGGGGGAAAATATCATTGAGCTGGACACTCTATGAGCCCAATCCTTCCAAATAAAATTAAGAAACCACTGTTTAAGCAATTTTAGTTTGGCAATTGGGATAGGGATAGGCAGGGTTTCAAAAAAGTACAGCAGTTTTGGCATAATGGACATCTTCAACACATTGAATTTACCTATCCAGGATATTGGGAGGGGATTCCAACGAGTCAGCATGGCCTTGAGAGATGAGGTGCACCAGCGGTAAGGATATGAGTTTTGAAGCGATAGGATATCTGCAGGTGAAAGGTGCAGTGGTAAGGCTTCTGATTTAGATGTGTTAAAACTGTCCTTTATTTAAGGACAGCAATCACATGAAGCCATTTATTATCACATAGTTTTTTGGATCCTTTTTGATAACAGAAATCACCCAAATGGCCCTGATAAAAAGTTTACATACCCTGGAATGTTTGGCCTTGGTACAGACACAGAAGGTGGCACACTCAGGTTAAAATGTCAATTAAAGGTTAATTTCCCACATTTGTGGATTTTTAAATCACAATTGGTGTCTGTGTATAAATAGTCAATAAGTTTCTAAGCTCTCACATGGATGCACTAAGCAGGCTAGACACTGAGCCACGAGAAGGTAGAAAAGAACAGTCAAAAGACCTGTGAAACAAGGTAATGAAACTTTACAAAGATGGAAAAGGATATAAACAGTACTGACTGGCATATTCAAGGCTTTGGATATCTTTGTATATGCTTTTCCATCTTTGTAAAGTTTAATTACCTTATTACACAGGTCTTTTGACTATTCTTTTCTACCTCCTCATGGCTCAGTGTCTAGCCTGCTTAGTTCATCCATGTGAGAGCTAACAAACTCATTGACTATTTAAACACAGACACTAATTCTGAATTAAAAAGCCACAAATGTGGGAAATTAACTTTTAATTGCCATTTTAACATGTATGTGCCACCTTCTGTGTCTGTACTGAGGTCAAACATTCCAGGGTTTGTAAACCTTTTATCAGAGCCATTTGGGTGATTTCTGTTATCATTATGATTTAAAAAGGATCCAAAAAACTATGTGATAATAAATGGCTTCATGTGATTGCTTTTCTTAAATAAAAGACATTTTTTTTGGCATGATCAGTCATATTTTCAATATTAATGCCAAAATGTCTCAATTTCTGCCAGGGTATGCAAACTTTTAAGTACAACTGTATACCCAGTGACGTGAACAGCCTCAGATGATACACAGAGATGAAACAAATCTCCCTACATAAGTTTTACATGTATATCTGCTGTCTTCATCTTTATATACTGTTTAGAAATTGCACATTGTGTTAGGAGATTTTCTTTTCCTGGGTTGGCACTGCAGTGAAGCCTGGGCATACAGCCAAGACAGCTGATTGGAAGAAAAGCACACACCCCCTCTCCTCATAGGTAGAGACTTTCAGTTCTGTTCATCTGTTCATTCAGGTGGCAGTAGCAGCAGCATTGCATCCTGAGCACAGGAGTCAACTGAGTCTAGCAGTGTATAAGAAGAAGAGAGGATCCTGCAGCATCAGAGTCTTAGGAATCCATAGAGAGAACCGCTGAGCACACAGGATACAAACCAGCCTCTCCTCCTCATCACTGACTGCCAGCCTTTCTCTACAGCCTTGCTTCTTTTTTTTTTTTTTATAAGGATTTCTTGGCCAAATGGATGTTTTGTATGACTAAGTGGATCTGAGTACGAGAAGGTAAAGAAGTGCCTAGAAGTAGAGGAGAAGTAGCTGATCGCTATCTGGGGATATTGGTCACCCAGGCCCATTGGATACAGGACACCTTTCAGTTCCTGGTGCAGTGTTGGTGTCTCCACATACAAGCCAAAGGCCGCGGCTGGGTCACAGTTGACTGCTTTTTTGGGCGTGCCTCTGGTAAGCAGACAACTTAATATGGTGATGGGCACCTTTCATTTGTACGAATCACCGGGTGAAGTGCATTTGAACTGTTTGTGTATTTGAATTCACCTTTATTACCCAACATCATCTGAATGGAATCGTCTTGGTTGTGCGTACATCCCATAGATTTTTGATGAGATACATATTCTTATGCACATCTCTGGACTCTGTGTATTGATTACGAAATTGTTGTGCAATAAGCCAGATTTTTGCAAAAACTTCTTTTGCACACCAGCCCCTGGTTGTCAATCATACAATTTAAATTGGTGCAGTTTTTCTTATTACCATTTCTTGTTGTGCTTATCCCACTATTGCTGCCGCCTTTTGTTTTTTCTTAAGGTTGTTTATTCTAAGCGCAGTTTTTCCTTGTTTATTAGTTCTGTTCATCTGTCTGTTGAATCGTTCAGCTCTGTGCTAATCTATTTATAGTATCCTCCCCAAAACAAAACTCAGGCTGCTTTTACCATATGTGACGGAGAGCTTGTCAGAAGTTATCAGGCTGATAACAGAAGAACGAAGCAGGAGACCACTACGGGACATTGTGCTTTTGAAGAGAGATAACAAAACACTGCAGATATACTGTATGTGCCCAGCTCAAATTTCATGCATCAGGTTTACATCCACTTTAATGACTTCAACACACAGCGCAGAGGACACAGCAGCCATATTTGAAAAGGAAAAAGCAAACACCCTATATAATAAGTCAGTAGACACCTTTTGTAAATAAACTGCAGAGTAATATATCACATCACTAAAATGCAAGGGCAAGTGTATGTTATTACAGAAACAGCAGCTGTATATGGAATCATCCATTTCTTACTGAATTTACCTTTCCCGGAGCTCAGTAAAATCCCATAAAGTATTAAAGCAGTTCTCATTTTATCACTGTCCACTAACATTTACAAAATGCCAGCTTCTCAGCTCTAGACAGAGTATTCTGTCTCTTGCAACTTTTTCTGTTAGGCTTTGATATGGTTTTACAAAATTCACAAATTTAATGAAAAAATTACCAGGTAAATTTGTATCAAGTAAATACATAAGCTTAAATGCTCAGCAACCCTTACAGAGGATATTTAAAGTTTTACAATGACACAACAGTATAGGCAATTAGAGAACAATGCTGAATCTTGAATTTCTCAGAATAGCACACTGTGTCGAAGAATTAAGATCCCCATTGAATTCTTAAGCTACTGTGCTGTGACTGGGTCAGACCCTCTGCTCACAAAGAGCTTTACCAAATCTTACATTGTGTATGGAGGTCAGTGACTTTTGACATATACTCAGTGAAGTTGATTTATTAAATGAATATATGCTATTCACTAAGCAAACTGAATTTGCACACTGCAAGGGAATTTCAGTGAATGAGTTAAAGCCTAGCTGACTTCAACCTTCCAATATTGTACAAACTAATTCAGTTTTTTTTTTACTTTTCATGTGCTTGATTGGGTATTCTTTGCAAAGTGAATTTTCACCACATTTTTTTAAGCTAAGTGAAATAATGAACATGCTTTATTCTTTTAGTGAATCAACCCTAATGTTTAAAGTCAGAAGAAAAAGCTGGCGCCTCAAAAATTCATGATTCATTTTAATTGCATTTTAGACAAGTTGGTGTACAGTTGACAATACATGTTATATCGGCAGGATTCCTTTAAATAGTTGTGCTCATAATAAACTGCAACTGCAACTTACAAGTGAGAGGGGTGAGTTGCTTTCAAACTGTGTTTAACACTTAAACATTGTATTATCTATGGCATGTACAACTGGATATGCAGACTTTGCTTACCTAGCAAATATATTTGCATTGTTACTAGAAATATAGAATGATGGTTTCCAGTCTGCAGCATACATAAATGACATATACATTAAAATGACATGCTGGCTTCATGTTACTTCACAGATGAGTTTCTAATGTGATGATAACTCATCTGTATCCTGCAATGTGAGGGAATCACAATATCACAGACAGAACAACATTTGAAATATATTACTTACTAGTACAAATATATTTCCTCAAAACTGTGTTTTACCTCCTGGAAGCCATATCTTAAGAACATAATGCATGTGGAAAATGTAAATGACAATTGTTTGATGAATAATTCAGTTCTATTCAAACACACACAAATAATGTTACAATATTCTCCACATGTCTGATTAAAAATAAGCACATTTTTGGGCAGATTTGTTTTCTTTATGTTGACTAATGTATTGAAGTCAGAGACAGTCAGGTAATGATCAGTCAGAAAATGGTCAACAGTCAGAAAATGGTCAACAGTGGAAGTTCATATATTTCTGCAAATTTCCATCATAGCTTAAAGCCAGCCATACATGGATCAAAATGTGGCCAGTTCAGCAGAGACCGAAAGAGATTTGATTCACCTATGGGCAGGCTGATTGTACCCAATTCAATCCATCTATCAACTTGGGTACAACCAGCCTATCAGACTTTTTACATGTGATTACTGCCAGCGGCAATAGCTGTTAGCAGTAATCATTGTGTTCTGCTGGCTGGGAAGGCTCTCCATGCTCGCTGTAAGGGGTATTCCCCCATCAACACTGACTGTGTTGATAGAGGAATCAAGTGATTTTCTTTACTTCCACCCATGGTGAAAGGAAAGAAAATGGGATTATCTATAGGCTGCTTAAAGTGGTAGCAAACTCTGTTACACCACTTGTACCTACAGGTAAGCCTATAATAAGGCTTACCTGTAGGTCCTAAAAAAATTCTCCTAAACTTGCACAGTTTAGAAGATATTCATTATATACGCTGCTGCCGATGTCATCGGCGCACATGCACTGAAGAAACGGGCCACCGATGCCATTTCTTCGGGGCCCGCCTGCAAGCGCAGGAGTGGTGTCATTGCAGCTCTGGACAATCACAGCGCCGAAGCCCGCAAACCCAGAAGTTACTCCGGTGAAAGATGTTGGCCCTGGGAGCGGGTTGCAGGCGGCACTACAGGGCATAATTTTAAGGTAAGTATTTCATGATCAGCTAGTATGAAATAAATGGCTTCATGTGATTGCTTTTATTAAATAAAAGACATTTTTTCAGATATCTATTGAAATTGCACCTGAAATCGACAAAAGTAGTACTGAAACTACTTTTGGGATTCGGTGCGGAACCGCAAAGTTGGAGTTGCACCGATTCGGACGGTTCCATTGCGGGCAATAGCCGCCGATTTGGTATGCAATTTGACAAGTCAAATCGCATGCCAAATGGCATCAATGTGAACCAGGGCTAAAGGTTAGAGGGGAGGTTAGGATATAAAGGTAAGTAACCTTTCAGATATAGTGCATATACTTAACCTGCCTTGGCCACCTGACCCTAATTACCCACCCTGCCCTCAAACCCTCCGCAACTGCTTTGTAACCTGATTATAGCAACCTGCCTCCCATCATGTTTACATCCTGTGGATAAAATGTTTGCTGATGACTGCACCTGTACAGTAAACCCCCATAGACATCTATGGGCAGTCTCTTAAGATTTGGTTGCATTTTGTTGGCAAAATGTCAATGCTGTTAAATTAAATATTATCAAATTCGTCTAGCTACAATTTTACAAATATTACTAATATCAATACAGCTTGCAAAATCAAAGATTATTAAAGGTGTTTTTTTTCTTTAATTTGTGTGTGATTACCAGTCATCAGATCAATTCGCATGCCTAGAATTTAACCCAGATCAGGCTGATCTTTTTTAATCAAACCATGATACTTTTAATATGACATACTATAAAAGAGATGTGAAGAGATGCCACCATTTAATAGCGTAACAGTACTGATTCTTCATTCTTTTATATGGGACCGCAGGCGTCAGTCCAATTACAACCTGCAAACATGCATAATAAACCAAACAGAAGACACTCCACACTTAATTGGTTTGAAAAATATTTATTGGCCATGGCCTGGTTTACTGGTTTAACAAAAATATATATAACGTCATAAACTTTGAAATATTCAAATCATTTTTTAAAACAAATTCATCCGGAATTCACCAAAACTCAACCCAGCCACTTAAGACTCGGGCTGACCATCATCTCTTCTTTAAACATGTCTTCACATATCCCCTTTGTTACTTTAAACAAAGGGGCCCTACCACATAAACCTTTGGCCGCGACAGGAAAAAAAGGGGGGGTTGGGAGGGAAGCTCTTCCGACGACTCCTCTAAGGTGACTGGCATAATTCCAGTCAGGGAGGTTCTATATATAGCTCCCCAAGCACCTTCTAGAATTTTCCAAGGTCACCTGACCCCTAAGCCCAATCACCTTTCACCTTTCCACCTCTGCACTCCTATGTCAGGTGACCTACTAAACCCAATAGAAATAACCCTAAAAAAAACTTTTTAATACTAAAACCGACGCCACGGTCCCATGAGGCAAGGGGAGCCTAAATAAGCTTACCCCCGCCTTTTACCCCACATGGGGTTAACTGTTAAACAATTGCTTATTAAGGAATTTGTTTGGTGTTTTTTCCCATGAAAGTACAATTGTGAAGTTCAAAATTCCCTGCAACAATATTACATTTAAAGTAATTTTGCATCAAGAGATTTTTTGTTAGCTTCCAAAACTAAGGAGGATCTGAACTGTGAAAGCTGTGCCACAAAAGTGCAAAGGGAGAGCAAATGACTAGTCTCCGCAATTACCTGTAGGCTCCTTGCAATCTTTTTTTTTTTTAACATTAAAGTTTATTTGAGTAAAAAAAAAAAAATAGACATACAGATATGGAAAAGCGAGTGATCATACGTCAAATAATAACAATAAAACATAGTGTGCAAAAAAGGACAATTTCATCCATATCTTTAGGCAAAGATTTCGAAAACAAAAAATGGAACGTGAGTTAAGCCCATGGACACATCTTAGCGTTAAAGAAGCACACTTACATTGATGTGCTTTTCCAGATAACACTTGCAAAATAAAATAAAAGAAATAGAATAGATAAAGAAGTGGAAATGAAAAGAGGAAAAGATAGGAAAGGGGTAAGAGGAGAATAATCCCCCAACGAAAAATCATTGGAGGTTCATTGCACTGATTTTGAAAATGAATAATTGCCTAGTAACATCTACTCGAAGTTGGTTTCAGAAACATGCAGTGTGTTAATAGAGATTCCGTTATACCGGAAGCTTAGAGAAGGGTGTGTGGAATCAGTCAGGGATCAAGCACCAAAGGAACATGGAAAGAGGGCATAGGACATGACAAGATCAACCTATCAGATCCTCGTAGGCTTGAGAGTATCTAAAAATGAACCAGGGAGACCAAATTTTATGATAACGTTCCACATTTTCACTTGACTGGGCTACAGTATCTTCCATCTCACATATGTACGCCACCTTGTGCAACCATTCTTTTATTGTGGGGATAGTTGAAGATTTCCAGAATAGTGGAATGAGTGATTTAGCCACGTGTAACAAATGCCTAGAAAAATTTGAGATGTGTAACAAACAACAAGCTGCATCTAGTGTAAGTTTGGTCTCCGTGATTTGGTAGATGATTATTCGCACCTTTGACCAAAATGGTGTCAGCAGATCACATTGCCACCAGATATGCAGTAGAGTTCCCTTTTCTCTGTTACATCTCCAGCAAGTTTCTGGTGCCTGGGGATACCACTTGTGTATCTTCTCGGGTGTAGCATACCAATGTGTCAGGATTTTGTATGCAGTTTCCTGCATACGTGTGCTAAGGGAACATTTATGTGACATGATACAAGCCTTCTTCCATTGGTTGTCTGTTATTTTCAATTTCAGTTCATCTGACTATCTCTCTCTGAACCTATCAGGACCCGAATTCTTAACATTTGCAACCAAGTATAGGAGGTTGAGGTAGACCTTAGAACCTGTTCTCCTTTTAAGCAAACCGACTTCAACTCAGTGAGATTTCTCTTAAAGTGAGCCTTACGTACGCTACTGTTGACATAATTACGTATCTGGAAGTAGGTCCACATGGGCAGAAGGTGAGTCTTGTTATCTGTCTTAAGTTGACTCAGATCTTTCATTGATTTACCATTGAAGAAATGAAGTGCAAGAAGGGGCAGCGTGGTGACTGTGGATCTCAGGAAGCAATTCCCAACTCCTGGGGGGAAGTCTGGGTTATTCTGTATAGGGGTAAGAGAGCTCAGGGATGATGAAAACTTGGGATATTTAGTTAGCTGATGGAAGATGTCTAACGTGGTACCTATTAGAGGATGATGTTTCATAGAATGGGGATATCTTGATTTCAGTATCCAAGGGGAGAATTGCAGGGGGAAGGGACACATATTATTCTCTATCGACACCCAATCCTTGAACTTAGAATGGCAATGCCAGTCAACAATTCGTGCAATGTGTGAAGCAAAGTAATATTCTTTGAAATCAGGAATGCCCATGCCCCCGACTCTTTGGATCTAGTTAGTAAGGTAGATTTAATGTGGGGTTGTTTGTGGGCCCAGATAAATTTCATTTGGAGAGCACAAAGGGTTTTAAAAAAACTCTAGGGTATTTTGATGGGTAGTGTGCGAAGCAAATATAACATTTTTGGCAGGATGGTCATCTTGCAGATAGCTGACCGACCAAACCAAGAGAAGTGTTTGGAGTGCCAAAACTGAAGGTCTTTTTCGATATTTTTAAGGAGGGGAGGGAAGTTGCGGCTAAAGGTCGCAGAGATTCTGGGGGTCAACCAAACCCCTAAGTATTTAATAGCTGACATTTCCCATTTGAATGGACTATTGTCTTGTGCTTATTTTAATTTAGTCTCCGGTAGTGTGATGCTTCTGATTTTGAATAGTCTATTTTAAGATTGGAGATATACCCATATAGTAAAAATTCTTTCATGGGGGAGGGAATGGAAATGTGGGGATCTGTCAAAAAGAATAAAAGATCATCTGCGTAGGCGGCAACCTTGAGCCCACTGTCAGTCAACTGGAATCCTTTTATGGAATTATTGGCCAAAATGAGTCTAATAAATGGTTCAAGGGAGATAATAAAGAGTAGGGGGGACAGTGGACATCCCTGTCTCGTTCCATTTTTTATATGTACACTACCTGACAATGTACTATTTATTTTGAGATTAGCTGAGGGGTTTTGGTTTAAAGAGGATATCCAAGCCATCATGTGTGGGCCTAAATTAATGTGTTTGCATGTCTCTAACAAATAGCCCCATGCTACTCGATCGAAGGCCTTCTCCGCATCAGTGGACAGGAGAAAGCCTTCAATTTTTCACTCATGGGCCGCATAAATTAAGTCTAGGGATTTTGTCACATTGTCCCTTGCCTCCCTCCCAGGCATAAAACCTGCCTGGTCAGGACCAATTAAGCCGTGCAATAGGGGTTTCAGCCTATTTGCAATGATTTTTGCCATAAGTTTCACTTCTAGGTTTAACAGAGAAATTGGCCTATAACTAGCACACTGTAACAGATCCTTATTGGGCTTGGGCACCACTGTAATATAGGATGACAGGAAGGCATCAGGTACTGATCTCTGCTTTGACATTGAGTTCAGTGCATCTCTGAGGGGCACTGTTAATATGTCAACAAATGTTTTGTAGTAAATGGCACTAAACCCGTCTGGGCCAGGACTTTGACCTGACTTTAGGTTTTTATTTGCGAGAGTAATTTCTGAAGAGTCCATAGGGCATTCCATATGAGAAATGTCGTCTGTCGAGAGTGAAGGAAGCTTTGAGTCTTTTAAGTATTTCTGTATTGCACCTAATCTATCTTCTAAGACCTCCGCTGGTTTGTGTTGGGGCGGTAAATCATACAGACTTGCATAACATTTTTGAAAGTGCTGAGCAATCTTATCTGTGACTCTATCAATTTTACCCCCCTTATTCTGAATGCCTGAGATATTATATTTGGAGGCAGATCCCTTCAACGCTCTAGCCAATAGGTAGCCAGTTTTGTCACCTTGCTCGTAATAGATTTTTTTCCGGAAAAATAGGAATCTTTTGGTTTTAGTCTCTAAAATCTGTTTGAGGGTTTTCCTAGCCTCAAGGAGGGATGTTGCTGAGATGGTTGTCAGAGATTGTTTATGTAGAGTCTCTAGGGAACGTATTTTGTCAGTCAATTGCTTAATTTCTTTTTCAGCCTCTCTTTTTTTATGTGTGCCCATTTTAATTAGTTCCCCTCTGATAAAACATTTGTGGGCCTCCCACACCATCAAAGGATCTGCGTCAGGGACTATGTTGTGTTTGAAGAAATCAGTCAGTGTTGCGGTCAATTTGGGAAGTAAGGCTGGATCTGTTAAAAGGGAGGAGTTCAACCTCCATAAATTGGATTTGGGTGGGGGATCAGCAAGGTTCAGGGAAATAGAAACTGGGGCGTGATCAGAGATCGTCTGTATCCCTATGTTGGCACCCTTCAAAACAGAAAGGTCTCTCTGTGAGAGGAATAGATCATCTATCCTGAAGTGACGATTATGGGGAATTGAATAGAAGGTGAAAAGGGGATTTAATTTTTTTTAGAATCTTATAGGTGATATGTGACTTCCCTGAGGAGGTATCCTCCAGGGGGTTCAGCGCAGTGCAGTGCAGTGCATGTGAAGCAGTAACTTTGTCTAGTCTATGTATGGCCTTGTCTCTCTGTTTCCCTGCCGTCTCAGCGGTAGCCATCTTTTCTTGGAGGACCAGCAGGCTAGTTTTAAGATCCGTGATCGCAGCAGAAAATGAGGCCTTAATATCTGCTGCAAATCCTGACATATCTGCATACGTGAGAGGGTGATCAGAACGGGCACTTCTCCTACCGTTATCCTCTCCAGCAGACTGTGAATCCTCGCTGAATTCCTCAGCAGCATGTACCGGCGCCATCTTGCCTCCTGCCGAGTCTCTTAGAACAGCGGCCTGGTTCTTGAAGATGTCCGAGATATTCCTTCCAGCACTGACAGCTAGTGAGCGACGAGAGCGGGTGTGATGAGTGTGGCATCCTTGTTTGCTCATTATCGGGTGTCTACGGTGCAGAGAGATGGGTAAGGGCCACGGGTCAAACGGAGCTCTTCAGTTAGGCTGCCATCTCCAAGCAAGCCACGCCCCCTCCTTGCAATCTTTTTAACATTACATGCCATGACATCTGTGGAGGCAGCCATTTTTGTAGAGGCTAGGTATTTTCTTCCTCGTGTCAGAGCTAACACCTAAAGGGCTGGTGGGGGAATATTCAAGGTGGCAGCAGGAGAGGTGGAGAATGCACAGGTCCACAGAATGGATGAAACAAAAGCAAAGAGATATTTGAATGGCAGGTCCTGATGAACAGCTTCCTCTCCAGCAAGGAAAACTGTAAACAGCACAGTAGACATTGTTAATGTCACAGTAGTAGCATTACCAAATTTTACTCCAGATTTCATGAGACTAGCAGTCACAGGCAGTTATTAGAGATGGGCTGAACGCCGCCCCCCTGTTCGGTTTGCAGCAGAACTCCCAAACAGGGGAAAAGTTCTAACCCGAATGGCGAACCCCGTTGAAGTTTATGGGAGCCGAACAGGAAAAATCAAAAGTGCCCATTTTGTTCCAAATTATTTTGCCAATGATATTTTTCTCATTTACTTAAATAATTGATGTAAACAACAGTCAGCCTAATTCTCATGTTATCAACTATTAAGAGTACAATTCAAATTTTATTGAACAAACCTCTTAATGATAACAGCTTTTTTTTTCAAAATAAAAAACTTACAATGCACTGTTCCAAATTATTATGCACAGTAAGTTTCAAAACACTTTATAGGTTGTAAAGAACTGAAAATTGTCATTTGTTGTGTTTGCAGCATATTTACTGAAATCAAAAGCTATTTCAATAAAACTTTGAACATCATTTTAACTTTTTAAACATTT
This sequence comes from Rana muscosa, assembly GCA_029206835.1. Taxonomy (NCBI): domain Eukaryota; kingdom Metazoa; phylum Chordata; class Amphibia; order Anura; family Ranidae; genus Rana; species Rana muscosa. Next base: position 588,943,313 of record CM055121.1, read on the forward strand.
TAACAGGTCACGTTACATTTTAACATAGGACCCCTTATTTGATAGCAGCTTCACAAGTCTTGCATCCATTGAACTTATGAGTTTCTGCTTGAATTTGTTTGCGAGATGTCAGAATAGCCTCCCAGAGCGGCTGTTTGGATGCAAACTGCCTCCCACCCTCATAGATCTTTTGCTTGAGGATGCTCCAAAGGTTCTCAATAGGATTGAGGTCAGGGGAGGATGGAGGCCACACCATGACTTTCTCTCCTTATCCCCATAGCAGCCATTGATGCAGAGGTATTCTTTGCAGCATGAGATGGTGCATTGTCATGCATGAAGATGATTTTATTACGGAACGCATAGTTCTTCCTTCTGTACCAGGGAAGGAAGTGGTCAGTCAGGAACTCCACATACTTTGTAGAGGTCATCTTTACACCTTCGGGGACCCTAAAGGGGCCGACCAGCTCTCTTCCCATGATTCTGGCCCAAAACATGACTCCGCCACTGCCTTGCTGATGTCGCAGCCTTGTTGGAACAGGGTGGCCGTCCACCAACCATTCACTACTCCATCCATCTGGACCATCCAGGGTTGCACGGCACTCATCAGTGAACAGGACTTTTTGAAAATTAGTCTTCATGTATGTAATGGCCTCATCCCTCTCACCCCTTCTTCTTCTCTGCTTGTTGTCTTGTCTAGGTGGGACCAGGAAGGAGGGATGCGGTACAGTACGGCCTATGTCCTCTAATGTGTAGAGGTGAAAGCCAACACCTGTTTACCTTCTGGCTGTGTGCATAACCCAGAGCCAAGTCCGTTCTGCAGATGACCCCCCTTTGCTCCCAGTAACTGAAGTTCCACACCACTGAAAAGGTCCAACTCTTATTTATTCTCTGACAACAATAAATCGTCCTTTAACAGCAGACAGGTTGTGACCCAAAGAACAGTTCAGTATAAGTGGGGAGTAGGTCAAGGCACAATCCTCAAATAGAACTAGCCATTGTAGTGTCACCAACGGTTATGGCGCACAGCCGCTGCCACCGACCATGTAGAACAAGAACAGAATTACCTTCGCTAAGTGTAGCCCCTGTCAGAGGGAAGATATCCTTCCAAGAGAGTTACCAGAGGCCCTGCCGTCACCGGCAATGCTGCACCGGACTGTTCGGAGGGGTTGCGCTCCCTGGCCCCCTCGTCTCAGATTCGGGCGCCCAACACCTTAGGGCCCCTCGGACTCCTCCACCCCTTCGGGAACCCAGTCGAAGGTACTGGGCCCTGGGCCTTCTCAGCAGTACCTCACCCCAGGCTGAAGGTGCCTGGGATGGACTCCATCTCCTGCTCCGGCCAGGTCAAGGGCACCTGGGCCCGGAACTCCGGAATGCCAGCACCCAAGCTGAAGGTGCCTGGGTGTGGCTCTCACCTCCGACAACTGACCCCACGTTGAGGGCGTCTGTTCCCTTTATCTCCTCGTCTCCACACTGCAGTGATGGTTCAACCCCGGCCCAGGGCGACAGCGCCACCCATGACTGTGACGTCATGAGAAGCCTATATTAATGCGGAGCGGAGCGAACAGCCAGTATTACAGCGGGAGGAAGCGACGCGTCAACATCGAGGAGGAGAAGAGAGAAGAAGACGGCGACGGCGACGATGGGAAGACCGGCCCTTCCACTAGCAAAAGAGCTACAAGAAGTTAGTGGAGGGGCCGGCAGAAGGACAAAGGAGAGCCGGACGAGACGATGGGAAGACCGGGCCTCCGCTAGCAAAAGAGCTAAAAGAAGTTAGCGGAGGCCCGGCGGAAGAAAGAACCGGAGAGCGGGAGAAGAAGAAGGCGAAGGAGAAGACCGGGCCTCCGCTAGCAAAAGAGCTAAAAGAAGTTAGCGGAGGCCCGACAGAAGAAAGAACCGGAGAGCGCGGAGACCCCCGAAGTCGGAAGAAGACCCCGGAGCTGTGCAATAAATTAATTTAAAAAGCTGTGTTGTGTTTTTTCTTGACATTTTTTTTCCACCAGGTGAATGGGTAGGGGTACGATGTACCCCATACTCATTCACATAGGGTGGGGGGCCGGGATCTGGGGGCCCCCTTATCAAGGGGGGCTCCCGGATTCCGATAAGCCCCCCGCCCGCAGACCCCGACAACCAACGGCCAGGGTTGTCGGGAAGAGGCCCTGTCCTCATCAACATGGGGGCAGGGTGCTCTGGGGTGGGGGGGCCGCAGGTCGCCCCCCTGCCCCAGAGCACCAAACCCCCCATGTTGAGGGCATGTGGCCTGGTACGGTTCAGGAGGGAGGGGGGCCGCTCTCTCATCCCCCCTCTTCCCCTGCGGCCTGCCAGGTTGCGTGCTCAGATAAGGGTCTGGTTTGGATTTTGCGGGGGGACCCCCATGCCGTTTTTTCGGCGTAGGGGTTCCCCTTCAAATCCAGACCAGACCCAAGGGCCTGGTATGCATCTGGAGGGGGAACCCATGCCGGTTTTTTATTTAAAATTTGGCCTGGAGTTCCCCCTCAAGATTCATACCAAACACAGTGCCTGCTATTGGCGGGGATCCAAGTCGGATCCCCGTTAATTGAAAGTCGGACATATGTCGGCTTCATGTCGCAGGGCAAAGTCGGATCCAAAGTAGGACAGATGTCGTGTCGCACTAGTGTGAACCCAGCCTTAGTAGTTTTTCCTTTAATTGGGCTCACCTGGCAATCTAATTATCACAGGTGTCCGAGATTGTTTTCAGTGATCAAAAGAGCCCTGAGACACAATGCCATCCATAACTTAACCTGAAAAACAAAATATTTCATCTTTGTGACACTGAAATAGAATTTTAGAATTTGCATAATAATTTGGAACAGGGTGTATATGGAAGTAATTGGCCATAAAAGGGGAACTGCCCTGGGTGACATATGATGCTTAAAGTGCAACAATAAAAATGAAAAAATCTTGAACATAGTGCCTGGGGAGGGGGGGGGTCCCCTTATTCTGCCTGTAAAGTGGTGCATATATAGAATATGCAGCAGCTAAAATTACATTCTAAAGAAAAAAAGTCAGAGTTAAATCACATTTAAATAGTTTCACAGTTGCAATTGCTGACACCCGGCTATTGAAAAAAAAAACGGCGTGGCCTATTAGGTAGGTCTGGTATGGATTTTAAGGGGAGCGCCATGCCAGAATAAAAAAAAATGGGTTGGGTCCCCCCCAAAATCCATACCAGACACTTATCCGAGCATTCGGCCTGGCAGGTCAGTCGAGGGGGTGGTAAAAAAGTGAGCACCCCTCCTGAACAATACCAGGCCACATGCCCTCAACACCCCAAAGCATCTTGTCCCACAAGGGTCTCTATCCAACAACCCTGGGCTGTGGTTGTGGGGGTTTGTGGTCAGGGGGATTATTGGAGTCTGGAAGCTCCCTTTAAAAAGGGGGCCCCCAGATCCCGCCCCATGTGGATGAGTATGGGGTACTATGCACAACTACCCATTCACAAAAAAAGTGTTTGTCGCGAGTAGACCTCTTTTGTTCTTTTTTGTTTTTTTTCAGGTGCGACGGCCGTCATTATTGAAGATGGATCTACATCGGGGGACATTGTTTTAAATTTTTTAAGGATTTATAAAGGATTTGTCAAAAAACTTATCTACTGTCTTTATTAACGTTTTACAATTTTTTGGTGAATGTACCCCATACCTATTCACATAGGGGGTTGCGGGATCTGGGTGCCCCCTTTTAAAAGGGGGCTTCCTGATTCCAATAAGCCCTTCGCAGACCCCCGCCAACCACAGCACAGGATTGTGGGAAAGAGACTTCCTATCAAAGCCCCCTGCCCCAAAGTACCATCATATGTTGAGGGCATGTGACCTGGTATGGTTCAGGAGGGGGGCTGCTCGCTTGTCCCCCCTTACTTGACCTGCCAGGCTGCATGCCCAGGTAAGGGTCTGGTATGGATTTTGGGGGGCCCAAGCCAATTTTTGAAATTTTGGCATGGGGTTCTCCTTAAAATCCATAAGAAGGGGAACACACCATTTTTTCTTTTTCTTTTCTTTTTTGCATTCCACTGAAGCTAATTACACTGACAGAAGACAGCTCTGAAACCAGAAGAGTTTAAATGCTCTCTGTTAATCCTCCATTCATTATTCAACCTCAGTTCTTCCCAACAACCACCGTGGACATCCAGAATGGAAAGTGGAGCTCCCGGTTATTACTGCGTCGGAGGTATGTTTGAACGCTGCTGTTGCTGATGTAAGCCCATTGAAATGAATAGGGATGAGCCTGATGTTCGAGTCGAACATAAGTTCGACTCGAACATCAGGTGTTCACATGTTCGCCGAATAGCGAACAATTCGCGGTGTTCACAGCAAATTCGAAAGCCACGGAACACCCTTTAAAAGTCTATGGGAGAAATCAAAAGTGCTAATTTTAAAGACTTATATGCATGGTATTGTCATAAAAAGTGTTTGGGGACCTAGGTCCTGCCCCAGGGGACATGTATCAATGCATGTATCAATGTTGTTTTAAAAACGTCTGTTTTTTCGGGAGCAGTGATTTTAATAATGCTTAAAGTGAAACAATAAAAGTGAAATATTACTTTAAATATCGTACCTGGGGGGTGTCTATAGTATGCCTGTAAAGTGGTGCATTTTTCCCGTGTTTAGAACAGTCCCTGCAGCATGCAGCAAAATGACATTTCTAAAGGAAAAAAAGTCATTTAAAACTGATTGCGGCTGTAATGAATTGTCGGGTCCCGGCAATATTGATAAAATTCAGTGAAAAAATGGCATGGGTCCCCCCAGTCCATTACCAGGCCCTTTGGATCTGGTATGAATATTAAGGGGAACCCCAAATCAAAATTAACCACTTCAGCCCCGGACCATTTGGCTGCCCAAAGTCCAATGCACTTTTTGCGATTTGGCACTGCGTTGCTTTAACTGACAATTGCGTGGTCGTTCAACGTGGCTCACTATTTTGGGACCATTCACATTAATACAGCGATCAGTGCTATAAAAATGCACTGATTACTGTGTAAATGTGACTGGCAGTGAAGGGGTTAACCACTAGGGGGCTAGGAAGGGGTTAAGTGTGTCCTAAGGAGTGATTCCAAATGTTAGGGGGCGTGGCTTACTGTGACACGACACTGATCGCTGCTCCCGATGAGAGGGAGCAGACGATCAGTGTCCTGTCACTAGGCAGAACAGGGAGATGCTTGTTTACACAGGCATCCCCCGTTGTGCAGCTCGGCCACCCGTGTACGTCACCGGGTGGCCCAGTCCTCAGCTGTATAAGAGCTGTCATGACGGGAGTAGGGTCACTCGACAGGAGCCTCCTATGAAGGCGCATCAATAGCGGCTTTTTTTATTTATTTATTTTCGGTATTGTCGGAGCGAGATGGATCTACATTGCTGGACTTTTTTCTTTTTAATAAAGGACTTGTCCCAAGCTGGCTCTTGTTTTTTTTCTTCCATGTTTGACACTTTTTTGGGTGAAATGGTAGGGATACAATGTACCCCGTTAGCAATTCACATAGGGGGGTCCGCTTGTTAAAGGGGGCTTCCAGATTCCGATAAGCCCCCCACCCGCAGACCCCCACAACCACCGTGCAAGGGTTGTGGGGATGAGGCCCTTGTCCCCATCAACATGAGGACATGGTGCTTTGGGGTCCAGACCCCAAAGCATCCTCCCCATGTTGAGGGCATGTGGCCTGGTACGGTTCAGGAGGGGGCGCTCTCTTGTCCCCCCTCTTTTCCTGCGGCCTGCCAGGTTGCGTGCTCAGATAAGGGTCTGGTATGGATTTTTGGGGGGGCCCTACGCCATTTTTTTTAAACCTTGGTTCAGGGTTTCCCTTAAAATCCATACCAGACCTGAAGGGGACCCCTACGCCATTTTTGTTTAAAAAATTGGCACAGGGTTTCTCTTAATATCCATACAAAACCTGAAGGGCCTGGTATGGAATTTGGGGTGACCCCCATGCAATTTTTTTTTATTTTGGTTCGGGGTTCCCCTTAATATTCATACCAGACCGGAAGGGCCTGGTAATGGACTGGGGGGGACCCATGCCGTTTTTTTCAATGAATTTTATCTGTAATGCGGGGGCCGCGATCAGTTTTAAATTACTTTTTTTCCTTTAGAAATGTCCTTTTGCTGCAGGGACTGTTCTAAACACGGGAAAAATGTGCCACTTTACAGGCATACTATAGACACCCCCAGGTACGAAATTTAAAGGAATATTTTACTTTTATTGTTTCACTTTAAGCATTATTAAAATCACTGCTCCCGAAAAAACTGCAGTTTTTAAAACTTTTTTTGCATTGATACAGGTCCCCTGGGGCAGGACCCGGGTCCCCAAACACTTTTTATGAAAATACCATGCATATAAGCCTTTAAAATTAGCACTTTTGATTTTTCATGTTCGTGTTTCATAGACTTTAACGGGGTTCGAACAAATATTTTGCCTGTTCGCAAGTTCTGATGCGAACCGAACCGAGGGGTGTTTGGCTCATCCTTAAAAGTCAACCAAAAAACATGCATTTTTCATAATGTATGCATATGTAGTCAACAGACCTTAATTGCAGTTTTGTCTAAGCTCAGTTCACCACATTGACACTGACATTCAGAACATGAAAAGCATAGGTAACAAATAATAAGCATAACAGTCTGGTAGAAACGAGGTACTGTATGTTTTCTTCACAATAGGATGACATGTAGTAGTATCATTATTAAAGGACACAGCTTATGATTAGAGTTGAGTGGACACCTGGATGTTCGGGTTTGACGGGTTCGGCCGAACTTCGGAAAAAGGTTTGAGTTCGGGACCGAACTTGACCCCGAACCTGAACCCCATTGAAGTCAATGGGGACCCGAACTTCTGAGGACTAAAATGTCTCTAAAAAGGTAATGGAAAGGGCTAGAGGGCTGCAAATGGCAGCCAAATATTGTTAAGAGCATGGCAAGTGTTCTGCAAACAAATGTGGATAGGGAAATAACTTAAAATAACATAAAAAAATTATATGCTGGAGGCCCGCTTCTCAGCAGAAGAGGTACAGGAAGTCATTAGGAACCTCAGAAACTCAATGGCACGATGCCACACATATGGTGGAAATGCCCCAGAATACACCCTTTCTGGAAAAAAAATGTTTCAATTTAATGGATAAGCTAGTGGGAAAATAAAATACTTTGAAATGAAAAAAAATAAAAATTATAATCTTGACCTAGGAGGACGAGGTCCATATGGAGTAGGAGGTTGAGGTGGATGTGGCTGTGTAGGTGGAAGCGGCGGTGGAGGAGGACGAGGTAGCCAACACTGGTTCAAAAATACAACAATGGCTGGGTAAGGCCGGTGATGTGTCAAATTCTGTCCCCCATCGGATAGCGTCCGCCCTGTACTGCGCTTGCTCACTATGTAGGACAAGGGGATTTCGAAAATCTCCGAAGACGAACGGCGCCTGTGCGGTGAGTCCAGGTTCAAGCCACACCATCCGAGGTTCAAGCCGAGCCAAGCGAGGCCGTGCCCGAAGCGTGGCGAGCGAAGCGAGCCCGCGAGGGGCCCTCTTACTATGTTCTACCGTATGTCCACTTGGATGGTGGGGCTTAAACCTGCACTTACAGTGCAGGCGCCGTTCATCTTCGGAGATTTTGTGAATCTCCTTGTCCTCTGTACTGCGCAAGCGCTGTGCCTGCGCAGTACGGGCCGGACACTATCCGATGGCCGGACAGTTTTTGTTAGAACACCGGTATACATGTCTATTCTGCACAAGGTACGGACAAGTCCTGTGGGATCCATGCCTGGTTCATTTTAATGAACGTGAGCTTGTCCACATTGGCTCTGGACAGCCGGCTGCGCTTGTCTGTGATAACGCCCCCTGCCGTGCTAAATACATGTTCAGATAATACACTGGCTGCAGGGCAGGCCAGCACCTCCAAGGCGTAAAGGGCAAGCTCAGGCCATGTGCCCAATTTGGAGACCCAGAAGTTGAAGGGGGCAGACATGTCATTCGGTACATGTAGGCGTGTGCACACATACTGCTCAGCCATGTTGGTGAAATGCTGCCTCCTGCTAAGACGTTCCATCTCAGCTGGTGGTGCTGGTTGTTGTGGCGTGCTGACAAAGCTTTTCCACATTTCAGCCATGCTAATCCTGCCTTCTGAGGTGCTGGCGGTGCCCCGGTTGCGTTGGCGAACTCTTCCTCCTCCTCTGCCTTCGCCTTGTGCTTCCAACATACCCCCGCTGTCAGGTGGGAATGCCACCAGCAGCGCGTCTACCAGCGTGCACTGGTACTTGCGCATCCTACGATCCCGCTCCAGTGAGGGAATTAAGGACGGTACGTTGTCCTTGTAACGGGGATCCAGCAGGGTGGCCACCCAGTAATCAGAACCAGTTAGAATGTGGGCAACTCAGCGGTCGTTGCGGAGACACTGCAGCATGTAATCGCTCAGGTGTGCCAGGCTGCCCAGAGGCAACGAAAAGCTGTCCTCTGTGGGAGGTGTATCGTCTGTGTCCTCTGTATCCCCCCAGCCATGCACCAGTGATGGCCATGAGCTGGTCTGGGTGCCACCCTGCTGTGAACATGGTTCCTCCTCCTCCATCTCCTCCTCATCCTCCACCTCGTCATCCTCCAGATCTGTGCCCTTGCTGCCGGACAATTGTGTACCTGGCGTTTGTTGGTGCAGGAACCCACCCTCGTAGCCACTTGTGAAAGACTGCCCTGAAAGCCTTTGAAATGATCCCGGTTCCTCCTCCTCCTCCTCCTCCTGTGCCACATCCTCTTCCATCATCGCCCGAAGCGTTTTTTCAAGGAGGCATAGAACTGGGATAGTAACGCTGAGAACGGCATCATCGGCACTGGCCATGTTGGTGGAGTACTCGAAACAGCGCAACAAGGCACGCAGGTCTCGCATGGAGGCCCAGTTATTGGTGGTGAAGTGGTGCTGTTCCTCAGAGCGACTCACGCGTGATTGCTGCAGGTGAAACTCCACTATCGCCTGCTGCTGCTCACACAGTCCGGCCAGCATGTGCAAGGTGGAGTTCCACCTTGTGGGCATGTCACAGATGAGGCGGTGAGCGGGAAGGCCGAAGTTACGCTGCAGCGCTGACAGGCGAGCAGCAGAAGGGTGAGAACGCTGAAAGTGCACACAGACGGCCCGCACTTTCGGCAGCAGCTCTGGCATATTGGGGTAATTTTTCAGGAACCTCTGGACCACCAAGTTCAGCACATGCGCCAGGCAAGGGATGTGCGTCAAACCGGCTAGGCCCAGAGCTGCTACGAGATTTCGCCCATTATCGCACACCCCCAGGCCGGGCTTGAGGCTCACTGCCACCAACCACTCATCGGTCTATTGTTCCATGTCCCTCCTCAACTCCTGCGTGGTGTGGGGTTTTTCCCCCAAAACAGGAAAGTTTTAAAACTGCCTGCTGTCGTTTACCCCTGGCTGTGCTGACATTGGTGTGTGAAGGTGTTACGCTGACCGGATGAGGAGGCGGTAGAGGATGAGGAAGCGGAGTAGGAGGAGTTAGCAACATGAGGCAAACTAAGGCGCCCTGCAATCCTCGGTGGTGGAAGGACATGCGCCTAACTGCTATCTGCCTCAGGCCCAGCCGCCACTGCATTTACCCAGTGTGCTGTTAGGGAGATATAACGTCCCTGACCGTGCTTACTGGTCCACGCATCCAAAGTTAGGTGGACCTTGCCACAGATGGCGTTGCGCAGTGCACACCTGATTTTGTCCCCCACTTGGTTGTGCAGGGAAGGGATGGCTCGCCTGGAAAAGTAGTGGTGGCTGGGCACGACGTACTGTGGGACAGCCAATGCCATCAGGCTTTTAAAACTCTGCTTCTCCACCAGACGGAATGACAGCATTTCAAAGGTGAGGAATTTTTAAATAAGAAAAAATATATATAGTCGCGCTAACTTATGAATATAAACATAAGCCCACCACTGAATGATTGAAAAAATTATCTTCAAATCATCACAGTGAAGAATTATGTAAGTGCTCAGTGAAGAACAATAGATAAAAAATATATAAACAAAGCATATGGAATAATAATACAAACTTAATTAATGATATTAATACATGCTTGCATAGGGCCTTAAATAATCAAATCCAAAGTCCATACAAAGAAGCACCCGTGATCAAGTGTCCATGTTAAATGAAAAAAGAAAAATGAAAAAAGCAAAAGAAAACAAAACAAAAACGATTCCAAATCTTCTTATATTCGTGACTTTCACCACCACCAGTAAGAATTCCTGCTTACCAAAAAGCGATGGTCCCCTATGACGGAGGACCCCAAACAGCCTCAAATGATAATCAGTAGGACTCCAGACTTCAGTGTATGCTGAGCCTCAATTATTTTGATAGCCAAAATGCTCATATACCATCATGCAGTACTCGATACGGAACATGGAAGGAAGGGAGGACACTACATAGTGTAAAATCCTTGGTGGATATTTATTTAAAAGAAGAAAACATACTTACAAAAATGCAGTTTAAAAAACAGCCTTAAAAATGTGACAGCGCCGACCGGTCAAAGGCGCTAGTCACACACATACGTCCGTGGAAGTCGAGCAGTGGAGGGTGACGTCAGCACAAAGCTCGTATCCTGCCCAGGGCTGTTTTTTAAACTGCATTTTTGTAAGTATGTTTTCTTCTTTTAAATAAATATCCACCAAGGATTTTACACTATGTAGTGTCCTCCCTTCCTTCCATGTTCCGTATCGAGTACTGCATGATGGTATATGAGCATTTTGGCTATCAAAATAATTGAGGCTCAGCATACACTGAAGTCTGGAGTCCTACTGATTATCATTTGAGGCTGTTTGGGGTCCTCCGTCATAGGGGACCATCGCTTTTTGGTAAGCAGGAATTCTTACTGGTGGTGGTGAAAGTCACGAATATAAGAAGATTTGGAATCGTTTTTGTTTTCTTTTCTTTTGCTTTTTTCATTTTTCTTTTTTCATTTAACATGGACACTTGATCACGGGTGCTTCTTTGTATGGACTTTGGATTTGATTATTTAAGGCCCTATGCAAGCATGTATTAATATCATTAATTAAGTTTGTATTATTATTCCATATGCTTTGTTTATATATTTTTTATCTATTGTTCTTCACTGAGCACTTACATAATTCTTCACTGTGATGATTTGAAGATAATTTTTTCAATCATTCAGTGGTGGGCTTATGTTTATATTCATAAGTTAGCGCGACTATATATATTTTTTCTTGTTTGTGTGCACTGTTAGTTTTCAGAATAGTTGCTGCTTTTTCCCTTTGTTTGTTTCTGGGCATTTGATATATCTGCCTAGTTCTATATCTGTAGCGCAGTTTCTTTTTTCACTTTCCAAGGAATTTTTAAATGCTGGCATTCAGGGCCAGGGATCGCGGGTGGCTAGGGGGGTACTTCCTCTTCCGCTCCAGTGTTTGGGAGATAGAGAGCTGAACGCTTCCATGGGACATTGTGGAGATGGTTGGTGACTCAGGTGGTAGTGTTGCTGGCAGATGCTCTGTTTGCAGGTTGGCAGGTGCTACTGTCACTACAGAGGTGGGTGAAGAGGCCGAGACTGCAGCAGAAGAGGAAACAGGAGGAGCCAGATACCTTTCTTGGTTTTTGAGGTGTCTACTCCACTGCAGCTCGTGCTTTGCACTTAGATGCCTGGTCATGCAGGTTGTGCTCAGGTTGAGAACGTTTATGCCTCGCTTCAGGCTCTGATTGCACAGCGTGCATACCACTCGTGTCTTGTCATCAGCACATTGTCTGAAGAACTGCCACGCTAGGGAACTCCTTGGACCTGGCTTTGGTGTGCTCGGTCCCTTGCTGCGTTGGGCAGTAGCAGATGTACTGTCTAGGGGACGGACGCTCCGCTTTTGCACCCTGCTCCCTCTTCTGCTGTGCTGGTGGCTCTGTGCGACCAGCGCCTCTTCCTCCGAACTACACTGGTCACCTGTATAATGTTGATTCCATGTGGGGTCGAGGACCTCATCGTCCTCCACATCATCTTCCACCCAGTCTTCACCCCTGTCCTCCTTGTCGGTCTGCACAATTGCGAAAGCAGCAGCAGTTGCCACCTGTGTTTCGTCATCATCCGAGACGTGCAGCGATGGTCCTCCCATGTACTCATCATGAAACATAAGTGGTTGGGCATCGGTGCACTCAATCTCTTCCACTTCTGGGGCAGGGCTAGGTGGATGGCCCTGGGAAACCCTGCTAACAGAGTCATCGAAAAGCAGAAGAGACTGCTGCATGATTTGGGGCTCAGACTGCTTGGCTGATTTTCAAGGGGGTGAGGTGAAAGACTGATGGACATGGGCTGCAGGTGCCAACTCTGATCTTTCATCAGAAGAGTGGGTGGGAGACAATGTGAAGGAACCAGGGGCATTGTCAGCAACCCAATCTACTATCGCCTCTACTTGTCCTGGCCTCAACATTCGTACAGCCTCATTAGGCACAACAAAATACCGCTGCAGGCTCTGTCGCCTACTCGCACCTGAGGAAGGTGTTTCACTTGTGCGTGTAGCTGGCACAGATCGACCACGTCCTCTCCCTGCAACAGGAGCTCCACCAGCAGCACCACGACTGGGGCCACGTCCCTTTGACGTTCTCCTCATATTTTCCAAATTTAGGATCTTGCCCTAAATGGGTGTTTTTGGAAGAGCAGAATACACCCACAGTATGTAAATGGTGTATCTCACACCTACAGAACTGCAGAAAATGCTATTAAAAAAAAATGTTGTCCTAAAATTATTTTTTTAGAATAGCCCAATAGAAGAAAAATATATAAACTGTTTATCTCACACACCTCCAGATATGCAGAAAACACTGCAAAATATTTTTTGTGGCCCTAAATGGGTGTTTTTGGAAGAGCAGAATACACCCACAGTATGTAAACGATGTATCTCACACCTACTGAACTGCAGAAAATTATATTAATAATTTTTTTTTGTCCTAAAATAATTTTTTTAGAATGGCACAATAGAAGAAAAATATATAAATTGTTTATCTCACACACCTCCAGATATGCAGAAAACACTGCAAAATATTTTTGGTGGCCCTAAATGGGTGTTTTTGGAAGAGCAGAATACACCCACAGTATGTAAACGGTGTATCTCACACCTACAGAACTGCAGAAAATGCTGTTAAAAAAAATGTTTTTGTCCTAAAATTATTTCTTTAGAATAGCACAATAGAAGAAAAATATATAAATTGTTTATCTCACAAAAACACTGCAAATGTATTTGTATTTTTTTGCCCTAAATGGGTGTTTTTGGAAGAGCAGAATACACCCACAGTATGTAAATTGTGTATCTCACACCTACAGAACTGCAGAAAATGCTATTAAAAAAATGTTTTTGTCCTAAAATAATTTTTTTAGAATAGCACAATAGAAGAAAAATATATAAATTGTTTATCTCACAAAAACACTGCAAATTTTTTATTTATTTTTTGCCCTAAATGGGTGTTTTTGAAAGAGCAGAATGCACCCACAGTATGTACAGGGTGTATCTCAACGTAAAATATGCAGTGCTGCTGCACTGAGCTTGCAGATAAAGATAAAGATAGATATTAGATCTCTGAATCTGGACTCCTAGATAAATCTCTCTCCCTGAAAGCAGCAACAGGAACCTTGCCCTACACTGTCTCTATCTTTTCTCTCAGTAGATTGCAGAATCAGGACTAACTCCTATCATTTCATTCTCTCCCTCACAGCAACAGCAGCCAGGATCCTTTCCCTATACTGTCTAAAAGCAGAGTGACGTGCTGTGCTGTGTGCCTCTAGCTTATATAGAAGCTGGGTCACATGTTGCACTGGCCAATCACAGCCATGCCATTAGTAGGCATGGCTGTGATGGCTTCTAAGGGCACACCAGTTAAACAAAAGTTTATTGGCTGCCCTGTAGCTTTTAGAAATGCGCCATTACATCGCCGAACACCGGACCCGAACCCGAACATACAGTCAATTGTTCGGGTTTGGGTCCGGGACCCAAAAATCCAAAAGTCCGATACGAACCTGAACTTTACAGTTCGCGTTCGCTCAACCCTACTTATGATCCTTTCCATTCTTCTATTAGCACATGATAGTCTGCAACCAGCGAATCATATCAGAACAGTGATATAACTGCAGATAATCACTCCACATGTGAATACATGAGAACAGCTGCAGACATCTGTGGACAGTGTCATTGATTTCAAAAGGCTTCCATCCTGATGCATCTGACCAAAAACACCTGGCTACACACCACAGAAATGCACTGTCGGCCATGTACCTGAGCCCTCCAACTGTAGGACTTTTTGTAAAAATGTAACTAAAGAAAAAACTTTTTTTTTTTGGATTGTATAGAGAGGGATTCGAATATCTGTTAGGTTTGTATTGCTATCTGTGCCCCTATTAGGGAGATTTACCCTCTCTATTTATACTGTTTACCATGATCACTGAAAGTGAAAGTAACTGAAAATCCCAAATATTGTGTTGTCCGTAGAACAGGAATAGTGGATATATCCTCCAATGAGTACACTAGTTCTGGTGAACTGAGTGACAACCAGGGATTCCCTCACTTTAGAGGGATTTTCTCTCACTTCCTATTTTGGCTATGAAACATGAAGTGAAGGGAAATCTCCCCAGTGGGACACAGAGGGAAAAAATAAACCTTACATGTATTATAACCTTGGAAAAAAAATGCAAACAAAAAAGTTTTGCCTTTAGTTCTACTTTAAGGTGGTGTTGCACAGTCTAAATTTACACTATAAATGGTCTCACAATTTATTGTTTATAAATTAAATTAAGTGGAGTTGCTCAACTTTTTTAACCGCTTGCCGACCGCTGCACAACGATATACGTTGGCAGAATGGCACGGCTACGCAAAGCAACGTACCTGTATGTCGCCTTTAAATCGTGGCATAGTGGGTGCACGCGCACTGCCGGTGGTGTGCACCCACGGAATCGACGTCCGCAGGGTGTCCGTGATCGTGTCACGGAGCGGCAGAACTGGGAGCTGCCTATGTAAACAAGGCATTTCCCTGTTCTGCCTAGCAATATGACAGAGATCTACTGCTCCCTGTCATCGGGAGCAGTGATCTCTGTCATGCTGTAGTGAGCCCACCCCCCCACAGTTAGTATCACTCCCTAGGACACACTTAACCCCTTGATCACCCCTAGTGTTAAACCCCTTCCCTGCCAGTGTCATTTACACAGTAACCAGTGCATTTTTATAGCACTGATCGCTGTATAAATGACAATGGTCCCAAAATAGTGTCAAAAGTGTCCGATGTGTCCGCCATAATGTCGCAGTCACGATAAAAATCGCAGATCACCGCCATTACTAATAAAAAAAATTATAATAAAAATGCCATAAAACTGTCCTCTATTTTGTAGACGCTTTAACTTTTGCGCAAACCAATCAATATACGTTTATTGCAATT
Source organism: Rana muscosa (assembly GCA_029206835.1). NCBI lineage: Eukaryota > Metazoa > Chordata > Amphibia > Anura > Ranidae > Rana > Rana muscosa. Next base: position 588,958,664 of record CM055121.1, read on the forward strand.
TTTTTTGCCAAAAATATGTAGAAGAATACATATCGGCCTAAACTGAGAAAGAATATTTTTTTTATATATATTTTTGGGGGATATTTATTATAGCAAAAAGTAAAAAATATTGTTTTTTGTTCACAATTGTTGCTCTTTTTTTGTTTATAGTGTAAAAAATAAAAACCGCAGAGATGATCAAATACCACCAAAAGAAAGCTCTATTTGTGGGAAAAAAAGGACGTAAATTTTGTTTGGATGCAACGTCGTATGACCGCGCAATTGTCAGTTAAAGCAATGCAGTTCCGAATCGCAAAAAGTGCTCTGGTCAGGAAGGGGGTAAATTCTAATGGGTTAAATTGCATGGTTAAGGGAGCAATTACTGTATACATAATAGCTTATAGCTACTATATGCCAGTATTGGGAAGCTTTGGAAGGAAAGGGTAAAGAAAGCACATGAAAAAGAAACTACTTTTTTTTTTACCTTTTCATTCTCAACTCTCTTTTTAAAATCACATAAAGCAGTCAGAAAACTCAGGTTTGTGAGTACCAAAGTTCAGTAAAAACTCAGCAAGTGATTACTGAATCTGGAAGCCATGTGATTCTTTTTTAAACTGCTTGAACACTTTAAAAAAATCCTGAACAAGGCAGTAACAATAACAGACTATAATCTGAAGTTAGCAGCAATTTGTTAATAAAATAATATCTCTAAGGAGCTCAGTTATTTGCTAGTTTCCAATTCAACACATTTTTACTAACAGTAGTAAAACATTTTTGTAACAAGGACAAAATCATGTATTCTTTAATAACACTTAAGCCTCGTACACACGGGCGGGAATCTCGTCGGGGAAAAAACATTGGTTTTCCCGATGAGATTCCCGGCAAGCTTGCCTTGCTCGCCCGAGTGTACACACGGCCATTCAAAAGAACCACCGTTCTTTTGAATGGCAAGAACACAGTGACGTCATCGACTACGACGAGCCTGCTCTCGTCACATTTGATGCCGTCGCCGCCATCTTGCTACACCCTACACTACCCTTGTATGCTACCGCGCATGCTTCAAAGTCTTTTCGAGCATGCGCGGGTTTACCATGGACAGGTAAGCATACACACTCATGGTTTTCTCGTCGGGAAACAGGCCGACGAGAATCCCGACGAGAAAATAGAGAGCAGGTTCTCTATTTTTCTTGTCAAGATTCCCGGTAGTTTTCCCGACGAGAAACCATACACACGACCGGTTTTCTCTGCAAAAAGCTCTCCCAGCGGTTTTGTTGTCGAGAAAACCGGCCGTGTGTACGAGGCTTTAGGCTTGATTCACACCTATGCATTTTTAGTGCTTTTTGCATTTTGCAGTTTTGCACTACAGCCCATTTGACATGGTTTCCTATGGAACACGTTCTGTAGTGCAAATCTGAAAAATGAAAAAAGCACTAGGTGTGAATCAGGCCTTAGTCAGTGCCAGAAGTAGCTGCAACTTTAAAGAATTGATTCTGCTATGTGACCTGGTATTATCAAGACTTAAAAGCACGTTATGCTTTTATTCAATCTCTCTGGATCTTCCTCTTTCAGATTGCTTATATTTGCTTTTATGATTTGCGTACATAGTTATATATTAGCCAATCCACTGACAATGTAATTATCACCCCACCTGCTAACTCTATAGCAATCATCTGTTTCACCAGTACTATATTTATCATCCAATCTGTTTACCATTTTAAAACATTTATGATACAGTTTATCTAAATGTCTTTCTTCCATGGGAGATACACAGAGCGTCATTTTGTTTTCTCTGAGCTAAGATTGCCCCTTCCCACCCAATTAAACTTCCTAGCTGAGAATGGAGTATGCCTGACACTGAAGCACTGAAGTATATATGCCATAGCCCCTGTCACAACGAACCTGCATTTATCAACTGCAGAACAGTCAGTACAATACAAACCCGTACAATAATTTTTTTGTGGCTTAGTTGGTAAGGGTCGCTAGTCACTAAACGTTATTTCTTTTGTAATTGTTGCTAAAATGATGCCTTGTGTATAAACTATGGGAAACATTAAAGATAAATGAAAGCTCCAGGAACAAAATCTTTCATTAACCACTAGAGGCCCGCGCTATAGTCAAATGACGGCTACAGCGCAGGCATGAAAATCCGAGAGGCCGTCAATAGACATCCTCCCCTTTGCACTCGCAATGCGCGCCCCCTGCAACAAGGGCGCGTGCGGCGTACGCTATAATCACAGAGTCACTGAGACTCGGTGGATCACAGATCCCTATAAGGGGCCGGTCCTGGCAAAGAAGATTTAGATCCTGCAAGGCTTTTCCTGTAATGCGGACTCCGGGCGCTGGACACTGCGGAGTGGAATCCTGGACACTACAGCGCAAAGGCATTCCTGCAGGGTGCTGTACAGGTTCAAGGGAGTGGACCCTAAACATTAAAAGGGTACCCAGTCCTTAACCACTTGCTTACTGGGCACATATACCCCCTTCCTGCCCAGGCGAAATTTCAGCTTTTGGCACTGCGTCGCTTTAACTGACAATTGCGCGGTCGTGCGACGTGGCTCCCAAACAAAATTGACGTCCTTTTTTCCCCACAAATAGAGATCTCTTTTGGTGGTATTGGATCACCTCTGCGGTTTTTATTTTTTGCGCTATAAACAAAAAAGAGCGACAATTTTGAAAAAAACACAATTTCTTTTTCGTACATCACGGGACACAGAGCGACTTAGTCATTACTAATGGGTTATATAGATTACCTTCAGGTGCTGGCACTGGCCACTTCCAAACCGGAAGTACCCTCCCCTATATAAGCCCCTCCCATCCGGGAGCACCTCAGTTTTTTGCCAGTGTCTAAGGTGTTGGCCAAAGAGTAACATGTGTTTTCACTGGGCTTGCGTACAGGTTCTTTTGGGCCTTAGTAAGCTGTTCCGGATCCCACCAAAAAAGCTTCATAGCTAAACGGTCGGTACCCGGGCCTTGCAGCAGAAGAGCAAGGTTTTGCCTGTAATGCCTCTCTTAGGAGGGCTGGACCCTGGGATCCAGAGCTCTGGTCATACCCACGACCAAGATGTTGTCTGTGCAGGGTGCTATACAGGTCCAGGGGAGTGGAATCCTTGGGAACCCGGTCCCTGAAGGTTTAATTACAATGCCTGCCGTGATAGGTGAAGTTTGGGCTTCTGTGGGCCAAACAGAGTCCTGCGGCGGGGATCAGGTAAGTGGGGGCCCCCAGGAACTTGGTTCTATTGGGGTACCCCCAAGCCTAATTTGTCTTTCTGTCTGTTACCTAACGGTATTCCCGCTAATATCTGTGTATGCCTGTAACTACTGAAAATTTAAAATTTTAATAGTAGTCAAGAAAAAAAAAAAAAAAAAAAGGAGGACCGCGGTACCTGTGTTAAACCACTAGAGGCCGCTGTGGTCCATTTTTCTTGTCATGTGGATCTTTGGTTTTTTCTCAAGTCAAAAGATCCAGGCAGTTGGTAAGTTTCTCTGTGGGAATCCACTTCCTCTGCCCTGTTGCTGCGCTCATCCACCGCACAGGCCCTCCGGCAAAAAGGGCCCTGGCTCCTAGTCCGTTTGGTTTCGAAAAGGGCGCCAATGGCGCACGGGCGCGGGCGCGTGCACACGCCTCCTATGGAAAAAAAAAAGGGGCGGGGCGGGTGGATGACGCTCGATGCGCGCCACGGCGCTTCTGCGCATGTGCAGGCGTCCCAGCTTGTATAAAGACACAGTACAAGTGTCAGCTGGATGCAAACAGAGCTAGCAACAAACAGTGGCACACAGAGGCGGTTGATGCAGGCATCCCCATAGAAAGGCACTTTAGTGGACACCAGCTGGTATATAGCAGCAACTGTGTTAGACTATTACCAGCAAAATTGGTGTATGACGACGGGAATACCTCAGCTTTGTGCTTATAGGATATGTCGTCCAGACGCTCCGGAAATAAGTCTTCCAGGAAGCCAAAGGGGTCTCCATCGGGCTCTGAGGATATTGGGCATGCTTGTACTGCACCAATCTCCCCTGAGAATTCAGAGGTCAGTAGCCGTAGAAACCCCGCAGGAGTGCCTGGTGCTGCGGCTGTCCCCAGTCCACCTGCTCCTGTATATATAACAGAGGAGGTTTTATCCTCAACTCTGGGAGGATTGGAAGAGAGATTAACAGCATTGATCGCTGCTTCCCTGTCACAGGGAAAGCGCGTCCGATCTCCGTCTCCTCCTTCAGAGTGCATGTTAGTGGAGGAACAGCCCCACACAGGGATCGACCTACCTGAAGGGGATCAGGATGAGGTTGATTCAGTTATGGAGGAATCAACAGTGGAAGAACCTTTCTCAGCATCTCAGGCTGAAAGATTATGGGTTCAGTCTCTGACTAACATGGTCCGATCAGCATTTAAAATGCCTCTGGCGGAACCACCATCCACTACGGTTTCCTCGCTGGGGTCGCTAAAAGCTCCCCAGGCTGTCTGTTCCTTCCCAATCCACCCTTTATTAGAAGGGCTTATTTACCAGGATTGGGAGCATCCTGATAAAATATTTGCTCCCCCCCAAGAGATTTCCGGTGATCTATCCCATGGAGGATAAGTTCATAAAAAAATGGAGGGTCCCTACAGTGGACGCAGCCATCTCTTCTGTGAACAAATCACTGACATGTCCAGTAGATAATGTTCCAATGTTCAAAGACCCAATAGATAAAAAATTGGAGTCTTTACTAAAATTGGCTTTCTCTACAGCAAGCATGGTGACACAACCTGCAGTAGCAGCGATTGGAGTCTGCCAAGCAGTGAAAGATCAGTTGAAACAAGTCTTAAGGGACTTACCAGATCAGCAGGCTCTTGCCCTAGCTGACTTGCCTAGAGCCTTGTGTTTTGCGGTGGACGCCATTAAAGGATACAATCCAACAGGCCTCCCGCTTTACGCTGTCTGTAGTACATATGCGTAGGCTTCTGTGGCTCAAAAAACTGGTCTGCTGAAGCTCCCTGTAAGAAACTGCTGGTTAGCTTCCCATTTCATGGAGAACGCTTATTTGGAGAAGATCTGGACAAATATATCCAGAAAATTTCTGCCGGTAAGAGTTCACTCTTACCGGTTAAGAACAAGAGAAGAAGTCCTTCTTTTAAGAGGCCTACTTCTCCAGTCCCGGGCACATCGGCTGTGAAGCAGTTCCGACGGCCTCCGCGGTCAAATTCAGGGGGCAGAAATCAGGGACAATCACAGGGTAACAAGAAGCCCTGGATCAAGAGAGGTACAAAACCTCCCCCCAAGTCATGAAGCGTTGCCCCCACTCAATCGGGTGGGGGGAAGGCTTCAGTTGTTCACAGAGACCTGGCGGGACACCATCAGAGACAGATGGGTGCTCTCCGCAGTAAGTCTGGGATACAAGCTGGAGTTAAAAGGCACTCCTCCTGCCCAATTTATGAGGTCAAACGTGCCAAGAGATCCCCAGAAGAGAGGATCCCTCCTTCTGGCACTAGAACAACTATTGCTCCAGGGTGTAATCATGAAGGTTCCCCTGGAAGAAAGCGGATTCGGGTTTTACTCGAACCTTTTCACAGTCCCCAAACCAAATGGGGACGTGAGGCCCATATTAAATCTAAAAGGGCTAAACAAGTTCCTAAATATCAGGACTTTTCGGATGGAGTCGATCCGATCGGTGGCCACCGCCCTACAAGGGCAGGAATGGTTAGCCTCGATCGACATAAGGGATGCTTATCTGCATATTCCCATCTTTCCGGCCCACCAGAAATTTCTACGCTTTGCAGTAAAAGGGCGCCATTTTCAGTTCAGAGCCTTGCCTTTCGGTCTGGCCACAGCACCACAAGTGTTCACAAAAATTCTGGCCCCATTATTGGCCAATCTAAGAACACAAGGTGTAACGATAATGGCATATCTAGACGACCTGCTACTAATAGACCACTCAGTGGAAAAGCTGGAAGTAGCTATTCACAAGACAATCAAGTATCTGGAATATCACGGTTGGATTATCAACCGGGACAAGTCAGCTCTAAGACCAGTCAAAAGTCTGGAATACTTAGGGCTAAGGCTGGATTCAAATCAGAGAAAGATTTTCTTACCTCCAGAGAAGGTGTCGTCTTTAAAAGATTTGACCCACTTAGTGGGTACAAAAAGAAAACCATCCATACGCCTGTGCATGAGGCTGCTGGGAAAAATGGTGGCTTCATTCGAAGCGGTACCCTACGGTCAATTCCATTCAAGGAATTTGCAAAGGGCCATACTGTCAGCCTGGAACAAAAAAGTTCAGGCTTTAGACTTACCAATGTCCCTGTCCCCTTCCGTTCGCAAGAGCCTACATTGGTGGTTGGTGCCCCAGAATCTGGAAAGATGGAAACCCTTCAGTCCGGTTTCTTGGAAGGTGGTCACTACAGATGCCAGCCTCATAGGCTGGGGGGCAGTACTGGAGCAATGGTCTCTCCAGGGCAAGTGGTCAGAAGCAGAAAAGGCCCTGCCCATCAATCTCTTAGAGATACGTGCAGCCCGGTATGCCCTAGTAGCATGGACATCCAAACTCCAAGGGTCCCCTGTCAGAATTCAATCAGACAATGCCACAGCAGTGGCATATATCAATCACCAGGGTGGCACCAGGAGTCGTGCAGCCCAGAGGGAAGCAAATTGCATCCTGGAGTGGGCAGAAAGATATGTCCCAGCCATATCCGCGGGTTTCATCCCAGGAGTGGAAAATTGGAGAGCGGACTTTCTAAGTCGCCAACAATTATGCCCGGGGGAATGGTCTCTTCACCCCGAGGTTTTCCAGGCAATATGCCAGCGGTGGGGAACATCGGATGTAGATCTGCTAGCATCCAGATTCAACGCAAAGGTGGACAGATTTGTGTCTCGCACAAGGGATCCCCTAGCTTGCGGCTCGGATGCCCTAGTGTTCCCTTGGGATCAGTTCAAGCTGATATATGCATTCCCACCGCCACAATTGTTACCGCGATTACTCCGCAGAATCAGGGTAGAAAAGAAACCAGTGATTCTGGTGGCTCCAGCGTGGCCCCCGAAGGGCATGGTACGCGGAGATTGTAAAAATGTCAGTGAGGAGTCCTTGGACCCTCCCACATCGTCCGGACCTGCTGTCACAAGGACCGATATACCACCCTTCCTTACCGGCCCTAGGTTTGACGGCCTGGCTATTGAAGCCCACATTCTGAAAAAGAGAGGGCTCTCTAATTCTGTGGTATCTACCATGATCAATGCCAGGAAGCCGGTATCCAGGCAGATCTATTATAGGATCTGGAAGGCGTACATTACGTGGTGTGAGGCCAAGAAATGGCATCCACGTAAGTACGTGATAGGTAGGATTTTGGACTTCCTACAGTGGGCTGTAGATAGGAAGCTGGCCTTGAGTACTATCAAGGGTCAGATTTCGGCCTTGTCAATATTTTTTCAAAGGCCCTTGGCTTCGCATTCACTAGTCAAAGCTTTCATACAAGGAGTGATGCGTATTAGCCCTCCGGTTAGTATTCCCATATGTCCATGGGACTTAAACCTGGTTCTGTCGGTTCTACAAAAACAACCGTTTGAACCATTGGAGCACATTTCCTTGGTTCTTCTCACCAGGAAATTGATTTTCTTAGTAGCCATTTGTTCGGCTAAAAGAGTATCGGAATTAGCCGCCTTGTCCTGTAAGGAGCCATATCTGGTTGTCCATAAGGACAGAATAGTATTACGTCCTCATCCAGCCTTTCTTCCTAAGGTGGTATCGAGGTTTCATTTGAACCAAGATGTGGTTCTTCCTTCTTTTTTCCCCAAACCTAGTTCGGTAGAGGAAAAGTTATTGCATTCTTTGGATGTAGTAAGAGCAGTTAAAGCTTATCTAAAAGCCACTGCTCAGATTCGCAGAATGGATACTTTGTTTATTCTGCCGGAAGGCCCTAGAAAGGGTCAGGCAGCATCAAAATCTACTTTAGCCAAGTGGATTCGACAGGTCATAATACAAGCCTATGGCTTGAGAAAGAGACCGCCTCCGTTCAAAGTTAGGGCGCACTCCACAAGAGCAGTTGGAACTTCATGGGCAGTGCATCACCAGGCCTCCCTGGCTCAAGTATGTAAGGCCGCAACATGGTCTTCGGTACACACGTTTACTAGATTCTACCAGGTAGACGTTAGAAGTCAGGAGGATGTCGCCTTTGGGTGCAGTGTGTTGCAGGCCGCAAAAGATCCTCATGCCTGATGGCGCCCAGCTTATGTATCCCTCCCCTCATTTGGCATTGCTTTGGGACGTCCCATTAGTAATGACTAAGTCGCTCTGTGTCCCGTGATGTACGAAAAAGAAAAAGGGATTTTTATAACAGCTTACCTGTAAAATCCTTTTCTTGGAGTACATCACGGGACACAGAGCTCCCACCCCTCTTTTTGGGACACTTATTGCTTTGCTACAAAACTGAGGTGCTCCCGGATGGGAGGGGCTTATATAGGGGAGGGTACTTCCGGTTTGGAAGTGGCCAGTGCCAGCACCTGAAGGTAATCTATATAACCCATTAGTAATGACTAAGTCGCTCTGTGTCCCGTGATGTACTCCAAGAAAAGGATTTTACAGGTAAGCTGTTATAAAAATCCCTTTATTTTACTTTTTGCTATAATAAATATCCACTTTTTTTTTTTAAATATATTTTTTTCTCAGTTTAGGCCGATACGTATTCTTCTACATATTTTTGGTAAAAAAAAATCGCAATAAGCGTATAGTGATTGGTTTGCGCAAAAGTTATAGTGCCTACAAAATAGGGGACAGAATTATGACATTTTTGTTTATTTTATTTTTTTTACTAGTAATGGCGGCGATCTGTGATTTTTATTGGGACCGTGACATTGCGGCAGACACATCGGACACTTTTGACACATTTTTGGGACCATTCACATTTATACAGCGATCAGTGCTATAAATATTCACTGATTACTGTATAAATGTGACTGGCAGGTAAGGGGTTAACACTAGGGGCGAGGAAGGGGTTAAATGTGTGTCCTAGGAGTGATTCTAACTGTGGGGGGGGGGGACTGACTGGGGAGGTGACCGATCTGTGCCCCTATGTACAAGGGACACAGCATCGGTCTCCTCTCCCTGACAGGACGTGGATCTGTGTGTTTACACACACAGATCCACATCCTTGGCTGTGTAACGACCGATCACGGGTACCTGGCGGACATTGCGGCCGCCAGGCACACGCATCGGCACCTCAGTGATGCGGCGGGCACGCACGCCCCCCAGTAGCCGGAGGAGCCGAGGATGTCAATAGACGTCCTCCCGGCATTGTAGAGCCACCTTGTGGCCGTCTTTTTACAATGGCCGGGGCTCCAAGTGGTTAAAGGTCCTCAAGTGACAGGAACCCACCGTGAAAGGTAAAGATTGGGCCCTTCGTTTCTAAGTGGCCCTGCGCCTGAACGGGTAAGTGAAGCCCCTTTATTTATTATTGTGGGGTGTCCCAGTGATTGTAACAATCAGTCAAGCTAGCTAAAGGCTGGAAACCTGTGTGCGGTGACCATGCGGGGGAGTTTTGGGCTAGCTGTGGGTGTTTGCAAAGTGTGCCTTTTTTGCATGTGTCTGGCTGTTTTTACCTGTATGATGCCATTTCACCTTAGTTCACCATGGTGCACGTGCATTCACCAGTGTGCCGCTGTGCTCAGCAGTTTGTTTGTTTGGCGACCATGGCGCACGCAGCTTAACCACACATGCGCAGTAGCCTTTATCTGGGCATACAAATATTCACGTTGTATGTGAATACAGTCACGCCCGTTTTCCGGGGACCGCACACGTGCGTGCGCACGCACACATAGAATGTTCATAGAATGTTCCGGCGCACACCCAGCTTATTTAAGCTGTGTTGGCCAAGCATGCAGTGCTTCCAGAAGGCAGCAGGCTCTGAACAGACCCTTGCAGTGGTTCTTTTCTCCTTACCCGGGTCAAGTGAGTCACCAAGTGTTGCTTGGCAGGCTAAAGGTGCTTAGCAGGATTGTTGCATAGGGTCCTGGTGAGCCCTATTAAAGGGTCTCCTTTCTGAGGTGTTTTAATACTACACCCAAGTACTCTATTTTTGTGGCTAGTAATGTCTTCAAAAAAGAGGAGCGGGACTAACGCTACAAGGAAGGGCACACCTATGTCATCAGTAGTTCCTGATGAACCTAGTCGTATCCCTAGTGTTGTATCCCCTTAAGGACCAGAGGCAATCTGAGCCGCTGCGCCTATCTGGTATTATGCCCACAGTCAACGCTGCTGCTTCACCCTTTATCACTAAGGATGAACTGTCCTCAGCCCTAGTCGGGTTAGAGCACAGGATTGCTGGCATGATTGCCTCCATCCCGCTGGGTGGCAGGAAGCGTGACAGATCCCCCTCCCCGGAGCCTCCTAGTCTGGAGCAGGAATGAGTTGAGGATGGGGAAGAGCTTAAAGATCAGGATTCAGTGGAGTGCCCGGCAGATGAGTTTGTTTCTGAGCAATCTGGTCAATAAATTATCCAGTTGATGTCTGCCTCTCAGTCACAGAGGCTTTTGATCCTGACTCTGACCGAAATGGTTCATTCTACCTTTAAATTGCCTCTTGCAGAGGTGACTGAGCCCCCATGGTCCTCTTTGGGATCCCCAAGACCTCTTCAGTTCGCACAGGCTTTCCCCCTACACCCCCATTTGGAACAGGCGGTGTATGCTGATTGGGAAAACCCTGGATTTTTGTTCCTCCTAAAAGGTTTTCCCCTTTTATATCCCATGGATGAAAAGTTTGTTAAAAAATGCAAGCCGTAGATGCAGCAGTCTCTTCCTTAAACAAGAACTTAACTTGTCTGGTAGATAACGCACATGGCTTGAAAGACCCTGTTGACAAGAAATTGTAGTTATTATTAAAGGCTTCCTTTTCTTTGGCCAGTTCAGCTATTCAGCCAGCTGCTGCAGCAATTGGTATTTGCCAGTCCATAAAGGATCTGGTCAGACGGTCTGATACGCCTAACCAGGAGGATAATCTGCCTGAAAGTAAGACAGATATTCCTCAAGCACTGTGTATTGCTGTTGGTGCCTTAAAGAATTCAATACAACAGGTTTCTCTGTTCATGAACATAACAAATACGAATTTTCCCGAAGTTCCGAATTATCCGAAATAATGAATGCCACATCTAAACAAATGGAACAGGACACTTTAATAATTAATAACAATAATAAAAGGGTTTTATTGTTATTTATGTAGCGATACCCCCGTAGGAGCTGTTGGATTAATTTTGGGTCCTGCCGTTACCCCACACTTCACCATCCCAGAACTTAAGAGTCTATGTTAGTAGTTTTGAAAAAGGTGATTGCCAGTCACTTCAATCTTTTTCTCAATTGCTTTATTACACAACTTCAGGTAGGGGATAGAGGGTTAGGGGAAGTTCAGATACCTTGGTTTCTTTCACATAACTATTGCGATTCTTGAATCCAGATGACACAGCTCTCTGCCTCTGGTTCTTTAGACTACCGGATAGGCCTCTCACACTGACCTAGCAGCCGGTATGAAGCACGGACAAAGTCTCTGCCACAGACTTGAGTGATAACAGACAATGTCTCTGCCACAGACTTGAGTGAAAAGTGGAAACTCCTGGATAATCCCCTGCCACAGGATTGTTTCGCCAGTAGTCAGTTAGTTAGGTCAGCTACACAGTAGCTGAACCTTTAAGCCATCCGGCAGTACTGTGAGGTAGGTTACTTGGGTGCATCCTCCAAACGAGTCACCAGGCCCTTCCTGAGATACCAGCCATCAGCTCGGTCCTCTCCAGTAAGGTCCTCCCCTGGAATATTCTCCGCTTGAGTGTTATCTTCCCGCAGGACAGACAGCACAGGATCACCTTCAGTTAAGTAGGCCCCAGACAGGCTTCTCGGCCTACTTGCAGCAAACACAGCAGCATAGCCTCCGGCCTGGAGGGCCATGAGGCAAGACGAACCCCGGAGCACATGGCACTGCCCCTAAATATCCTTCCTCCAGCATGCCCAGCTACAAAGAAGCTCCTGATTGGGCGGTTTTCTGAAGAAAAAATATCCAATACACTTCAGCTGGCTGTATTTCTCACACTGGCCTGTGACAACACTGACACCTACTGGCAACAGTGGGAAATGCGCACAAACAGCCAAAGCTGGAACAGAAATCAACAATTTACATAGATCACTCTGAGCTATTTACAGCTCAGATAACCCCTAAATTTACACATAGTGCCTACTCACACGTAGCAGGGCGTTACATTTATTATTATTAGTTTGTTACGTTCCATTCATTTAGATACAGTATTCGTTATTTCGGATAATTGGTAACTTCGGATAAATTCGTATTCGTTATGTTCACTAACAGCTAAATTTGAAAGGAAATTCCAATACCTATAATTTAATAGTTAGTAATAGTTATTATTAGTTAGTTATTATTTCAGATTCTAAAATTTTCGGGTTTTCGGATTTTTGAATTTCGAATTTACGAATATTTGAATTTATAAATATTCAGAAAAATTTGTTAAACAGGTTTTCATTCATTCAGATATTTCTGAATGAATGACTTTGTCTTAATTTGTTAAAAAACAAATTAGGAACTAAACGAATTGCACATTTCTAGAAATAATTGACAAGATTTGTGATTGATTAGTGTCAGAAGCAGCCACAATTGTGTGCTTATTTTTGGTTTTCTTGTATTATGGAACTAGCTAAATTATCTTCTGAATTCACAAGAAATCTGATTTTAAAATGCCCATAGACAGCAATGTGTAAATGTAATAAATATGAAAAACCATCTAGCTGTGTTGTTTGATGATTATTTATGGAGGAAAAGGACCTTTGCAATCAGTAAGTACACCCAGATACAAGTAGTTCCAAATCTAGCAGTATTTAATCACACAGCTTTCTGATACACAGAAAATATGAAAACAAGACACGTGATTGCACTATAAAAACAATGAATTGTAAATGAGAACAAATGTACCTTTTAACCTTTAGATAATTTCAGACATACCTGTGTATCCACTCACTAACCTTTGATTTTTGAATGGCACACTACAAACATGCAGAAATATAATAGCAGATAGTAAATTGCTAGATACTGTAGATACAAGCTAATATAAAATAGAAAGTGCGCTAAAACTCAGAAAAAAATAAATGTTGTGATTTTACAGTTAAAAGTAAATATACCTTAGTCAGTTTTCTATTCAGAATGACAATTATATGGCAGACAACCACAAAGGCACGGTAATGTAGATGTGGGCAGGAAAATATGCAGATCTATCTAATGCATAAATCTTAGTCTCAGAAACAATTAACAGTAGAGGGCAAAGAAGAAGATCTTGCAGGGTGGCTCATCTTGCTATGATTCATTCTGGTCTGTCTAACAGAATTACATCTTGTAAGTGACCGAATCATCTTTCCTTTGTAATGATATTTGGTATTAGTAATAGAAATCTACATATCTTTATCTCCTTTGCTTACCTTTTCACTTCATTGAGTTTAATGGCAAGTAATATCATTATGAAAATTTACACTGGTGGCCATTTTACAGTTGCAATAATGTGCCTAGAATTAGAAGCCCGTATAGAGAGAAATACTATGAACAAGATCCTGCAGCCCTATTTAGTCTGCAGTAATTGTTCTGCTGAAGAGTATTAAGCAAATGAGAATTTCCCTTGGGCCACTGTGAAAAGAGAAAGTAGCCTGAAGTTAACCAAAGGCGTTGTGTGAATCTTTTGTCGCTTTCTATTCTGTTACTGCTGAAATGCTGTTATCATGACTAAAAATAGACACGAGAGCCTTGAATTGTAATGATGCAAATATGAACACCTTATATTCTTTCTAAAAGAAAACAAATGGATTACAAAGAATGTAAAGAATATGTATATACATGAAAAAAAAAAAAAATAGTGTTCTCGCGCTAAAAGCAAAACATACAAAATCCAATCTCTACAGTGCAAGGTCTCCTAAAAGCTAAAATGATAAAATCAGTCTGTGCATGAAATAGTGATTAGGGCTGAGCGGACACCTGGATGTTTAGGTTTGGCCGAACTTCGGAAAAAAGTTTGAGTTCGGGACCCGTACTTGAAGTCAATGGGGACCCGAACTTTTGAGGACTAAAATGGCTCTAAAAAGTAATGGAAAGGGCTAGAGGGCTGCAAATGGCAGCAAAATGTTGTTAAGAGCATGACAAGTGTTCTGCAAACAAATGTGGATAGGGAAATAATAACTTAAAATAACATAAAATACATAAAAATAAAAAATAATAATCTTGACCTAGGAGGACGAGATCCATATGGAGTAGGAGGTTGAGGTGGCGGTGGATGTGGTGGTGTAGGTGGAAGCGGTGGTGGAGGAGGTAGCCAACACTGTTTTTTTTTTTTTTATTAGGGTACACCCCCCCAAAAAAATGGTACGGACAAGTCCTGTGGGATCCATGCCTGGTTCATTTTAATAAACGTGAGCTTGTCCACATTGGCTCTGGACAGGCGGCTGCGTTTGTCTGTGATAACGCCCCCTGCCGTGCTAAATACACGTTCAGATAATACACTGGCTGCAGGGCAGGCCAGCACCTCCAAGGCGTAAAGGGCAAGCTCAGGCCATGTGCCCAATTTGGAAACCCAGAAGTTGAAGGGGCAGACCCGTCATTCAGTACGTGTAGGCGTGTGCACACATACTGCTCCACCATATTGGTAAAATGCTGCCTCCTGCTAAGACGTTCCATATCAGCTGGTGGTGCTGGTTGTTGTGGCGTGCTGACAAAGCTTTTCCACATTTTGGCCATGCTAACCCTGCCTTCTGAGGTGCTGGCGGTGCCCCAGCTGCGTTGGTGACCTCTTCCTCCTCCTCTGTCTTTGCCTTGTGCTTCCACTGTGCCCCCGCCAAACTGCTATCTGCCTCTGGCCCAGCCGTGACTGCATTTACCCAGAGTGCTGTTAGGAAGATATAACGTCCCTGACCGTGCTTACTGGTCCACGTATCCGTAGTTATGTGGACCTTGCTACAGATGGCGTTGCTCAGTGCACACCTGATTTTGTCCCCCACTTGGTTGTGCAGGGAAGGGATGGCTCGCCTGGAAAAGTAGTGGCGGCTGGGCACGACATACTGTGGGACAGCCAATGCCATCAGGCTTTTAAAACTCTGCATCTCCACCAGACGGAATGACAGCATTTCAAAGGCCAGGAATTTTGAAATGCTGGCATTCAGGGCCAGGGATCGCGGGTGGGTAGGGGGGTACTTCCTCTTCCGCTCCAGTGTTTGGGAGATAGAGAGCTGAATGCTTCCATGGGACATTGTGGAGATGGTTGGTGACCCAGGTGGTAGTGTTGCTGGCAGATCCTCTGTTTGCGGGGTGGCAGGTGCCACTGTCACTACAGAGGTGGATGAAGAGGCAGAGACTGCAGCAGTAGAGGAAGCAGGAGGAGCCAGAGACCTTTCTTTGTTTTTGAGGTGTCTACTCCACTGCAGCTCGTGCTTTGCACTTAGATGCCTGGTCATGCAGGTTGTGCTCAGGTTGAGAACGTTTATGCCTCTGATTGCACAGCGTGCAAACCACTTGTGTCTTGTCATCAGCACATTTTCTGAAGAACTGCCACGCTAGGGAACTCCTTGGACCTGGCTTTGGTGTGCTCGGTCCCTTGCTGCGTTGGGCAGTAGCAGACGTACTGTCTAGGGGACGGATGCTCCGCTTTTGCACCCTGCTCCCTCTTCTGCTGTGCTGGTGGCTCTGTGCGACCACCTCCTCTTCCTCCGAACTACACTGGTCACCTGCATAACGTTGATTCCATGTGGGGTCGAGGACCTCATCGTCCTCCACATCATCTTCCACCCAGTCTTAACCCCTGTCCTCCTTGTGGGTCTGCACAATTGCAAAAGCAGCAGCAGTTGGCACCTGTGTTTCATCATCATCCACGACGTGCTGCCATGGTCCTCCCATGTACTCATCATGAAACATAAGTGGTTGGGCATCAGTGCACTCAATCTCTTCCACTTCTGGGGCAGGGTTAGGTGGATAGCCCTGGGAAACCCTGCTAACAGAGTCATCAAAAAGCAGAAGAGACTGCTGTATGACTTGGGGCTCAGACTGCTTGGCTGATTTGCAAGGGGGGTAAGGTGAAAGACTGATGGACATCGGCTGCAGGTGCCAACTCTGATCTTTCAGCAATAGACTGGGTGGGAGACAATGTGAAGGAACTGGAGGCACTGTCAGCAACCCAATCTACTATCGCCTGTACTTGTCCTGGGCCTGGCCTCAACATTCGTAGAGCCGCTGTCAGGGACATGGCCGTCACACTCCTGGCAATGTTGCCCAGAACCTCCATGGATGCTCACAGAGGGTTTTGAGATGTGCACGAGCGCACCATGCATCAGCGTGCATTGATGCGCACCGGCGCGCATCGGCGCACATGCATGCGCAATACGGCGCATGCACGCCTGCGCGCAAGTAGCGTGACTAACGCTGGCGCCAATGTCCCTATTTAAGTCAGCCTGTGACTGCTGGACGGCGCTGGATTATCTCTTCAGTTTCCTGTGTTCCTAGACCTTGTTCCTTGATCCGTGCCTATCTGTTGTGACCCGGCTTGCCTTGACCTCACTTCCTGTTCTCCTCATTTTGACCCTTGGCCTGCTTCTGGACTCTGCTTCTGCTTCTTGATCACCCAGGTTGACCCTCGGCTTGTACCTGGACCCTGCTCGTGTATGACCTTGGCTCGCCCCTGTAACTGCTCCGGATTGACCTACCTGTGTATGACCCACGGCCTGGCTTCTGGTATCTCCGCTCATCTAAGCAAAACAATGCTCAGTTCTGCCTGCTGCAGCCATCCCTCAGTGGCTAAGTCCATCAAGCTACAAGCAGGCACCTGGCCAACCATGCTTCTGTGGGCACCGCGCTCCCTGTCTCCAACTCCAGGGTCGCGCTGCACTCAGCGGCAAGGGGAGCCCTCTTGGCATCTTGATCTCCATTCTCATTCCTGACAGCCGCATTAGGCCCGACCAAATTCCGCTGCAGGCTCTGTCGCCTACTCGCACCTGAGGAAGGTGTTTCACTTGTGCATGTAGCTGGCACAGATCGACCACGTCCTCTCCTTGCAACAGGAGCTACACCAGCAGCACCACGACCGGGGCCACGTCCCTTATTTGACGGTCTCCTCATATTTCTGAAATTTAGGATCTTGCCCTAAATAGGTGTTTTTTGAAGAGCAGAATAGGAGAACAGTATCTAAAATGTGTATCTCACACGTACAGATATGCAGAAAATGCACCAAAAAAAATTTTGGGCCAGAAAGCGCACCAAAAATTTTTTTGGGCCCTAAATTATTCTTTTTTTGAAGAGCAGAATAGGAGAACAATATCTAAAGTGTGTATCTCACACATACAGATATGCAGAAAATGCAGCAAAAAAATTTGGGCCCAGAAAACGCACCAAAATTTTTTTTAGGGCCCTAAATTATTCTTTTTTTGAAGAGCAAAATAGGAGAACAGTATCTAAAGTGTGTATCTCACACATACAGAAAATGCACCCCGAAAAAAAAATTGGGCAGAAAACGCACCAAAATGTCTTTTTTTTGCCCTAATTTTTTTTTTTTTAAGAGCAGAATCGGAGAACAGTATCTAAAGTGTGTATCTCACACATACAGTTATGCAGAAAATGCACCCAAAAACATTTTTTGGGCAGGAAACGCACCAAAAAAAATTTTTTTTGCCCTAAATTATTTTTTTTTGAAGAGCAAAATAGAAGAACAGTATCTAAAGTGTGTATCTCAAATGTACAGATATGCAGGAAATGAACCAATTTTTTTTTATGGCAGAAAACGCACCCAAAAAATGTTTTTTGCCCTAAATTATTATTTTTTTAAAGAGCAGAATAGGAGAACAGTATCTAAAGTGTGTATCTCACATGTGCAGATATGCAGAAAATGTACCAAAATAGATTTTTATGCCAGAAAACGCACCAAAAAATATTTTTGCCCTAAGTTATTATTTTTTTGAAGAGCAGAATAGGATAACAGTATCTAAAGTGTGTATCTCACACGTACAGATATGCAGAAAACACACCAATTTTTTTTTTTTGCCCTAAATTATTATTTTTGGGAATAGCAGAATAGGAGAACAGTATCTACAGTGTGTATCTCACATGTACAGATATGCAGAAAATGCACCAAAAAACATGTAGAATGGACCGCGGCGTTATTACACGCCATCTTACTGTTCCTCCGGTACTTCCGGTTCAAAGTAACCTTGCTTCCTCCATGTATGTAGAAAGGGGCCATAGTAAAAATGTTTGCACTTCCAGGTGTCTCTATTAAAAGGTTGTGATGGTTTACATGTGTGCAATGTGTACACTGTACACTGAATTTTTTTCTCCTGGGCTTAGTAAAAAATGATTTAAGTAAATCAAGGATGCTGAAATCTACTCCATAACTGTTTTTCCCTGTATTATAATTACATTTCTGTTCTTACAACCATTGACCCCCTAAACCTGTCCATGTCTAGCAATGTGTGTGTATGCCTCAAAGTCATTCAGCTAAGCTAAGTCTATATATAAAAAAAAACATATACAAATTAAAAGGCTTTTTACTTTACAAAGGAAATTGCACTTTGCAAGGGAATCTTGCCTGATGTGATTGTGGTACAATTTCACTTTGCAAAAAAAATACCCAATTACGTGCAAGGAAAATTACATAAAAAACATGCTTGCTTCTACCTGAATAGATGATGAAAGTCATCAGAGCCTCACCTCATTCACTAAGCTCTGGGGAAAATTCCCTTGCAAAATGAAACTTCCCTTGCAAAGTGAACAGTCTTTTTGCCTTTAGTAAATCAATCCCAAAGAGTCCATGGAAGGTATAAGGGCACATACGAGAGGAACATGTTTTTCTGCTCTGTTATCAGAGACAGAGCCTGTTCCTCTTCCTGCAGCATGCCAGAGAAGGTCACTGCAGCTAGATAAGTGGTTTTGCAGGACCAGCATGTGGGACTGTGAAATAAGGTTAGTATTACTCCTTTGGGCAAAAAAAGCATTACAGTACATTATTTTTTAGCTGGGGGAATTTTTTTTGTTATTTAACAGCTGCCCAGAGTTTGGCTTTTAAGTGGTTTAAACCTCAGTCATGGAATCTGAGAAACACATATGTATCTGTAGTGTTTTCTTATCTCTTTCCAAAGCTCTAAATGTTGTTTCTCTCTGGTGCTTTGTTCCTCTGTTATCAGTATGTCTAACTTCAGACAAGTTTTCCAGACACATTTTGTGTCGGTAGGGAGGGGGAGGAAGAGTTCAGAGCTTGTCTATTTAGAACACAGTTCTACTGCTGTGTGAAGGGGGTGTGTTCCTTTTCTCCAATCAGCTATAATACAATGTAACTGCAGTCTCTCCGCCCCTTCCTCTGTGCTCCTGACAAATGAAGAAAGATTTTTAACACAATCAGCCCTTTTGAAGGGATATAGTGAAGAGATGTCTGCAGATTAACAAGTAAAACCTATGTAGGAGGATAAGTTTAATCTCTGTGTATCATCTGAGGCTGTTCACTTCACTGGGTATATGTAAGGGTTTACAACCACTTTAAGGAAAGCTGTGGATGTAAAGTAACTGTAAATGTTTATTTTTTTCATTAACATAATAAAGATGTTATACTTATGTAGCGAGGTATTGCCTTTTAAATCCCTCAGAGACTACATTACCCAGTACACTTTTAGGCACCCAGGGTGCATTACCCCGCGCAAGGACTGCTGGGGTGGACTTTATAAGGGAGAGGCGGAGCCCAGCTCTTTCTCTTTGGACACCGCCCGCCCAGCAAGTTGAACTGCTGCTCGAGCTCCTGTGACTTTAGGCCAGAAGCCTGGGCCTGTTCTCCAAAGAGCCTTCCGTGCGCACTGAGGAACCTGAGGGACGTCTCTCCTTTCATACTGCACCTTTTCCAGGAGGACCGAAAACCCGGATGTCGATGGATCGGTGTACTTAGACACCGCAGCGGAAGAAACGGACTCGGACTGGTCCGGTTGGGTGAGAGAGCACCTGCTCATAGACAGAAACTGTATCTTTGTTACCTTGGTGGATTACAAATTCTATTCTTCAAGTGCACCACCGTTGCTAGTGAAGATTTCCCTACAGAACTTCCACTTAGTTCAGTCAGGCCTGACTGGGTAGCGTAGATATTCCTGGGCGCCATATTGTCCACGTGGGGAAATAGCTGCAAAGGGGACTATTAGAGTTACATAGCATTGTATACTTGTCTGCTTGTTTAACATTATTTATTGCAGGGATCTGCACATGACATGTACCCACCTGTTTTACTGCTTACCCACTAATATAAGTAAACATACAAGGGTTAAGTATATTGGTGTCTGTGTTCTTTACTTTACGGAAGGGATAGGTAAAGGAAGTTTTAAAATATCACTGTGTGTTCTTGTCATAGGATTGTGCCGCTGTGAGTTACAGGCCCTCACAATCCTATCACCCCTTACTAACTGTGCCAAGGGAGGTTAGAGCCGATTGCCAGGGGTTGACAGCGGTGCACTACAGGGCCCAAAATCATACAGGCAGCCCTCTTAACTGGGGGTATCTCTACACTTACCTGCTCTGTGCAATGGTTTTACATTGAACGGCCCCAAACATCAACTACTGGGGTCATCTGCTGGCACTCTCGGCTCCTTTTCCTTTACAAGTGCACTCATAGCAAGCTGCTTGCTATGGGGCCACTCATGCGGGCTCGATCCTGAACCAGGCTGTGTGCATCTATTGACACAAATAGTGCTGCTCGACCTTACCCTCTGCTCCCTCCTCACAGAATTTGAATAATAGCAGCAGGAGCCAATGACCCCCTCTGCTGCCTCTGAGTCCTGTGGAGAGAAAGAGAGCAGTGCTGCTGCTCTTGGGCACAGTGCTGGATCAAGATCAGGCTCAGGTATATATTTGTCGGGGGGCAGGAGCTGCACATGTAAGGTCCTTTACCTTAATGTAGAGAATGCATTAAGGTAAAAAACCTTTAGCCTTGGCAACCACTTTAGGGAGACTGAACAAGATTTTTTAAATGACAATAACATATTAAAGGTTAAATGAGATTTTAGTGACGGAATTTGCAACCATTTTATGGCATATCAGCTAGTAAATTTGGCAACCAGCTAACAAAACGTTCTCTAGCATGCTTTCATGTAGCTAATAGCACAGTTTATAGTTGGTTAATTTTTAAAAACTTTTATAAATAACCTTTAATAAATCCAATAAAAGATGTATAGACAAATTACAATCATTGCTGAACTGCAAACTTCTCTATACAATGAAAGTGATTTTATTGAATTTCTGTGTATATTTGATATCCCATTTACATATATGAATAGCTGCCATTTATGTATATGTTCTGGCAATTGTAACTGAGTAACAGCTGTGGTGCCCCAAGTGGCCTACCCAAACATTGTACAGCATCAGACCATGAATTTATCCATACACAAAACAAATTGTAAAATATCACCTGCTTTGATGTTGTGCCTTTTTTGACATTCTCTTGAAGTTCATGAACATAGAGCAATGTTACGGGCTCCTTCTGCCTTGATTGTCTCTGGAGTATCCAAACAGATTTCCAGCAAGTTGAAGATTTTTCTCTCACCAGATGTTGTAAAAGCTGTTCTCCCTCTGCATCTGGCAACGTTGCTAAGTTCTAGCAACAGTCAAATGTCATTAAAGTTATATAATAACATGAATGTTTAATAGCAATGTTATTGTATGCCCTCATCATACAATTTCCTGACATGTGGACTGAAGCAGCTGTGGACGTGTGAACTGCCATCTTAAATTTAATTTTTCGATGGTATACCCTCATCCAGGGGAAACATAACTCTCACATGCATTCTTGGCAATTAAGGAAAGATAACATTTTTCCTTCTTATCATGAAATTCTTCTGTCTTGTTCTTTACAAAAAAAGATACAGTATGTGGTGTAACTGAATTTTGTAAAATGAAAATCTGCAGAGTGTTTAGAAGAGATTACATAATGTGAGGTTGAAAAAAATTGTTACTGTCATTGATTTTTGTAGCCTCAGCATGTCTTGTGGCACTGTACAAAATGTTTCCATTAAATAAGACATATACATAGAACAAATAAACAAGTGCATACAGCTGCATAGCAAGCATATGTAACAAAAATGAGAGGGGAAAGTGGGAATAGCCTGTTTCAAGGCCCCCCTTCCCTCATGGGACCATGACAGCGGTAGCAGGTTTCAAGGACCCCGAAAGCTGCACATGGATCGGGGTGGCTGACATGTGAGGGAAAGGGTCATGTGAACTTTTCCTATTGGTCACCTGCACATGGACTAAGGGAGGGGACATGTAAGGAGAAGGTCAGTAACTTTTCCCTCTAGGTTACTGCAAGGTCATGTGACCTTTAGGGAAAATTCTAGAAGGGCTATTTTCCCTATTTAAGTGCTGCCGGGACCCCTCTATGGTGCCTGTTGCTTGCGGTACACTATCCGGTGAGCTCAGCTCCAACCCCCCCTTCTGTCACAGCCTATTTTCTGTGGTGGGTTACCTTGCTTTGCAAGGGGAACAGTTGTTTATTTTATATTCTAAGTTGTAGTCGTGGTTTTGGATTTTTGGTTAAAAACTATTTGTTGATATCGTAATAAAGATTTTATTCCATAGAGTTGTGTTGGTTTTATTATTTACTATTTTAGTTGGATTTGCAGTCTAAAGTCCCATGGAGCAGTAAGAGCTAAGGGTGAAAGGTTTGCATTTTAATGGTTGTAAATCTGGAAAACCAAATACAAACGGAACATTAACCGCTTGCCGACCGGCTCACGCCGATATACGTTGGCAGAATGGCACCTACAGGCATATTAACGTACCTGTACATCGCCTTTATGACGCGGCATTGTGGGCACACGCGCGAGCCCGCCACAAGCTCCATAATTTTGATTGCGGGTCCCGCGGATTCGATGTCCGCCGCGAGTCCCACGATCGTCTCTAGGTGGGAAGGATGGGGAAATGCTAATGTAAACAAGCATTTCCCCATTCTTCCTAGTGAAAGGACACTGATCACAGCTCCCTGTGATAGGGAGCGGTGATCAGTGTCGTGTCACATGTAGCCCATCCCCCGTACAGTTAGAACACATCCCTAGGACACACTTAGCCCCTTCAGCGCCCCCTCCTGGTTAACCCCTTCACTGCCAGTCACATTTACACAATAATCGATGCATTTTTATAGCACTGATCGCTGTATAAATGTGAATAGTCCCAAAATAGCGCCAAAAGTGTCCGATGTGTCCGCCTTAATGTCGCAGTCATAATAAAGATCGCTGATCGCCGCCATTACTAGTAAAATAAAAATATTAATAAAAATGCCATAAAACTATCCCCTATTTTGTAGACGCTATAACTTTTGCGCAAACCAATAAATAAACGCTTATTTGCGATTTTTTTTACCAAAAATATGTAGAAGAATACGTATCGGCCTAAACTGAGGAAAAAAATGTTTTTTTATATATTTTTTGGGGATATTTATTATAGCAAAAAGTAAAAAATATTGCTTTTTTTTCGAAATTGTCACTCTTTTTTTGTTTATAGCTGTGACAGCAGGAAGGTAAAGTCACCTGGTTGCATCCAGGGGGGTAGATATATTTCGCCCAGATTCAGGCTTTACGCCGACTTATACAACTAGGTGGAGAGTTGTATAAGCCCAGCTAAGGCTAGTGGGCTCATGGATGACTCATACCTCTAGGGAGAGTGCTGGGCGTTGTGCAGACAGGGAGTTGATGAGACCAGCTGAAGCTTGTCAGCTCGTTTAAGGCCTCTATAAAAACTCCCAGCTTCATTAGATGTTAGCTCATGCCTGGAACCAGACCTGTGTGGACTGTCTAGGGAGAGTGAACCCCTGTGCGGTGAGACAAAGCCTGTGTGGCTATTTGCTTGGACATTTAAAACCAGGGACTTAGGGACTAGGACAGCACTAGGCTGATCCCAGTTGTTAGTTAGGAAACCTGTATGTTTAGTCAGAGGTCAAGTTGACCAGGATTTATTTTGTTTATGTTTCTTTTGCTTTGCTGTGTTTTGTCACTGTAAACAGAAAATAAACCGCACCTTTTTGATTTTGAAAACCACAACCTCCGTTTGCTGGGCCTGTTTTGTGTGGGGAGCCCATCCCGGGGGTCACACACACCCGCTGCCGAGCTAACCCCCTCACAGTTGGTGGAGAATGCAGGCAGTTTTTTTTAAGCCAGCATGGAGGAGATACTGAAACAGCTGGCTCTAGCAAATGCCAATCAACAGCAGACAAATGCAGGTTTGCAAAGGAGCCTTGCAGCTCAGCAACAAGCCCAGCAGCAATCTGAGGCTCGCTTCATAGACCTGTTACAGAAGCAAGAGCAGAGACTACAACAAATGGAAGCAGTAATGCAGCAACGTCCGCAGACCAGTGAGGAAAGCCGTCCCACTAATACCGCGTCCTTTGGGGTGAGTCGTTTATTGACAAAAATGACTGGAGAGGATGATCCAGAGGTATTTTTGACCACATTTGAAAGGACCGCTGAAAGAGAAAAGTGGCCTGAGGAGCAGTGGGCTGGACTGGTGGCTCCTCTGTTAACTGGTGAATCGCAGAAAGCTTACTATGACCTAGAGCCTAACCAAGCAAAAGACTATGTGATGCTAAAAGCTGAAATTTTGGCAAGGCTGGGTGTCACCCAGGCTGTCCGGGCTCAGCGTGTGCATAACTGGACTTTCCAGCTTGGAAAACCCCCCAGGTCTCAAATGTATGATCTCATTCACCTGAGCAGAAAGTGGCTACAGCCAGAGACTTTGTCCGCACCAAAGATTGTGGAACGTGTTGTAATGGATCGGTTTTTGAGAGCTCTTCCTACTGCCATCCAAAAGTGGGTAAGCCATGGAGACCCAGAGACGGCCGATGGTCTTGTGGATCGTGTGGAGAAATACTTGGCTACAGAGAACCTGACGGCCTCTTCCAGAGACACTCGGACTTTCCACCCTAAGACCAGACCATCCCCAGGGGCGGATAAGAGGATTCCAAGGGGTGAGGGTGGAGAGAGTGAGAGGGTGGGAGCTCTACCCCAAGTTTGGCGAGAACAGCCTGGGAAATCAGCGGCTCAAGAGGCGGCAAGAAGGATCGTTTGCTACCGCTGCCGGCAAGCGGGACATATTGCAGCCAATTGCCCGGTTGTGGAGGAACCCATGCAGTGTGACTTTCTGACGGGCAGACGTCAGTCGCTGTGTGCGACAGTCGCATGCACTGCCATTCGAGGAACTGAGAAACATTTATGCAAAATGTGTGTTAATGGTAGAAATGTTGTGGTATTGCTGGATTCAGGTAGCCTTGTGACCCTGATAAAGGCTGAGTTAGTTAAAACAGAGGTCTTTGGGAATAGCAAGGTAGCTGTTATTTGTGTGCATGGGGACACCCGAGAGTATCCAGTGACTACAGTGTGTTTCGAGACCCCCAAAGGTACCCTCTCTCATCCAGTGGGCTTAGTATCTCAGTTACCGCATGACGCCACGCCATTGTGGGAAGGGATTTTCCGAAGTTCTGGGAACTGTGGGATGATCCTGAGCCCCCCACTGGTGCCTCTATGTACCAGGAATGTGATAGCCAGAACTCCCCTGAGAGTGGTGAGGACTCTCCGGAATTTCCCTTATCAGTATTGGCAGGGGAGACTCAAGAAACTGGAGAGGAGCCCACCTCCTCAGACGAAAACCTACCGTCTGTGGAGTTTTCTGATCTTGAGGTTCACAGGGAAAACTTTGCCACAGAACAGTTGAAAGACCCCGCCCTAATAAAGGCACGGGAAAACGTAGTGAAAATAGATGGCGAGTTAGTGAACCCAGATAATACCTGCACTTACCCATACTTCAGCGTAGAGAAGGACCTACTGTATCGGGTGGCAAAAAGGGCAGAAGAAACCGTTGAGCAGCTTGTGGTGCCCAAACCTTACAGGAAGTTGGTGTTGGAGTTGGCCCATGGGCACATTCTTGGAGGTCATCTGGGGACAGAGAAAACCCGAGAGAGGGTATTACAGAGATTCTATTGGCCGGGGGTGATGAAGGACATAGAAAATTATTGTTCCTCCTGCCCTGTGTGTCAGAGGTCGGCCCCGATGCCACATTTCCGTAGCCCGCTGGTCCCTCTACCCATCATTGAGGTCCCGTTTGAGAGGATCGCCATGGATTTGGTAGGGCCTATAATCAAGTCCGCTAGGGGGCACCAGTACATATTAGTTATAATGGACTATGCCACCCGTTATCCAGAAGCGATCCCTCTCCGAAATACCTCGGCCAAAACCATAGCCAAAGAGCTATCTCTTGTGTTTAGCCGGGTGGGTATTTGTAAAGAACTGCTTACGGACCAAGGTACACCCTTTATGTCCCGGGTTATGAAGGAGCTGTGTAAATTGTTCAAAGTGACGCAATTACGTACATCTGTGTATCACCCCCAAACCGATGGGCTGGTTGAAAGATTCAACAAAACCCTAAAACAAATGTTGAAGAAAGTGGTGGCTAGAGATGGAAAGGATTGGGACTGTCTACTTCCTTATCTGATGTTTGCTATTAGGGAGGTGCCCCAATCCTCTACGGGATTCTCCCCCTTTGAGTTACTGTATGGGAGACACCCAAGAGGGCTGTTGGATATTGCCAAGGAAACTTGGGAAAGTGAGAG
This sequence comes from Rana muscosa, assembly GCA_029206835.1. Taxonomy (NCBI): domain Eukaryota; kingdom Metazoa; phylum Chordata; class Amphibia; order Anura; family Ranidae; genus Rana; species Rana muscosa. The sequence continues at coordinate 588,985,233 of CM055121.1, forward strand.
TTCTCCCCACAGGAGTGTGATTGAGCATGTCGCCCTGATGCAAGACCGAATTGCACAGGTAATGCCCATCGTGAAGGAACATTTGGCCCAAGCGCAGTTAGCACAGCAGAGAGTGTACAACCGTGGAGCCAAGACCCGTACCTTTTCCCCGGGGGATAGGATACTGGTACTTGTCCCTACGGTTGAAAGTAAATTCCTTGCCAAATGGCAAGGCCCCTATGAGATAATGGAAAAAGTGAGCGAAGTGAATTACAAGGTCAGACAACCAGGAAGGCGAAAGCTCGAACAGATCTATCACGTTAATCTGTTGAAAGCCTGGAGGGATAGAGAGTCCCTAGTCGCAGACACTTGGTCACCAGCTCAAACTGGTTGCGTGATTCCTGAGGTTGGAATAGCAGCCACCTTGTCACAACCCCAACAACAGGAGGTTAAGGAGTTTGTGCTTCGCAACAAGGAGGTATTCTCTGAGCTGCCGGGACAAACATCTGGGGTAGAGCATGACATCATTACCCCGCCCGGTGAAAGGGTGAAGTTAAAACCCTATCGGATCCCAGAGGCCCGACGGGAGGCAATACGGGAGGAAGTACAGAAAATGCTGAACTTAGGGGTGATAGAGGAGTCCCAAAGTGATTGGTCTAGTCCCATTGTGTTGGTGCCTAAACCGGATGGGAGCTGGCGATTTTGTAACGATTTTCGTCAGTTGAACAAAGTTACAAAATTTGACACCTACCCCATGCCACGTATAGATGAGTTGATCGACCGGCTGGGAACAGCCCGATACATGACGACTCTTGACCTCACAAAAGGGTATTGGCAAATCCCCCTGGCCAAGTCGGCCAAAGAGAAAACCGCATTTGTAACCCCAGACGGGGCGTTCCAATATAAAAGAATGCCGTTCGGGTTACAGAATGCGCCGGCCACATTCCAGCGGAAAATGGACCAGATGCTGAGGCCCCATCGGAAGTATGCTGCGGCTTACCTGGATGACGTAATTGTCCATAGCACAGATTGGGCCTCACATCTGCCAAAAGTGCAAGCAGTCCTGGACTCTGTTCGGGAAGCGGGGTTTACGGCTAACCCCAAGAAGTGTACCATTGGGCAGGAGGAGGCCAAATATCTTGGGTACACCATTGGGAGGGGAGTAATAAAACCCCAACTCAACAAAGTCGAGGCCATCCAGAGTTGGCCACGTCCCAACAGCAAGAAGCAGGTAAGAGCCTTTCTGGGAATCGCTGGGTATTATCGGCGATTCATTCCCTACTTTGCTTCTAAGGCTGTGCCCCTAACCAACCTGACGAAGGGGAAAGGGTCGGTCATGATTAAATGGACCCCCGAGGCTGAGGCAGCATTCCAATTCTTGAAACAAGCCTTATGTAGCCAGCCAGTGTTGTACTCACCCGACTTCTCTAAAGACTTTGTCGTACAAAGTGATGCGTCAGATGTGGGGTTAGGAGCAGTATTGTCCCAGGTCTGGAACGGGGAAGAGCACCCAGTCATTTACCTCAGCAGGAAGTTGAAGTCCTATGAGGTAAATTACGCCACCGTTGAAAAGGAGTGTTTAGCGGTGAAGTGGGCTCTAGATTCCCTTCGGTACTACCTGCTAGGTAGGCACTTTGACATGGTTACGGATCACGCTCCGTTAAAGTGGATGGCTCAAAACAAGGAAACAAATAGAAGAGTGAATAGGTGGTTCCTGGCCCTCCAGGAATTCAACTTCACAGTAAAGCATCGCCCTGGCGTTCAAATGGGGAATGTGGATGCTTTGTCTCGAGTACATGAATGCCTGATTGCTGGTGTTCCAACCCCGAGGTTAAAACAAGAGGGGGGGGTATGTGACAGCCGGAAGGTAAAGTCACCTGGTTGCATCCAGGGGGGTAGATATATTTCGCCCAGATTCAGGCTTTACGCCGACTTATACAACTAGGTGGAGAGTTGTATAAGCCCAGCTAAGGCTAGTGGGCTCATGGATGACTCATACCTCTAGGGAGAGTGCTGGGCGTCGTGCAGACAGGGAGTTGATGAGACCAGCTGAAGCTTGTCAGCTCGTTTAAGGCCTCTATAAAAACTCCCAGCTTCATTAGATGTTAGCTCATGCCTGGAACCAGACCTGTGTGGACTGTCTAGGGAGAGTGAACCCCTGTGCGGTGAGACAAAGCCTGTGTGGCTATTTGCTTGGACATTTAAAACCAGGGACTTAGGGACTAGGACAGCACTAGGCTGATCCCAGTTGTTAGTTAGGAAACCTGTATGTTTAGTCAGAGGTCAAGTTGACCAGGATTTATTTTGTTTATGTTTCTTTTGCTTTGCTGTGTTTTGTCACTGTAAACAGAAAATAAACCGCACCTTTTTGATTTTGAAAACCACAACCTCCGTTTGCTGGGCCTGTTTTGTGTGGGGAGCCCATCCCGGGGGTCACACACACCCGCTGCCGAGCTAACCCCCTCACAAGCGCAAAAAATAAAAACCGCAGAGGTGATCAAATACCACCAAAAGAAAGCTCTATTTGAGGGGAAAAAGGGGCATCAATTTTGTTTGGGAGCCACGTTGCACGACGGAGTGCCGAATCGCAAAAAGTGCTCTGGTCTTTGGCCAGCCAAATGGTCCGGGGCGGAAGTGGTTAAATAATAACTAATAAATAACAACAGCACAAATCATTTGTGCATAGTAGGGCAGGTTGAAGGACAGCCTGTTATCTGTAATCCTCCCCGCTCTACTGAAAAGAACGATACTAGGAAAAAATGGTGATGCTTTTCACCTTCTCCTTTGATTGACAGCCTGTGTAATGAAACACATGCAAGAGCTTGTGTGAAGGGAGCATGTCTGCTACTACTCTGCACCTCATTGAGACTGAGATCAGAGCTGGCACAGTCTACTTTCACTTTATTACCCTCTACCTCCTCTCGATCTATCCAGGTACAAAGCACACTGAGGGAGAGACAGAGAGAGAGAGAGAGAGAAACACATATGCCGTGTACACACTTGCTTCATCGGAAATTCCTATCGTGTGTGGGCCCCATCTGACTTTTTTCCATCTGAGTAAAAAAATAGAACATGTTTAAATTTTTCCGATGGAAAAAAAAACGATAGGAAATTCCGATCGTCTGTGTGGAACTCCATCGGAGAAAAATCCACGCATGCGCAGACTAAATAAGGAGACGGGAGTGCTCGTTCTGGTAAAACTAGCATTTGTAATGGAGATAGCACATTCGTCATGCTGCAAATTATTGCATTGTTAAATGTAGCGCATTCTTTTATTCTTTCTAATGCTAGAATTTTATTTTTCGCTGCGGATATTCACACAGAGTTCTGACAAACTGATTTCTTTATTATTTCTGAAGAGCAGTAACGGACTGAAAAGCACAGAGACTGAAAAGCGCAAATCGGCTAACACCAAACTTTTACTAACACGGGGTAACACAAAATCAGCAAAAGCAGCCCAGAGGGTGGCACCGTTGGATTTGAACTTCCCTTTTATAGTGACGTCGTACGTGTTGTACGTCACCGCGTTTTGGACGGTCGGAATTTGGTCTGATGGTGTGTATGCAAGACAGCTTTGAACGGAATTCCGATGAAAAATTCCATCGGATTTTAGACCATCGTAATTCCGTTCGTGTGTACAGGGCTAAACAGACAGTGAGGAACAGACAGAAAGAGACAGAGAGAGAGAGAGAAAGACAGAAAGACAGATAGGGTAGAAAGACAGAGACAGAGAGAGAGAGAGAAAGAGAGAGACAGAGAGAGAAAGAGAGAGAGAGAGAGAGAGAGAGAGATAGATAGAAATACAGAGAGAGAGAAAGACAGATTGGGCAGAAAGACAGAGTGAGAGGGAAAGCGGTAGACAGTGAGAGAGAGAGAGAGAGACAGAAAGACAGATAGATAGTAAGACAGAGAGAGAGAGAGAAAGAGAGAGACAGTAAGAGATACACAGAGAGAGAGAGACACGCAGAAAGAGAGAGATGGACAGGTCAGATAGAATGACAGAGTCTCATGGATATGCAGTAATGTTTGTCTGCCATCTTACCTTCCTCCTCTTGTATTCACCTTAGAGGCCAGACTCTCTCACCTGGCTGCTTTTATAATCTCTCCTCCCAGCCTGACTCCACCCCAGGCCCTATCACAGAACTCTATATTAACAACGTGTTTGTTAAGCATTGTGAGTTTGGGTTCCTGCCTGCCGTGTGCTACGTCTGTCTCTGTGTTACGATATTTGCTTGTTCCTGACTATCCCTGTCTGATAGTGACCTTGACCTTTGGCTTGTCCTTCGTTTATCCGTGTCTGCTTGTTGTCCTGACCTTGGCTTTTCCCCTCACTATTCTTGTATCCTGTGCTGCTGCTTCCCCTCAATCCTCTTTACCCTACGGAGCGTGAGCTAGGGGACTCTGGGGGCTGCGACCTGGACCCAGCTGCAGCGTAGGCCATCCTCACCACTAGAGGCTCTGGTGAAAACCTGCTGGGTCTTAGACTCCACGCCCTGGGGAATCTTGGGCTCTAGCTCCCTGTGGATCCCTGTTGTGATCCACTGGTCCCACTTTCCACAACCACCCAGTGTCCCATCCGCAGCAGTCAGCCATCGAGTTCACTACCTTGAGGTGCACTCCTGACCCCCAACGGTGTGCATCTGTCACCTGGCCACAGGTGACCTGACAGTTTGATCAGCCATGGACCCGGCTGACGTGCCGCTCCCCGCAGATGATCCTTTGCAGGGCATAGTCCGCAGACTTGAGACCCAGGAATCTAATCAGACTCAGGTGATGCGATTTCTCCAGGATCTGGCTTCCCACTTCGAGCAGCTCCAGGCCTCCTTGGGAACCCCGAATCCGCAACCTCAAGTACAACCAGTGGCTGCACCTATCACACCAGTCGCAGCCACACACTCACTACAACTGCCAGTTCTGTTCCATTTCTCTGGGGACTCCAAGGCCTGCAGGGGGTTTCTCAGCCAATGCATGATTCATTTTGAGCTTCAGCCTCAAAACTTCCTGTCTGATCGGGCTAAAGTAGCCTATATCATTTCCCTCCTCTCCGGTGAAGCTTTAGCCTGGGATGCCCCCCTGTGGGAGAAGAATGATCCGGTGGTTTCCAGCCTGTCCGACTTCTTGAAGCTCTTTCGTATCATCTTCGAGGAGCCGGCTCTGGCTTTTTCATCGGCTAGTGCTCTCTTACGTCTTCGCCAAGAATCTTGTTCAGTGGGACAATATGCTCTTCAGTTCCGTATCCACACAGCTGAGTTGAGCTGGAACAATGAGGCCCTGGTCGCTACCTTTTTACATGGCCTCTCTGACCGAGTGAAAGACGAATTAGCGGGAAGAGCCATCCCCGTCGGTCTGGACGATGTCATTTCTTTGTGCAATCAGATCGACATTCGTTTAAAGGAGAGATCCCTAGAAAAGTGACGCCAGCACTCCCTGGGCCCTAGCCAGTCTGAGCTCCCCTCCCTTCGTCCCGCGGAGCATCTTCTACCTGCTGAGTACCTATGCAGCTGGATTGGACCAGACTAACCCCCGAAGAACGTGCTAGGCGCAGAACTATGGGCTTGTGTCTCTATTTTGGGGGCAAGGGTCATTTTCGTGACTCCTGCTCGCTTCCTTCGGGAAACGCTCGGGTCTAATACATTTGGAAGGTGGAGTATTGGACCCAGAAACATCACCTTCTCGTCTTCTCCTGCCGGTGTTCCTTCATGTAGGCACTTCTCCTCAATCAACCCTTGCATATCTGGATTCCGGGGCTGCCGGCAATTTTATGGATTGGAGAACTGCTTCTTCTATGAAGCTTACCCTTTCACCTCTCACTATGCCATTGGTAGTCTCGGCAATTGATGGCACTGTTCTCCCAGGGGGCCCTATTCGCTTCCAGACGCTACCTATTAGGATGTCGATAGAGATTCTCCACCAGGAGTGGATATCCTTTCTCATTCTACCCAAGGCCTCTACCCCCATTGTTTTGGGCCTTCCTTGGCTACAGCTCCACTCTCCACATGTGGACTGGGTCTATGGGCAGACCCTGGGAGAGAGTTACCGCTCAGATGTGACTGGTGACTCATTCACAAGATCCAGAGCCGTGGGTGCAGGCAATGCATATGACAGTGCAAAAAATCTGAGGAAAACGCTTGGACAGCCGCACTCCAAAAAAGGTTCTTTTATTTAAAACAAAAGCACAAACAACATGCCACAGCAAAAAAACAGCAAGTATGAGCTGACCCCTGGCTTGGGGTCCCTCATGTTTCTCGTCATGTCTTCTCAAGGTGGCCCCCAAGGAGAGACTTCCGGTTGCTACCACTTCTGTATCTTCTGATCTTCCCGCTGCATACAGCGATTACCGGGATGTGTTCTGTAAGAAATCCGCTGAGGTGCTTCCTCCCCACAGGTCTTTTGACTGTGTTATTGACCATGTCCCTGGAGCAACTCCTCCGGTCCTTCTTACTCATCAGTCGTCACTACTGGTGGCCTAATCTCCACTCAGATGTCTAAAGCCTCGTACACATGAACGAGTTTCTCGGCAAGAAACGACAAGAAAACTGCCGAGATAGCTTTCTTGCCGAGAAAATCGTTTGTGTGTATGGTTTCTCGTCGAGAAAACTGACCAGAATCTCGACGAGAAAAATAGGCCTCGTACACACAGCCGAGAATCTCGTCAGGAAAAAAACACGTTGTTTTTCTTGATGAGATTCTTGGACAAGAAACTTGTCCCGGCCGAGTGTACACATGCTCCATTCAAAGAACCCGCGGTTCTTTGAATGGAGCGAACGCGGTGACGTCATTGACTACGAGGAGCGTGCGCTCGTCACATTTGATGCCGTCGCTGCTATCTTGCTACACCCTACCTATGCCTAGGAAGCTACCGCGCATGCATCAAAGTCAATTTGAGCATGCGTGGGTTTCCACGGCGACAGGTAAGTGTACACACACACACTTTTCTCGTCGAGAAACATGCCAACGAGAATCTGTGTTAAGGCCCATACATACGGTCAGAAAATCTGAAGTTAAATTTTGTCCGATGAACGGTCTTCCAATTTTCTGATCGTTAGTATGCTGCTTTTGACAGCCGATTACGAATTTTCGTCAGACAAAAACTGGATGTGCATACTTCAAAAATTTTATTTTCATTAGTACGGTTTTCTGCCCAAAAAAAAACTAGGCATGCTCAGAAATGAAAGAACACATACAAAACAATTCAACACATTACCTCGCTTCTGACGTTGAATTCTGTCGTCAGAAAATTTTCTGATGGTGCGTACCCTCTTCACTTTTGATTTGAGACTAGCATCCAACAAAAAACTGACGAAACACTCGAGTGCAAAAGCTGCTGAACAGACACCAGCATTTACCAGTATGATTGTGTCATATTAGGCCCATTCTATTTATCCAAGAAGTAGATGTTAAACTTTTATGATGCTTTCAGGCACAAAAGCTATGAAGCTTCTTGGCAGGAAGAGTAATGTGATGTGTTTGGTGAATACCTTTATACAGTATGTGACAATTACACATTACTTAGTAGGCATGAACTGATCATGAATTTATATGTTATGTGTTGAGGCTTTAAATTTCCATATTTTTATCATGGTGTTATTAAATGTCATTCCCATTTAGTCCCAAAACATACATGGTGACCCTGCCTGAGATCTGCCTGAAGATCAATCCTTGATTAAGGAGACAATACTGCAACAAGCCTCCTGAATATGCCTCCAGTGTTGTCACCGTATGCAAAGTGCTCTTTGCTCAGACAGTAATTGTGTGTGATGACGTTGCAACCACCCCTTTCTCTGACAGGAACTGCAAGGAGACCTAGAAGATATAATCTTGAATGTAACCTTTACCTTACAAGAAGATGCCATATTAGCATTGCTGTAGCCTTGTAAGAAGTTATGAAATTAGCTTAAAGGTGTGACCAGAGCTTGTAAGACATTACAAGAGGAAGAGGTCCATATCTAAGCAGGAAAAATGATACAGTACAATTATAACTCGAATGCCTCGTACACACGACCGGTTTTCCCATCAGGAAAACTGCCATGAGAGCTTTTTGCCGGGAAAACCAGCGGTGTGTATGTTCCATCGCATTTTTCCCGACAGGAGAACTGCTGCGAATCACGGCGGGAAAAAAGAGAACTGGTTCTCTATTTTCCCCCAGGCATTCACGGCAGACTATTTCCCGTCGTGAAAACCGGTCGTGTGTATGCTTTTCCGAGAGCAAAAAAAATGTGCATGCTCAGAATCAAGTATGAGACGGGAGCGCTCGTTCTGGTAAAACTAGCGTTCGTAATGGAGATAGCAGTTCGTCAGCATTCTGAACAGTAGAAAACGATCTGAAAGCAGGATGACTGAAAAGAGCGAATCGTCTCTCACCAAACTTTTACTAACACACGATAACACGAGATCAGCAAAAGCCGCCCAAAGGGTGGTGCCGTTGGAATGGAACTTCCCCTTTATAGTGCCGTCGTACGTGTTGTGCGTCACCGCGCTTTGGACCGGCGGGATTTTGTATGACAGTCTGTACACAAGACAAGCTTGGCAGGAAACCCATCAAGCTTGGCAGGAATCCCATCGGGAAAACCAACGTTTTTTTTCCTGCCAGGAAAACCAGTCGTGTTTACAGGGCTTAAGATTTGGATTCAACACTATTGCTGTTTTGCATATTTAAAAGTTAATGTGTGATTGTAGATCTTCTGTAAGGAGTGAAAGCATCAGTTAAAGAAATGTGTAAACTACATATAGAAGATGATGTGCCTCTCAAATAGTGTGAAATAGTGGAGAAGGAAATTGTGATGGAATCCTAAGTAAAGAGAATATATTAGCCTACTTTATATGCTTGCCTGAGTAGGTGAGTTTTAAAGTGAAACTGCCCATTCTGTTGGGAAAATAATCTTATTTAAAGGCTAATTTCACTTCAAAAATGTACCAACATACCAATAATGCACCTCTGTTGCAGAAAATAAAAAGCTGTCCCTGTGTCAGGTGTAACATCCATCTCCAGTGTCTTCTACAGAAAACTCCATTACTTCCTGGTATCTGTCCTAGTATTTGGCCCGTGAAAATCGTTTGAAGGAAGTACTTTAGCAGCTGACCTCTTTAACACACCCTGCACCTGCTCCCCCCTCCAGGAGATTGCTCCAACATACTCTTTTAAGGCTAGCCAAATATGTATATATTTATTTTGTTCAGCATGGATGAAGGAATCTCCCTTGTCAGTTATTGTATTCAGCAGCCTGTGAGACCTGAGGCTGCTGAATACCCTAACAGTGACTGCATCTGATTGGATGCAGTCACTGTTCAGCCAACAATTTTCCACCCTTTTCCTTCAACAAAAGTCAATTGTAACTGTAGCCATCCTCAACTGTATGTAAGGTTATTACAGAGGACTAACATGAATAATTCAGACACTTATGCTGGTATATATAAAATGTTCTTCTTTTAATAAATACATAATTGTATGAAGGTAGATATAAAAGCTAAAATAAATGAAGTTTTAAGCTTTGCTTCTGCACTGCTGATAAACATGCTGCAAACATTTTAGAATAGGTACTGCTAAAAGTCAATAAGAAAAACAAAAACTCTGGGCAAATAACAATATATTATATGGAGTTCAACTTTTCAATGGCCCTATTCCCACCCTGCTGGGGTTTTTCGCCTTCCTCTTGATCAACTGTGGGTATAGAATTGGGTATATGGGTACAATATTTTATTTATTTTTATGGTTGAACTAGATGGACTTTTGTATTTTTTCAACCTACTGTAACTATGTAACTATGAATACACTAATATACCCAGTGCACTCTGCAGTGTCATCATGGGACCCCAAATTGCAGGCAGTGTGAGCTCAGGGGGCAGCTACTTTGGGCCCCCCAACAATGACAGGGCCCAGGAGAAGCTGTCCCTTTTGCCCAGCAATAAAGATAGCCCTGCCTGCTCACCCTCTCCCCGCCACTGTAAATAATCCTGTGCTTTCGCAGCTCAGCTTACAGTGTTGGGCCATCTCTGAGTTTAACGAAGATGGCCTCCTGCCTCCATGCGCAGGAGTGACATCACCCCCCACTGGCCAATGAAGAGACCGACACTCAGAAAAAGATGTGTAGAATTATAAAATAAAGAATACGGCGCTATACATGTTCATGTAAAAAACTGGCACAAAGAAAACACTGCGTCAAACTTAAATGTGCACATTATTGAAAAAATAAGCAAGCATAAAGTCCATAAGTGAATAAATCCCAACACCAAAATTGAATGTTCTGAGATAAAACTTCTAGATCTTCCACCACGAGTGCTCAGTATGAAGATGGCCACACAGCAGAACTGTTTGACCCCTTTTTACAGGATGGTCAAAAAACGCGTTGGGAACACCAGATTGGTTCCGCTAATGGCATAAATCCACTTCAAGGGGCTAAAATGTAAAAAATTACTCCACTGAGACACAGATGAAAGTCTCATAGTGTAGTAATTTTTATTAAAGTAAAAACAGCAGCAATGATAGCAGTTACACTCACATGTAATAGTGCCTGGCACTAGGTGTAAACAGCGTGTATGAATCAGCTGATTCCTGGGGGTGGCGTGCGTTCCACATCTCGCTCTGAAGGGCAAAGCCTGGTGTGGGGTATCAAATATGGACCCGGAAATGAGGATCCGCCATTTCCGGGTCCAGGAAGCAGGCCCATTGGATAGGGAATTATGGAGACTGTAGTTCCACTTTAAGGCCTCATTCATATGGGCAAACCTATGTATACACAAATGCAAATGTCCATCTTTGCCTGCAGGGGATGCGCAGATGTTCCAAGCATTGCTTGCGGGCAGCCCATTCCGGTCTATCAGGATGCAGAGGCTGCACTGACCCAGTTGCATGTCGTGTGGGTGCTTGTCCCCAGACTGACACTGTCTGAGTTTAGGGCCATGCACCCACATGACTGTCAGATTGGGACCAGCGACTGTGATTGTGCAGCTGAAGCATCCCAGTAGACATGAATAGGCTGCCTGCACCCATTTGAATGGAATACATGTGCAGGCCTTGTGGGCATAAACAGCTCTTCACATGTGTATGCATAGGTACACCCATTTAAATGAGGCCTTAAAAGGAATCTATCATAAAAAAGTATAAGGAATACCATTGCTGGTTTCTTTGTGAAAATGTTAAAAACCTGGCTGTGCCTGGCTTAGTTACTTTTTAGTCACAGACCTTTAATAAGCAAGCTATAAATTAGTGTCATAATTCCTTATCTTTAAACTAGTTCTGGATCAGTGACATACAGTGCCTTGGAAAAGTATTCATACCCCTTGACATTTTTCACATTTTGTCATGTTACAATTAAAAACGTAAATGTATTTTATTAGGATTTTATGTGATAGACCAACACAAAATGGCACATAATTGTGGAAGGAAAATGATAAATGGTTCTACAAACAAGTTTGTGAAAAAAGTGGAGTGCATTTGTATTCAGCCCCCTTAAATCAATACTTTTTTAGAACCACCTTTTGCTGCAATTACAGCTGCAAGTCTTTTTGGGTATGTCTCTACCAGCTTTGCACATCTAGAGAGTGACATTTTTGCCCATTCTTCTTTTCAAAATAGCTCAAGCTCTGTCAGATTGGATGGAGAGCATCTGTGAAAAGATTTTTTTCTAAGATTGCCCTGTATCCATCATCTTCCCATGAACTCGGACCAGCTTAAAAAAAAAGCATCCCCACAACATGATGCTGCCTCCACCATGTTTCACGGTGGGGATAGTGTGTTCAGGGTGATGTGCAGTGCTAGTTTTCTGCCACACATAGTGTTTTGCTTCTATGCAAAAAAGTTAAATTCTGGTCTCATCTAACCAGAACACTTTCTTCCACGTTTGCTGTGTCCCCCACATGGCTTCTCGCAAACTGCAAAAAAGGCTTTCTTTCAACAAAGCTTTCTTCTTTCCACTCTTCTATAAAGGCCAGATTTGTGGAGTGCACAACTAATAGTTGTCCAGTGGACAGATTTTCCCACCTGAGCTGTGGATCTGTGCAGCTCCTCCAGTTACCATGGGCCTCTTGCTTCCCTGATTAATGCCCTCCTTAACCAGGCTGTCAGTTTAGGTGGACAGCCATGTCTTGGTAGGTTTGCAGTTGTGCCATACTCTTTCCATTTTTGAATGATGGATTGAGCAGTGCTCTGTGAGATGTTCAAAGCTTGGGGTATTTTTTTTTAACCTAACCCTACTTTAAACTTCTCCACAACTTTATCCCTGACCCGTCTGTTGTGTCCCTTGGCCTAAATTATGCTGTTTGTTCATTAGGGTCCTCTAACAAACCTCTGAGGGCTTCACAGAAAAGCTGTATTAATACTGTGATGAAATTACACACAGGGGCATGGGCGTCTGCTCCATAGGGCAAGGGGGGTCAATTGCCCCCCTGAAATCGTAAGAAGGTGTTGAATTGTGGCTGAGAAGCTTCACACTGCAGCAGCTCTCGCACTCCTCGCAGTGCTGACTGAACAGTATACTGAACTTTTCACACGCTCACTTGCTAACCCCTCCCATATAGGGAAAGTCTGCTTCAGCCGTGGGGCACTGTGTGGAAAGATATTTTATTTCCATATGTCCCTCCTGCTGGACGGGGGCTGGGGCTAGGATGAGCTATGCACGGTTGCTGGCTCAGAGGATGCTGAGTGAAGGAGTGAAGAAAGTGTGATCTCGGGCATGCAACAGGGAAGGTAAGGGTAAATAAAGCAACATGCCCATGCATTCTACTCATGGCACTGTGTACAATATACTACTGCACTGCCACCAACTCCTAATATTATTATAAATACTTCAAGTTGCTGCTCACCATCAAATGTGCTCCCACATTCCACAACTTAATATATAAAGATTAATGGTGTTGCACTACCCTTCAACCACGTGCAGAAACATATTTTAAATAAATTATATAAAAAAAAGTGATAATTGAATACACAATCCCAGTGCAATAAATCGATAAATACCCCAAAAATTATACTCCAAAATATTACCACATATGTTGAAATATTATAAATGAATTGCATAAAAAATGGTAATTGAATACACAATACCAATGCTGCAAATCTACTGATTAGAATATACCAATAAGTCTCTTTTAACCCCCGCTAGCGGTCAAAGAAAGGGTTAAATGCGACACGTGTATCGCCGCTGCCGAAGCGCCCCCCCCCCCCCCCACTGAAAAGATTTCAGCGGACGCCCATGCACACTCTATTTACTAATTAGGTGACTTCTGAAGGCAATTGGTTCCACTAGATTTTAGTTAGGGATATTAAAGTTAGGGTATTAGTTAGGGGTATTAGTTAAAGTTAGAGGTATTAGTTAGGGTTAGTAAAGGGGACTGAATACAAATGCACGCCACACTTTTCAAATATTTATTTGTAAAAAAATTGGAAAACCATTTATCATTTTCCTTCCACTTCACAATTATGTGCTACTTTGTGTTGGTCTATCACATAAAATACATTTATGTTTTTGGTTGTAACATGACAAAATGTGGAAAGTTTCAAGGGGTGCGAATACTTTTTCAAGGCACTGTATACAGCATTCAAAGCATCAGCATGACAGACAGGCAATGAGCAGTCTCAAAAAGATAGATTCGCTATGGCAGCCTCCCTTATATCCCCATGACAGATTCCCTTTAAATATCTACCCACAATATTAAACAAAATTCTCCTGGTGCATATCAGACAGTTGTATGAAGAGCTATTCTGTTTGTACTCTCTCTGTTCACACGAAGAAAGACAGAAAAGAGGAATCTTGCAAAGCATGTTAATATTTTGTGAAAGACAAAATTAGACTCAAAGAGGTTCTCTGAGCTCAGCAGCCTAAGAGACCACCAGTCATGAAGTTGCTAAAATAAGTCAACTTTAAGGTAATTCTTGTTAAATAAAAAGGTGGTACAAATTATTGATGATTTTCAGATATCACATAATAAGTTTGATATTTATTACAGATGCTCACCTGTGTGCCGTGCTGGAAATGATAGTAGGTTGGAAATCCATCACTGTGTGTCAGAAAACTATCAGAGAAAATATTGCATTTGAATTAGAAAGTATTGAATAATAGATCTAGCAGTGATTGAATTGATGGATCCCGGGTGAAATACTGGGAGTGGAGCAAGCTTACTTTCTAGAAAAAATATATATATATATTGCTAAGAGTTTCTTTTATATTAGAGTAACTGAATGGCATAGTGTTTACAACTCACATGCACTTACACACAGATGCATTTGGTTTTATATTTGTCTTACAATTCCCTTTGGCAGGGCTAGAGTGCAAGCTTCCCTAGCATGCTAAGTATAGCAACAGTATTTTGTATGCATGAAGTTTAAAGGGAACATTTCAGCACACATTTATGGGAGCTGCCATTTCCAATCTACTAAGGTTCGTGTTCTAAGGCTTTTATCCTTATCCCTGCTTCACTACATAGTGTGTCATTGATCTTAAAGAAAGTGTGCAGGTCAGGAGTTGTAATTTTATTGGTTGCATATTAGCTACAGTAAGCAATTAAAATTAATCTTAATTTAAAACGTAAAGATTTTCTATTTTATAGGTAACATCTTGAAATGTTAGTTGCCTAGGCAGAACACAAAAAAGGTACCTTTTCCTTGAATTCCCTTGCCTATGCACTTCTGGGCCCTGAGAATCATAGGCTTTAGGAATGCAGTGTGAGATACAGTATAGGGCACTGCAGGAGCAAGCTTTGTTGAAGTTACTACTCTGTTGCTTGCTGAAATGAAAGCTGTACCCAAGGACCCACAGTTCTAGTAATAAATCTCCCTTCTTTTCCTCATTCATTCTGTGAACCTTTGCTTTTGCCATGTCTCCTGTTGCTTTTTGAATATTACCCAGCCTGTTATCAGATAACCATTTGTCAAGGAGCTGTTCTAATATGGTGCAGGGGACAGAGGATATTACAGGGGGGTGCAGGGGACAGAGGATACTACAGTGGGGGGTGAAGTGCTGGGCACTGGTGAGGCTGCATTGCTGGGCACTAGTGAGGCTGCATTGCTGGGCACTGGTGAGGCTGCATAGATGGGCACAGCTGGGCCCTGCATTCTTTATGTAGCGCACTCCTGAGCCCTGGGGGGGTCAGCAACCCACGGCAGGTCCGCCACTGCTGAATACGCGCACTCAACCCGCCACCGCTGAATACGGGCACCCGACCCGCGGACATGTTCGCCGCTATCCTCTTCATTGGACAGTGGCGAGCGGCCAGTATCACAGGGCTGGATAGGGGCAGGAACTGCTGGAGTAAACATTTTACATTTCACAGTAGGTGATTGGTTGAGGACCGATCCTAGCAACCAATCACCAGCCTGTTAATGTAAAAAGTTTAAATGTAAAAGAGGGGTACCTATGCACCTGCCAATAGGTACAACTAAATTAAAGTGCTAATATAAAGTGCTAAGTGCAAAGTGCTAAAAATAAATAACTAATATAAGACATACAGCAGCTGACTTCTATAGTGCAACCAACACAAGCAAGTACAATAAAAAAATATTGAAGCAGCGCTAAATGTCCGTGAACAATAATAA
Source organism: Rana muscosa (assembly GCA_029206835.1). Lineage (NCBI taxonomy): Eukaryota > Metazoa > Chordata > Amphibia > Anura > Ranidae > Rana > Rana muscosa. The sequence goes on from CM055121.1 coordinate 589,000,738, forward strand.
ATTATCAACGTGCTATACAAGCGCTAAAATATAAATGAACAAATACAATGAAAGTGCTAAATAGCGTCAATACACAATGATAATGACTGTTAATAAACGTGCATACTGTGCAAAAAAATATTTTTTTACAAAAAATATCCAAATGTTGATGTGTCCCAAAGGAATAATATATGCATGTGTAAAAAGTTCACACATAAAGTGCTAATCTTCCTAAAAAAAAATGTGAAAATATCAGCAGCCAAGAGCAGGAAAAAAGGAAAAGAACAGGCATGGGAGTCCATCTCATCACATCAAAAGGGAATCAGTAGGAAATCGGTATGCATGTAAGATCCTCCCCCGTTGACACCAGCCTCTGACCTTACTGATGGACCCCAAGGGGTCAGATACAGCCTTAATAGATCTCCACTGCTCCGGATGATGAACTCCAGTTCTTGTATGCAAACAGGGATTAATGCAACCTTTTCGCCGCTTCCAACCGTGGTTTCTTAGGGTATACCTTGCTCCAGAGTTTCAGGGATAAAACAAGAAGGACTCCATGGTGAAGTAAGCATAAAAAGCCCCAAAACACCGTTTATTTAAAATAAAGTGGCTTAAAAACAGATAATAAAACCATGAGGCAAATAAAAACACCCAAAAAACATCAATAGAGTACACACTCTTGGTTCACGGCCGTAAACCGGAAGTCAACGTCACTAAGCTCCTCCTCCCGACGCGTTGCATCACTTCTCACGTGACTTTATCAAGGGCGTAGGAGCCAAGTGACTGGTTAGAGCTTAAATACTTCCTAGTGGTCATAGAGACCATATGCAAATTTATAACAGGAAAAGGGTTCTGGGAGACTGGCCAGATCAGTCCAAAAGTCTCACTAAACTAGACCATCTCCCTAAAACCGTAGTATAAAAGGAGGCTAAACATTCTAAAAGGAAAACCAATAATATATGGGTGTACATCAAACCAATACAATCAAGACATCAGATAAACAAAGAAAAACATAAACAAAATTTAAACTAAATAAAAAAATATATATATATATAAATATATTTTTTTTAATATTAACATAAAACTAAAAATCATTATAGAAAAAGAGAAAAAGAAACAAAATTATATAGATACACATAAAAAATGAATAAATACATTTAGAAGTAAAAAATAAATAATAAAGAAATAAAAAATAAATAAATAATAAATAAAAAAAGATAAAAAGGACATCAAAAAAAAGGAAGAAAAAGAAAAGAGAAAAAATGAAGAAAGAGAAACAGAAAAAAAAGGAAAAGAAAGTAAAAAGGGAGAGAGAGAAAAAGAAAAAAAGGAAGAAGTATTTAAGCTCTAACCAGTCACTTGGCTCCTTTGGGACACATCAACATTTGGATATTTTTTGTAAAAAAAAAATTTTGTGCACAGTATGCACGTTTATTAACAGTCATTATCATTGTATATTGACGCTATTTAGCACTTTCATTGTATTTGTTCATTTATATTTTAGTGCTTGTATTGCACATTGATAATTTATTATTGTTCACGGACATTTAGCGCTGCTTCAATATTTTTTTACTGTGAAAAGTTAACTTCAGTAGTTCCGGTCCCCATCCAGCCCCGTGATGCCAATCTCTGATGCTCTGCTCGCTGTACACTTGTGTAAGGTAGGAGAGTACCTAAACAGTGTATGTTTGTGGGGTGGGGGGTGCAGGGGACAGAAGACACCATGGTGGGGGGTGCAGGGGACAGGGGATACTACAATGGGGTTGGGGTGCAGGGGACAGAGGATACTACAGTGGGGTGGGGGTGCAGGGGACAGAGTATACTGCAGTGTGGTAGGGGGTGCTGGGGACAGAGGACACTACAGTGGGGTGGGGGGTGAAGGGGACAGATGATACTACAGTGGGGGGGTGCAGGGGACAAAATACACTATGGTGGGGGGTGCAGGGGACAGAAGACACTATGGTGGGGGCTGCAGGGAACAGAGGATACTATGGTGGGGCAGAGGATACTATAGGGGGGTGCAGGGGACAGAGGACACTACAGTGAGGTGGGAAATGCAGGGGACAGAGGATACTACAAGGGGGTGCAGGGGACAGAGGACACTACAGTGGGGTGGGGGGGTTCAGGGGACAGAGGACACTAGAGTGGGGGGTGCAGTGCTGGGCACTGTTGAGGCTGCATTGCTGGGCACTGTTGAGGTTGCATTGCTGGGCACTGGTGAGGCTGCATAGATGGGCACAACTGGGCCCTGCATTCTTTATGTAGCGCACTCCTGAGTCCTGGGGCTCTCTGGGGACCCTGATGTAAGGAAGGGGCTCTCTGGGGAAACGGATGTAAGGAAGGGGCTCTCTGGGTACCCTGAGGTAAGGGGGACTTTCTGGGAACCCTGAAGTAATGAGGGGGCTCTTGGGACCCTGATGTAAGTAGGGAGGCTCTTTAGGGACCCTGATGTAAGGGGGAACTCTCTGGGGACCCTGATGTAATGAGGGGCGCTCTGGGGACCCTGATGCAAGGGGGAATCCGTACTCAGATATATATATATATATATATATATATGTCTATGTATAAATATATATATAGAGAGAGAGATATCTCTATCTCTCTCTCTATCTATCTATCTATCTATCTATCTATCTATCTATCTATCTATCTATCTATTTATCTATATATATATATATATATATATATATATATATATATATACATATACATATATATATACAGTATACATACACACACATGTATATTATATACATGTGTATGCCCGCCCAAGTGTATTGCCACACGACCGTTTTTCATGATGAGAAAAATGCAATTTTTTAAATTGGTCATTAAAAACGATTGTGTGTGGGCTCCAGAGCATTTATCTCGACAAATTTAGAACATGCTCTATTTTTTCTCGTCATTTTTCACGTCTTTCTTTTCTCGTTGTGAAAAACGGCCGTGTGTACGCTTTAATGACGGGAAAAAACGCGCATGCTCAGAAGCAAGTTATGAGACGGGAGCGCTCGTTCTGGTAAAACTAGCATTCGTAATGGAGATAGCACATTCATCATGTTGTAACGGACTGAAAAGCACGGAGACTGAAAAGCGCAAATCGTCTCTCACCAAACTTTTACTAACACGTGGTAACACAAAATCAGCAAAAGCAGCCCAAAGGGTGGCGCCAACCGAATGGAATTTCCCCTTTATAGTGCCGTCGTACGTGTTGTCGAACGTGTTGTACGTCACCGCGCTTTGCTCGAGCATTTTTATTCACAATAGTGTGTAGGCAAGGCAGGCTTGAGAAGAATCATGTCGAGAAAACGTTGTTTTTTTCAATGACATTAAGTGAATAGAACATTGTCTTGCAAGTAATGACACGTCATTGATTGTGAGTAACATCCCTTGTGCTGATAAAAAAAAAATGACTGTAAAGTATGTGGTATATATATATATGTATATATAGATATAGATATATCTATATACTGTATATATACATAGATAGATCTATCTATATATATATATATATATATATATATATATTTATTTATTTATTTTGCTTATTAACCACTTCCCTACTGTGCACGAAAACCCCCTTCCTGCCCAAGCCATTTTTCAGCTTTCAGCGCTGTCACACTTTGAATGACAATTGCGCGGTCGTGCGACGTGGCTCCCAAACGAAATTTGCGTCCTTTTTTTCCCACAAATAGAGCTTTCTTTTGGTGGTATTTGATCACCTCTGCGGTTTTTATTTTTGCGCTATAAACAAAAGAAGAGCATCCAGTTTGGAAAAAAAACACTATTTTTTACTTTTTGCTATAATAAATACCCATTTTTTTTTCGTCTACAAAATAGGGGATAGATTTATAGCATTTTTTTTTTATTAGTAATGGCGGCGATCTGCGATTTTTATTGTGACTGCAATATTGCGATGGACACATCGGACACTTTTGACACATTTTTGGGACCATGCACATTTATACAGCGATCCCTGCTTTAAAAATTCATTGATTACTGTATAAATGTGATTGGCAGGGAAAGGGTTAACCACTAGGGGGCGGGAAGGGGTTAAATATGTTCCCTCAATGTGTTCTAACTAGTGATGAGCCGAACACCCCCGGGTTCGGTTCGCACCAGAACCCGCGAACGGACCGAAAGTTCGAACGAACATTAGAACCCTATTAAATACAATGGATGCGAACGTTCGAATTCTAAAGTGCTAATTATAACAACTATTATGCATGTTATTGTCCTAAAAAGGGTTTGGGAACCCGGGTTCTGCACCAGGGGACATGTATCAATGCAAAAAGAAGTTTTAAAAACGGTCGTTTTTCGGGAGCAGTCATTTTAATGATGCATAAAGTGAAAAAAAAAAAGTCAAATATTCCTTTAAATATCGTACCTGGGGGGTGTCTAAAGTATGCCTGTGAAGTGCCACGTGTTTCCCGTGTTTAGAACTGTCCCTGCACAAAATGACACTTCTAAAGGAAAAAAAAGCCATTTAAAACTGCTTGCGGCTTTAATGTAATGTCTGGTCCCGGTAATATGGATGAAATTCTTTAAGAAAAATGGCATAGCTACCCCATGACCCCCCCCCCTACCCCAGCCCATTACCAGCCCCTTTGGGTCTTGTATGGATATTAAGGGGAACCCCGCACATAAAATAAAAAAGGCCCTATATACTCTGAACAGCCCTATACAGGCGGTGCATACAAGACAGGGACTGTAGGTTTGTTCTTATGTAGAATCTGTTTGTAATTTTGAACAGGTACATTGTTGAAGTGTAGCTCCAGACCAAAAATCTATTTTTAAACTTTTTGGAAAACATAGGTAAGGGTTATCACCCCTGTAACATTTGTTTTGCTGTCTGTGCCCCTGTTCAGAACATTTCACCTCACTTTCCGTCCCAATGACAACTGTTTTTGAAATGTGGTGTTTTTCTTGAAACAAGGATTGCTGATAAAGCATCAGTACAGAGGAGACACCTTTCTCCCATATTTATTCTTACAGGAGAGAATTTTCCTTCCTAGTGGTAGATTTCCTCTCACTTCCTGTTGTCTTCTTGCGTTTGCAAGTAGGAATCGTTTGTAAGTTGGATGTTTGAAAGTAGGGACCTGCCGTATATACTCTGCAGAAATAGGCCCCTTAGTTGTTGGTGTTGGCACAACACTGTAAGCACTCACAGTTACTCTTGGTTGGTGCTGGAACGCCCTGCTGTCAACTATTATATCAGGAATTTTAATTACATATAATTGTTGAACAGTGGTAGTAAAAATTGGGCCTTTGATGGTGGTGCTGGTGCCACAACACTGTAAGCCCTGACAGTTACTCTTGGTGGGTGCAGCAATGGGCCCTGCTGTGAATTATTAGATCAAGAATTGTAATTACATGCCCCTGTTGAACAGGGGCTGAAAAATTGGGCCTTAGGCACTGGTGGCACAACACTGCAACCCCTCACAGATACTGTACTTGGAGCACAGCAATGAGCCCTGTTGCAAAGTATTGCTTCAAAAATTGTAATGACACGCCCCTGTTAAACAGGGGCTGAAAAATTGGGCCTTAGGCACTGGTGGCACAACACTGCAACTCCTCACAGATACTGTACTTGGAGCACAGCAATGAGCCCTGTTGCAAAGTATTGCTTCAAAAATTGTAATGACACGCCCCTGTTAAACAGGGGCTGAAAAATTGGGCCTTAGGCACTGGTGGCACAACACTGCAACTCCTCACAGATACTGTACTTGGAGCACAGCAATGAGCCCTGTTGCAAAGTATTGCTTCAAAAATTGTAATTACACGCCCCTGTTAAACAGGGGCTGAAAAATTGGGCGTTAGGCACTGGTGGCGGCACCCATAAACAAAAATGATCTTACAAGCTATCATCATCAATCGTATCATTGAGGACTCGGAGGAGGAGGATAGCCAGTCAACATAACAGCACAGGCACTCAGCATCAGCATCAGTCTTGAAGGGATGTGACATGTTAAAATCAATTAGTCTGTTATATCAGCATCAGGTGTGTGGTAGCTGGTGGTGATCCAAGACTGGTTCATCTTGATGAAAGTCAGTCGATCAACCGAGTCGGTGGACAGGCGCACCCTGTGATCCGTGACAAATCCTCCAGCAGCACTGAATGTGCGTTCCGAAAGAACGCTGGATGCAGGACAGGCCAGTAGCTCAATTGCATACTGTGCAAGCTCTGGCCAGTGATCCATCCTCAAGACCCAGTAAGCCAGAGGATTTTCGGTGGGGAAGGTGTCCAAGTCTGACCTTGCCCCTAGATATTCCTGCACCATGTTTATCAGACGCTGGCGATGGTTGCTGGAACCGATCATACTTTGGGGCTGCGGACTAAAGAATTGTCTGAACGCATCGGTCAGACGGCCACCTTCCCCACCGCTCCTTCTTTGACTGGCCGAAGCCTCAGCAACTCGTTGTCCAGGACCAGGAGTTTGAAACCTCCCAGTCTCTGGGAACGCGTTGCACAGACCTTTCTGCAAGGCCTCCCGGAGTTGTCTCATCCTCTGCTCCCTCTGCGACGGTAACATAAGGTCCGCAACCTTACCCTTGTACCGTGGATCAAGGAGAGTGGCCAGCCAGTAATGGTCCCTCTCCTTGATCCGAAGAATACGAGGATCCTTCCGCAGACTTTGCAGGATCAGGGAGGCCATGCAGCGTAGGTTTGCTGAGGCATTCGCTCCGGAGTCCTCTGGGTCACTAAGGACGACATGATCCGCAGCCACCTCCTCCCAGCCACGTACAAGTCCACTGGTTTCTTGGGACTGTAAATCATCCCTAAAAGACTGCTGCTGATGATGCTGAGTGCCAGCCTCCACCTCCATGCTGACACAATCCTCCTCCTCCTCCTCCTCCTCCTCCTCCTCTTCCTGTGCGATGGGTGGGACAGAAGGAACACTGTCTGGGTAAAGGGGGCCTTGAGAGGCAAGGAAGTCCTCCTCTTCCTGCCTCTGTTCTGCCTCAAGTGCCCTGTCCATTATTCCACGCAGCGTGTGCTCCAACAGGTGGACAAGAGGTACAGTGTCACTGATGCATGCACTGTCACTGCTCACCATCCTCGTGGCCTCCTCAAATGGTGCCAGGACAGTGCATGCATCCCTGATCATGCCCCACTGGCGTGGAGAAAAAAAACCAAGCTCCCCTGACCCTGTCCTGGTGCCGTAGTCGCACAGGTACTCATTGATGGCCCTCTGCTGCGTGTGCAGCCGCTGCAGCATGGCCAACGTTGAGTTCCACCTGGTGGGCATGTCACATATAAGGCGGTTCTTGGGCAGGTTCAACTCCTTTTGCAGCTCAGCCAGGCGAGCACTGGCATTATAAGATCTGCGGAAATGCACACAGACTTTCCTGGCCTGCCTCAGGACATCCTGTAAGCCCGGGTACCTGCCCAAGAAGCGCTGCACCACCAGGTTAAGGACGTGAGCCACACAGGGCACATGGGTCAGTTGTCCCTGTCGGAGGGCGGAGAGGAGGTTGGTGCCATTGTCGCAAACCACCATTCCTGGCTTAAGCTGGCGTGGCGTCAACCACCTCTCGGCCTGGCCCTGCAGAGCAGACAGGACCTCTGCCCCAGTGTGGCTTCTGTCCCCCAAACACACCAGCGCAAGCACGGCATGGCATCTTTTTGCCTGCGTACTTGCGTAGCCCCGTGAACGGCTACGGAGCACCGCTGGTTCATAGGACAAACCACAGGAAGAGGCCATGGAGGAAGAAGAAGAGGAGGGGGTGGAGGAGAGAGGTGTGTCACAACCAGTAGTAGCATTTTGGAGGCGTGGCGGTGGGACAACCTCCAACACTACTGCACCTTGTCCTGAATCCTTCCCAGCTGCCAAAAGAGTGACCCAATGGGCCGTGAAAGAAAGGTAACGTCCCTGTCCATGCCTGCTGGACCATGAGTCAGCGGTAATATGCACCTTACCGCTGACCGCCCTGTCCAGCGAGGCCAAGACATTGCCTTCCACATGCCGGTAGAGAGCCGGAATAGCCTTCCGTGAGAAAAAGTGGCGTTTGGGAACCTGCCACTGAGGAACCGCACATTGCACAAACTCACGGAAGGGGGCCGAGTCTACCAACTGAAAAGGCAGCAGTTGAAGCGCTAGCAATTTAGCCAAGCTAGCATTCAACCGCTGGGCATGTGGATGGCTGGGAGTGAACTTCTTTCGACGGTCCAGCAGCTGGGGCAGGGAAATTTGCCTGCTAGAATCGGACGTCGGTGTACTGCTAGCAGAGTGGGCGCAAGTACTTGGCTGTGACACACCTAATTCTACACCTTCATTCCTCTCAGTGCATGTTTCAGAGAGGACTGAAGTTATAGTGGGGTTGGAGATCCCAGCTGATGCGGTGCAAGGAGAGGTCCGCTTTGTTCTTTGGTGTGGGTCTTTGAGGTAGGCTTGCCAACGAGCTGCATGGCAGGTCAACATATGTCTGGTCAGGCATGTGGTACCCAAGCGGCTGATGTTTTGGCCACGCGATATACGCTTGAGACATATGTTGCAAACAGCAGCTGTGCGATCTGATTCACTAGCCTCAAAAAAGGCCCACACCAAAGAACTTTTTGAATGACGGGCAGAGGCAGCGCCCTGCACAGGCGGAGCTCTGCGGTGTGATTCCGTCGGTGTACTGCCCTTACGCTGGCCACCAAAGGGCATCCTGCCTCGTTGGAGATGTGCCTCCTCCTCATCCTCCTCCTCCTCCTCTCTCCTATTAGGCACCCACGTGGAGTCAGTGACCTCATCATCCCCTCCCTCCTCATCACTGGAGCCAATCTGGCAGTATGCTGCAGCTGCTGGAACATGACTGCCAGATTGGTGTCCTTCTTGAGCATCCCCTCTGTCTGCTCTCACGCTACTGCCTTCCTCTAGCTGGGTTTCATCATCAGACCCTTCGAAACGCTGGGCATCCTCCTGGAGCATGTACCCAACACTGTGCTGAAACAGTTCGGGGGACTCCTCAGGAGGAGGACATGGTGGGTCTAGGGAAGGAGTGACTGATGATTTGTCTGACATTGATACCAGGGAAGACGACGCTTTGGCAGCTGCTTTTCCAGTACCCTGAGCCTGGGTGAGAGAGGATGAGGAGGAGGAGGAGGGCTTGGTCATCCACTCTACCAAGTCTTCGGCATGATGTGGCTCAACATGTCCAGCTGCCGAAAAGAAGGACAAGCGTGTCCCATGGCCATGTGCTGATGACAATGCACCGCGTCCACGACCAGCACTGTTGCCCCCAGACACAGAGCCTGCTTGCCCTCTTTTATTGCCTCCTGACTGTCTGCCTCTCCTTGTTTGCCTTCCAGACATTCTAATAGATGGCCTGCAGGGAGATGGGAAAAAAGCAATAAGGGCTACCTTCAGGTGTCCTTCTTTGTCCCTTGAAACAAGGACTTTCACAGTGAAAGAAACTGACACTCTCCCTACCTACAGTTTTCTGTCCCTAGAAAAAATATTTTTTTTAAGCACAATATAGCACAAGGACAATTCACTCACTGTCCTTACAGGTCCCTGGAAACAAGGACTTGCAGAGTGAAAGAAAAAAAACACTCTCCCTACCTACAGTTTTCTGTCCCTAGAATAAATGTTTTTTTTAAGCACAATATAGCGCAAGGACAATTCACTCACTGTCCTTACAGGTCCCTGGAAACAAGGACTTGCAGAGTGAAAGAAAAAAAACACTCTCCCTACCTACAGTTTTCTGTCCCTAGAAAAAATGTTTTTTTTAATCACAATATAGCACAAGAACAATTCACTCACTGTCCTTACAGGTCCCTGGAAACAAGGACTTGCAGAGTGAAAGAAAAAAAACACTCTCCCTACCTACCGTTTTCTGTCCCTAGAAAAAATGTTTTTTTTAATCACAATATAGCACAAGGACAATTCACTCACTGTCCTTACAGGTCCCTGGAAACAAGGACTTGCAGAGTGAAAGAAAAAAAACACTCTCCCTACCTACAGTTTTCTGTCCCTAGAATAAATGTTTTTTTTAAGCACAATATAGCACAAGGACAATTCACTCACTGTCCTTACAGGTCCCTGGAAACAAGGACTTGCAGAGTGAAAGAAAAAAAACACTCTCCCTACCTACAGTTTTCTGTCCCTAGAAAAAATGTTTTTTTTAATCACAATATAGCACAAGAACAATTCACTCACTGTCCTTACAGGTCCCTGGAAACAAGGACTTGCAGAGTGAAAGAAAAAAAACACTCTCCCTACCTACAGTTTTCTGTCCCTAGAAAAAATGTTTTTTTTAATCACAATATAGCACAAGGACAATTCACTCACTGTCCTTACAGGTCCCTGGAAACAAGGACTTGCAGAGTGAAATAAACTGACACTCTCCCTACCTACAGTTTTCTGTCCCTAGAATAAATGTTTTTTTTAAGCACAATATAGCACAAGGACAATTCACTCACTGTCCTTACAGGTCCCTGGAAACAAGGACTTGCAGAGTGAAAGAAAAAAAACACTCTCCCTACCTACAGTTTTCTGTCCCTAGAAAAAATGTTTTTTTTAATCACAATATAGCACAAGGACAATTCACTCACTGTCCTTACAGGTCCCTGGAAACAAGGACTTGCAGAGTGAAATAAACTGACACTCTCCCTACCTACAGTTTTCTGTCCCTAGAATAAATGTTTTTTTTAAGCACAATATAGCACAAGGAGAATTCACTCACTGTCCTTACAGGTCCCTGGAAACAAGGACTTGCAGAGTGAAAGAAAAAAAACACTCTCCCTACCTACAGTTTTCTGTCCCTAGAATAAATGTTTTTTTTAAGCACAATATAGCACAAGGACAATTCACTCACTGTCCTTACAGGTCCCTGGAAACAAGGACTTGCAGAGTGAAAGAAAAAAAACACTCTCCCTACCTACAGTTTTCTGTCCCTAGAAAAAATGTTTTTTTTAATCACAATATAGCACAAGGACAATTCACTCACTGTCCTTACAGGTCCCTGGAAACAAGGACTTGCAGAGTGAAAGAAAAAAAACACTCTCCCTACCTACAGTTTTCTGTCCCTAGAAAAAATGTTTTTTTTTAATCACAATATAGCACAAGGACAATTCACTCACTGTCCTTACAGGTCCCTGGAAACAAGGACTTGCAGAGTGAAATAAACTGACACTCTCCCTACCTACAGTTTTCTGTCCCTAGAATAAATGTTTTTTTTAAGCACAATATAGCACAAGGACAATTCACTCACTGTCCTTACAGGTCCCTGGAAACAAGGACTTGCAGAGTGAAAGAAAAAAAACACTCTCCCTACCTACAGTTTTCTGTCCCTAGAAAAAATGTTTTTTTTAATCACAATATAGCACAAGAACAATTCACTCACTGTCCTTACAGGTCCCTGGAAACAAGGACTTGCAGAGTGAAAGAAAAAAAACACTCTCCCTACCTACAGTTTTCTGTCCCTAGAAAAAATGTTTTTTTTAATCACAATATAGCACAAGGACAATTCACTCACTGTCCTTACAGGTCCCTGGAAACAAGGACTTGCAGAGTGAAATAAACTGACACTCTCCCTACCTACAGTTTTCTGTCCCTAGAATAAATGTTTTTTTTAAGCACAATATAGCACAAGGACAATTCACTCACTGTCCTTACAGGTCCCTGGAAACAAGGACTTGCAGAGTGAAAGAAAAAAAACACTCTCCCTACCTACAGTTTTCTGTCCCTAGAAAAAATGTTTTTTTTAATCACAATATAGCACAAGGACAATTCACTCACTGTCCTTACAGGTCCCTGGAAACAAGGACTTGCAGAGTGAAATAAACTGACACTCTCCCTACCTACAGTTTTCTGTCCCTAGAATAAATGTTTTTTTTAAGCACAATATAGCACAAGGAGAATTCACTCACTGTCCTTCCAGGTCCCTGGAAACAAGGACTTGCAGAGTGAAAGAAAAAAAACACTCTCCCTACCTACAGTTTTCTGTCCCTAGAAAAAATGTTTTTTTTAATCACAATATAGCACAAGGACAATTCACTCACTGTCCTTACAGGTCCCTGGAAACAAGGACTTGCAGAGTGAAAGAAAAAAAACACTCTCCCTACCTACAGTTTTCTGTCCCTAGAAAAAATGTTTTTTTTAATCACAATATAGCACAAGGACAATTCACTCACTGTCCTTCCAGGTCCCTGGAAACAAGGACTTGCAGAGTGAAATAAACTGACACTCTCCCTACCTACAGTTTTCTGTCCCTAGAATAAATGTTTTTTTTAAGCACAATATAGCACAAGGACAATTCACTCACTGTCCTTAGAGGTCCCTGGAAACAAGGACTTGCAGAGTGAAAGAAAAAAAACACTCTCCCTACCTACAGTTTTCTGTCCCTAGAAAAAATGTTTTTTTAAGCACAATATAGCACAAGGACAATTCACTCACTGTCCTTCCAGGTCCCTGGAAACAAGGACTTGCAGAGTGAAAGAAAAAAAACACTCTCCCTACCTACAGTTTTCTGTCCCTAGAAAAAATGTTTTTTTTAATCACAATATAGCACAAGGACAATTCACTCACTGTCCTTACAGGTCCCTGGAAACAAGGACTTGCAGAGTGAAAGAAAAAAAACACTCTCCCTACCTACAGTTTTCTGTCCCTAGAATAAATGTTTTTTTTAAGCACAATATAGCACAAGGACAATTCACTCACTGTCCTTACAGGTCCCTGGAAACAAGGACTTGCAGAGTGAAAGAAAAAAAACACTCTCCCTACCTACAGTTTTCTGTCCCTAGAAAAAATGTTTTTTTTAATCACAATATAGCACAAGAACAATTCACTCACTGTCCTTACAGGTCCCTGGAAACAAGGACTTGCAGAGTGAAAGAAAAAAAACACTCTCCCTACCTACAGTTTTCTGTCCCTAGAAAAAATGTTTTTTTTAATCACAATATAGCACAAGGACAATTCACTCACTGTCCTTACAGGTCCCTGGAAACAAGGACTTGCAGAGTGAAATAAACTGACACTCTCCCTACCTACAGTTTTCTGTCCCTAGAATAAATGTTTTTTTTAAGCACAATATAGCACAAGGACAATTCACTCACTGTCCTTACAGGTCCCTGGAAACAAGGACTTGCAGAGTGAAAGAAAAAAAACACTCTCCCTACCTACAGTTTTCTGTCCCTAGAAAAAATGATTTTTTTAATCACAATATAGCACAAGGACAATTCACTCACTGTCCTTACAGGTCCCTGGAAACAAGGACTTGCAGAGTGAAATAAACTGACACTCTCCCTACCTACAGTTTTCTGTCCCTAGAATAAATGTTTTTTTTAAGCACAATATAGCACAAGGAGAATTCACTCACTGTCCTTCCAGGTCCCTGGAAACAAGGACTTGCAGAGTGAAAGAAAAAAAACACTCTCCCTACCTACAGTTTTCTGTCCCTAGAAAAAATGTTTTTTTTAATCACAATATAGCACAAGGACAATTCACTCACTGTCCTTACAGGTCCCTGGAAACAAGGACTTGCAGAGTGAAATAAACTGACACTCTCCCTACCTACAGTTTTCTGTCCCTAGAATAAATGTTTTTTTTAAGCACAATATAGCACAAGGACAATTCACTCACTGTCCTTAGAGGTCCCTGGAAACAAGGACTTGCAGAGTGAAAGAAAAAAAACACTCTCCCTACCTACAGTTTTCTGTCCCTAGAAAAAATGTTTTTTTTTAAGCACAATATAGCACAAGGACAATTCACTCACTGTCCTTCCAGGTCCCTGGAAACAAGGACTTGCAGAGTGAAAGAAAAAAAACACTCTCCCTACCTACAGTTTTCTGTCCCTAGAAAAAATGTTTTTTTTAAGCACAATATAGCACAAGGACAATTCACTCACTGTCCTTCCAGGTCCCTGGAAACAAGGACTTGCAGAGTGAAAGAAAAAAACACTCTCCCTACCTACAGTTTTCTGTCCCTAGAAAAAATGTTTTTTTTAATCACAATATAGCACAAGGACAATTCACTCACTGTCCTTACAGGTCCCTGGAAACAAGGACTTGCAGAGTGAAAGAAACTGACACTCTCCCTACCTACAGTTTTCTGTCCCTAGAATAAATGTTTTTTTAAGCACAATATAGCACAAGGACAATTCACTCACTGTCCTTCCAGGTCCCTGGAAACAAGGACTTGCAGAGTGAAAGAAACTGACACTGTCCCTACCTACAGTTTTCTGTCCCTAGAATAAATGTTTTTTTTAAGCACACTATAGCACAAGCACAAAACACACTGACACTCTCCCTACCTATCCTTCTCTTTCCCTAAACTAAAGGAATCCAGGTTAAGCAAGAAAGAAATAACAGTCACTGTCCCTGCCTATGCTGCTCTATCCCTGCTCCGGAACACACTACACTAGGCCGCCGTGCTGGCGGCCTTTTATAGTGTGGGGCGTGTACTAAACACCCTCAGCAATAATTGGCCACAGGCATCCTGCCTGTGGCCAATCATTGCTCTCCTCGCTGCCGGCGCTGTGATTGGCCAAGCATGCGGGGTCACAGTGCATGCTTGGCCAATCACAGCGCCTGGATGACACTGCGATGGCGTAGTGCATTGTGGGCCGTTCGCGTCACTCGAATTTGGCGCGAACGGCCCAAATCGTTCGATCTTCGTCGAACGATCGAACAGCCGATGTTCGAGTCGAACGTATGTTCGACTCGAACACGAAGCTCATCCCTAGTTCTAACTGTGGGGGGAGGTGACTGACTGGAGGAGGTGACCGATGGTTGTCCCTATGTACAAGGGACACACCATCGGTCCCCTCTCCCTCACAGGATGTGGATCTCTGTGTTTACACACAGAGATCCACTTTCCTGCTCGTTTCCCGGGCAATCGCGGGTGCCCGGCGGCAATCGAGAGTGTCCTCCGCCCGCCGTCAATTGACAGTGGGTGGGGGACAAGTGGTTAATATTTGAATATTAGAAAATAAAATAAAATAAAGATAAATTAATTGTAATTGTAAGTCCAATGTGAGCTTTTGGTCGGAAATTCCGACCGTGTGTATGCTACATCGGACTTTTGCTGTCAGAATTTCCGCCAGCAAAAGATTGAGAGCAGGTTCTCTATTTTTCTGCCGGAAAAAGTTCCTATCAGAAATTCCGTTTGTCTGTATGCATTTCAGACGCGCAAAAAATCACGCATGCTCAGAATCAAGCAGAAGAGCCGAACTGCCTTATTGAACTTCATTGATCTTGGCTCGTCGTACGTCACCGCGTACTTGACAGTCGAAAGTTCACAGAACTTTTGTGTGACTGTGTGTATGCAAGCCAAGCTTGAGCGAAATTCCGTTGGAAAAACCATTCAAGGTTTTTCCAACAGAAAATCCGATCATGTGTACGCGGAATAACAGTTTATTAATGCTATAAGAGAATTTAGTACCTAAAATGTCCTGAAGCATTTTCAAAATTGCATTTTGTTCACTAACTGTCTATGGGATGTTGGTACCTTCCAAAGAGGAACAAATGTAATTAGCAAGCAGTAGCTTTAAATGTGTGTAACTGAGTAGAAAAAATAAAATACAGCCAGTTATTGTATACAGACTGAAAGGAAAATAAAATTAGCTGAATTGTGTAATAAAATACATATTAAAGATTACATAACTTTTTTTATCATGTTCTGTGGTAAAGGTGGACGGCCTCACTGTACTGTGCTGTATGGGGATGGGCTGTAGCAGGCCTTCTTTGTTTGATTATGAATATGAAAATCCCATTCTGGGTGGATTCTGTTCCTGTCATAAGTTATACTGTATTTTATATTACTGTATTGCCTTGCACTTAGCTGTAACTCTATTAGTTACCACCAATTGTGCATATTAAAATAATGACAATTTGAAGCAAAATAACTTAAGCTGGAAATAATTCAATTTCCTCAAAGGGCAAGATTAGCATTCTTTGGGTAGGATGGTATACCCTATCAATACAAGATAAAAGGTCACAAAATGTGAAGAAACTCAATAGATTTTTTTTTTACAAAAGAAGCCATTATAAAGTGACATTTTTAGGAAGAATAGCCTGGCAACTGATATAAGCTAGGGGTAAAATAACACAAAAGGCTAAACATTTTCAGTGGAAAAGGAAACTATCTCTAGACATTTTATTCAGTATAAAGAAATAAAATTGAAAGTATGACAAATGAAATAAAAGAACGCACCTACAAAGAAAAGGCATAATTATCATTGTATGTAGAAATACTGCAGTAAATTGCTTGGACACTAAAACAAGATTAATACTGTATATGGTATAACAGCACAGAAAAAAATCACTTGTTGAAACCTAACTTAGACATAACTTAAGTCTCGTACACACGGCCGGGAATCCCGTCAGGAAAAAACCGTTGGTTTTCCTGACGGGATTCCTGGCAAGCTTTCCTTGCCAAGCCATGCATACAGACGGCCATTTAAAAGAACCGCCGTTCTTTTGAATGGCATGAACGCTGTGACGTCATCGACTACAAAGAGCCTGCGCTCGTCACATTCAATGCCGTCGCCGCCATCTTGCTACACCCTACACTACACTTGTATGCTACCGCGCATGTGTTCAAAGTCTTTTCGAGCATGCGTGGGTTTACCTGGGGACAGGTAAGCATACACACTCATGGTTTTCTCAGCAGGAAATACTCTGCCGAGAATCCCGACGAGAAAATAGAGAGCAGGTTCTCTATTTTTCTCGTCGGGATTCCCAGCAGTTTTCTCGCTGAGAAAGCATACACACGCACGCTTTTCACGGCAAAAAGCTCTCCCAGCAGCTTTCTTGCCGAGAAAACCGCGCATGTGTACAAGGCTTTAGATTAAAAAAGCAAATAGTTTAAAAATGTATTATTAAAAAACAGTTAAATCCAGTGGCTTTGCCTAGGCTAAGTTCACCTCATCAGTCTACGGCAGGTAAAGGTAATAATTTCTTCAAGTGTATGCATAGACAACACTTTTTTGGGGTTTTGGCTAAAATAGTTAAGGAAATAAAACCCTAGTCAAGTTTTCATTGTCTGTGGTAATGCCTGCCAATACCCTTTCTATTTGTTCTGGTGACCATTGTCAACAAGACAGAAAGTGAGGGGAAATCCAAAAGTTTAAAGTTGTCACAGAGTCAGGAGTTGAGGGTGTTGCATAATGCATATATGGAAGCAAAGAGGAGCATCCCATGGAAAAATTAACTCTTCAGGCTCAAAATACCATATGGCTTCAGTTTAGTGTGGTGCTGCTGCAATATTTTGCATGGGGATGCCCGGAGTTTCATCTTTTCTAAGGGTGAAAACAATGAGACAACACCACCCACTTGGGATCCCTGGGCAAGGCCCAGCTCGGCCTAATCTGATTACAGCCCCAAATTAAGGCCCACCTTTCACTTATACCTGTCCTTTTGTCACCCCACACAGAATTAGGATCAAGAGAACTCCAACATTTCCAAACCTTGCAAACCTTCAGTAACATAACACCCAACATCAATAGAGGGTGTGAGTACTCCTGTGATTATACATCTTGCAATGTTCCAAATAACTAAAATTTAATGGAGAGACCCATTCCCATTTAAGGGCTTGGCTTGCCCATGTTTATTACAAAAAAAGTTCAGCAAAAACACATGAGTTTCCCTCCCAGGGGTATTCAGCATTTCAATCGTGCTTCAAAATAAACAACATTCAGCCCTTCTGGCTGGTACATGCAGCACTCCTGCTCTGGCATTACTCTTTAGGCCTTGGTCTGTCTCCCAAAGACTGGTCATTTACCAACACACTGCATACAGCTAACAGCCTTGTGCTGCACTGGCTCCCACCTTTCTCCCAGGTGGAGCCCTTCTGACTCCTGGCCCAGACATCCTGTCTGCCAGGGAAGAGCCCAGAACCCTAGTCAGGACATTACTTAAAGCCCAGCACACAGCTGACCAATTAGTATGCTGGCTGTTTGCTATACCTGAACCCCGGCAAGGTACCGCCCTGCTACATTAAATATATTTACAAAGTTGGTAAGGTTGAATAAAGATACACAAGTCCATCCAGTTAAATCTGTGGTGTGTGTGTGTGTGTGTGTGTGTATGTGTTTGTGTCAGTAGTAAATTGCATATCCCTGTATGTTGTGATCTTTAAGATGCTCATCTAATAGTTTGGACTATTGACGGTCTCTGCTGATACCACTGCTTGTGGAAGAGAATTCCACATCCTTACCGCTCTGACAGCAATTAACCCTCTACACAGTTTAAGTTTAAACCGCTTCTCTTTCAATTTCAATGAATGGCTGCTTGTCTTTTTAAACTCCCTCTTACTGAACAGGTAATTTCCTATGCTAGAGTCACCAGTAAGGTATTTGAAGATCGCTATCATATCTCCTCTCAAGCATCTCTTCACCAGAGAGAATAAGTTTAATTATTGTAGTCTTTCACCAAAACTGACATCCTCTAGTTTATTTATTTAGCTTTGTTGCCCTTCTCTAAACTCTTTCCAGTTCCAGCACATCCTTCTAGAGGACTGGTGCCCAGAACTGGACGGCATACTCACGATGCGGCCGGACCAGAGTCTTGTAGATCAGCAGAATGATCATTTTATACCTGGAGTAAATCCCCTTTTTGATGCATGCTAATATTCTATTGGCTTTGCTTGCAGCAGCTTGGCATTGCATGCTATTGCTAAGGCTGTCATTTACTAGGACCCCAGATATTTTTCCATCCTGGATTCCACCAGAGGTTCTCACCCTAGAACTTGCATTCATATTTTTAGCACCCAAATGCATTACTTTGCATTTTTCAACATTAAACCTCATTTGTCATGTAGTAGCCCAACTTATTATTTTATTGCCGGAAAGTTATTTCCCTGCTTAGCTTTGTATCATCAGCAAATATTGAGATTGAGCTGTTTATCCCATCCTCTATATTGTTTATAAAAAAATAAAATAAAATTGGTCCCAGCAGGGCAGGCCCAAGACAGTGTGCTGCCTGGGTCCAAGAATGAAATGCTGCCCCCCCCACCGACCCCCAAAACAATTATGCCCACCAAAATGCCCCCACATCCATTATTTTATATTAAGACAATTAAAACTAAAATTAAATTGATCAGGAAGTCAGATTTAAATGCAACAGTGGTGGTGGGGGGGGGGGGTTCCGTCCGAGGCAGCTGTGGTGGTGGTGGGGGGTTCAGTCAGAGGCAGTGATGGTAGGGAGGGGGGTTTAGTCCAAAGCAGTGGTGGTGGGGGGGTGGTTTAGTCAGAGGCAGTGGTGATGATGGTGGTGGGGGGGTTCAGTCAGAGGCAGCAGTGGTGATTGTTGGGGGGTACAGTCAGAGGCAGCGGTGGTAGAGGGTTCAGTCAGAGGCAGATGTGGTGGTGGGAGGAGTTCAGTCAGAGGCAGCGGTGGTGATGGGGGGGGTTCAGTCAGGCAGATGTGGGGGGTGTTCAGTCAGGCAGATGTGGGGATGGAATCAGTAGCGCTGGCACTTACTTTCTCTCAGTGTCAGTCATGCCTCCAGCGATGCCTCTTCCAACATGGGGTTTCTGCTCACAGCAGAAAGCTCCTCCCTTTTCCCGCTGTTTGCTGTTGGCCATCAGCTGGTCAGCTCCTCTCCTCTCCTGCAGTTTCCACCTCCTGTGCCTACATGCAGGGTCAATCCTAGGGTCACAAACGCCTAGGTGCAGAAATATTTCTAGTGCCCTCACATGGGCGTGATAATCTTACTAACTTCTACCCTTTACAAATGTTTCTATGGCAACGAGCCAATGGCACAACACTTGAGGATAATGCTCAACAGCTTACTACCAGTAATTCCAAACTTTTGAGCTTACAGATGTTTCAGTAAGTCTAAACTGCAAGCATGCCAACTACATCCTGAATTTTACCAGCATTAAAGGGATTGTAAAGTCTCATGGTTTTTATCTTAATGCATTCTACGCATTAAGTTGAAAACCCTTGTGTGCTGCAGCTGCCCCCAGAGCCCCCCTTTTTTTTACCTGAGCCCGATCATTCCAGCGATGTGCACGAGCCCTGCAGTCTCTGTCCTCATTGGATAAATTGATAGCAGCAGGAGCCATTGGCTCCCGCTGCTGTCAATAAAATCTAGTAAAACGGGAGCAGGGGGTGGGGCCAAGTCCTGCTGTCTATATCAATTAACTTTTGAGCACGTCCACACGGGTGCCCCCAGGGAAAGCGGCTCTCCGTGGGGGCACCCAATGAAGAGGAGGAGCCAGGAGTGCCGCCAGGGCACCCCAGAAGAGGAGGATCCGGACTGCTCTGTGCAAAACCCTTGCACAGAGGAGGCAAGTATAACATGTTTGTTATTAAAAAAATAAAAACATTTACAATGACTTTAATCACAGCTCTACTATATAGCAATGTAGGGATTTGGAAACAAGAAATAAAGAACTTGAATGCAGTAAAAGTCTGCAGCTCCTGTTGGCTCCTTCAACATTTCTAACACTGATCAAGGAAAATTAAGTAATCCTTCCAAAGGACGTGTTAGCACTTGAATCATTCCGACACAATGCTTGATATTATTTCTATTACTACATTGTAATATATAATTGAAATAGTTCAACTTACCATAATGCAGATCCAGTGGGAACCCAGAGTGTCTCTCTTGCCACCAGATGCATCGTGCCACTGTCGCCTGCCACCACATGCAGCTTGTCACTTGCCACTGCTACCTGCCACCATATGTAGCGTGTCACTTGTCACCGTCACCTGTCAGCAGATGTAGCGTGTCACTTGCCACCGTCACCTGCCACCAGATGTAGCGTGTCACTTGCCACTTTCACCAGATGTAGCATGTCACTTGCCACTCATAGCCTGGCTCTCTCTCCCTCCCCTTAAGCTGAGCATGCTGGGGGGCTGGGTGAAGGAATGGATTGCATGTGGTATTATGCCAATTGCTCACATCATACACTAAAATGTCCTTACCAGCCCAGAAGCAAAGAAGACAGCCAGCAGTGCCAAGCAAGCCCCCATGACAATCAGAAGCAGAAAGACAATGAGAAGGTGCTGCTGGCTTGTGCAGTAATAGGACTCATACAGCCAGTACCTGGGCTTCTGATGACTTGCTGGACTAAGCACATCATCTGTCCTGTCCAGAAAATGACAATGGTATATCATGGCTTCATTCCATATAGAGCTGGAAAAGTACAAGGCTTGTTCCTCAGGATCGGAGAAGTAACAGCTCCTTCTAGTCACTTTAAATCAGACAATCCAGTTTCCACCTTAAGATTGCAATATGTTTGCCAGTTCTTGGGACTACATGTCCCACGATCCTCCTTTCTTAATTGTTTTTTTTCCTAGCCAATCTGAAGAAAAGGGAAGAAAGGTCCTTGCAAGCGCGGCTCCCCAGTACAGCGGCAAGAGGAGGAGAGGGAGGGGGAAAGAAGAGCCCCCAGCTTCTCTCTCTTCACACAAAAACACAGCCACTCTGATATCCTTCTATTCTTCTCCCCACTGCTGACAGAAGGAGTGAGGGGGACTGGACAGGAAACAGAGAGCCCTCTATGCCACTTTAGCTTCGGAACCCCCCTCTGCCTCAGCTCGCGGCACCTGGGCACAGTGCACCCCTTTTCAGAATCGGCCCTTCCGACATGTATCTGCATGCAGCAAAGGGGAGCCATGGACAGGATAGCCGCGGTCCCTGTGAAATAACCGGGCATTCTGCCACTGTCTTGGGCATCAATTAGCCGTCTCTCTGAAACTGCTGCCCAGGTACCAAGGACCCACGGGGACCCATGGTAGGGCCGTTCCTGGGTCCCAGGACAGATGTGGGGAACTGTATAAAAAATGCCTTTGCAAAATCCAGATATACACATCCACAGGCCTTCCTTTATCTAGATGGTAGCTCACTTCCTTATAATATGATAATAGATTGGTCTGGCAAGAACAATCCTTCATGAATCCATGCTGATTACTACTAATGTTACTGTTTTATCCTTCATTAGCTTACAAACTATTGATGTTAGACTGACTGGCCTGTAGTTTCCTGGGATATACTTGTATCTCAGACCTTTTTTAAATATTGGTACCACGTTGGCTTTCCTCAAATCAGCTGGTACCATCTCAGTCAGTAAACTGTCCATAAAAATTAGGAACAATGGTCAAGCTATCACCTGACTGAGTTCCTTAACTGCTTGCCGACCAGCCGCAGTCATTATACTTCGGCAGGTCGGCTCGTTCCAGCGGACCGTCGTAGCTGTACGTCGGTCCCTTTACCCTGGATAGCGGGCACAGCAGGGGTACTGATGCTTATGGCCGGCAGCCACGAGTGATCACGGGCACGAGAGGCAGAACAGGGACGTGTGTGTTAAACACACACATCCCTGTTCTGTTCTGTTCTAAAAGGAGATGCAGATCGTGAGTTCCTACAAGCTGGGAACCACGATCTGTCATCTCCTATAGTGAGTCCCCTCCCCCCACAGTTAGAACACACATTAGGGAACACAGTTAACCCCTTGATCGCCCCCTAGTGTTAACCCCTTCCCTGCCAGTGACATTTACACAGTAATCAGTGCATTTTTATAGCACTAATCGCTGTATAAATGCAAATGGTCCCAAAAATGTGTCAAAAGTGTCTGATATGTCCGCCATAATGTAGAAGTCCCGATAAAAATCACAGATCGCTGCCATTACTAGTAAAAAAAATAATACTAATAAAAATGCCATAAATCTATCCACTATTTTGTAGACGCTATAAATTTTGCGCAAACCCAGGATATGATTTTTGTAAAAATATGTAGAAGAATACATATCGGCCTAAACTGAGGAAAAAATTAGCTTTTTTAAAAAAAATTGGGGCCATTTATTACAGCAAAAAGTAAAAAATATTGTTTTTTATTACAAAATTGTCGCTCTTTTTTTGTTTTTAACGCAAAAAATAAAAACTGCAGATGTGATCAAATACCACCTAAAGCCTTATTTGTGAGAAAAAAGGGACGTCAATTTTTTTTGGGTACTACATCGCACGGCCGTGCAATTGTCAGTTAAAGCGACGCAGTGCCGTATCGCAAAAAATGGCCTGGTCATTGAGCAGCCAATTCTTCTGGGGCTGAAATGGTTAAGGACCCTCGGGTGTAAGTCATCTGATCCTGGTAATTTATTTGAGTTAAGTATTTCAAGTATATTTTTGACACTGGCTTCTGTTAGCCACAAGGGTTCATTCTGTGACATGTTATTAACATTGCAGTCTTGGTTACCACATCCCCCTTTTTCCTTTGTGAAAACTGAGAAGAATGAATTTAAAACCGCTATTTCTCTTTTTCTTGTGTAACCAAATTCCCTTCATCATACTTTATGGGGCCAATATGCTCTCTCCTCACTTTCTTACTGTTAATGTATTTAAAAAATGTCTTGGGATTTTTTTATTCTCCTCTGTTATGTGCCTTTCATGGTCTATTTTAGTGGCCCTGATTGCATTCTTTTTTTTGTTCAAATTTGTTTATTGAATTTTATCAAATTATAGAGAAATAATAACAAAAAAATAATAAATAAATAAATAAAGCAACAATCACAGTAATCACTACAATAGGTTCAAAATTAGCATATAAAATCATAAATATCATGGATCAAGAGACAATTGCTTCACTCAATAATCAGAGTGAGTTACTTCACTTAGTCTAAATAAAGTGTAGACTCAGAATGAGAATTACAATTGAAGCCTTAAATGTAAACACCTAAGGAGGATAAAGAAATGTATTAAAGCCTTAAAAGGTATGAGACAGAACGATCGCTACTATATAACTCTTAAAAATCATGTATCTGTGCCTAAAAAAAATGAGAAGAACATATGTACTGTAGGTATACTTGTTGAACCTATATATAAAAAAAACCACAAAAAAAAAAAAATACCCTGATTGCATTCTTATACTTCTTATTGCTTTCTTTGTATTGCTGGAATGCTGACCCTAACCCCTCAGCCTCATATTCTTTGAAGGCCTTTTTTGTCTCTTTTTATGCATTTTTACGTTATAGTTTAGCCACCCAGGTTTAATCTTATCTCTTGTATATGTATTGCCCAATGGGATACACTGGCCAATACCTTTATTTAACCACTTAAGCCCTGGAACATTTTGCTGGCCATAGACCAGGCCACTTTTTGCGATTCAGCACTGCGTCGCTTTAACTGACAATTGCGCGGTCGTTCTGACGTGGCTCCCAAACAAAATTGACGTCCTTTTTTTCCCACAAATAGAGCTTTCTTTGGGTGGTGTTTTATCACCTCTGTGGTTTTTATTTTTTGCGCTACAAACAAAAACAAAACGACAATTTTGAAAAAAAATGCTATATTTTTTACTATTTGCTATAATAAATATCCCCCAAAAATATATAAAATATTTTTTTTTTCCTCAGTTTAGGCCAATACATATTCTTCTACATATTTTTGGTATAAAAAATCACAATAAGTGTTTATTGATTGGTTTGCGCAAAAGTTATAGCGTCTACAAAATAGGGGGTAGTTTTATGGCATTTTTATTAATATATATTTTTTTACTAGTAATGACAGCAATCAGCTATTTTTATCGTGACTGTGACATTATGGCGGACACATCGGACACTTTTGACACCTTTTTGGTACCATTGTCATTTTTACAGCGATCAGTGCTATAAAAATGCACTTATTACTGTGAAAATGACACTGGCAGTGAAGGGGTTAACCATTAGGTGGCGCTGAAGGGGTTAAGTGTGCCCTAGGGAGTGATTTTAACTGTAGGGGGTGGGCTGTGTGTGACACGACAGTGATCACCGCTTCCGATTACAGGAAGCGGTGATCACTGTCCTGTCACTAGGAAGACTGGGGAAATGCTTGTTTACATCAGCATTTCCCCGTTCTTCCTCACCGTGACACGATCGCGGGTATGCCCGTGGACATCGAGTTCACGGGACCCGCGGTCGGAGTCACGGAGCTCGCGGCGTGCAGGCACGCACACCGCCGACAGCACGGGTGCGTCCACAGTGCCGATTCAGCCGTGCCATTCTGCCGACGTATATCGTCATGCGGCGGTCGGCAAGCGGTTAATATGTTCTTAAAGTGGAAGTAAACCCTCCTATCATTTTCAGCCAAGGAAGCTGCCATTTTAGCCTCTGTTTAATTTGCAACTGCCATGATGCTGCACATGTGATCCATTATGACACCAGCCATTGGATGGTTTGACAGTTTGGTTGAGAGCACAACCAATGTGACAGCTAGCATTTCCGGCATGCCGGAAATGTTAACTGTTTTTTTAAACTATCAAATCGATGGGTTTACTTCCGCTTTAAAGCATTCCCATTTTTCCTCAGTGTCCATTGGTCCTAGGATGTTATCTCATTTAATACGTTGCAGCATAGAGAGTAGTTTAGGGAAGTTGGCTCTTTTGAAATTTAGCATACTTGTATTACCCTTGTGCTTCCTTTTCCTGTGGTTTATACTGAATGTAATAAACCACTTACGGACCACCCGCTGTCGTTATTTGTCAGCTGTTTGAAGAGGAATATCGTTGTTATGGCAGCAGTGGGCGGTCCACTTTCAGATAACAGTGGTCTCTGCGGCGGATTTGCCACAAGATCACTTTAATCGGGCGAGAGAGGGCCCCCCTCCCACCACGCTTCGGTGGTCTCCGCTGCTTACTGGACCCGCCAGTCCTCTCATTTGCACTGCCTTATGCCAAGTGAGGGGAAGAGGACCCCCACTCGGCTCAATAGCATTGAAGGGCAGAAGCGACATCAAGCGTCACTTCCGCCCAATTCTCTTTTTACTTTTTCTAATTAAATTTTTTTTTTTTGCATTTTTGTGTGTTTATATGAGATCTGAGGTCTTTTTGACCCCAGATCTCATATTTAGAAGGTCCTGTCATGCTTTTTTTTTTATTTCAAGGGATGTTTACATTCCTTGCAATAGGAATAAAAAAGTGACCTAATTTTTTTTTTAAAAGACAGTGTAAAAAAAAAAAAATTTTTTTTTTTAAAGTGCCCCGTCCCCCGAGCTCACATGCAGAAGCGAATGCATATGAAAACAGTGTTCAAACCACACATGTGAGGTATCACCACGATCATTAGAGCGAGAGCAATAATTATCGCCATAGATCTCCTCTGTATCTTAAAACATGTAACCTGTACACATTTTTAAACTTCACCCATGGAGATTTTTATTTGTAAAAGTTTGTCGCCATTCCACGAGCGGGCGCAATTTTGAAGCGTGACATGTTGGGTATCAATTTATTCGACGTAACATTATCTTTCCTAATATAAAACCAAATTAGGCTAACTTTACTGTTTTTTTATTTTTCAAGTAAAAAATATATTTTTTTCAAATAAAGTGCGCTTGTAAGACGGCTGCGCAAATACGGTGTGACATAAAGTATTGCAATAACCGCTATTTGATTCTCTAGGGTGTTAGAATTGTTTTTTAAATGTTTGGGGTTCTAAGTAATTTTCGAGCAAAATAAACTGATTTTAACTTGTAAACACTGAGTCTGAAAAATAGGCCTGGTCTTTAAATGGTTAACCTATGATTGCTGTTTGCTAAGTTGCCCCATATTTCCGCATCTGCGATCAGGTCTGTGTTTTTTGTAATTTGTAGGTCTAGTAATGCATTGTCTCTTGTTAGTGCATTCACCAACTGACCCATGAAGATATCCTGCAAGACATTTAGGAAATGGTGAGTCTAATGCCGCGTACACACGATCGTTTTCCTTGCCATTTTTTTTCTTGCCGTTTTTCACGTCGTTTTTTTTCATGTTTCCTTTCAAGCCTGTCTTGCGTAACACAATCATTTTAAAAAACGATCAAGCAAAGCGCAGTGACGTATACCACGTACAACGGCACTATAAAGGGGAAGTTCCGTTCTAATGATGCCACCCTTTGGGCCGCTTTTGCTAATTCTGTGTTACCGCGTGTTAGTAAAAGTTTGGTGAGAGACGATTCGCGCTTTTCAGTCTTCGTGCTTTGAAAATCGTTTTGTGGAGTTCAGTTTGTGCTTGTGGGTTCGTATCTGTTTGGCAGGGCTTGTAGTCAGTTCGTATCTGTTTATTCAGTGCGTTCTCGTCTGCTCGTTCCTGTTTTTCAGCTCGCTCTTCAGAGGCCTTGCTGTTCTTCCGTGCGTTCTTCTAGTTTGTTCTGAGCTTGCGACCGTTATCTAGCCATGTTGCGGCTACGTACTCGTCGTAGAGTTTGTGCTGTAGTTGGTGCAGGGGTTCATGCTGTATCCCGACTCCATGCCATGAGCAGGGTCAGGAGGAGTTCATGGACCAAGAATTGGTTGCTCCAGCGGCACTAGTTCTGTCATATGCCTTTGTTGCGGGAGATCAGGGAGAATAATCCTGATGACTATAGGAGTTTTCTCCGGAATTTCTGACCCCGTATTTCAGCATCTGTTGGCTTTGGTGTCCCCCTACATTACCAGGCAGGACACCGTTATGCGTGAAGCCATCAGTGCTGAGCAGAGGCTCATTGCCACGTTGCGATACTTGGCGACTGGGAGAAGCCTGCAGGACTTAAAGTTCTCCACAGGCATATCCCCCCAGGCTCTGGGTATCATTATACCAGAGACGTGTTCTGCCATCCTCCAAGTTTTGCAGGAGGACTATATTAAGGTAAGTGTTCTTATTTCAAACATCACATTGTATGTATTTATTTGAATGATTTTTTTTGGGGGGGGGTTTATTAGCAGTCCCTAATTCCCATGATTCTTAGCTGCAGGGAATTTCCCCTTTCTCCACATGCAAATTTTTGTATTTGAATTTTTTCATTAGGCCTACATTAACATTTGCCTTACCTAACCTCTCCAGCATGCTATCCTGGGGCCATACCCACCTTGCCTAGTCCTTTCCATGTATTTTAATCTATGCTCCATCGTAGTGCTTTACCCTAAACACCCCCTAAAGACTGCCTAGGAAGATTCAGACAGAGTGCTACAGCCTTCATTTGTGATCTCCCCAACTCATCTTCAACCCCCCCCATTTTTTTTGTGTGTTTTTTTTTTTTTTTTATTGCTTACTACTAATGTTTTAATTTTTCTGTTTCCCCCAATGTTGGCCATGAATGATTTTCTTAAATCTGCTTTCAATGTTTCAGTCTCAAAGTATTAATTTATTTTTGATTTCATTCCACAGTTCCCTTCTACGCCACATGAATGGCAGAATGTGGCATCGGACTTTGCCCAACGATGGAACTTTCCAAACTGGATCCTTTTATTATAACTATAAGGGGTTCCACATCATCGTCATGATGGCAGTGGTGTCGGCCACCTACGAATTCCTCTATGTGGACGTTGGCAAGAATGGCAGGATGTCTGATGGAGGAGTTTTTGCACAGACGAAGTTTGGGGAACGGCTCCTTTTGGATCAGCTGGCCTTGCCACCAGCGGAGCAGAATGTGGAGGGACTCCCATTTGTCTTTGTGGCGGATGAGGCGTTTGGCCTGGGTCCCCATTTGATGAGGCCATTCCCGCAGCGCACCCTCACCCCTGAGAGGAGGGTGTACAACTATCGGCTGGCCAGAGCAAGAAGGGTGGTTGAAAATGCCTTTGGCATCATGGCCAGCCGCTTCCGCCTGTTCCTCACCTCCATCCACCTTGCCCCTTACAAATGGAACCATGTTGTAATGGCGTGTTGTGTCCTACATAATTATCTCCGGGCGCATTCCACAAATTATCTGACTTTGACTGGGCCTGAGGCCACCTTAATGGAAGCAGAACATCTTGTGGTCCTGGAAGCTGGCCGTCCAGGCTTGGCCCCCCAAACCGGACGTGAGGTCCGTGACAAATATGTGGATTATTTTGTGGGTAGGGGGGCCATTGAAATGCCTGATGACTTTTAACCTTTTAATTTAGAAAAATAAAACATTATTTTTCTCAAAGATTGGTTTTGTGTATATTTTTAATAATGGTTTATGTTTTTCGGAGGTTTACCTAGTGGACTTGTATTGCCATGTGTATTGTGCATTCTTAATTAGCCTTCATTGTCAGTGTAAAACACAAAACATTGCTTAGTTCACTTTGCACAACATTTACATAATGAAGCCACAACTTCTTGATACCAAAATACCATTTTTTATTTTTGTATTGGACAAATCCTTTTAAATGTAGATGTCCCAAACATTTTTTGCTTGTTAAAACGCATGAACAGCCATGCATACAAAAAAAATATTAAAAAATATATATGGAAAATTTTCATTTACTAGTCCTAAAAGGTTCATTGAAAAACATACCTGCCAAAACACAGCAAGTTCAACGTTAATTTTTCTAAAAACATTAGACACGCCCAAGCACAGCCATGATATTTTGTAGCCTTTCCTCCACCCACTTGGTATTTTCCCTGATCTCTATCAAGTCTCCCTTTAATTTTTGAAGGTCACGACAGCAGACCATCAGGTATTGGATCGGGATCTGGGCACTGTGATGTGTCAAATTGTTGGGGTCTTCGGCCAGAACTGCACCTACATTAAAAAAAAAAACATGTAGTATAGAATATGTAGGCCTACATCTATTAACCTGCATCTGTCTGGTTTGACACTGACCTGTTGAGGTGCCACTTTCCTCTTCCACAACCTCACGTTCCTCTCCACGTTCCTCTCCATCATGTGGGTCTGGGGCTATTGTTGAAGGTGTTGGATTTCGAGGCTCATCTGAAGTAGCTTTTTGAAGCCCTATGGAGATTGCAAGAAAAGGTATAGTTTTATTATTAATGTTTATTTTTTGGAGAAAAAAAAAACATGAGCAAATAATTTGCAAACATTTTTCAATGTACCCCCAGTGACAACAGGAACACATGATTGGATACATAGCCAAATACATAGCATATACCGTATTTATCGGCGTATAACACGCACAGGCGTATAACACGCACCCTAACTTTAAGAGGGAAGTTTCAAGAAAAAAAACTTTCCACAGCCCCCTGCGTATAACACGCAGGCACAGCTTACCCTCTATTTTCAGGGTAAAAAAGTGAGTGTTATACGCCAATACAGTACTTGTTTTTTTTTTAAATGTCCTTTGGATTTGATCCCTAAAAGTAATTGGTGACCAAATTTGCTACCCCAAAAAAACAAATTAAAATGGGTGTTCACACTGGATGATCCAAAAACATTGTTTGATGAACTGTACAGAGAATGAGGTTTAATACGTCCATTTACTTTGCGGACGAATCTGAAAGATGGTATCTTTCACTGTACGATATCAAAGACAAACATACACGACATAATACAAGTAATAATCTCTAGCAGGGAAAATAGCAATAAAAAAACTTACTTTTCGTATAACTTTCTTGATTCGTTTGTATTGGTCGGGCTCCCGCAACTTCAGATCAGACCATCGTTTTCTGAGCTGTTCCTTCGTTCTGCACACCCCAAATTTTTGGTGAAGACTTTTGACCACTTTGCCCATAATTTTTGACTTGACCAGATTCGGCCTTTTATACGGCCCATGCTTGGCATCATAATCCTCCCTCTTTAAAATGGCGACCATCTCCACCATTTCCTCGAATGACATGTTGGATGCCTTATATCTCCTGGATCGGGATTTGGGCTCCTCAGGAATTTCATCCTCTGTAGAAGTAATCTCAGCCACCTGTGTCTCCGCCATGTTGCTAAGCACTACGACGAGCGAGAAGGGGCGGGGAAAGTACAATATCGAACGTCAGGGGCGGGGAAAGCGTGCAGAGTTCCACGCATGCGCAGTGTATATCAAGTGCCGATCCATGTGTCGAAAATACGTTCATTTGGCGGGAGAGGGAGTTTGCAACGAACGTGTTGGCCAAGGTACATAACATTATAAGGATTTTGGGTTCCGCTGAGGAGGAGATTTGGGGCTTTTATATCTGTCCAAAATGCTGATTTGATGATTGTTGCCTGAAACATATGTCTTTTCTTGGTTCTTGATTTTACAGAGAGAATGAATACATTCAAAAACCCGGAGTTCATGGGGGAGTTCATTGACAAATGGAAAGAACTCCCTATCCTGTGGCAGACCAAAAGTGGGTCCAATAAAAACAAAACGGCCAGGACAGCAGCACTGGAGAGCCTGCTTGCATTTGTCCAAACCCAGATACCCACAACAACTCTCCAAGATGTGAAAAACAAAATTGCTACCATCAGGGGGACATACAGGACCCAGAGGAATATGGTCCTGAAGTCCCAGAGGTCAGGTGCTGCAGCAGATAAGGTTTATAAACCCAGTCTGTGGTACTACAGCAAGCTCTCTTTTCTGGATGACCAGCTGGAAGTGTGGGAATCTCTCTCCACCCTTCCCCCCAGAGGTCAATCCAGCCTTCCTTGTAGCCAGCCCTCCAGCCTTCCTTGCAGCCAGCCCTCCAGCCTTCCTGGCAACCCTGCTCTGGCTTCCTCTGAGGATCAAGATCAGGCCCTTGAGGAGGCAGATTTGGATATATGGAGCCAGGTAAAGTATTGATATCTCCATTTAGATGTTACAAAAGTGATGCATTTAAAATGAGGTTAGTATTGTTAGGTATTTAATGTAAAAAAAAAGGATTTAAAGACCAAGATACAGTAGTGGTAAATTTTGATGTGGACAAGGCAACAATATCAGGAGGCGGAATCTGTGAGACTTTTCTAAATTTTCACATTCAATTCAAAAATGTCTGGAGGTGAACAATGTGTGTGATTGATGGTGGCAAAAAAATAATAAAGTCCCTTTCTTTTTTTACAGCCAGAGCAGAGCCAGGAAGAGGGTGATGGTGGGGAACAGGAGGAGGCAGGGCCAAATGGCACCCAGGAGGAGGCTGGGCCAAGTGGCACCCAGGAGGAGGCTGGACCCAGCACAAGAGCCCAGATGCCTCCCCTGATAATGAAACCACGAGGGCCAAGGAGAGGTAGGCAGGTGGAGGAGGAAACAAGAGCCTTCATCAAAGAGGCTACTGCGGCCCTGAGAGAGGCACCCTCTGCTGAGTAGGGCTTTGCCGCAGTCCTGGCCAATAAGCTAGCCCAAATGGACCTGCGGCAAAAGCTGTATAGTGAGACCCTCCTGTTGAAGGTGATCAACAAGGGATTGCTCGGTGAACTCACCAAGTTCACCGACATCACAGAGGTTGTCCCTACTCCTCCACCTTCTCCTCCTCCTCCTACTACTCCTCCTGCCACAACCTCTCCTCCTGATCCCCAGCCTCCGAGGAAGAAACCAACCAAGGCTGCAGGGAAGGCTGCAGAGAAGGCTGGAGAGAAGGCTACAAGGAAGAGAAAAAAATAATGCCTGCTGTAGTACCACAGACTGGGGACATATATGACTTAGCTGCTGCGGTTCCTGACCTCTGGGAGTTCAAGCCAAGATTGGCCTCCTTTTTGTTTTTCACATCTTGGATGGTTGTTGTGGGGTCCAAGGGATGAACAAATGCAAGCAGGCTCTCCAGTGCTGCAATCCCCTTTAATTTGTTATGTTCCCAAATAAAGGATCCTTTTTTTTGTCTTTAAATACTTGACTATGTGATTTGTATTTCAAAAGAGAGTTTGCTAGGGAGCAGGCAGGGACATTTCAAATAATATTATTGTTATTAACAAGGGACACAAACCTCCTTGAGGCAAAATGAGACAAATTTTGAAGGTTGGTGTGGGACATTTACCCAAACATAATTTAAGGAAAAAACTAAAAAGGCCCAGAAAAATGAAGAGGCTAACTTAATTACTAAAAAAAACTGCAAAAAGAACTAAAATAAAAAAAAAATGATCTTTACATTTCTTCATGAATTTATGAGGGAGATGTGGCTTGAAAATAATATTTTTCTATCATTAAAAAAATTAGGAATTACTTTAGAAACAAGTTTGGCATAACTCTCAATGTCATTATCAAAAGAGGGTAATTGTTGAAGCATTCTCAAAAGAAGAACGGAATGCGCAGCATTAAAACAATGCTATTAATTCAACCGTGACAAATGTGCCATATCGATTTCCAACGCTAGCTTTACCAAAATGAGCGCTCCCGTCTCATACTTGATTCTGAGCATGCGCGTTTTTTTTCACGTCGTTAAAGCATACACACTATCGTTTTTCACGTCGTTAAAAAAAACGACATGAAAAACGACGTGAAAAAAGAGAGCATGTCGAAATTTTTAATGGCCGTTTTTCACGTCGTAAAAAATGCTCTGGAGCATACACACGGTCATTTTTAATGGCCATTTTTTTAATGACATTTTTAACGGCATGAAAAACGATCGTGTGTATGGGGCATTAGATGAATGGGCAATCCCTTCTGCCCAGTTGATATCTGGAGAATTGAAATTCCCCATAATGATAACTAGGGATGGGCTATCTGTTCGAGTCGAACATGAGTTCGACTCGAACATTGTCTGTTCGCCCGTTCGCCGAACAGCGAACAATTTGGGGTGTTCGCGGCAAATTCGAAAAGTCGAGGAACACCCTTTAAAAGTCTATGGGAGAAATCTAAAGTGCTAATTTTAAAGGTTAATATGCAAGTTATTGTCATAAAAAGTGTTTGGGGACCTGGGTCCTGCCCCAGAGGACATGTATCAATGCAAAAAAAGTTTTAAAAACTAACGTTTTTTCGGGAGCAGTGATTTTAATAATGCTTGAAGTGAAACAATATAAGTGAAATATTCCTTTAAATTTCGTACCTGGGGGGTGTCTATAGTATGCTTGTGAAGTAGCGCATGTTTCCAGTGTTTATAACAGTCTCTGCACAAAATGACATTTCTAAAGGAAAAAAAGTATTTTAAAACTACTCGCGGCTATAATGAATTGTCGGGTCCCAGCAATACAGATAAAAGTCATTGAAAGTCATTGATAAATAAAAAAAAATGCGTGGGGCTCCCCCCCAAATTCCATTACCAGACCCTTCAGGTATGGTATGGATATTAAGGGGAACCCTGCACCAAATAAAAAAAAATGGCGTGGGGTTCCCCACAAAAATCCATACCAGACCCTTCAGGTCTGGTATGGATTTTAAGGGGAACTCCGCACCAAAATTTAAAAAAAAAATGGCGTGGGGTTCCCCCCAAAAATCAATACCAGGCCCTTATCCGAGCACGCATCCTCATCCCCACAACCCTTGCCCAATGCTTGTGGGGGTCTGTGGGCAGGGGGCTTATTCGAATTTGGAAGCCCCCTTTAACAAAAGGGGCCTACAGATCCCAGCCCCCCCTTTGTGAATTGGTAAGGGGTACCCCTATCATTTCACAAGTGTCAAAATGTTAAAAACCACAGGAGATGGCTTGGGACAAGCCCTTTATTAAAAATAAAAAAATAAAAAAACGATTCCAGCGATTGAATACAGTCTCGATGTCCAGAGTTGTAATCCATTCTCGATGTCCAGCGGTGATCCATTCTCCAGCGATGCTCTCCAGCGAGGAACGACGCACAATCCTGCCTGCACCTGAGGCACCCGCCCGAATGACGTGCAAGCTGTTTGACAGTTCTTTTATAACCGAGGGCGGGGCCACCCGTGACGTGGAAGGGGGACACCACCCCTCTGATGCACCAAGGATTCCCGTGACACGTCAGATGGGGGCGGGGTCACGTGTGACACCACGGAAACCGCCGGAAGCCCCCGTTGCATCACAGGGGGGCGGGGTCACCCATCCACATCACAGTTGGCCCCGCCCTCAGTTATATAAGAACTGTCAGACGGGTAGCGCGTCATTCGGTTGGGAGCCTCGTAGGAGGCTGTATCATTTGTAGCGGCGGGTCCGGGTCGTAGAAGGATTTACAGCGCTGGATTTTTTTTCTTTTTTTATTAAAGGACTCGTGTCCCAAGCTGTGTGTGTGTTTTTTTTTTACCTTTTTTGTCACTTTTTTGGATGAAATGGTAGGTGTACAATGTACCACGTTACCAATTCACATAGGGGGCATCTGGGGGTCCCCTTTGTTAAAGGGGCTTCCAAATTCTGATAAGCCCCCCGCCCGCAGACTCCCACAACCATCGGCCAAGGGTTGTGGGGATGAGGCCCTTGTCCCCATAAACATGGGGACATCCTCCCCATGTTGAGGGCATGTGGCCTGGTACGGTTCAGGAGGGGGGGCGCTCTCTCGTCCCACCCTCTTTTCCTGCGGCCTGCCAGGTTGCGTGCTCGGATAAGGGTCTGGTATGGATTTTTGGGGGGAAGCCCACGCCATTTTTTTTTACATTTTGGTGCGGGGTTCCCCTTAAAATCCCTTAAAAGCAGTTAACTCTTTAGGTAGTGTATTTGTCTAATTATTTTTTATTTTTTATACTTGTGGCTTAAAATCCATACCAGACCTGAAGGAAGGGTCTGGTATGGATTTTGAGGGGGACCCCACGCCATTTTTTTTTTAAATTGGCGCAGGGTTCACCTTAACCTCCCTGGTGGTATTCCCAAGTCTGGCTCGGGGTGGAATTTCAGTGCCATAGGCGGTAACCCCGAGCCAGACTCGGGCTGCATCGCAGGATACAGGGAGAGTTACTTACCTTGTCCCCTGGATCCTGCGATGTCTCCCTGCTGTGTGTGCGAGCTGTGAGCTGTCTCCTCGCTCGATTCACACACAGTGCCGCCGAGCCCCGTTCCCTGCGACGTTGCGGCGCACGGGGGCGGAGATCGGCGCCAAATTCAAAAAAGTAAAAACACAATACACATACAGTAAACTGTAATCTTACAGATTACAGTACTGTAAAAAAAAAAAATACACATCCCCTTTGTCCCTAGTGGTCTGTCCAGTGCCCTGCATGCACTTTTATATTATAAATACAGTGTTTTCTGCCTGGAATTTGGAGATTGTCCATAGCAACCAAAAAGTGTCCCTTTTCTGTTAAAAGTGGTTTTAGACCAGCTAGAAAGCAGCGATAATAAATTAGAATCACTTGCAGAATTGAGATATAGCGATTTGTGGGGAAATTCGTCATCAAACACTGAAAGTAATGACAGCGACAATTCTGCAACTGAGCAAATGTCAGTGTTTTTGATTTGATTACATTATTGAATAATTTTTATTATTTTTATATTATTATTTGTTATAATTATTTATAGTTATTTATTATAATATAATTTATGATTTTGTGTTTCAAACTTTATCATACCCGGGATGTCTACTAGACTCTGGTTTGGACAGATTTAAGTGAGTTATTCCTAAGAATTGCAGGCCTACAATATAAAACGCCAAATTTCCATGCAAAATAATGGTACCGCTTTCAGCACCAAAAATCTGACATAATCATACCGCCAGGGAGATTAATATCCATACCAGACCTGAAGGGCCTGGTAATGGAATTTGGGGGGAACCCCCACGCATTTATTTTTTTAATTTTGGTTCCTGACGTTTTTTTCAATGACTTTAATCTGTATTGCGGGGACCCGACAATTCATTACGAGTAGTTTTTAAATTACTTTTTTCCTATAGACACCCCCCAGGTACAAAATTTAAAGGAATATTTCACTTTGTTCACTTTAACCACTTAAGCCCCGGACCAATACGGGCAATTATGACCAGGCCCCTTTTTGCGATTCGGCACTGCGTCGCTTTAACTGACAATTGCGCGCGGTCGTGCGACATGGCTCCCAAACAAAATTGGCGTCCTTTTTTTCCCACAATATAGCGGTTTTTATTTTTTGCACTATAAACAAAAATAGAGCAAACATTTTGAAAAAAATGACATATTTTTTACTTTTTTCTATAATAAATATCCCCAAAAAATATATAAAAAAAACATTTTTTTTCCTCAGTTTTGGCCGATACGTATTCTTCTACATATTTTTGGTAAAAAAAATCGCAAGGGTATAGTTTTAAGGCATTTTTATAATTTTTTTTTTTTTTACTAGTAATGGCGGCGATCAGCGATTTTTTCATGACTGCGACATTATGGCGGACACATCGGACACTTTTGACACATTTTTGGGACCATTGTCATTTTCACAGCGATCAGTGCAATAAAAATGCACTTGTTACTGTGAAAATGACACTGGCAGTGAAGGGGTTAACCACTAGGGGCGCTGAAGGGGTTAAGTGTGCCTAGGGGCGTGTTACTAACTGAGGGGGGGCGTGGCTACGACTGAGACGTCACCGATCTCCGCTCTGATTACACAGAGCGGAGATCGCTGACATTGTCAGTAGAGGAGCGGGGAGATGTTGTGTTTAACGACGTCGGCAGTTAAAGGGCCACGTACAGGTACGTGATTGTGCCTGTACGAGCCATTCTGCCGACGTATATATACCGTGAGCGGTCGGCAAGTGGTTAAGCATTATTAAAATCACTGCTCCCGAAAAACGACCGTTTTTAAAACTTTTTTTGCATTGATACATGTCCCCTGGGGCAGGACCCGGGTCCCCAAACATTTTTTATGACAATAACTTGCATATTAACCTTTAAAATTAGCACTTTTGATTTTTCATGTTCGTGTCCCATAGACTTTACCAGTGTTCGCATGTTCGAACACATTTTTTGCCTGTTCGCATGTTCTGGTGCAAACTGAGCCCATCCCTAATAATAACATTGCCATGCCTTGCTGCCTTACTAACTGT
The DNA here is from genome assembly GCA_029206835.1 of Rana muscosa. NCBI lineage: Eukaryota > Metazoa > Chordata > Amphibia > Anura > Ranidae > Rana > Rana muscosa. The sequence goes on from CM055121.1 coordinate 589,038,059, forward strand.
GATAGGAGGTCAGACTCCTCCTCATCCCTCAGGCTAGGGGGCCTGTAGCATACACCCACTATTATGTTTCCATGTGTTTCCTCCCTTTGGAGCTCCACCCACAAGGATTCCACATCCTCCCTTGCTCCATAAGTAATGTCGTCCCTCACGTTCACTTGCAAATCATTCTTAATGTACAGGTATACCCCTCTCCCTTTCCTACCCTTCCTGTCCCTACAATATAATGAAAAATCCTGGATAGTTACCAGCCAGTCATGTGAGCTGTCAAACCAAAATCGAAAAATAAATGGCGCAGGGTTCCACCCCAAAATCCATACCAGACCCTTATCCAACCATGCAACCTGGCAGGCCGCAGGAAAATGGGGGATGAGAGAGCGCCCCCCCTCCTGAATTGTACCAGGCCACATGCCCTCAACATGAGGAGGGAATGGAATGGACATCGTGGGACAGTTTTTTTTTTTCAATAAAGGACTTGTCCCAAATTGTCTACTGTCATTTTTAACATTTTGACACTTTTTTGGGTGAATGAGTAGGGGTACAATGTACCCGATACCCATTAACACACTCCAATTACAGTACCCACAGCCCCGATCACCCTTCCTCTGACAGTTTCCTCTCTTCATATAATCACACAGTCAGCCCTCATTTTATGTTCCTTTGGCTGCCGCTTCACTCCTTCTGCTCGGCCGCTCCAGGAAATGATCTTCCCCTACCTGTCAGTGTCCGCAGCCTCTCTAGGCAAGCCTCTCACAGTCAGCGCATCTCTCACCCCCTAACTCTCTCCAGTGTGTCCCTCTCCCACTTATTCCGCTCAGCGTGTCTGCTTTGAGCTACCGCACAGCATGTCAATGTCAGCGTGTCACTCTCCCACTTCTACCACTTAATGCGTCTGCTCTAAGCTCCCGCACAGCGTGTCAGAGTGCTCCTGCACAACATGTCAGTGCTTTTTTCTGTGATTGTTATTTAATCCTAACGCTCCCCCCTGAAGGACTTACATGTTGTTTGCTGATTGCCATTAACAAGAAAAAAAGTAATCTACTGGTCTGCTGCCCCCCCCAAAAAATATAAGCTCCACCATTTCTTATATATCCATTTCTAAATTATGGGTGGCAGGAAAAGGTCACTCAGTAACCTGAAGGTAGGAATTCTACATTAAAGGTGCTTACATCCCTCTACAAGGGTAAATCTACCAATGGGGTACCTGTGCGGGTGACTCCCCTCATTTTTTTCCTCTTACTCCTTTCTTTGCCTCCTTTATAGGCAAGTTCAAATACTAAACTTTCCTTCATTCCTGCACTTGCAAGGCAGGGGTTTAATGTTGTTTGCCTAAAATATGAAGTGACAGGCAAGATACATCTTCAGGCAAGATACATTGTAACTGATTCACTATATGAACGATAAATATGAAGTGGCTTAGTCTGTCAAATTGTACCACATCCTCTAAATATATATTTATAGTACAAAAACAAAGACACTTGGGACATTTCAGGTGCTACTTAGAGACACAAAAGACATTTGTTTAAAATAAATATATATTTTATTAATATATACATTCTCAATATTATGTTAAATGTCACCTTTCAAAATATAGGTACTTATGGAAAAATACATCCGAAATGTACCGGAAAACACAATTGATAAGAAACTTCAGTTATGTAATAAAAACATTTTAGTAGATCTGAAGGTAAGTTTAAAGAATAAATAGGAAGTAAACCTATTCGCTACTCAGTGCATGAATTACAAATAAATCAAAATGCAATCAAGTGGTAAAGAGTGGTTCAATTATTATTAAGAAGATAATAAGATAAAGCTGCCAAACTCCTGTAGCGTCACTAACACCAACGATCATATATGTGCAAAACAATAGAGCAGCTCTAAATCAAAAGAAACACCAATAAACATACAATCATTGTAAAATAATATATCCAAGGCATAAAAAGTGGAAAAAAAATCAAATATAAAAGGTCCAGTGCAAGAAAACTGTGAATATCAACAGCAATAATGTGCTTCTTCAATAGGATGGCGAGTGCTTGACAAACAGATCCCAGTGTCAGCGGTCATACATTTGTGCTGAATCCCAAACAAAGAGCAAACTCCGCCACCATTTGCAATGGCCGCTCACCTCAATACCAAAGATAATGCGCATCAAACTGCTGAAGCAATCTTCATATGGTGTCATCTGTCATTGGTCATCGGATATGCATATAAAACAGATGATGCAGCGCTAATAATGTCAATATACATACAAAACACCATCCGTGAGGAGCTTCAGTGATCATATGTTCAGGACATTCAAGTGACTCTGTGAGTGCGATAAACCTCCACCAATGGTAAACAATGGTCGCTCACCTCAAAAAGAGGACCCTTTATTATGGAGGGTCAAGAAAGCATACAACCGCAGACACTTGTAGAAATCCAAACGACTACCAGAGTCATCAAACTGTTAATACCAGCGAACAGTGGGTTCCGTGTGCCATGTTTTCATGAAATGATAAAGGGCAGGTACATAGTGCTCTCCGTAGAACAATTCAGTAATTTATTAAAAAGTAGAAGTAAAAACTTACAGACAAGGCACCTAAGCTGGTGCCAGATGATAAAGCGTGTGTACAGACGTGTGTACAAATGATAAGCGTGATGGCCGTGGGTGACTTCACGACGCTCCTTCCGTACGTGTTACGTCCCTTTGTGGGGTGGGGACTTCTTCAGCGGATATGCAACAAGGAAAACAACTCCTCATGGTGAAGTATAAAGCAGTAATTTTATTAAAACAAAGGTAAACTTACACTTAAAATCGTAGATATGCGAGTAGCCACACAATCATTGGGTCACACATCAGTGAGACACTGGAAAAGAAGAACTTCCGGTTTCAGCCGTAACCAAAGTGATGTCACTTATCTCTTCTCAACGCGTTGTGTCACTATCACGTGACTTTATCAAGGGACTTCCGGTTTTGGCCGAAACTGTAAGTTCTCCTTTTCCAGCATCCCGCTGATGTGTGACCCCATGATTGTGTGGCTATAAATGTATAATTGCTGACACTGGGATTTGTTTGTCAAGCACTCACCATCTTATTGAAGGACTGCCCATTATTGCTATTGATATTCACAGTTTTTTGCACTGGACTGGATTTTTATATTTGATTATTTAAAAAAAAAAAAACACTTTTTATGCCTTGTTTATATTATTTCACAATTAATGTATGATTATTGGTGTTTTTTTTTTAATTTCGCGCTGCTTTATTTGCACACAAGTTTAAAGAATAATTTAATAATTGACATAAATAGTCACTCACTAGCATCCATAAATGTGCTCAGCATGGGCGCTCAAGGGTTTGGGAGAAACACAAACACTGGAGCATGGTACACTTTCCTCTGTGTCCTGAGGAAAATAACCACACTGCTCTCCTTTATATTCCCCACCGGGAGTAATCAAAACATGCTGCAAAGTGCAGCTTGTGACACCACAGCAGGCACAACATAATTTTCAAGTGTGAAATCGCATCCTGCTTACATCACCTCTGGTGTTGTCTGGAGGTGACATCATATCCAGTGTGTGTGCGCAAGGGAAAGACATACTCAGTTGTGCACTCTGCTTCCTGGATCCTGAGATGGATATGTCCTGGCTATCCTTGCCATAAATATGGAGGGAAGAGATGGGGGGTAGAAAACAAGAATGCACACATGTTGTATCTGTGTGTCATCTCCAGAAGCCACAGCAGACCCACCAGGTGAGCTCATCACCCCTTACAGAGACCTACAAAGGGTTCCATGCCAACCATAAATTACAAAATTGCAATAAAGCCAGTATGTACAGTATAAGCCAAAACATAGCATAAATACCTTAGTATAACACATATCACACAACAATGTTAACAACTTTAAGTTACTATGCTTTATTTGCAGAAACATATCGCTAACTTTCTTTTGTATAGAGTTGTCAATGTACAGTATACAGTACAGTACAGTATTCCCATTTGGTTGGGGTTTTGGGTTAATATGATTGGGGGTGCCTATGGGTGGTGGGGGGTTGCCCCACTGGGGTTCTGGCATGCTTGGTCTGCGTTCTATGATGTTGATGTTCAAATAAATGATGATTTTTGTACCGCTGTTTAGCCTCTGAGGTGTTCTTTCATGATGTACATGACCAAAAAATGCATTCAAGAAGTATCAAAACGTTGTCCTGAGTCAACATTTCTACTGATGGGATTTATGATATTTCCATTACTGAGAGATAAATATGATCATATATTCTTTTGTGAAACTACTTTCCTTTTTTTGAACGTAAAATGCTCAGAATTGCATAAGATATACATTTTCCACCATTTAGCACAAAACATAATGTTTGGGCCCTAGCATAGTTCCATTGGGTAGAAGTAGAAGAACATTATGACCGTCTCTCATCTATAGGCAATAAGTACAACGTCCAAGGTACCCTTGTTTTTTTACACATGGGTCACTCTATTTGTGCCATGATATTGGCTTCCCACTGTATGATCTGATTGTGGATTGAGGTGGATCTTCTAACCTTATCCATCTTTATCTGCAATGTTGACAGTTTTGATACTGGACTTGACTTTTTGGCCTTAGAATATATACATCAGGATCTTAGGGGTGGAGATTGGGACCAACTAATCCTGAGGAAAGAAACCCATTGGATTTGTTATATGCTACAGTTAACCAGGGTAAAATTAGGTTTTAATCTTTAAGCCCTTCTTATTAGGGATGAACCCGATGTTCGAGTCGAACGTAAATTGTCCAAACCTGTCATTTTTACTTTTTTGACACTTTTTTTGGTGAATGGAAAGGGGTAAAATGGGGGGGGGGTGGGATCTGGGGGCTTCCAGATTCCAATAAGCCCCCCGCCCGCAGACCCCCACAACCACTGGGCAAGGGTTGTAGGGAAGAGGCCCTTGCCCTCATCAACATGGGGACAAGGTGTTTTGGGGGGGACCCCAAAGCACCCTCCCCATGTTGAGGGCATGCGGCCTGGTATGGTTCAAGAGGGGGGGCGCTCTCTCATCCCCCTTTTCCTGTGGCCTGCAAGGTTGCATGCTCGGATAAGGGTCTGGTATGGATTTTGGGGGGACCCCCACGCTATTTTTTTTTATTTTAGCGTGCGGTTCACCTTAAAATCCATAACAGACCTAAAGGGCCTGGTATGGATTTTGGGGAGGACCCCACGCCATATTTTTTTTAACTTTGGCACGGGGTTTCCCTTAATATTCATACCAGACCCAAAGGGCCTGGTAATCGACTGGGGGGGCAACTCACACAATTTTTTTCAACGATTTTTATCTATATACCCGGGATCCAAAAATACATTACAGCCGTGAGCAGTTTTAAATGAAATTTTTTCCTTTAGAAATGTCATTTTGCTAAGATACTGTTATGAAAATGGGAAAGATGCGCTACTTTACATGCAGACTAAGAAGACCCCCAGGCACGATATTTAAAGGAATATTTATTTTTTATTGTTTCACTTAAGCATTATTAAAATCACTGCTCCTGAAAAAACATCAGTTTTTAAAACTTTTTTTGCATTGATACATGTCCCCTGGGGCAGGACCCAGTTCCACAAACACTTTTTATGGCAATAACTTGCATATAAGCATTTAAAATGAGCACTTTTGATTTTTCATGTTCGTGTCCCATAGACTTTAACGGTGTTCGTGTGTTCGCACAAATATTTTGCCTGTTCGCATGTTCTGCTGCGAACCGAACCGGGGGGTTGTTCGGCTCATCTCTACTTATTATGAGAATAGTAGTTATATAAAGGATTGTATGATCCAGGCTATATGGCTTTTAAGCCGTGTACACACGATAGGTGTTTTCAGCGGACAAACCGATCGTGTATGGGCCCCATCGGTCTTTTTTCCATCGGTGTTTAAAAATTTATCCGATGGTTAAAAAACCGATAGCAAATTACTATCGTCTGTGGGGAACTCCATCCGATAAAAAACCCACGCATGCTCAGAATCAAGTCGACGCATGCTCAGAAGCATTGAACTTCATTTTTCTTGGCTCATCAGAGTGTTTTACGTCACCGCGTTTGAAACGGTCAGTTTTTTGACTGATGGTGTGTGGGCAAGACTGATGTTTCATCGGATTTCCGATGGAAAAAACCATCGGATTGGAATCCATAGGATATCCGATCGTGTGTTCAGGGCTTTAGTGTCTGGTGTTGTGGGATAATGATTCTTATTCTTATCTATATAATTTGTTACTGATCTGCGGATCCAACTATGCATGCTGTCCTTCAATATAATATTTTTTTCTGTACAAAATATTGAGAATGTGTATATTAATAAAATATATGTTTATTTTAAACAAAGGTCTTTTGTAGCATCTGAAAAATCTCAAGTGTCTTTGTTCTTTGTACTGTAAAAACAGATTCACTATAAAAAAATTCTCAAGAAAATTGTATACAGCAAATGTGATTCCAGAGATAATGATAAATAGCTTTTATGTTTACACTTTCACTTTGTTTCCTTTAGATATTATAGTTTAGTACAACAGTTTAAACCCTATGAAATTCTTGTAAACAAACACAAAAGATTTGCCATCATAAAAAAAATATTTAAAACTTTTAATACTCTTCAAGAAACAAAATAGACTTGAAAAGCCTGCAAGATATGACCAACAATTTCAGCTTTTACACTTAACTGGGTTCACACTGATGCGAATTAGATGCGGGTTTCCCTGCATAAAATTTGCATGACAGACGAGTGCCACTGGCTCTCAATGGAGCAGATTAACACACCTCCAGGGTGGCTGCGGTCCGTATCGCAGAAGGGTCCTGTGCGTCTTCTGGTCCATTTAAGATGCGAATTCAGCCAAAAATTCAGACCCGATTCGCACCTGAAATGGTAAACAGACATGCACCAGAACCCCTCTGGTGAGCCGCAGCCATAGCTAGTGTGAAACCAGCCTTATGCCGCGTACACACTATCGGACATTCCGACAATAAAACTGTGGATTTTTTTCCAACGGATGTTGACTCAAACTTGACTTGCATACACACGGTCACACAAATGTTGCTCGGAAATTCCGAATGTCAAGAACGCGGTGACATACAACACTATGATGAGCCGAGAAAAATTAAGTACAATGATTCCGAGCATGCGTCAAATTGATTCCGAGCATGCGTATAATTTTTGTGCATCGGAATTGGATACACAACTTTTGTTGTTGGAAAAATTGAGAACCAGCTCTCAAACATTTGTTGTCGGAAATTCCAATTGTGTGTACGCGGCATTAGTTGTGCTTCACTTTATCAGCTGCATGTATCTCGAGAATTATCCACAATACTGTTCCAAATTACTGCATGCTAGTTGCATGTGACTTTTCATCTTGTTAAGATATATATTTATACCCTGATGGTAATATCTAAAGAAAAATAACTGTTACATGACTTAAAAACATGACTGGGAAATAATAATGCTTTTTGAGCTTTTTGACCACAACCATAAATGCTTCATTAGGCCTATGATGAAAGGTACACCATTCCTACTGTAAAACACAGAGGTGGATCGCTGATGTTTTGGGGATGTGTGAGCTACAAAGGCACAAGGAATTTGGTCAAAATTGATGGCAAGATAAATGCAGTATGTTATCAAAAAATACTGGAGGAACATTTGCATTCATCAGCCAGGAAGTTGCTCATGGGACGTACTTGGACATTCTAACATGACAATGATCCAAAACACAAGGCCAAGTCGACCTGTCATTGGCTAACGCAGAATAAAGTTAAGGTTCTGGAGTGGCCATCTCAGTCTCCTGACCTCAATATCATTGAGCCACTCTGGGGAGATCTCAAACGTGCAGTTCATGCAAAACAGCCCAAGAATCTACAGGGACTGGAGGCTTTTTGCCAAGAGGAATGTGCAGCTTTACCATCTGAGAAGATAAAAAGCATCATCCACAAATACCACAAAAGACTTCAAGCTGTCCAAAACTGTCTCCTGTCACTTGTAGGCGGATGGACATATATTGTCACAGAAGCTCAAAAGGATCCAGGGTCCTCGATTCACCACAAGTAACTTTCCATATACAGATTTCAGCAATCCAATGAAGCCTCCATTTGGATATATTAGTGCCAATGCACCAGCACTAGTGTATACAGCTTGTGCAGATATCAAATGGCTTCTCCAGGGCTGATGTGCGGTCCAAGCCTCGTTCTTACTAACCAGCCCGGAATATCTGCACAAGCTGTACACACTAGTGTCGGTGAATTTGTCATCTGCGCGAGGAGGACTCACAATACTTGATGTTTGTCTATTGCCTATCATACTTTGAAGGACATATTTGTTCATGTTGCTGACCTATTTCTTGGGACTCAATAACCCTTAGTGTTGACTCACATATTGTCATATTTTTCGCTATTGTCACATTTGTCACTATTAGATTTGTTTATAGAGCGCAGCTCTCAAATTTTATTGTCTTTTATCTGACACAAGTATTTGCCCTTTGGTTTTTCTTTTGGTTCCATTTTGTGAAGCTTTGAAAAATGTTTTGGAGCTATAATAATCATTTGACCAGGTCAGCGGCCTGAATAAGTTAAAGCAGAGTTCCTACAAAAAAAATATTAAAAGTCAGCAGCTACAAATACTGCAGCTGCTGACTTTTAATAATCGGAAACTTACCTGTCCCAGGGAGCGAAGCACCACTCATCTCCCCCTCCTCTCTGCGGCACCGACATTGTGGCTTCACAACCAGGCACACAGTGCGCATGCGCGAGCCGCGCTGCGCACTGTGACTGGTAGAGCAATCATCTGGGACCTGTGACGTGTCCCAGATGATTGCCGAGAGGGAGGAGGGAGAGGTTAACTTCCTTCCAGCGCCGCGGTGCCCCGGGAGGAAGTGGGAGCTGCAACCCTCTAAAAAGAGGGTTTCCGCCTCCCCCAAAAAAATTACATGCCAAATGTGGCATGTCAGGGGGTCACCTTCCCTTAAAGCGGAAGTTCCATTTTTGGGTGGAACTCCACTTTAAATCCAAAAACCATTCTCCAGTGTCCTTGTTTGTGAGAGTTTTTAGCAGGGCAGGTGGTATTGTTGACAAGGACAAAAAAATGCCTTTCACAAGCATTGTCGATAGTCATAAAAATAATTTACAGTTAAATAAGCAAACAATTTTAGCAACTTCTTATTGGCACAGACAATTTTGCATAATTGCCTAATCCCACTCAACTGTTCATTTGTTCACTAGTACAAAAGTTCCTCCTGCATGTACAAATTAAAAATAAACCATGACAGCTGACGGTTGCTGGTTTATTTGTAAAAAAACAAGTTATCATGATCTCATGATCAGGAACCACATTCCATGGTTCCAATTATAAGAATAAGGCTACTTTCACACTGAGGCACTTTGCAGGCGCTATAGCGCTAAAAATAGGGCCTGCAAAGTGCCCTGAAAGAGCCTCTCCTCTCACTCCAATGTGAAAGCCCGAGGGCTTTCACACTGGAGCAGTATGCTGGCAGGACGGTAAAAAAAGTCCTGCTAGCCGCATCTTTGAGGTGCTGTTGGAGCGGTGTATACACCGCTCCTAAAGCGCCCCTGCCCATTGAAATCAATGGACAGTGCTGCCGAACTGCCGGCAAAGCGCCACTGCAGAGGCACTTTGCGGGCGGTTTTAATCCTTTTTTGGCCGCTAGCGGGGGTTAATAGCGCCACAAAAACAACGGTAAAGTGCTGCTGAAAATAGCGGCACTTTACCGCCGACGCCCCCTCACTGGCAGTGTGAAGTCGCATAAGACTGGTAGCTGTAAGTGACAGCATACTCCATAAAACAGGAACATGTACTAGGGTGTGTTCCAGTGTAATATACTCCTGAGTATGTTACAAACTCTGGTCAGTAACAGATTAAAAGAGAACAAGTAGGATCACAAAAAGATTTATAACCTTTAGCAACCAGTCAGTCACAATGGGAACAAATCCACAATTTGAGTGGTTTGATTGCTCTTACCTATTGATTGGTAAAATCTGATTTGCTGCTGTTACTTGCACTGTCTCTGAATAAGCCAGGCTTTTAGTATACATTGTACATAAAATACTTTAGAAATGGGAAAAATGGGGAAAAAAACTGTCTTTATGTGCTGAGGTAAAGATTACGTTTCTACATTCATTTATTAAAACTAAGCAAGTCTTAAGTTACTTTCTACATAATAGCTTAAGAAGTAAGCTTGTAAATTGCCTTGGCCATTTTCTTTTCATTTTTACTTTATATTTTTAAAGATAAAATAAAATTTCCACCCTCCTCTCTTTAAATGCAAACTCCCACATACCATATGTATTTTAGTTAAAAACATCAAAAATCATGACAGCGACATCACTTTGCCATGTTTTTCTGTACAAATCTTTTGAAAGAAAGTCATTTTGCAAAGCAAATCATTTTGCAAAGAATTTCATGAAGATTGACATTTTCTGTGGATTACTTCTATAAAGCACTGCAGGATTTAAATGAGTGTGTGTTAGCTTTGCTTCCACATGAAAACAGAGACGGGGTCTATTTTTTAAAATAAAATTATGACATAGGCTTGTCCTATATAATTGCCACAGTACTCCTAGTGAAGTAGTTCCTTTTAGGGCCCATTTAAATTTTATCATACATTACCACAAGCACATACCATATGTAGGGATGAGCCGAACACCCCCCCGGTTCGGTTCGCACCAGAACCTGCGAACGGACCGAAAGTTTGCGCGAACGTCAGAAATCAAAAGTGCAAATTTTGAAGGCTAATATGGAAGTTATTGTCCTAAAAAGTGTTTGGGGACCCGGGTCCTGCCCCAGGGTACAATAAAAGTGAAATATTCCTTTAAATATCATGCCTGGGGGGTGTCTACAGCATGCCTGTAAAGTGGCGCGTGTTTCCCGTGTTTAGAACTGTCCCTGGACAAAATGACATTTCTAAAGGAATAAAAGTAATTTAAAACTGCTTGCGGCTTTAATGTCATGTCTGGTCCGGGCAATATGGATGAAAATCATTTAAAAAAACTGTATGGGTACCCCCCACCCCCACAGCCCATTACCAGCCCCTTTGGGTCTTTGGGTCTTGTATGGATATTAAGGGGAACCCCACACCCAAATTAAAAAAAGGAAAGGCGTGGGGCCCCCAGGCCCTATATACTCTGAACAGCAGTATACAGGCGGGCCCAAGAAAGAAAGGGACTGTAGGTTTGTTCTTAAGTAGAATCTGTTTGTAATTTTGAACTAGTACATTTTTAAAGTGTAGCTCCAGCCAAAAAATCTATTTTTAAGCTTTTTGGAAAACATAGGGAAGGGTTATCACCCCTGTAACATTTGTTTTGCTGTCACCTCTTCAGAAGATTTCACCTCACTTTCTGTCCCAATGACAATTGGATTTTGAAAATTTTGGGTTTTTAGTGAAACAAGGAACTCTTACAGGAGAGAATTTCCCTTCCTAGGGGTAGATTTCCTCTCACTTCCTGTAGTCTCCTTCCGTTTGCAAGTAGGAGTCATTTGTAAGTTGGATGTTTAAAAATAGGGGTCTGCCCTATATACTCTGCAGAAATTTGGGCCCTAGGTGTTGGTGTTGCCACAACACTGTAAGCCCACACAGTTACAGGAACGGGCCCTGCTGTGAAATATTAGATCAAAAATTGTAATTACATGCCCCCGTTGAACAGGGTCAGAAAAATTGGGCCTTTGGTGGTGGTGGTGGTGGTGGTTTTGCCACAACACTGTAAGGTCTCACAGTTACTCTTGGTGGGCGCAGGAACGGGCCCTGCTGTGAAATATTAGATCAAGAATTGTAATTACATGCCCATGTTAAACAGGGGCAGAAAAATTGGGCCTTAGGCACTGGTGCTGGTGCCACAACACTGCAACCCCTCACAGATACTGTAGTTGGAGCGCAGGAATGAGCCCTGCTGCAAAGTATTGCATCAAAAATTGTAAATACACGCCCCTGTTAAACAGGGGCAGAAAAATTGGGCCTTAGGCACTGGTGCTTGGGACACAACACTGCTACTCCTCACAGATACTGTAGATGGAGTGCAAGAATGAGCCCTGCTGCAAAGTATTGCATCAAAAAGTGTAATTACACGCCCCTGTTAAACAGGGGGTGAAAAATTGGGCCTTAGGCACTGGTGCTGGTGCCACAACACTACAACCCCTCACAGATACTCTAGTTGGAGCGCAGGAATGAGCCCCGCTGCAAAGTATTGCATCAAAAATTGTAAATACACGCCCCTGTTAAACAGGGGCAGAAAAATTGGGCCTTAGGCACTGGTTCTGGTGCCACAACACTGCAACCCCTCACAGATACTGTAGTTGGAGCGCAGGAATGAGCCCTGCTGCAAAGTATTGCAATCAAAAATTGTAATTACACGCCCCTGTTAAACAGGGGCCGAAAAATTGGGCCTTAGGCACTGGTGCTGGTGACACAACACTGCAACCCCTCACAGATACTGTAGATGGAGCACAAGAATGAGCCCTGCTGCAAAGTATTGCATCAAAAATTGTAATTACATGCCCCTGTTAAACAGGGGCTGAAAAATTGGGCTTTAGGCACTTATGCTGGTGCCACAACACTGCAACCCCTTACAGATACTGTATTTGGAGCGCAGGAATGAGCCCTGCTGCAAAGTATTGCATCAAAAATTGTAATTACAGGGGCTGAAAATTTTCTTACAAGCTATCAGCATGATTATTGAGGAGGAAGAGGATAGTCACTGAGCATAACAGGATATGCTGTCACTCAGCATCAGCATAGGCAGTCTTGAAGGGATCTCACATTCAAAAACAAATTATCAGTTACATCAGCATCAGGTGCTTGGTAGCTGGTGATCCAATACTGATTAATTTTTATGAAGGTCAGCCGATCGACCGATTCGATGGACAGGCGCACACTGTGATCGGTTACAAAGCCTCCAGCAGCACAGAATGTGCGTTCTGAAAGAACGCTGGATTCAGGACAGGCCAGTAGCTCAATTGCATACTGTGCAAGCTCTGGCCAGTGATCCGTCCTCAAGACCCAGTAACCCAGAGGATTTTCGGTGGTAAAGGTGTCAAAGTCTGATCTTGCCCCTAGGTATTCCTGCACCATGTGAATCAAACACTGGCGATGGTTTCTGGAACCGCTCATACCTTGGGGCTGCGGACTAAAAAATTGTCTGAACACATCGGTCAGACGGCCACCTTCTCCACGGCTCCTTCTGTGACTGACCGAAGCCTCAGCAACACTGTGTCCAGGACTAGGAATTTGTAACCTCCCAGGCTCTGGAAACGCGTTGCACAAACCTTTCTGCATGGCCTCCCGAAGATGTTTCATCCTCTGCTCCCTCTGCGACGGCAAGATAAGGTCTGCAACCTTGCCCTTGTAACGTGGATCAAGGAGGGTTGCCAGCCAGTAATGATCCCTCTCCTTGATACCACGAATAGGAGGATCCCTCTGCAGGCTTTGCAGGATCGGGAAGGCCATGCAGCGTAGGTTTGCTGAGGGATTCGGTCCGGAGTCCTCTGGGTCACTAAGGACGACATGATCTGCAGCAACCTCCTCCCAGCCACGTACAAGTCCATGGGTTTCTTGGCACTGTAAATGATCCCTTGAAGACTGCTGCTGATGCTGAGTGCTAGGCTCCACCTCCATGCTGACACAATCCTCCTCCTCCTCCTCTTCCTGTGTGATCGGCAGGCCAGCAGGAACACTGTCTGGATAAAGGGGGCCTTGTGAGGTAAGGAAGTCCTCCTGTTCCTCCCTCTGTTCTGCCCCAAGTGCCCTGACAGGACAGTGCATGCATCCCTGATCATGACCCACTAGCGTGGCAAAAAAAACTTAAGCTCCCCTGACCCTGTCCACAGATACTCATTGATGGCCCTCTGCTGCATGTGCAGCCGCTGCAGCATGGCCAACGTTGAGTTCCACCTGGTGGGCATGTCACAGATTATGTGGTTCTTGGGCAGGTTAAATTCCTTTTGCAGGTCAGCCAGCCGAGCACTTGCATTATATGACCGTCGGAAATGCACACAGACTTTCCTGGCCTGCCTCAGGACATCCTGTAAGCCAGGGTACCTGCCCAAGAACTGCTGCACCACCAAGTTAAGGACGTGAGCCAAACAGGGCACATGAGTCAGCTGTCCCTGTCGGAGGGCAGAGAGGAGGTTGGTGCCATTGTCGCAAACCACCATTCCTGGCTTAAGCTGGCGTGGCGTCAACCACCTCTCAGCCTGCCCCTGCAGAGCTGACAGAATCTCTGCCCCAGTGTGGCTCCTGTCCCCCAAGCACACCAGCTCAAGCACCGCATGGCATCTTTTGCCTGCGTACTTGCGTAGCCCCTTGAAAGCCTACGGAGCACCGCTGGTTCCGAGGACAAAGCACAGGAAGAGGCCATGGAGGAAGAAGAAGAGGAGGGGCGGAGGAGAGAGGTGTGTCAGAATCACCAGTAGTAGCATTTTGGAGGCGTGGTGACGGAACAACCTCCAACACTACTGCACCTTGTCCTGTATCCTTCCCAGCTGCCAGCAGGGTCACCCAATGCGCCGTGAAAGATAGGTAACGTCCCTGTCCATGCCTGCTTTACCATGAGTCAGCGGTAATATGCACCTTACCGCTGACCGCCCTGTCCAGCGAGGCCAAGACATTGCCTTCCACATGCCGGTAGAGAGCCGGAATCGCCTTCCGTGAAAAAAAAGTGCTGGCAATTTAGCCAAGCTAGCATTCAACCGCTGGGCATGTGGATGGCTGGGAGCGAACTTCTTTCGGCGGTGCAGCAGCTGGGGCAGGAAAATTTGCCTGGTACAATCTGACGTTGGTGTACCGATAACAGATTGCCTGCAAGTACTTGGCTGTGATACACCTAATTCTACACCTTCATTCCTCTCAGTGCAGGTTTCAGAGAGGACTGAAGGTATAGTGGGGTTGGAGATCCCAGCTGGATGAGGAGCAAGGAGAGGTCTGCTTTGTTCTTTGGTGTGGGTCTTTTAGGTACGCTTGCCAACGAACTGCATGACAGGTCGACATATGTCTGGTCAAGCATGTGGTGCCCAAGTGAGTGATGTTTTGGCCACGCGAGATACACTTGAGACATATGTTGCAAATAGCAGCGGTGCAATCTGATGCACTTGTCTCAAAAAAGGCCCACACCAAAGAACTTTTGGAATAACCCCCAGAGACAGCAGCGGAGCTCTGCGGTGTAATGCAGTCGGTGTGCTGCCCTTAAGCTGGCCCCTGGAGGGCATCCTGCCTCTTTGGAGATGTGCCTCCTCCTCCTCCTCTCTCCTATCAGGCACCCACGTAGAGTCCGTGACCTCATCATCCCCTCCCTCCTCATCACTGGAGCAAACCTGGCAGTATGCTGCAGCTGGGGGAACATGACTGCCAGATTGCTGTCCTTCTTGGGCACCCCCTCTCTCTGGGCTCACGTTACTGCCTTCCTCTAGCTGGGTACCATCATCAGAGCCTGTGGTATTATTAGTAAGAGAACACCAGCAATTGTCTTCAGTTAGCTTTAGTTGCACACTGTGCAGAGGACACAGTACACTGACTGAAAATAATGCAGCTACCACAATCACCTGCCTGCCTGTCAGTATATTAGGAAGAAAATAACAGGAACGGGTCCAGCTAAACTGAATACAGTGTATATATATATATATATATATATATATATATATATACACACACACAATACCTAGGATGCATATATATCCTCCATACACTGTAACTGCAGATAACTGACTCGCCTGCCTGCTCTATCTAACTCAAATAAAAATGACACTGTCTCTCTCTCTCTCTCTCTCTCTGTATCTCTCTCCGCTGCCGCAACACACTACACAAGGCCGCCACGCAGGCGGCCTTATATAGTGTGGGGCATGTACTAAACCCCCTGAGACATAATTGGCCAAAGCCACCCTGGCTTTGGGCAATTATGGCTCTCCGTTCTTACCGCGCTGTGATTGGCCAAAGCATGTGGGTCATAGTGCATGCTTTGCCAATCATCAGCCAGCAATGCACTACGATGCCGCAGTGAATTATGGCCGTGACGCGCCACTCGAATTTAGCGCGAACGGCCCATAATGTTCGCAATTCGACAAACAACCGAACAGTTGATGTTCGAGTCGAATATGAGTTTGACTCGAACTCGAAGCTCATCCCTAACCATATGTAGTGCCATTTAATTAGAATGCCAGTCCAATAAACTTGAACAATAGTTCTCAATGCACCTGAAGTACAGCCCACCACAATGCACATAGCTTGCACTTGACAAAAAATTCTGCAGATGAATTTTCGTGCCCTAAGGGGGTACAGTTAGATCATTCATAATGACTGCCCTAATGTAAACAAGTTTTAATGAACAAAAACATGTTGTAGTAGTGTACATACTGTATATTAATTAAATGCCTAGTATAAACGGGTCCTCAAAAGACATTTGCCTATAGAGCATCATTAAACGTATGGGAGCTCATATCCTTGAAAAAACACAAGAGGGCAATTGTGTCCTAAAAACAGAATGTATCCTCCTTTTCTAGAATAGCACAAAAAAAAAAATACAAAATCTGTATTTTTATTTTTGCCATAGAAAATGACTGATCATTATTCACGTGCATAGATAAGAAAAAATACTGGAAAATTCACTCCAGCTCTCAGCAGGCTCTGGTCAACTCCACTGGGTGAAGAAATGCTTTGAAACCACCTTGGCCAATCACCCAAACCTTTTTAGAAGAGTGATGTCACATAGGGAGTATCACTTTAATGTAAATTCCACTAGCAACACAAACTAACCTTATCTCTCTGAACACTAAGCTCTTTCCTTCTTCTCCAGTGTTCATATTCTCACCATTCACACTACATATTGAGCAGTGTTAATGTTGTTCCTTACAGACATTGTGAACTGAATAGCGTCCATGCCTTTTAGAAATATTACATTTTTGCAGTGTTGTCTATGCCCTTGCTTGGATACTCCTCCTTCTCCAAAGTTCCTACACCCATTCCTGTTACATTTATCTTTTTATAGTGTTCATGTCCCTTCCAGAAATATCAATTACTGAGCAGTGCCCATGCCCCCTCTTGGGACATTCATCACACTGCAGAGTGCACACCCTTTCCAAAATCCTTCCCCACTGTGCAGTACCAACATAACCTCTAGAGAACTTATTCTGCAGTGTCCACATAGATTCCTCACTCTGAAGTGTCTATTCACGGACTAGAGACATTCCTTACTGTAGTATCCATTAACTAGGGATGAGCCGAACACCCCCCGGTTCGGTTTGCACCAGAACCTGCGAACGGACCGAAAGTTCGCGCAAACTTTAGAACCCTATTAAAGTCTATGGGACTCAAACGTTCAAAATCAAAAGTGCTAATTTTAAAGGCTAATATGCAAGTTATTGTCCTAAAAAGGGTTTGGGGACCCAGGTCCTGCCCGAGGGGACATGTATCAATGCAAAAAGAAGTTTTAAAAACTGACCTTTTTTCGAGAGCAGTGATTTTAATGATGCATAAAGTGAAAAAAAAGTGAAATATTCCTTTAAATATCGTACCTGGGGGGTGTCTATAGTATGCCTGTGAAGTGGCACATGTTTAGAACTGTCCCTGCACAAAATGACATTTCTAAAGGAAAAAAAGTCATTTAAAACTGCTTGCGGCTTTAATGTAATGTCTGGTCCCGCAATATGGATGAAAATCATTAAGAAAAATTGCATGGGTACCCCCCTCCCCAGCCCATTACCAGCCCCTTTGGGTCTTGTATGGTTTTAGGTGCACACTGTGCAAAGGACACTAAAGCAAAATACTGCAGCTCCCTGCCTGTATTTGTATCAGAACACCAGCAATTGTATTGAGGTAATCTTTAGGTGCACACTGTGCAAAGGACACTAATGCAAAATACTGCAGCTCCCTGCCTGTATTTGTATCAGAACACCAGCAATTGCATTCAGGTAAGCTTTTGGTGCACACTGTGAAATTGACACTAAAGCAAAATACTGCAGCTCCCTGCCTGTATTTGTATCAGAACACCAGCAATTGTACTGAAGTAAGCTTTAGGTGCACACTGTGCAAAGGACACTAAAGCAAAATACTGCAGCTCCCTGCCTGTATTTGTATCAGAACACCAGCAATTGAATTCAGGTAAGCTTTTGGTGCACACTGTGCAAAGGACACAGTACACTAAGTGAAACACTGCAGCTACCACAATCACCTGCCTGTCTGTCAGTATAGAGAATAACAGGAACGGATCTAGCTAAACTGAATACAGTGTGTAAATATATATATAACACCTAGGATGCATATATATCCTCTACACACTGTAACTGCAGCTAACTGACTCGCCTGCCTGCTCTATCTAACTCAAATCAAATTACTCTGTCTCTCTCTGTCTCTTTCCTTTAACCAACGCCGCAACACACTACACAAGGCCGCCAAGCCGGCGGCCTTATATAGTGTGGGGCGTGTACCTACTTCTCTGAGTCATGATTGGCCAAAGCCACCCTGGCTTTGGCTAATTACGTCTCTCCGTACTTACGGCGCTGTGATTGGCCAAGCATGCGGGTCATAGTGCATGCTTGGCCAATCATCAGCCAGCAATGCACTGCGATGCCGCAGTGAATTATGGGCCGTAACGCGCCACTCGATTTCGGCACGAATGGCCCATAATGTTTGAAATTCGGCGAACAGCCGAACAGGCGATGATCGAGTCGAGCATGGGTTCGACTCGAACTTGAAGCTCATCCCTACCATTAATCCTTATGGAAATAATCATCACCTTTAAATTTTCATTCCCCCTCCAGAGACAAGTTTATATGCACACACACTCACCCTTACCTGAGAGATTCTTCACTCTAAAGTGTTCATGCCCCCTTTGGAGACATTAACCACTTGCCTACTGGGAAATTTTACCCCCTTGTTGCCCAGGCCAATTTTCAGCTTTCAGCGCTGTTACACTTTGAATGACAATTGCGCGGCCATGCAACACTGTACCCATATGACATTGTTATCATTTTTTCACACAAATGGCACTTTATGTTGGTGGTATTTAACCACCACTGGGTTTTTTATTTTTGCTAAACAAAATATTTTGGGAAAAAAAAGTTTTATAGATTGTTAAAAAGTTTTGCAAACAGGTCATTTTTCTTCTTTACTGATGTGCGCGGATGAGACTGCACTTATGAACACTGATAGGCTGCACGAATGGGCACTGATGAGGGGGCACTGATGAGGCTGCACTGATAGGCAGCAATGAAGGGCCCTGATAGGTGGCACTGATAGGCAGCACTGATAGGTGGCACTAATGGGCACTGATAGGTGGCAATAATGGGCACTGATAGGCCACACTGATAGGCACTGGTAGGTGGCACTGATGGGCACTGGTAGGCAGGACTAGTGACAACTGATTGGCAGCACTGGTGGACACTGATTGACAGCACTGGTGGGCACTGTTGGGACTGCACTGATTATCAGGACCCTGATAATTAGTGCCCTGTTTATCAGTGTCTCTTTAACACAAGCCAGTTATCGGCTCTCTTCTTTTCTCCTCACGCTGTCAGCTTAAGGAAAGAAAAGACGATAACCGGCTTGTGTCTCCAATCCGTGATCTGCTGTCATTAGACACAGCTGATCACGTGGTAAAGGGCCGCTGTGATTGGCCTTTTGCTCCGATCTGTGATCAGCTGAGTCAGAAGAACTCAGCAATCACAGAATGCGCCATGATTAAGGGAGGATGTCCATGTACGCCCTCCTGGAAAAGTAAGCCTGCACTGTAGCCATCTTTCTGTTATAGCGCGGCTGCAAATAAGTTAAATGTTTCATCTAGGCTTGACCTAAAATCTCCATGACATTCAGGTGCAATGCTGCTAATTCAGAACATCCACTGAATTTACTTTTTTAATTGATAAGGCAGAAAGGAAGTTGTGGTCCTGTTATGCTGTATTACCAGTATTATCAGTGGTACCGTGGCATATAATGGCCAAAATAAAACAATCACTGTAATTACATGGCGGCTGCCTTGTCAGTTTTTTTTGTCTATTTTTAATGGCTTTATGCTGAGGGATGGTAAACTTGTATAGAAAAACATTGGAGCTGGCATTGCTGATCTCTGAAAATGCTATTTACCTGAGACAAGTATGCATCCAGTTGAATCAGAGAGGCTGATATGCATGTTTATTATGGCACACTGACTTTGAGAAAATGGCAGGTGATCACTGGCTGTGCAAACAGGCGCAAATACCTGTGGCCTTCAACAGCCTGTTTTGCAGTGTATTGGCTCAGTGCCCTTTGCTATGTGCATACAGCTGTCAATCCCATCAGCAGAAATCAGTAGATTCCTCCTGCTGGGACTCACAGCATTGCAACATGTCTGCACGAATGTGATGTGCATGCACCCGCACAGCGGCAAATTTAAAGCAACGTACAGGTACATTGCTTTGCGCAGCCATGCCATTCTGCTGACGTATATCGGTGTTAGCCGGTCGGCAAGTGGTTAAGGATCGGGGCCGGGAAGCTGTTTGCTGCGTCCTTAGCAACCGATGAGTCATCAGCTGTCAATGGGCTTGCCTGCTGACATCTGAATAAAGAAAAAATATATTTTGCCCCCTCCCCAAATGCACCCCCCATGTTAAGGGCATATGGCCTGGTATGGTTCAGTGGTGGGTGGGCACTCGCTCATACCCCCCCCCCTTTCCTGGTCTGCCAGGCTGCATGCTTGGATAAAGGTCTGGTAAGGATCTTGGGGGATTATTTATTTTTTCCAAGATAAAGTTTATTGATTGACACATGAGATAAACAGCAACATACAAGAAATAGATACATGTATGCAAAAGTGACATAGTAATGTCCATCTTGAAAAAGTCAATGGTAGATAAGGAACAATACATTCAACTGGGTTGAGGGGTAACAATGGATGCTACAAAATGCAATAAATACATTCCTGGAGCTAACTGTTTCACAAACTGTATGAAACTATACCGTGTTATAGTGGAACACACTGTATTATTCAAGGCTTCCATACAGTGTGAAGGAGTTGTGGTGTGGTATTCCACAAAATGTTTCCAATGTAATAGAAAGTGTTATGGGGAGGAGCTGCATGGTGTGTTGTATGTTTTTGTATACAACTTGTGTGTGTGTCTAGTATTCGGTATCCATTAATGAGTTAATCGGTATTACCGTTGTCATACTGTATGTAAGTGATTCGCTGGGGACAGTAGTCTGCTTTTTCATGTAGGTTATAGATCATGGGAATTGCGGTCATTGGACCTCTAGCAATCCCCGCCAATAAGAGAAGCAAGACCAATAGGTTGGATCAGTAAATAAAACTCTCCTGGGGACTCAACACACCTCTTTTTCATGGGCCCCAGACTCCACTCTCTCCTATCTAGGTATACACTTGACTACTCCAACTTCTCGCCTACTTTTCCTTAATTTTTCACAACTAGTTACCAATCTACAAAAAACAGTACAAAAATTAAGAAACGTGCAAGCATCATGGGCCGGACATATTGCGCTCACAATGATGTACCTTTTGCCTCATATACTGTACCTTTTCCGAACTTTACCTATACCCTTCCTACAATCACATGTTAACAAACTTCAAGCTATCCTAACCTCTTTCATATGGAATGGGAAACACCCCAGAATGAAAAGATCTACCCTTTGTTCACCAACATCTAATGGTGGGATGGGAGCTCCTAACGTCTCAGCATACTTCAAAGCAACCATTCTAGATCAAACCAAATACTGGTGGAAAGCAGATATACAAAATCCTTGGATACAAATAGAAGCAACAGTCATGGAAACGCATCCTAAACTGACCCTTAGTGCACTACTCCTGCAACACCATAAAAAGCTAAGTTATCTTTCCACAGTCAATGCAACTCTTAAAGCATGGCGAGCAGTCTTTCAACAACTAGGTGGCATACCCCACCGGATACTTCATGACATACCTCTCAAGGCTCTACAAACAATCCTACCTGATATCCCAATCTCAAACTGGATACATAAAGTAGTTACTACCATTGGAGATCTCTACCACGACTCTCTGCTCTCACCCTTTCAGCAACTACAAAAGACCTACCACATTCCCTCCAGAGATTTCTTTGTGTACCTCAGAATCCGTTTGGCACTCTCATGGGTAGCATGGTCTAAAAATCCTTTCTTCTGGCTCCTACTAAAATTCTACGACACACACTGGGAAACGGTACAAAAAATCCTACATAACTGGTATCTTACACTATCTAAACTGGCAAAGATATACCCAAACACATCCGACTCCTGCTGGAGAACTTGTGGCCATTCTGGCACAACAATACATATATGGTGGTCTTGTCCCAAACTGAAACCCTTTTGGGCAGCCCTCACAAAACTCCTTTCCTCCATCCTATCAACTGCTATCTCACTGTACTCGCAATTGATCTTTTTGGGTTTAGGCTTTGACTCCTGGCCTCCAGCCACTCACCTCATTCTAACTCACATCCTTATTGCTACCAGGCTGACAATTGCCAGAAAATGGAAATCTCCTGAGCCCCCCTCACTCACAGAAGTGATTCGATTACTAAACAACCAATGTCTCATGGAATTCATGTATGCCCGGGCCCACCTGCTTGTCCCCGAATTCCTAAACAGATGGAAACCCTGGTTAGTACATCCTAAATGTATACCCCTACCTTAACCTCTTACGCTTACAACACAACTCTAAAATATTGATACCTGAAGGGATCACCTGCTCTATTGCTACTATCACTGATGTGTGGCCCTAGACGTTATAGGCCACACACCATTGTTATATTGTTGTTAATTCTTCAGTTACAAATTAACAGCTGTTGCATCACAGCTGACTATACCTGGACGCACTGTTGTAATGTTGAACTGTTACCAATATGATAAGTTCCCTATATTTTCTGTATTACCAATTATTGGCAACCCTCTCGTGTCAAAAATGTAATGTACCATGAGGGTTGGATGTGTTGTCTCTCCCTCAAGACACATTACAGTATGTTCCCAGATGGGGTGTCTGGGGGGAAAGATGATGCCCTTCACCTCTTATTGTGTTATAGCATTTATGATGTTCAACTTTGCTTGTTATTTTTATCCTGTCATCTGTAACCAAATGACTATGAACCTTTACTATTTATTTAAATACAACGGATACTGTTTTCCTCTGTTCTGTATTATATGATAAAACCCAATAAAAACTTTGAACAAAAAAAAACTCTCCTGGGGAAGGGTATAGAGAGTTTGTCGGGCAAGGAGTTGGGGTCTGGGTTGTTAACTCCAGTAGGGCCACCTTGTTGGGTCTGGTGTGCATTCTATGAGAAAGAGAACTGGGGGAGGTGGTGGGAATCAAGCTAAGTGAGGATAAGATTGACATTTGGCCCTATTCAAGTGAAGTGATCTTTGATACCTGGAGTAGGAATCAGGAGGATCGTCTAGGGATGGAAATGTTAGGGGGGAGGGCAGGGGATGTGAGGGGTTACAGGGGAATCCTTGTCCCCCTTCTTTGCGCTGTTGTTGCGTAATCTCAGAGTCTATGAAGCCATTATTTGGGCGTACGTACTCCGTCGTCGATTGGAAATGTTGCCAGCAAGCCCATGTTTTCCGGTATTTGGAGGATGTTTCTTTTGCTTGGTGGACTAGGTCTTCCATTTCCGCAATTTTGTTTACACACCTAATCCATTCTGCGATAGTCAGTGGGTTGGGTAATTTCCACTGAACAGGTATACACATTTTTGTGGCGTTTATTAAGTGTAGGGCTAGCGAGCGTGGTATGCTTTCTTTAGGATGGAGGAATGGTGTAGGAGTAATTGGGCTGCTGAGAATATAATTTGGAGTGTGGTGATTTGGATCGTGAGGTGGTGGATTTCTTTCCAGTAATGTCTGATAATAGGACAATTCCACCATATGTGGAGGACTGAGCCCTCCTTGTCAGGACATCTCCAGCAGTTGGGGGGTGATGTGGGGGAGATTTTGTGTAGTTTGAGGGGTGTTTTGTACCATCTGAGAATATTTTGAAACCATTTTCTTGGGTTGTTACATTGATGAGGTAATGACTAAGCGCTGACATTTGCGTGAAACGCGTCTACCTCTTTGTCCCCTGCTCCATCTGTCAACCACTTGTCATATGAAGCTTCAATAAAAGGATTTTTGGAAGTGCAGCCTTCTGGAATTATTTCTTCAAGTTACACAGCATGCAAGCTGGGCTGGCACCTGACTAGTGTGTGTGGGGATTGACCAGAGACTCACTCACCTGGAGCAGCTTTTCTTGTTTCTTGTTACATTGATTGTTCCCTTATGTACTGTATGTAAGAGTATATTTTTTCCCACTCCTCAGCTGAAAGATTGATCGAGAGATCTTTCTCCCAGTGTACACTTGCTAAATTGGATTTTGGTTTGTGTTTTGTGAAGAGAATGGAATATATGGTTGAAGTCAGATGTCAGTGAGGTCCTGCATCGGAGCAGAATGATTTGAAGTGTGTGTGTTGTCTCGAGAAGTTTGTGTGTATGCGTGAATTGTTAAGATAGTTTCGGAGTTGGACATATGTCCAGAACGGGAATGTTTGTTCGGACATTTGTGCTGATAGAGTCGATATGGGTAGAAAAGTGTCATCTGTGAAAAAAAATTTGGCTCTCATATTGGTGTGGGGCAAAAGTTTGGTAAGGAAGGTGTCCGCCAACCCTGGTGGGAATTCCAGGTTGAAGCAGATGGGAGTCATGGGTCCCAGCGACGAAGATATTTGAAATCGGTAGCATGTTTTTTTAAAGATTTGCAATGTATTGCCAATTAAATGGTGATGCATGCACTCGGGCGGGACAAGAGTTGAGGATATACAGGGAAGTTGTCGGACTGGTATGGATGAGAATTCATGTTCAATGTTAATCCATGCCTTAGTATCCGCATGGACGTTCCAATCTACTACTCTTGTTAATTAACATGCCCAGTAATATTTGTTAATGTCCTGGAGTCCTAAGCCACCTTTTAGTTTGGGTATGGCTAGCCTGTCGAAGCTTAGTCTAGGCCGTGATTTACCCCATATGAACTCCATACAGGATTTGCAGTATGTGGCAAAAAAGGCCTGGGGTAGTTTTATTGGAATTGTTTGTAGAAGATCATGGGCAGCACAGTGGTGTAGTGGGTTGCACTCTCGCCTAGCAGTAAAAAGGGTTGCTGGTTTGAATCCCAACCATGACACTACCTTCTTGGAGTTTGCATGTTCTCCCTGTGCCTGCGTGGGTTTCCTCCGGGTACTCTGGTTTCCTCCAAAACTACAAAGACATGCTGGTAGGTTAATTGGCTTCTGTCCAAAATTGGCCCTAGTATGTGGGTGTGAGTTGCGGGCCTTGGATTGTGGGTTCCTTGAGGGTAGGGACCGATGTGGGTGTGTGATGTGTGTGTGGAGCGCTGCGTAGGTTGACGGCGCTAAATGGATACCTTAAATAAATAATAATATAATGAGACACTATGTACAGGGATAGGGAGAATTGTAGACACACTCTCACTCAGGTTGAACTGGATGAACTGGTGTCTTTATTCAACCTTACTAACTATGTAACTGTGTAAGATAAAGTATTTTCGGTAGAATAGTCATTTTGATAATAGATGTTTTACCAAACCATGAAAAAAGGCCTGTTGACCATGGTCTTTCTGGATATTTTGTATGATCGGGAGGTATTTTTTTTTATATAAGTCTGACAATTGGGCTGTTATCTGGATGCCGAGATAGGTAATCGAGTCCTGTTGCCATCTAAATGGGAAGTTTGATTGACATTGTGCAAGCGTCTCCTCTTGTAAAGAGACATTCAGCGCTTCTGATTTTGAGAAATTTATCCAAAGGTTGGATAGGGTATCAAACAGTGCCAGGTCTTTGAGTAGGCTGGGTATCGTAATGTGTGGGTCTTTTAAGAATAGAAGAATGTCATCTGCAAAGGCCTCTAGTTTGTATATCTTTTTGGAGATTGGAATTCCTTTAATATCTGGCTTGTCCCTTAAACGTGCAAGTAGAGGTTCTAATGTGAGAACAAATATTAACAGGGAGAGAGGGCAACCTTGACGAGTTCCATTTGAAATGGGGAAGGCGTTCGACAGGTGACCATTGATTCGTACTTTAGCCCTCTGGCCCGTATAAAGTGCCAAAATGAACTGTAGCATACGGTTACGTGTGCCTGTCATCTGAAGGACTTCGGACACGTAGTCTTAGGCCACTCTGTCAAACACCTTCTCCGCATCCAATGACAGGAAAAATCCTTGTTGGTGTTTTGAGGTAAGCCAGTTGTGTATTTTGAGAAATTTATCCAAAGGTTGGATAGGGTATCAAACAGTGCCAGGTCTTTGAGTAGGTTGGGTATCGTAATGTGTGGGTCTTTTAAAAATAGAAGAATGTCATCTGCAAAGGCCTCTAGTTTGTATATCTTTTTGGAGATTGGAATTCCTTTAATATCTGGGTTGTCCCTTAAACGTGCAAGTAGAGGTTCTAATGTGAGAACAAATATTAACAGGGAGAGAGGGCAACCTTGACGAGTTCCGTTTGAAATGGGGAAGGCGTTCGACAGGTGACCATTGATTCGTACTTTAGCCGTCTGGCCCGTATAAAGTGCCAAAATGAACTGTAGCATACGGTTACGTGTGCCTGTCATCTGAAGGACTTCGGACACGTAGTCTTAGGCCACTCTGTCAAACACCTTCTCCGCATCCAATGACAGGAAAAATTCTTGTTGGTGTTTTGAGGTAAGCCAGTTGTGTATATTAATTGCTTTCACTGTGTTGTCTCTGGCCTCTCTACCCGGTATGAAGCCCACTTGATCGAGCAATATTAATTTAGGTAACAAGGGCAGGAGTCGGTTGGCTAAAATTTTTGCGTACATTTTAAGGTCTACATTTAGTAGTCGTTTAGGTAATGAATCGTTGTGGATGCTTTTTTCGAGCGGAGCGCTCTGGCTAGGAGTTTACCCGCTTTATTTCCGTACTCGTAGAACAATTTTTGGGATAAAATATAGTTACGCTTGGTTGTTTTATTTAATTCCCCTATAAGTTCCATCGTGGCCTGGAGAAGTTCCTGCAGGGAGGATGTCGCTTGGGTCAGTTTATGTGCCCTCTCCAGGTCGTGAATGTGTTTTGTTAGTGTCGTGATGTGGGCTTGTTTGTTTTTTCTTCGTTTGACTGTGAGCGCAATTAGTTCTTCTCGTATAGTACATTTATGTGCCTCCCATTTTGTCATTGGAGATACGTCCGGAGAGTCATTCTCTTGGAAATATTGTATGTCTTTTGTTAATTGTAGAGGCAATCGAGCTGTCAGTGAGTAGCGATGGGTCTAAGCGCCATAATGGAGTATATGATTGTGCATTTGTTAGTTTTATGGCCATGGTAATTGGATGGTGGTCCGATAGGAACATGGGTTCTATGGTGGTTGAAACAAGCATAGGCAAGTCTCTCTGTGATATGAATAGATAGTCGAGTCTAGTGTATCTGCTGTGGGGGGCTGAATAAAAGGTGTAATCTTTAACGTTAGGATTTAGCGTGCGTCATGAATCGTGTAACGTAAGTTCCTGGAGGTGAGTTTTATTGCACGTAGTGCTTTGTAAGGTAGCTTGGAGGTGCCTGTAGAATCGTTGAGGAGGGTGTTGAGTGGGATATTAAAGTCTCCCCCTACTATCAGGATGCCCTCTTGAAATGATGAGAGTTTTTGTAATGTGGATCGGAAGAATGGTACTTGTTTAGCATTAGGTGCATATATGTTTACAAGGGTAAGTCGTTTACCAAATAATGAGCCCTTAACAAAGATGTAACGTCCTTCTTCATCTAGGCACAAGTTGGAGATTTGGAACGGGCAGTGTTTTGAGAAAAGGATTGACACCCCTTTCGATTTTGATGTTCTATTAGTCGCGTGTAGGGCTGTAGGAATGTGAGAGTTGGAGAGTTTAGGGGTAGAGTCTGCTTTAAAATGTGTTTCCTGGAGGAAAACCACGTCAGCTTTAGATTTGCGAACAGAGAGGAGTACTTGAGAACGTTTTTCGGTTAAGACCACGTGCATTTAGTGAAACGATCTTGGTGATACATTTGGCTTGTTTGGTAGTTGGAGTCATCATTGTAGGGACTAGTGTAGTTTTCTGGGGCCCCAACCCTACTGGGCGGACCCTCTAACTGACAGGTCGTCTGTCGGAGGAGGAGGACGAGGACTCAGGAGGTGTAAGTTTGGAGCTGGGTTAAGGTTGGAAAAAGGGATTTGGCTGAGGGGAGGCTTGGTGAGAGACAAGTTTTAGGGAAGGGGAGGTGGGAGGAGGGGAAAGGGATAGGTCAGGGGAAAGAGAGACTAGTGCAGTGGATGGGTCTGTGAGGAGTATAGGTGAGATACAGAGTCTGGGGAGGTGTATGAGGTTTCCGGTGACTAGCGAGGCCTGCTCGATTGTCCTGGTGAACTGTGCACCTATAAGAAGGCGTGTCCGGATCAGGTATTGAGTATGTGGAGAGGTAGATGCAAATAATGATACCACTGTGTGGGAGAGGAGCTGGAAGTGGTGGAATGAAGTAAACTAACTAGGTGGGATGTGTCCCGCTGACAGAAGGGATAGGAAGAAGTTAAAAGGGGAGGTAGAGAGCTTTTTACGTAGTGGATGGATGGGAATCTAGGGATCCCCTTATGTTTGGGAGGAAGGAATAAGAGTAACCCGAAGATTGAGGTGAATGCATGTCGTCAGCATGAGTACAAATTTGTGTATCTAGTGCACAATCATGTGGGGAAACAACTTAACAATAACACTGAAATGACCGTAGTGGCATGGAACTTGCCACATAATCAATTCCTATCCCATTAAAACAGGTAATTAATGGCCTCTCTAGAGGCAAACATTTTAGAACCTCTGTGATTTTTGTTGTCTCTTTATTTTTTTATTTTATTAATTTAAACACCTTAGGAGGGGGGATAGTATAATAGAATAGTTGAACAAATTCCCTTAACTGCCCTTTTCGGTACAATTTTGTCTATTATAAACTATAGTAGTCCCTGTGACAGACGTTCAAAAGGAGTGGCTCTGTCTTGGGGGATGGTGGACGACATTACAAAGTCGTTGAGGTCAGGTTTATCTGCCCTGAGCTATCGTCCTGGTGTGCAATGTCAGTCAACGGTCTATACGGCTGTCTCAGAAGGGGCATCCGTCAATTTATCACAAGTCGGTAGAGGGAGGTGATTTTTAGGGTCTCTGGATACCTCTCCCCTAAGGAAGCATGTGTTGCATTCATCTTTTGTGGGTCACAGGTGGTTAAAATGCATAAGGGCTGCCCTGCCTTCGGACTTCGAAGGTGTGGTAAATGGAGTAGGTCCTATGATTCTCGCCCATGAAACTACAGTGATCATCATGTCTCAGATGACAGTTGCGTAATTTTCCAGGGAAGAAAAGCAGTCAGGTCTGGTCAAGTCTGCAAGGGATTCCCTGCGAATGTTTGGAAACCGCTGTAGACAGTAGTAACGCATGACGTCACGGTGGGTCAGAATTGAACCCCTATGATGCGGAGCCATCTAGAAAGATGCATATTGTGCTCGTTGGGGGTACCCCCGTGATGTCCTTTCTATTTGCTTTAAAGTATGCACCTCTCTACCCCTTCCCTGTTAGAGTTTTTTGGCAGGGGAGGACCATGGCGTACTGGTCAGCAGGGTAGGAGGAATTCGTAACAGCAACTGTTAGGGTCTGTTAGGCATTGGAGAGCATTCAAATGTAGTGGAGACCTAGGTGTATGGTTCACATTCATATCTATGAGGAGGGAGCTCGGAGGGTGTCTGTTGTGGAAGCCTGTGCTGGACTTAAAATTACCTATGAGTGGACCGTAGGAAATACAAATACAACTTGCTCACATTGTTATGGGTATGTTGTCGTATGTCGAGTGGGGATGTCTCTTACATCTTTGTGTTGTGAGCGCCTCGGAACATCTAAGCCCGTTTGTGTGAACCGATAGCGGTCCTGTTGGATGGTAGGACCCAGTAAACTCTAATAATGTCAGTTGTGAAGCACCCTCCGAGCTCGAACTTCCCGTACATCTTTACATAAATCTGGATAAGACTAACCGCATATTTACAATAGCATGTAAGCACGCGTAAGGCACCTTCGATCCCGGCATGGGGAAGATTGGGTGAGTCACGGGGGCTCCCATTTAGGTCCGTTCTAGTCGCTGTGAAGAGAGGATTGCATTCTGGTTAGGAGAGGACATGAAGGGTCCGGTCGCTGTGTGCAGAGGGCAGTCAGATTAAGCCAGTTTGATCGTTGCTCTATGTATGATCAAGCCACGTGTTGGGTATAGAGACAGTCTTAGGTCATGTGGAGCCATCTTACCAGTCCATGCGAGGCTGTTCAGAGGTTCAAAATGGGATATCATGCTCACAGGGTTTCTTTGCCCAGTGGCCTTGTCGATAGAGGATGTCAGTGGCATACTAGATGAGATGACATGGGTTAAGTGGAAAGCTAAGGAAAGAGAAGGGGGCAAGCAAGGGGGCAAACAAGAAACTTAGCTGGTCATTGGCTGCCGCACGGCAAGCATCTAACGATCACGGCGAGCTCTGCGGGTGTCGGTAGGGTTCGGATAAGCTGTGGGGAGATGTGCTCTTGTCTCCGATGGTGATCGTTGCTTGCGGTAGCTGGTCTCCTGGGTCTCCACAGGCTCGCTCCTGGGTGGGGTACGCCGTGCAGTAGAAGGGCGAAATTCTGCATACCACTCTGGTACCTCTGTGAGAGGGATCTCAAGTGTGTCACAGAAGTGACAAAGATCTTCTGGTACTTGAAGGAGAGCAGTGCGGCCTAGGTTAGATGCCGACAGGCCAAATGGAAACTTCCATCTGTATGCTATGCCTTTCGCACGGAGAACCGATAGCAAAGGGGACAATTCTCTCCTGCGTTGTAGTGTGATGCTAGAGAGGTCTTGGAATAAACGGATTTCCGTGCCGTTATGTGTCAACTGGGCTTTGGTGCGGGCATTCTTCAGGATATCTTCTTTGAGGCGAAAATCCAGGATACAACAGACCACATCTCTAGGGGGGTCCGACTCTCTTCCCCTCGGTCTCCGGTGGATGCGTTCCATTTTTATAGGGGAGGAGGCTGGCCTGTCCAATAGTGTATTGAAAAGTCCTGTTACCTCAGCTTCTAGTCGTCTGTTTCTATCAGCTCAGGGAGGCCTCTCAGACGTAAATTGTGGCGTCTGCCACGGTTGTCTAAGTCCTCCATATGTCGGTTCAGTTCCCGAAGCTGTAAGGTGTGGGTATCTAGAACTTGATGGGCATGGCGGATCGCCGTAGAGTGTTGCGCCATCAGTTTTTCCACATCTTGAACTCTTCCCGTGATAGATTGGATATCAATCCGGAGCGCCGTTAGGGTGTCTTTTATATCCGCCGCCACCGATCGGAGGTCGTCTAGGCTGGGGCGTTGGTGTGGGGTAAGCACGATTCCCCCTTCGCCTGGATTTCTGTTGGTGGGATGAGTTGTCTCCCTAGACTAGGTGGCGTGCTGGTGAGGGCCTTGTGAGGATTGGGTAGGTGCCAAGTTTCCTGACTGGATCCCAAACATGTCCGGGATATTGTGGCTCATATTCCCTGGTATATCACTGGGTGAGCGTGAACGAGATGCCGAAGAGCTTCTAGAGGAAGTTCCCATCTTTTCCGGATGAGGGGATGGTTGAAAACCTCCGTGGTAGGCAGATTTCTCTCTCTGTCAGCCGGAGCTGTCGAGTTAGGTGGCCATCGTCCACTGAGATCAAGCCACGCCCCCAGGATTATTTTTTTTTAAGTTTTCAATTCAAAAAATAAAAAATAAATAGCTGGGTGCTGGCAATTGCAACCACGAGTCAATTTAAATTTGATTTGACTTGTTTTTTTCTTCTTTAGAAATGTAATTTTTGTTGCAGGATGTTCTATACATGCTACAGATGCGCCACGTTACAGCCAGACTAAGGATGCCCCCGAGGTACTATATTTAAAGGGATTTTTAATTTTTAGTGTTTCACTTTATAAAAACATTAAAATCACTGCTCCTTTTATCCCGTACCCCAGCCCATACGCTTGCCTGGGAAGCAGCTAAACGCGCCTTTGACCACTGGTCTGCGCAACAGGTGCTCATCAGGCAATCATATTCTACTCTCCTTTTCCACCGGCATGGTAACCAGGCAGGCAAGCTTTTAGCGAAACTATGCTCTGGCCGCTATCCTCCGACTCATATTGGAGCCCTATGTGCCCCTAACGGCAACATTGTTACTGCACCCTCTGAGATCAGCTCCCTCCTCACCAACTACTATACTTCCCTCTATTCGAAAAAGACCCTATAGATAAAGTCCAAACTACTCGCGGGAACTAATCTGCCCACTCTGTCTCCCGATCAGATTGAGACCTTAAATGCTCCCATCACCTCCGAGAACATTTGCTCTACCATTAAATCTCTCTCCACAGGGAAAGCTCCTGGCCCCGATGGGTTATCCGCCAAATTTTACAAATTAACAATGGATTTCATTCCTGATACCCTGTACCATGTCTATAAGGAGATATGAGCGGAAGGCCCATATATGCCCTCTGGCTCCCAAGCACATATCAAACCTTCTTCCTGGTTCTTAAAGGGCCAATATCCCTCATCAACGTTGATGCAAAAATCCTTTCCAAAATCGTTGCATCCCGTCTCACGCGCTTCCTCCTGTTGATCCTTCACCAGGCTCAATCAAGCTTTGTTCCAGGCCGTTCAGCCACCCTTAATATTCGCAAAGTCCTTCTGACCCTGGAGTTTGCCAAGACATATCCTGACCTCGACACAGCTATAATATCACTCAATGCTGAGAAGGCTTTCGATAATATCAGCTTTTCCTGGCTGTTTATGGTCATGAGAGCCTTTGGCATGTCAGGCCCCATCCTAAACTTTATTCAAAAGATGTACAAGTCCCCGACTGCACCTCTTGTCACTTCTGATTTTATGTCCCCTGACATTCC
Organism: Rana muscosa; assembly: GCA_029206835.1. Taxonomy (NCBI): domain Eukaryota; kingdom Metazoa; phylum Chordata; class Amphibia; order Anura; family Ranidae; genus Rana; species Rana muscosa. The sequence goes on from CM055121.1 coordinate 589,070,940, forward strand.
ACTCACTAAAGGTACACATCAAGGCTACCCCCTTTCCCCCTTACTTTACAATATTGCCATAGAACCGCTCTCCAGAATTCTATACTCTCCGTCTGGGGTTAGCGACGTCACGATGGGTAATCAAACCTTCAGATCGGCTCTTTTTGCCAACGATATTCTCCTTTTTTCTACCAACCCTACTTCAGAGAAACCACCTGGTCCATAATGTCATAGACCCCCCAAGACCTGTAAAAATCTTTCCCGAGTTGAAGGGTTTCTATAAATATCAGAGATGCCTCCCATGCAGAGCAAGCAAGAAGCAACCCCGAAAGAAAACAACTTTTAAGTCCAGATCTAACAACAAAGAATACCAGATAAAGGAGCTGATTACCTGCAATAGCACCCATGTTACCTACATGGTAGAGTGCCCGTGCCAGCTCCAATATGTAGGCAGGACTACACGACCCCTATGTGTCAGGATCAGGGAACATATCAATAACATACGCAAGGGGTTCCCAAAACATAGCCTCTCTTGGCACTTTGATGAAACACATCAGAAGGACCCCTCAGGGTTAATCTTCTATAGAATTGATATAATAAAAGATCACTGGAGAGGTGTAAACAAAAAAATTCAGGTTTCTCAAAATGAAACTAGGTGGATACACAGATTGGGGTCACTAGCGCCTGGGGGCCTCAACCTGGATATCGATCTTAATTGTTTCATATCTAATTTTTGAATGCCACAAATCCATCTCTATAATGTTACAGCAGATTGAAAAGGTTCTGCATGCACAGGCTCGGTATAATGGTAGACACTAGAATCTACAACTCCAAGGCCACAGATTTACAAATACAGATGTGCAAACCTCAAACTAATTAAGAACCCCCTTCTTAAAACTAACAACTAAAAATTCCCCCAGTTGGGGCTAATAATCACAAAAGGAGCATACCCAGTTTCACATATATATATATATATATTTTCTTATTTTTTTATTTGTTTTTTACTTAGGGGTATTAGGGTATGTCACAAAAAAACCTTCAACAAAGAGGGGAATATCTCCCTTTTATTTTGTTGTTATCCTACTTCCAGCATTTTATGAATTGCAATAACATTTATTATATGTACTTTTAAGCCCTGTACACACGATCGGTTTTACATCGGACAAACCGATCGTGTATGGGGCCCACCGGTCTTTTTTTCATCAGTGATTAAAAATAGAACATGTTTTAAATTTATCCGATGGAAAAAAAACGAGAGCAAATTCCGATCGTCTGTGTGGAACTCCATCGGAGAAAAAACCCACGCATGCTCAGAATCAAGTCGACGCATGCCTGTGTAGTATCTGGATTGTAATGGTAAGCGGTTCCGCAGGGAGCAATTACCAAAACTAGCCACAAAGGAAACAGTAAGGTAGTGGGACATATACGAGTCCAGTACATTAAGTTACCACTAGAGGCCGTATTTATGGCACAATAAGGGAACTCTCTTTCAGAACCCTCACAATTAGTACACCACACCCATTGAGGGAGTAACCTGTGGACCACTTGCTATAAAAAACGTGTAGCGTGATGAGATGACATCGCCTCCGAAGAAGTCACATGACGAAATGTGCGTAAGGCGCAGCTATCTCACACGCAATCACATCATTTCCGGTTATTGAGTACGGAGCCGTGGAACACACGCCGACTCTCAGCCTTTGAACAACGTGTGTGTTTTCTGTTGTTTTTTAGCTGTTTTTTATCTGCACTCATACTGCATTTAAATGATGCGATTTGGATCGCTCTTTTAAACTTTTAAATAAATAATCGGAATTACACCATGCAAGTTCCTCTTTCTCTGGTCTTATAAGGATACCAGGAGCTGGCATGCTGGGAAAGCAGCAACGAAGCACTGTCACAAGATCTGGACAACTGACCGGGAACCCAGCAGTCTAAGCGGAGGAGCAGCAGCCACACTGAGGGGGAACCCAAACACTCACTTCCGCCTACTACCCCTGCAGGGGTACCTGGATCTGGTGAGTGGGGTATCAAAGGGGGAGCACAAAAGTCACCTTGATCTGTACACTTGAGTAGGGTTGAGCGGACACCTGTATGTTCGGGTTCGACGGGTTCGGCCGAACTTCTGAAATAAGTTCGAGTTCGGGACCCGAACTTGACCCGAACTTGACCCCGAACCCGAACCCCATTAAAGTCAATGGGGACCCAACTTTTGAGGACTAAAATGGCTGTAAAAAGGTAATGGAAAGGGCTAGAGGGCTGCAAATGGCAGCAAAATGTTGTTAAGAGCATGGCAAGTGCTCTGCAAACAAATGTGGATAGGGAAATAATAACTTAAAATAACATAAAATGCATAAGTATAAAAAATAATAATCTTGACCTAGGAGGACGAGGTCCATATGGAGTAGGAGGTTGAGGTGGCGGTGGATGTGGTGGTGTAGGTGGAAGCGGAGGTGGAGGAGGGCGAGGTAGCCAACACTGGTTTTTGTTTTTAATTTAAAAAAAAATTGAATTAGGGTACACCCCAAACAAAGATCAAAAATACAACAATGGCTGGGTAAGGCCGGTATATGTGTCTATTCTGCACACGGTACGGACAAGTCCTGTGGGATCCATGCCTGGTTCATTTTAATGAACGTGAGCTTGTCAACATTGGCTCTGGACAGGCAGCTGTGCTTGTCTGTGATAATGCCCCCTGACGTGCTAAATACACGTTCAGATATTACACTGGATGCAGGACAGGCCAGCACCTCCAAGGCGTAAAGGGCAAGCTCAGGCCATGTGCCCAATTTGGAGACCCAGAAGTTGAAGGGGACAGACCCGTCATTCAGTACGTGTAGGCGTGTGCACACATACTGCTCCACCATGTTGGTGAAATGCTGCCTCCTGCTAAGACGTTCCATATCAGCTGGTGCTGCTGGTTGTTATGGCGTGCTGACAAAGCTTTTTCACATTTCGGCCATGCTGACCCTGCCTTCTGAGGTGCTGGCAGTGCCCCGGCTGCGTTGGCGACCTCTTCCTCCTCCTCTGCCTTCGCCTTGTGCTTCCACTGTGCCCCCGCTGTCAGGTGGGAATGCCACCAGCAGTGCGTCTACCAGCGTGCACTTGTACTCGCGCATCTTACAATCACGCTCCAGTGAGGGAATTAAGGACGGTACGTTGTCCTTGTAACAGGGATCCAGCAGCATGGCCACCCAGTAATCAGCACCTGTTAGAATGTGGGCAACTTGGCGGTCGTTGCGGAGACACTGCAGCATGTAATTGCTCATGTGTGCCAGGCTGCCCAGAGGCAACGAAAGGCTGTCCTCTGTGGGAGGTGTATCGTCTGTGTCCTCTGTATTCCCCCAGCCACGCACCAGTGATGGCCATGAGCTGGTCTGGGTGCCACCCTGCTATGAACATGGTTCCTCCTCCTCCATCTCCTCCTCATCCTCCACCTCGTCATCCTCCAGAACTGTGCCCTTGCTGCCGGACAATTGTGTACCTGGCATTTGTTGGTGCAGGAACCCACCCTCGTAGCCACTTGTGAAAGACTGCCCTGAAAGCCTTTGAAATCTTCCCGGTTCCTCCTCCTCCTCCTCCTCCTGTGCCACATCCTCTTCCATCATCGCCCGAAACGTTTTTTCAAGGAGGCATAGAACTGGGATAGTAACACTGAGAACGGCGTCATTGGCACTGGCCATGTTGGTGGAGTACTCGAAACAGCGCAACAAGGCACGCTGGTCTCGCATGGAGGCCCAGTTATTGGTGGTGAAGTAGTGCTGTTCCTCAGAGCGACTCACGCGTGATTGCTGCAGCTGAAACTCCACTATCGCCTGCTGCTGCTCGCACAGTCTGGCCAGCATGTGCAAGGTGGAGTTCCAACTTGCGGGCACGTCACATATGAGGCGGTGAGCGGGAAGGCCGAAGTTACGCTGCAACGCTGACAGGCGAGCAGCAGTAGGGTGAGAACGCCGAAAGTGCGCACAGACGGCCCGCACTTTCTGCAGCAGCTCTGGCATATCGGGGTAACTTTTAAGGAACCCCTGCACCACCAAATTCAGCACATGCGCCAGGCAAGGGATATGCGTCAAACCGGCTAGGCCCAGAGCTGCTACGAGATTTCGCCCATTATCGTACACCACTAGGCCGGGCTTGAAGCTCATTGCCACCAACCACTCATCGGTCTGTTGTTCCATGTCCCTCCACAACTCCTGCGTGGTGTGGCTTTTTTTCCCCCAAACAGGAAAGTTTTAAAACTGCCTGCTGTCGTTTACCCCTGGCTGTGCTGAAATTGGTGGTGAAGGTGTTTCGCTGACCAGATGAGGAGGCGGTAGAGGATGAGGAAGCGGAGTAGGAGGAGTTAGCAACAGGAGGCAAACTGAAGCGCCCTGCAATCCTCAGTGGTGGAAGGACATGCGCCAAACTGCTATCTGCCTCAGGCCCAGCCTCCACTGCATTTACCCAGTGTGCTGTTAGGGAGATATAACGTCCCTGACCGTGCTTACTGGTCCATGTATCCGTAGTTAGGTGGACCTTGCCACAGATGGCATTGCGCAGTGCACACCTGATTTTGTCCCCCACTTGGTTGTGCAGGGAAGGGATGGCTCGCCTGGAAAAGTAGTGGCGGCTGGTCACGATGTACTGTGGGACAGCCAATGCCATCAGGCTTTTAAAACTCTGCGTCTCCACCAGACGGAATGACAGCATTTCAATGGCCAGGAATTTTGCAATGCTGGCATTCAGGGCCAGGGATCGTGGGTGGGTAGGGGGTACTTCCTCTTCCGCTCCAGTGTTTGGGAGATAGAGAGCTGAACGCTTCCATGGGACATTGTGGAGATGGTTGGTGACCCAGGTGGTAGTGTTGCTGGCAGATCCTCTGTTTGCGGGGTGGCAGTTGCCACTGTCACTACAGAGGTGGATGAAGAGGCCGAGACTGCAGCAGAAGAGGAAGCAGGAGGAGCCAGAGACCTTTCTTGGTTTTTGAGGTGTCTACTCCACTGCAGCTCATGCTTTGCACTTAGATGCCTGGTCATGCAGGTTGTGCTCAGGTTGAGAACGTTTATGCCTCGCTTCAGGCTCTGATTGCACAGCGTGCAAATCACTTGTGTCTTGTCATCAGCACATTGTCTGAAGAACTGCCATGCTAGGGAACTCCTTGGACCTGGCTTTGGTGTGCTCGGTCCCTTGCTGTGTTGGGCAGTAGCAGACGTACTGTCTAGGGGATGGACGCTCCGCTTTTGCACCCTGCTCCCTCTTCTGCTGTGCTGGTGGCTCTGTGCGACCACTGCCTCTTCCTCCGAACTACACAGGTCACCTGCATGACGTTGATTCCATGTGGGGTCGAGGACCTCATCGTTCTCCACATCATCTTCCACCCAGTCTTCACCCCTGCCCTCCTTGTTGGTCTGCACAATTGCAGAAGCAGCAGCAGTTGGCACCTGTATTTCTTCATCATCCGAGACATGCTGCGATGGTCCTCCCATGTACTCATCTTAAAACATAAGTGGTTGGGCATTGGTGCACTTAATCTCTTCCACTTCTGGGGCAGGTCTAGGTGGATGGCCCTGGGAAACCCTGCTAAAAGAGTCATCAAAAAGCAGAAGAGACTGCTGCATGACTTGGGGCTCAGACTGCTTGGCTGATTTGCAAGGGGGTGAGGTGAAAGACTGATGGACATCGGCTGCAGGTGCCAACTCTGATCTTTCAGCAGGAGACTGGGTGGGAGACAATGTGAAGGAACTGGAGGCACTGTCAGCAACCCAATCTACTATCGCCTGTACTTGTCCTGTTCCTGGCCTCAACATTCGTAGAGCCGCATTAGGCCCGACCAAATACCGCAGCAGGCTCTGTCGCCTACTCGCACCTGAGGAAGGTGTTTCACTTGTGCGTGTAGCTGTCACAGATTGATCACGTCCTCTCCCTGCAACAGGAGCGCCACCAGCAGCACCACAACCGGGGCCACGTCCCTTATTTGACGGTCTCCTCATATTTCTGAAATTTAGGATCTTGCCCTAAATGGGTGGTTTTTGAATAGCAAATGGTATACAGGGTGAACAAATACTTGCGCTAACAGCAAAAATATAAATATATAAAGCAGCGTGCACAGTCTGTGAATAAAGCAAACTCAAAAACGTATAAAACCAAAAATGCAGCGCTTCAAAGTGAAAATCAGTCCATATAATTCATGACGAAAGAAATGGATGCAGGAAATTGAAGAACTCCACCACCAAAGACTTCAGTGTGAACAGATAACACACCACCACAAAAAATGTGCTCACAGTCTGCTTACCAAAAAGCGAGCATCATAAGCATGTAGTGAAATGCAGAGGGTCACAGATGGATAAGGCTCTCCTATCTTGATAGAGTAACAACCGAAGTGTCCGATAATTTCAACATCAAAGGAACTTCCAGGATTTGGATATCATATATGCAGACCTCAGCAGGAGATGTTAAACCCATACAGAAAGAAAGGCAGCATAGTGAAGCCCGTAAGGTCAAATAAAATTTATTTAAAATTCTACTTACAGGGTAAAAAGATCATCAAGGCAAAAAAAGTATAATCCGCGGTTCTTAGCGTGCTCACATTGGTCAGCCTGACATGTTTCATCCAACAGGATATCATCAGAGGCGTGGCCAATGATGTGAGCACGCTCATTTATATACAGGAAGTAACAATCACATTTACCTGTGATAGGTAAACATGAAAGGTGCACAGCTTTTCCTAATTGTCATCACACTCACATTTACCCATGACAGGGCAACATGAAAGGTGCGCAGCTGTTCCTTATTGTCATCACACACTCACAATTACCTGTGATATGGCAACATGAAAGGTGCACAGCTTTTTCCTTATTGTCATCACACATTCACAGAGCCGCGCATGCGCACCGCGACCGCACTGATAATGAAAAAAAGAGGAAAAAAAAAAACACACAGCAGAATAGAGCAACAGTATCTAAAGGGTGTATCTCACAGGTACAGATATGCAGAAAACACACCAATTTTTTTTTTTGCCCTAAATTATTATTTTTTTGAAGAGCAGAATAGGAGAACAGTATCTAAAGTGTGTATCTCACACGCACAGATATGCTGAAAATGCACCCAAACATTTTTTTTGGCCAGAGAACGCACCAAAAAAAAAATTTGCCCTAAATTATTATTTTTTGGAAGAGCAGAATAGGAGAACAGTATCTAAAGTATGTAACTCACACTTACAGATATGCAGAAAAGGCAGAAAAAAATATATTTTTGGGCAGAAAACGCACCCAAATTTTTTTTGTACCCAAAATTATTATTTTTTGGAGAGCAAAATAGGAGAACAGTATCTAAAGTGTGTATCTCACACGTACAGATATGTAGAAAATACACCAAAAAATTTTTTGGGGGCAGAAAACGCACCAATTTTTTTTTGCCCTAAGTTATTATGTTTTTGAATAGCAGAATAGGGGAACAGTATCTAAAGTGTGTATCTCATATGTACAGATATGCATAAAATGCACCAAAATAAATTTTTATAGCAGAAAACGCACCCAAAAAATTTTTTTTGCCCTAAATTATTCTTTTTTTGAACAGCAGAAAAGGAGAACAGTATCTAAAGTGTGTATCTCACATGTACAGATATGCAGAAAATGCAGCAAAAAAACAAATTTTGGGCAGAAAACACAGCAAAAAATTTTTTTTTGCCCTCATTTTTTTTTTTTTGAAGAGCAGAATAGGAGAACAGTATCTAAAGTGTGTATCTCACACGTACAGATATGCCGAAAATGCACCCAAACATTTTTTTGGCCAGAGAACGCACCCAAAATAAATTTTGCCCTAAATTATTATTTTTTTGAACAGCAGAATAGGAGAACAGTATCTAAAGTGTGTATCTTACACGTACAGATATGCAGAAAATGCAGAATTTTTTTTATTTTTGGGCAGAAAACGCACCCAAATTTTTTTGTACCCAAAATTATTAGTTTTGGGAAGAGCAGAATAGGAGAACAGTATCTTTAGTGTGTATCTCACACATACAGATATGCAGAAAATGCACCCAAAAATATTTTTTGGGCAGAAAACGCACCCAAAAAAAATGTTTTTGCCCTAAATTATTATTTTTTTGAAGAGCAGAATAGGAGAACAGTATCTAAAGTGTGTATCTCACATCTACAGATATGCTGAAAATGCAGCAAAAAAATTTTTTTGCCCAGAAGACGCACCAAAAAAACATTTTTTGCCCTAAATTATAATTTTTTTGAATAGCAGAATAGGAGAACAGTATCTAAAGTGTGTATCTCACATGTACAGATATGCAGAAAATGCACCCCAAAAAATTTTTGGGGCAGAAAACGCACCCAAAATTTTTTTTTGCCCTAAATGTTTTATTTTTTTGGAGAGCAGAATAGGAGAACAGTATCTAAAGTGTGTATCTCACACGTACAGATATGTAGAAAATGCACCAAAATATTTTTTTGGGCCAGAAAACGCACCAAATTTTTTGTGCCCTAAGTTATTATGTTTTTGAATAGCAGAATAGGGGAACAGTATCTAAAGTGTGTATCTCATACGTACAGATATGCAGAAAATGCACCAAAATAAATTTTTATGGCAGAAAACGCACCAATTTTTTTTTTTTTGCCCTAAATTGTTCTTTTTTTGAAGAGCAGAAAAGGAGAACAGTATCTAAAGTGTGTATCTCACACGTACAGATATGCAGAAAATGCAGAAAAAAAACTATTTGGGCAGAAAACGCAGCAAAAAATTTTTTTTTGCCCTCAATTTTTTTTTTTCAAGAGCAGAATAGGAGAACAGTATCTAAAGTGTGTATCTCACACGTACAGATATGTAGGAAATGCACCAAAAAAAATTTGGGGGGAAAAAAACGCACCCATTTTTTTTTTGCCCTAAGTTATTATGTTTTTGAATAGCAGACTAGGGGAACAGTATCTAAAGTGTGTATCTCACACGTACAGATATAAAGAAAATGCACCCAAAAAAATTTTTTGGCCAGAAAACGCACCAAAATTTTTATTTTTGCCCTAAATTATTAGAATTTGGAAGAGCAGAATAGGAGAACAGTATCTAAAGTGTGTATCGCATACGTACAGATATGCAGAAAATGCACCAAAATAAATTTTTATGGCAGAAAACGCACCAAAAAAATGTGTTTTGCCCTAAATTATTCTTTTTTTGAAGAGCAGAATAGGAGAACAGTATCTAAAGTGTGTATCTCACATGTACAGATATGCCGAAAATGCAGCAAAAAAAAATTGGGGGCAGAAAACGCACCAAAATAACATTTTTTGCCCTAAATTATTATTTTTTTGAAGAGCAGAATAGGAGAACAGTATCTAAAGTGTGTATCTCACATATACAGATATGCAGAAAATGAAGCAAAACATTTTTTGGGGGCAGAAAACGCACCCAAATTTTTTTTTGCCCTAAATTATTATGTTTTTGAAAAGCAGAATAGGGGAACAGTATCTAAAGTGTGTATCTCACATGTACAGATATGCAGAAAACGCAGCAAAAAATTTTTTTTGGCCCTAAATTATTATATTTTGGAAGAGCAGAATAGGAAAACAGTATCTAAAGTGTGTATCTCATACGTACAGATATGCAGAAAATGCACCAAAATAAATTTTTATGGCAGAAAACGCACCAACAAATTTTTTTTGGGCCTAAATTATTCTTTTTTTGAAGAGGAGAATAGGAGAACTGTATCTAAAGTGTGTATCTCACACGTACAGATATGCAGAAATTGCACCAAAAAATATTTTTTTGCCCTAATTTTTTTTTTTGAATAGCAGAATAGGAGAACAGTATCTAAAGTGTGTATCTAAAGTAACATATGCAGTGCTGGTGCACTGAGCTTGCATAAAATGCCCGCCAAAGCCAACCTAACTAACAGATGGATAAAAGTTATCTTTTCTCTGGCACTGGGCTCAGGGCAGGATAAAAAGATTGTGCACTGCACCCACACAACAAAAGCAAGGTAGATCGCTGAGTAATTTGATTTCTGAATCAGGACTATTTAATTCTCTCCCTCAAAGCAGCAGCAACCTTTCCCTACACTATCTAAAGCAGAGTGACGTGCTGTGCTATGTGCCTCTAGCTTATATAGAGGCTGGGTCACATGCTGCACTGGCCAATCACAGCCATGCCATTAGTAGGCATGGCTGTCTTGGCTTCTAAGGGCACACAAGTTAAACAAATGTTGATTGGCTGCCCTGCAGCTTTTTAAAATGCGCCATTACATTGCCGAAGACCGAACCCGAACCCGAACATACAGTACATTGTTCGCGTTCGGGTCCGGGTGCCAAAAAACCAAAAGTCCGGTACGAACCCAAACTTTACAGTTCGGGTTCGCTCAACCCTACACTTGAGGATAAAGTCTTCATAGGACACCGAGGACAAGCACAAATGTCACTTTTTTGGAAGATCTAGTGAAATTTTTTCTCCATTTCCACTTACCATATGAATATTGAATACTGCAGCTGAATTCATATCTACCCAGTCACAACTCTATTTGTGTTTTTTCCCATCTGTGGACATTTCTTGTATATACTTCTTTTTATATTACTCCCCCCAGTCGGGGACTGATACACAGGACACATTTAGTAATTTTCACTTATTTTTACCCACAGGTGTTTGAGTATAGGGCAATTACACCATATGATTTTTAGGTTTTGATGTTTATTTGCCTTGATACAGTATGTAGCACATGTTGTTTAAATACTGGGTCACAAAATTGGATACACTTTAGCAATAAGTGCACTTGAGGATTTATATTTAACCCACATGGGTCAACATCACCCTTGAAGGGTGACACTAATTTGAATCACTTTTTTCAGGTTATTTATCACAACTTTGTAAACTCACCCACTGAAGGGTGACACTAGTTTGGATCACTTTTTAGGTTATTTATCACAATTTTGCAAACTTTGAGGACCTCTTCCTAAGAGCAGTAAAAGGGAGGGTTGACCGAGTATCAACCACTTAAGTTTATATACATCCCCTGTTGACTGGCCCCCAGGAAGAGCGACCTGAACACGGATTTACTCTTCATAGGTGGCATGCAGTAATGAGCCCCATTTGACATAATTATTAAATATAACATTTTCACTTTGGAAGGTTCACTACTAGCTTGGATATAACCACTTAATTGGAAGTGGATTTCACCACAAGCTAACCTACATAAGGATTTAACTATATTTCTACCCACACCACTATCCAATGGGAGGGCAGCGCCATTCACCCCAACACCACACATCCTTTACTCAATCCAAATCCCTTTTATCAGGGACCTTTAGGGGAGGCAGAAGCCCAGGAATATTTCCTAAGCGCGGATTTAACAATTATACACTACTTCAGATATTGCTTACCTTCAAGATTTGTTTGCGATCTTCCGGATCTGCTCTGGCTTGCGGATTAACTTTGACAAGAGCAAAATCTTACCACTCAACCCACGGCTGTCCAGAGCAGTGTTTCTCAACTCCAGTCCTCAAGGCGCCCCAACAGGTCATGTTTTCAGGATTTCTCCTCAGATGAAATAGCTGTGGTAATTACTGAGGCAGTGAAACTTATCAAATCACCTGTGCAAAATGATGGAAATCCTGAAAACATGACCTGTTGGGGCGCCTTGAGGACTGGAGTTGAGAAACACTGGTCCAGAGGATGGATTGACTTATCACCAATTCTAGTGGCTAAGCAACATATTACCTACCTTGGAATACGCATTGGCAGGGAACCTTCTTCACTATACTGCTTAAATTATCCTCCAGTTATAACTAAGATTGTACAGGAGTTGGAAGCATGGTCGGCCCTCCCCTTCTCATTTTTCGGGAGATGCCATCTCTTCAAAATTGTTTAATTTGCTAGGTATCCCCTGCAGACTCTTCCTCTATTGCTTAAGCATTCTGATGTCCAAAAAATACACTCAAACCTGCTCGCTTTTCTCTGGCGTGGCAGAAAACCTAGAATTGCGCTTCAAAATGTTGTCTCCCGAAGGGTGAGGGTGGGGCGGGTTTGCCCATTATTAGATTTTTTAATCTTTCATGTTTATTAAGGCAAGGACTTGATTGGTTGTCTGAAAGCTCCCGGTACACCAACTACAAGCTGGAGGGAGCCCTGGCGTCCCTGTTCAACCTCCAGGCCGTTCTCCACTCTAAGTTGCGCAGCTTACCGCCTCTCCTAAGATCTAGTCTATTAATCAAAGATACCCTTATTGCCTGGAGAGAGGTGTGGTGACTCCAGGGTCTGCCCTCCACCATCTATCGTCATTTACCTATATTAGGCAACCCGATGTTCTCAACTTGTACAGAAAGTAAAGTCTTCACCCAATGGTCCTCTTCCGGCCTAAAGACTGTCTCTGATATTTTCAACCCCGCCCAGGGAACTATCAGACCCTTTTCAGAGCTAACCAAGCAATACTCCATACCATCCTCTCAGGTGTTCTACTACTACCAGTTAACAAGCTATCTCATACCAACAGTCCTTTATTGATGTTTTGCTAGCCAGAGGCCAATACTCTATTTCGGAGATATACTCCAACCTCATTGCTCACCAGGCTTCCAAGTATCGCATAGTCACTTTCAACCCCTGGTCATCCATCCTTGACAACCAGGAGGCACCAGCACAGATTCTAGCAGGCTACCAAAGAATCTGCTCTCTAATAGTCTGCGAAACTTGGAGAGAAACTCAATTCGAAATTGCTCATCGAGCATTTATTCCGTATCGCCACAGTACAGCAGATCCCCTCTACCATCCTGCCCCTGGTGCACCAATACCATCTCTCTTTCACAGACTATGGACCTGCCAAAAGATATCTTATTTTTGGGACCAGGTATTACAGTTTATTGACCGGATCCAGCACATAACTCTACCCAAGGACCCTTTGCTGTGTCTCTTCAGCGGTGGCACTCTGCCTGGCTGACGTTCATATCCTGCTGTGATTCTTTACCTCAGTGGGCCCACATCTGCCTCTTAGCGGCTCGCAGAGCCATCATGCAAGCCTGGATACACTCCACTCTGCCTCAGATTGCATCATTGAAACAAATGCTTCAAGCCCTATTTCTCATGGAAAAATTGGACACCATCACTCAAAATTTTAACTCTTTAAAGCGTTTTATTGCTTGATGGCATCGCTACATGGAACACTCTTTCTCACCAGAAGAAATTTCTCTACACATGAAATCCTTTCGCTTTTTGGACTGGTATCTACACGCTGACCTCGCCAACACATTGGGCAAACTTAGAATCCAGGATACCTCTCACTCTGACCATCCCCCTTCGACATTCCAATTGCTCTATCTGATTCGCAACTGTCTGTTCATTTGAGATGTACATGTAGCTACAACCTTTCCTTTATTTAGTCTTTGTGATCATAGGCTTCCACTCCTCAGGTCGTTTTGCTGGTAGATCCCGAGATTTGTTGCTTGAACCTACCAGATATCTTGTTCTCAGATATTTTACAATTATCACTGCTTTCAAGTTCTGCTATTTTGTCCATCCAGCTCTATTGTCTTACTTTGTGAAGGCCATGTTATATGCCTTACGCCTTCCCAAACGTCTTACTCTTCATATGGTTTTTGATTCTCATTTTATATTACTTCTGTACTAAAAAACTTTAAAACCTCAATAAACATATTTGAAGAATAAAAATCACTGCTCCTTTAAAAACAATCTTTTTTTTTAAATTTGCATTGATACATGTCCTCCAGGGCAGTACCCAGACCCCCATACCCTTTTTTATGGCCACTAACTTTCATATAAGCCTTCAAAATTGGGACTTTTGATCTCTAATGTTCGGCTCCCATAGACTTCAATGGAGTTTGTGGTTTGGGGCAGAACTTTTCCCCTGTTCAGGAGTTCTGCTGCGAACCGAACATGGGGTGTTCGGCCGACCTCTACTACTTAACATGATCTTTTGCATAGTACGGGTACTCCTCAAATGACAGAACTGGCCCAGAGATAGATTACGTATCCAGCAGGTTTGATGTCCACTCACAGCATGCAGAGTTGCCCCAAGTAGGCTCTTAAAATGGGTCTTTGATACAATTAGCCTTTCCTCATCAAATAACAACTCAAGATCAAGGAAAATTAAGCTCATGGAGCCTTTAACACATGCAAATGAGATGTCATATAGACTACAAGTCCATATGTATGCTTTCTAAATCAATCAATGTAAACACTGTCTTAGTCAATTTGATTATACTCTTTGATACACACTGTCTGGAACAGTGGGCAGCATTTATAGAGCACAGTCTGTACTAACTATTTTTCTGAAATGAGGTTTCCTGGTTAACTAAACATTTATACTTAACTCATTCTTTTTCATGCAACCAGCAGTTTGGGCAGCACTCCATAGAGATTAGGGAGAAGCTTCCATTTCCCAATTGTCTATATGGTATAGGAAACCAGAAGTGATTAGAATTTTGTCACTATGAGTTTCATTTTTTTGTTTACCTGCTTGTATAGCATCTGATCAAACCAATCTCAGTTTGATCAGATGCTTTTGAGGGCAGAGTAGAGATCTTGGGCCTAATAGACCCCAGATTTCTCAGTAAAGTGTATCTGTTACTGCCAATGCTATCACAAGGGAAGTTTTTCATAGCAATAAAGTTTAAAAAAATAATAATAAAGAGACAAATCTCACATGCAAATGCACACATATGTATGTCCTGCATGCATATGTAACCTGTGATTGCACTGCACATGTGAGGTATCGCCACAAACATCAGAGTGAAAGCAATAAATCTAGCACCAGACCTCGCGTGTAACTCTAAACTGGTATGTTTGTGTGCACTAAAATTAATTAAAATGTATTTTTTCCAAAATTTGTGTTTTAAAAAGCACAATATCGTGTGACATAAAAAGTTGCAACAGCCAACATGCAGGGCCTTTGCTTTCAGAAAATATATAATATTTTGAGGTAATTATCAGTTAAAAAAAAATGCAGATTTTTACATACAGTATACTGTATGTGAAAAGTGTCAGAATTGGTTTGGGCAGCAAGTGGTTAAACAACATAAAACATACGATGTGCCCAACATCCCCTCACCATTTAAAACATGCAGATTTCAGCTAATAACAAACATTGAATAGTCACAAAGACAGCAATGTAAGAAACAGCAAGTGTGGAGGAATTTCATGATTATTTAGCATTTATGACTAGACATTTCAAAATATCCTGCACACTTTTTTTAAACAAGCATATTATTCATAATGACAATTATGTGAACTATGTAACCAACCAAAAATGCCAAGCTGCAATATTTGTTGTTGTTACATCCACTATTCACAGCCTAAGAAAACCTATGCTCATGTTGGGAGGTTTCCATTTACCATGTTGGTCCATCTAATTCAGTACTTTTGACTTCTCTCTGACTCAAAGAATAGAAGTCAGAGACAGCCACACAAATTACATTTTCAGACGGAAGATCAGCATCCTTATTAATCCATGTATAGATTTCCTATAAAGTGAACATGTGCTTACTTAAAAGCTGCAGACGTGCGAAGCATATACTCATTAAAAGTTTCAAAATCTATGAATAGAGAAGGCAGACCTTTCATTTATCTGCCTGTCCTACATTCATAGTACACTTTCATCTATCATTGATATAAACTATTGTAGGAGAATGGGGCAAAAGGAGTGCCTAGTTGACACTCTTGAAGAGTGCTTATAACAGCTTGAATTAACCCCTGGAAACACTGGAAAATTATGGCTGCAGAGGTGAAAGGGGAAGCAGATGACTTCACATTTCTGCTATAATCGTAACCAGCAGCAAAAGGGACACTTCACATTGACTGTAAGTGCCGTCCCTTGTGCTTGTTTTTTTTTTTTTTTTGACTGCCGCCTTCCTGTTTTAAGTTCTTACATCAAGGAAAAGCCTCTGTCACTCCTTATTGTGAACTTATTGTTTTCTGCCTTTCTTCCCAAGCATATTCATAAAGTATCATACTTACCAACAACACTGTTTCTCTAATATCTCAACTGTGAAGATGAGAAAAGGGAAAGGTGGGGAGTGAAGGGGGATGAAAAAAGTGAAAAAGAAATTGGCTTGGCAAATTAATAGAGCAAAATGGTCTAAGCACATATTCAAAAGACATTTTTGCATACAGTATGTATGACAACAGCACATGGGCTTCATGAATGACAACATTTTTGCACAAAATACACACATTGTTGTATTTAGAGCATCTCTCTAAAATCTGTAGATTTAATGCTGCTACGGATCTATAACTATAAATATAACATGTTTTGCTGGTTCTTGTAATTCCATAGCAACTAAAGGACTGTAGGCTTGTACCTCAAATAAACAAATGCATTTTCCTGTTATGTTCCTGAAAAAAATCTAAATGTAGTGAAAAGATAACATTTCAGACTTACCTCAACTCCCTCTTTTATATAAGTTCACTGGGATAGGTTGGCATCTAGCTAGGTCCCCTCATAAATGTAACTCATCACTTTCTAGCCCATAACACTAATTATCTCTGTTTTGCATCTCTCTACCAAAAATGCCATAGCTTACCATGCCCCACAGTGCAGCTTTCACATATTGAAGTGATTGATCTACTCTGGAAACATTTTTGATGCTGCTCTTTTTTACCATGTGCATTACTAGCACCTCTTCCAGCATGAAGTGAGGCAGTTCTGTACTAGGACAGACTAAGTAATCTTAGCCACTGCAGGTATATCAGCATGCTTTTTGTTGCTTGTTCCCTCTCTCCTTCACACATCTTGGAGCTCTCTATATACTCTAAATGGAAGGTCCTGTTTGGATGCAAATAATAATTCCTAGTATTCATTTTACATTGAGTAATTTGTCAGTGAAGGGAGGCCAATCCAGTCTAGTTTATGCCAGATGATGTCTCTAGGCCAGGGATTGGCAATCCATCAATCACTTTCTACCTGTCAATCATGGGTAGGTATTGGATAGATCATGTTCCTTCCTTGCCGACCCCAGAACCTGGAAAGGAGTGGGAGTAGCATTTACAGGAACCAATCCCCTGTATTTTTCTCCTGCAACATCTGAAAGCTGGCATCTCCTCCTCTTCCTCCTGCCCCCATTCAGCAGTTGCAGGGGGAAATACAGGGGATTGGTTCAAGTAAATGGACATAAGGGGGGAGAGGTTTGGGACTTTATATGAGGTGTATGTGGTGGAACCAAAACATGATGATAAGGGTATAAATAACATTTAATTATACATCAATGGTTGACATTTTATGACACAATGTAATTAAAAAGTTCATTATACTAATAACAATGTATAACAGTACATTGCATGGTACAAACGATTTCTGCATATATAGTTCCCTATAATGGATAAATAAGTCAGTCTGGAATAAAACAACATGATAAAACCATTGTATTTAATTAATGTTAGATGCATCAGAAATAATCTTGACGTGTTTCGTGAGCTTATACCCACTCGTCAGGAGCACGATGCATCAAATTCTAAAAGAAAGGGAATGAAGAGAACCCATGATATGAGATGACTGGCCATATGGGGAAAATAAAGATGAATAAAAATGATGACTAATGCCTCCTCAATACTCACATATGAATCAATATGAGGGACTTTGCAAAACCACGTGCCAAGGGTCGGCCAGGGGAAGTCTCGTCCGGGAGCTGTAGAGAGGAACCAGCGGAAAGCCGGGAAACAAACACCCAATACCCCCAATGTGTCCTGGGTGTGAGGTCTTTGTACCGTGATTGGGATTCTAGGGGATAAAAATGTACTTGTATGAATCAAGTGTAACCATAAAAGTATATGGTGATAGAAAATTAGGTATTACCCATAACCATGGTGAAGAAGTGATATGAGCCCTCTAGCCAAAAGGACAAGGGGACAGGAGAAATACAGAAACCATCAAACCAAAGAAAAAAACGGGGGAAAAAAAGAGAAAAGAAAAGGAAGAGTGTGGCATGGAAAATAAAAATAAAAAGTTTGGGAAAGGAAGTTGTGAAAAGGTAGTTGAATATATGAAGGAAAACATGCACAGGACTGTTCATTGTGCTTTTACCTTGCAACAACACTAGATGTGAGAAGCCAGGCCGAAAAAGTGCTCGTCTGGACATACATGGCTATGCCACACTGGAAGTGATTTGTCAAAAAGTGGGGATCAGTGGATGAACCCAGGATGATCATCGGTTCCCTCCTAGCATCACGCCAGCATGGCAACGATTGGAGACAGTCCGGCGAACCGCCGGAGAGAGTCTCCACGTGTCAGCTGAGATGGAATATATGCGCGTGTGGCGAGGCGCCCAAGGAGGACATCACATGCACCGCGTACAGAGTGCGTGGCACCGACACGTGGTGGAATGCCCGCCAAATCCCCACATCCAATGGAATTGGAGGGACAGGGAAAGGGCGGGCATCCAGCAAGCATCGCAGCTCCCGGAAAGAGACAAAGGCCGGCCCAGAGGCCACAGAGCGCACAGACACAGATTGATTCAATGGGAAAGAGGGACTAAATGGAAGTATATCTAACAATGCAATACTGTGTTGTGTACATGACATAATTGTTTGTAGTCTGACCATTATGAGGTCAGCCATGAATAATGGTAAAGACCAAACCACATAACAGACCCCCATCCCTATTGGTATGAATAAAGGAGGGACAAATGTTGGGACTTTAAATGGGACGTGATGGAAGGTTCAAGTAAATGCTGCTCCTGCTACACTTCCTGTCCAGGTTCCCTTTTTTTTTGCTGCCCAGGTCCCCCTGTGTGCTTCCCTGGTCCCTCCCTGGACCACTGACAGCTTCCCATTCTCTCCTCTTCACCCAGTTGCTGCAGAGGATTATTACAGGATAGGGAGCGGGGGAAGATGCCATTAAATATGTAATTTACTAGCCCCTTCCATTTCTGAATGAACACAGTGATTGATTGGTACAGTGTTTACATATCTTTAGTTTGTGAATGCACAGGGAGACTATTCAGAGCTCTTCCTGTTCATTCATCTGTGCAGTTGAGGCTGCATAGATGAAAATTGAGGACCTTGTCCTCAATCTCCTTTCTCTGTCTCAAAAGTGAGACATCAGATATCTGTTTAGACCCCTGACATTTCACCAGAGTCTCCCAACAGAGCTTCTAAAAGAATTGTAAAAAAAAAAAAAAAAAAATTCTCTGGGACCTCTATGGAGAATTTGGAGCATTCCACCACACTTTAAAATGGCTTATGTCTTATGAGTAATGTGTTGTTCATATAACACAAGAAAACTGTGTGCACAACTATGCCTAACCCCAATAACATAAACAAATAAAGCTAGCCAGCAATGGAAAGTATTTCACACCCATGTTGAAAAGTCAAAACAAAATAACAGTGTGCAGCAACTAATAACTCTATCAGCATAAATACCTATACCTTAAACTTGCCAAAACATAAAAAACATGTCATAAATTCATATACTGTAATAGTCCACACTATTCAAAAAAAATTCTTTCAATTCTATCTTCAGTAAGATTCTCAACACATGTGAGGTAATATTTGCAAGATACACTCCCAAATCTGTGTGTGTATATCATTCATCTTGATAGATAAACCTCTTAAAACAGAAAAGGTCTATTAAGGCATTTGTCATCAAGGAAGACATGGGGGAGCCACAAATCCTCATAAAATGCAACACTAAATCTCATCCACCCTGTTTCTTCTCAAAAAAAAGAATAAATCATAGCGCTCCCTGTTGTCATCTAAGAACATTTTTTTTTTTAATCCAAATTTATTATGACAAAAAGTGCATACATGTTATTACATACATCCAAAGTGTCAATGACCACATGGGGGTGTACAGTATTCAGTATTCAGAATACAGACAGTTCAAAATTGGTGTCATGAATAGCAAACATAGGGGAAAAATAACAGAAAAAGAAAGAGAGCAATATCTGGTGCTGACCATGAAGGTCGTCTAGACCTATAACAGTACACCCAGCTAGGGGTAAGCCACCCATACGGCAACACAGACCCAAGGTGCAACACGTACAAGTATCGGAGTCTTGTAGCCAACAATCCCATATTTTGACATATTTGGTCGGGCATTCCCTGTTAATATATATAACCTTTTTATACGGCAAATTATTATTGACCTCCACCTTCCACTCCACCAACTTAGGGGGTACGGATCACATCCAATTCCAAGCAATAACCTTCCGCACCAAGAACAAGGTCTCATGCAGGAACGTCTTCGTATATTCGTCTATAGTATCTGGAAGTACCCCAAGTAGGCATTGTTTTGGGTCCAACGTGACCGGAAAGCCCATGTGATCGTGTAGAAAGGTTACAGCTTGCGCCAACAGGCCTTGTATTTTGGGACAAGACCATAGTAAGTGAAAGAACATTCCCACCTCCCTCCCACACATCTGACAAAAAGTAGATTGGGTGCTTCTATATCTTGCGACCCAAAGGGGGGTGAGATATGCCTGATGAATAATATAGATTTGAGTCAATCTGTCAGAGAGCTTGGGTGATACAGCCTTGCATGATTCTAATGCCTCCTCCCAATCCTCATCCTCCAAGGGGCCCAGCACTCTCTCCCAGCGAGGTTTGAGTTTATACGCCAATTTGGTAGAAACCGGGGTATTGAGCATACCGTAGAAGGCCGATGTTAATTTGCGGGGGTCATTGCTCTTGATTATAGCCATGAGTGGATTAGGGGCAGACCTCGGGGTGGACTCTGAAAACTGAGCCCGGGCTGCGTGTCTTACCTGCAAGAATCGGATGAGCATGTATCTGGGGAGTGAGAATTCTTCGCTAAGCGTGGTGAAAGTTTTGAGGGTTCCGTCGGCAAACAGTTGGTGCATGTAAAGAATACCATGATTAGACCAAAGGTCTGCATCAGGCAGTTGCAGAAATTCTGACAGAGTTTTATTGTGCCATAGTGGAGTGTAATCATTGTAGATTGGTATCCCTAGCTTGGCAGAAGCTAAGTCCCATATGTGTCTGTAATGGTATAGCAGAGTCTGTCTGTCGGCCCCCAGTCCCGCACCACTAGAGCCTATCACCAGCGCGTAGATTGAGTCCTCAGTGCGTCGAGCCCACCTCGGGCAGAGCAGCTGAAGAAACCGTTCCTTGTCCGTCTTGTCGACATGCTGCAGTTGGGATAATTGTGACGCAATATAGTAGAGATTAAAGTCAGGGAGGGCGGTGCCCCCAAGGTCTGTGGGGTTTTTAAGCACCTGCCAAGCTAATTTGTGTCTGTTGTTTCCCCACACAAAAGGTTTGAGAAGGGCTTCAAGGGATTTAAAATGTTTCAGGGGTAAATACACCGGGGAGTGCCATAGAACATAGAGTATCTTGGGTAGGAGGACCATTTTAATGAGGTTTACCCGGCCCCAAACCCCTAGTGGTAGATGGGCCCAGGCTTGTAGTTTGGATTTAACATGGGAAATGAGGGGACCTAGATTTAAATGTATATAATCCGCCAGTGTTCTGGATACGCAAATCCCTAGGTATTTAATTGAACTGACTCGTTGTAATGGCAAACTGTCCTGAAATTAAGTCGGTGGGAAGCTGTCAAGTGGAAGAATTTGGGATTTCCCTCAGTTAATTTTAAGCCTGGAAAAAGTCCCGAACCGTTCAATTGTCTGGAGAGCCACGTGCAAAGAGGGGCCCGAGTCCGCCAGGTATAAGAGTGTGTCATCTGCATACATACTGATCTTTTCAGTCAGTGTGCCAGAACTCAGTCCCCTGATCTCTAAGTTAGCTCGGATGGACATGGCTAAGGGTTCCACGGTAGTGGTGAAAGAGGGCATTAGCCACCACCTTGGCAGTGGGCGCCTGATACAGCAGTTGGACCCACTTGATGAACCGTGGTCCAAAGCCATATCCCTCCAAGCAGCTCCAGAGATATCCTCACTCCACCGAATCAAACGCCTTCACCGTATCTAATGTCACCACCACCCATGACCCAACTTCTGCGTGTGTAGCTTGTAGGTTAATGTACAGTTTGCGTAGGTTAAAAGAAGTGTTGCGGCCCAGCATGAAGCCTGCTTGATCTGCGTGTATAAAAATACAAACAATATTCGCGCTGCTAACACATATGAGCAGCTACAATACCTGTGGAAAAAAGGCAACAACAAACAATATACAAAAAATGCAGCGCTATGTGTATGACAATGTGAAAAACCAAGTGCTCCAAAATTAACTGAATCACAGAAAAAATAATAAATAAAAATCCAAATATATTAATGAATAAAAAGTCCAATTATATATAGAACTCCAAATAGAAACATATATTCAAATCAATTCCAAAAGGTGCAAGTGAATCTTCCAAAGTAAATATGTGACTTGTAACATATCCACCACCACGTGAAGGGGAGGCTTACCGGATGTAGTGGACCCAATACACATACGTGTATGGGGTCAAACAGGCTGAATATGTATACGTCCGTGCATATGGAACCAGATAAACACTGCGCACCCTTATATCCAAGGTCCAAGCTCAGGAGGGGATACCAGAAATTCAAGCCAATAGGAAATTTGACTCACATAAAGTTCATGTGGAAAAAGAAGGGAGATGGCACATAGCGTAATAACGCAAAGGATTTTAATGAATATAGGCAAGTACACTTACATTCAATCCATAGATTTGATGCTTTGCAAAGACACTCAGTAGCAGCAGTAGAGTCTCCCGACGCGTTTCGCAAAATGTTGCATCGTCTGGGGCATGACTCCACTGTTGCCTGTATGCTATTTATATGTGACAGAGACCTCCCCCTGATCTGCCCACCAGAACAGCACTTCCTGTGAAATCAAAGATGGCGCCAAAGCGTGCATCCCAAGCCTCTCTATGGAACCCCTCCATACGTGACTGGTTCATTTGTGGGAAGCTGTATCGGCCAGAAGGGGAGCTATTAATAGTAAAATGTCAACATATATAGCCGCTTACCTATGCATGGTAAGGGCTAAATCCTCTGATTCCGCATGTGTGTGTGAGATCCTCGTGATAGGAGCCATGACACCTTTAACGCTGTCTAATGACAGCCTGGCGTGCCCGTCCCACAGTCCCGCGTCACTCCGCCTGCCGTCCAACGCCACATGACCGTCACGTGACATCACGTCACATGATTATCCAGGGTATAACACAACAGCGTCATCTAGCTCGAGATGACAGTCACGTGACATCACATGTCCATCACGGAGCCCCTGCTACACAGGGAACACCCATAACAAGCAGAAATGACGCTGTGCGTCATCAACAGCAGGCTCAATTATAAACCGAGTGCTGCGTTCCAACGACATGCATAACACAGAGCGTGGAACGCAGCCCTGACTGGAATCACATAAACCCCTAGCGGTCTCCATAGATATAATATGTCTACTAATGCGGCCAGAAAAGGGTATTGCATGCAACCAAAAGAAAATGGGTGCGATGGTGACTGCCTTTAATATTATAAAAAAGGTCATAGAACAATTAAAAAAGAATAAATAGATGACCAAAAAGGAGGTATTAAACCTATTGATCATCTTACTGTGTGTGGAATAAGAAATCTTGACATGAAAAGTTAGTCTCCTGTAAGAGACAAACTAAGAGGCCATTATCCTAAATCCTCACAAAATGAATTTGTGATTGAGACAACAATTGCTGTCTAATGGGCAAACCAGGAGCGGCCTCAATCCAACTACACAGTAACTCATAAAAATCACATAATATATGACATAGATAAAATACATAAAATATAACAAAAATAAAAAAGGAAATAGTCATGGGGGATAATAATCCTCCTGAAATTTCCTTAAGAAAAAGTATGATTGGTCCATGGTCTAATGGAAACTGCCATTCTTAAGATTGGTCGATAAAGAAATTAATATCCCATTCGACGTTTAAACCAGACGGCCTGTGCGTTTGTAATTCATATATCCAGTAGGTCTCCAACTGAGACACACCCCTAATTTTAGGGGCACCCCTCCAATGGGGGATGAAGTGATCAATGATCAAAAATTGTGTGCCAGCTGGATTCCTACCGTGATGCAATCTGTAGTGTCTGGGCACCGTATGATTAACATCACCCCCAAAATAAGAGAAACATGTTCACCTACTCTCACGGAAAACGGCCTAATTGTACGGCCAACATATTGTTTCCCGCACGGGCAGGTGATAAGATATACTATGTGTGTGGTGGAGCATGTGCAAAATTGTTTAATTGGATACACCTTCCCTGTCTTAGTTGACCTAAACTCCAGGGTTTTGCTCCTACCAGATGTGTTATACCTACACACGCTACACCTCTTACATGGATGGTAGCCCACCAATTGATGAAAAAAGGAGGGGCGTACTGGGGGGTTGATGATATTAGGTGCTATTCTACCCCGAAGGGTAGGTGCCCCTCTGAACATAACTTTGGCCTGATCTGGTAAAACTGAACCAAGGATATTATCGTTTTTCAAGATATCCCAGTGCTTTACTATAATAGCTTTCACTTGTTTATGCTGTAAGGAGAAGGAGGTAAGCATCGCCCATTTAAAAGCATCATTGGGTTCGCCTTTCTGTTTAACCATCAACAGAGAATCCCTATCGGTCTCCAATACCTGTCTAAGGTCCTTATCTATATTGGCAAGATCATAGCCTTTATCGATAAAACGTTTTTTAAGGATCTCAGCCTGAGTGAGGAAGGTGTTCACATCACTGCAGTTCCTTCTCAATCTGAGGAACTGACTCCGTGGGACAGATTTAAGCCACGATTGATGGTGGCAACTATCCTGTGGAATGTATCCATTCCGGTCAGTCTTCTTAAAGTGTGTTTGAAAACAGAACTGACAGTCATGGATGCTAATTTCTAGATCAAGAAACTGTATCTTTTCATGGCTGGCAGTGTATGAAAGGGAGATCCCCCTATCATTAACATTTAGATGGTCCATGAAGGTGTTCAATGATGTAACACTGCCACTCCATAGGAGGAGGATGTCGTCAATATACCTAGCCCAGAACACAAGGTGCTGGGTGTCATAGGTATAGACGACATCCTCCTCCCACTTGGCCATGAACAGATTAGCCAAACTGGGGGCATATTTGGCCCCCATGGCTACACCTCTCAACTGGAGGTAAAAATTATCATTGAACCAGAAGTAGCTACTCCTTGTGGCGAACTCCAATAGTTCCATAATGAACGCCCTTTGAAAGGGAGCTAAAGTTTCCTCCTTCTCCAGAAAATATTGTACAGCTCCTAACCCCATATTATGTGGGATACATGTATAGAGTGAGGCAACATCGGCTGTCACCAAAATGTAGTCCCCATCAATACTTACTTCCTGTAATTTTCTTATAGTAGCCCTCGTGTCCGCCAGATACTTTTTCTTAAGGAAATTTCAGGAGGATTATTATCCCCCATGACTATTTCCTTTTTTATTTTTGTTATATTTTATGTATTTTATCTATGTCATATATTATGTGATTTTTATGAGTTACTGTGTAGTTGGATTGAGGCCGCTCCTGGTTTGCCCATTAGACAGCAATTGTTGTCTCAATCACGAATTCATTTTGTGAGGATTTAGGATAATGGCCTCTTAGTTTGTCTCCTACAGGAGACTAACTTTTCATGTCAAGATTTCTTATTCCACACACAGTAAGATGATCAATAGGTTTAATACCTCCTTTTTGGTCATCTATTTATTCTTTTTTAATTGTTCTATGACCTTTTTTATAATATTAAAGGCAGTCACTATCGCACCCATTTTCTTTTGGTTGCATGCAATACCCTTTTCTGGCCGCATTAGTAGACATATTATATCTATGGAGACCGCTAGGGGTTTATGTGATTCCAGTCAGGGCTGCGTTCCACGCTCTGTGTTATGCATGGCGTTGGAACGCAGCGCTCGGTTTATAATTGAGCCTGCTGTTGATGACGCACAGCGTAATTTCTGCTTGTTATGGGTGTTCCCTGTGTAGCAGGGGCTCCGTGATGGACATGTGATGTCACGTGACTGTCATCTCGAGCTAGATGACGCTGTTGTGTTATACCCTGGATAATCATGTGACGTGATGTCACGTGACGGTCATGTGGCGTTGGACGGCGCCGCTGCGCCGCCCACGTATGGCGTGTACGTCCGCACGTCGGCCGGCGTCTCGTTTGCATATGCAGGCGGAGTGACGCGGGACTGTGGGACGGGCACGCCAGGCTGTCATTAGACAGCGTTAAAGGTGTCATGGCTCCTATCACGAGGATCTCACACACACATGCGGAATCAGAGGATTTAGCCCTTACCATGCATAGGTAAGCGGCTATATATGTTGACATTTTACTATTAATAGCTCCCCTTCTGGCCGATACAGCTTCCCACAAATGAACCAGTCACGTATGGAGGGGTTCCATAGAGAGGCTTGGGATGCACGCTTTGGCGCCATCTTTGATTTCACAGGAAGTGCTGTTCTGGTGGGCAGATCAGGGAGAGGTCTCTGTCACATATAAATAGCATACAGGCAACAGTGGAGTCATGCCCCAGACGATGCAACATTTTGCGAAACGCATCGGGAGACTCTACTGCTGCTACTGAGTGTCTTTGCAAAGCATCAAATCTATGAATTGAATGTAAGTGTACTTGCCTATATTCATTAAAATCCTTTGCGTTATTACGCTATGTGCCATCTCCCTTCTTTTTCCACATGAACTTTATGTGAGTCAAATTTCCTATTGGCTTGAATTTCTGGTATCCCCTCCTGAGCTTGGACCTTGGATATAAGGGTGCGCAGTGTTTATCTGGTTCCATATGCACGGACGTTGTGAGGGGGTTAGCTCGGCAGCGGGTGTGTGTGACCCCCGGGATGGGCTCCCCACACAAAAACAGGCCCAGCGAACGGAGGTTGTGGTTTTCAAAATCAAAAAGGTGCGGTTTATTTTCTATTTACAGTGACAAAACACAGCAAAGCAAAAGAAACATAAACAAAATAAATCCTGGTCAACTTGACCTCTGACTAAACATACAGGTTTCCTAACTAACAACTGGGATCAGCCTAGTGCTGTCCTAGTCCCTAAGTCCCTGGTTTTAAATGTCCAAGCAAATAGCCACACAGGCCTTGTCTCACCGCACAGGGGTTCACTCTCCCTAGACAGTCCACACAGGTCTGGGTCCAGGCATGAGCTAACACCTAATGAATCTGGGAGTTCTTATAGAGGCCTAAATGAGCTGACAAGCTTCAGCTGGTCTCATCAACTCCCTGTCTGCACGACGCCCCACACTCTCCCTAGAGGTATGAGTCATCCATGAGCCCACTAGCCTCAGCTGGGCTTATACAACTCTCCACCTAGTTGTATAAGTCGGCGTAAAGCCTGAATCTGGGCGAAATATATCTACCCCCCTGGATGCAACCAGGTGACTTTACCTTCCTGCTGTCACATACCCCCCCCCTCTTGTTTTAACCTCGGGGTTGGAACACCAGCAATCAGGCATTCATGTACTCGAGACAAAGCATCCACATTCCCCATTTGAACGCCAGGGCGATGCTTTACTGTGAAGTTGAATTCCTGGAGGGCCAGGAACCACCTATTCACTCTTCTATTTGTTTCCTTGTTTTGAGCCATCCACTTTAACGGAGCGTGATCCGTAACCATGTCAAAGTGCCTACCTAGCAGGTAGTACCGAAGGGAATCTAGAGCCCACTTCACCGCTAAACACTCCTTTTCAACGGTGGCGTAATTTACCTCATGGGACTTCAACTTCCTGCTGAGGTAAATGACTGGGTGCTCTTCCCCGTTCCAGACCTGGGACAATACTGCTCCTAACCCCACATCTGACGCATCACTTTGTACGACAAAGTCTTTAGAGAAGTTGGGTGAGTACAACACTGGCTGGCTACATAAGGCTTGTTTCAAGAATTGGAATGCTGCCTCAGCCTCGGGGGTCCATTTAATCATGACCGACCCTTTCCCCTTCGTCAGGTTGGTTAGGGGCACAGCCTTAGAAGCAAAGTGGGGAATGAATCGCCGATAATACCCAGCGATTCCCAGAAAGGCTCGTACCTGCTTCTTGCTGTTGGGACGTGGCCAACTCTGGATGGCCTCGACTTTGTTGAGTTGGGGTTTTATTACTCCCCTCCCAATGGTGTACCCAAGATATTTGGCCTCCTCCTGCCCAATGGTACACTTCTTGGGGTTAGCCGTAAACCCCACTTCCCGAACAGAGTCCAGGACTGCTTGCACTTTTGGCAGATGTGAGGCCCAATCTGTGCTATGGACAATTACGTCATCCAGGTAAGCCGCAGCATACTTCCGATGGGGCCTCAGCATCTGGTCCATTTTCCGCTGGAATGTGGCCGGCGCATTCTGTAACCCGAACGGCATTCTTTTATATTGGAACGCCCCGTCTGGGGTTACAAATGCGGTTTTCTCTTTGGCCGACTTGGCCAGGGGGATTTGCCAATACCCTTTTGTGAGGTCAAGAGTCGTCATGTATCGGGCTGTTCCCAGCCGGTCGATCAACTCATCTATACGTGGCATGGGGTAGGTGTCAAATTTTGTAACTTTGTTCAACTGACGAAAATCGTTACAAAATCGCCAGCTCCCATCCGGTTTAGGCACCAACACAATGGGACTAGACCAATCACTTTGGGACTCCTCTATCACCCCTAAGTTCAGCATTTTCTGTACTTCCTCCCGTATTGCCTCCCGTCGGGCCTCTGGGATCCGATAGGGTTTTAACTTCACCCTTTCACCGGGCGGGGTAATGATGTCATGCTCTACCCCAGATGTTTGTCCCGGCAGCTCAGAGAATACCTCCTTGTTGCGAAGCACAAACTCCTTAACCTCCTGTTGTTGGGGTTGTGACAAGGTGGCTGCTATTCCAACCTCAGGAATCACGCAACCAGTTTGAGCTGGTGACCAAGTGTCTGCGACTAGGGACTCTCTATCCCTCCAGGCTTTCAACAGATTAACGTGATAGATCTGTTCGGGCTTTCGCCTTCCTGGTTGTCTGACCTTGTAATTCACTTCGCTCACTTTTTCCATTATCTCGTAGGGGCCTTGCCATTTGGCAAGGAATTTACTTTCAACCGTAGGGACAAGTACCAGTATCCTATCCCCCGGGGAAAAGGTACGGGTCTTGGCTCCACGGTTGTACACTCTCTGCTGTGCTAACTGCGCTTGGGCCAAATGTTCCTTCACGATGGGCATTACCTGTGCAATTCGGTCTTGCATCAGGGCGACATGCTCAATCACACTCCTGTGGGGAGAACTCTCACTTTCCCAAGTTTCCTTGGCAATATCCAACAGCCCTCTTGGGTGTCTCCCATACAGTAACTCAAAGGGGGAGAATCCCGTAGAGGATTGGGGCACCTCCCTAATAGCAAACATCAGATAAGGAAGTAGACAGTCCCAATCCTTTCCATCTCTATCCACCACTTTCTTCAACATTTGTTTTAGGGTTTTGTTGAATCTTTCAACCAGCCCATCGGTTTGGGGGTGATACACAGATGTACGTAATTGCGTCACTTTGAACAATTTACACAGCTCCTTCATAACCCGGGACATAAAGGGTGTACCTTGGTCCATAAGCAGTTCTTTACAAATACCCACCCGGCTAAACACAAGAGATAGCTCTTTGGCTATGGTTTTGGCCGAGGTATTTCGGAGAGGGATCGCTTCTGGATAACGGGTGGCATAGTCCATTATAACTAATATGTACTGGTGCCCCCTAGCGGACTTGATTATAGGACCTACCAAATCCATGGCGATCCTCTCAAACGGGACCTCAATGATGGGTAGAGGGACCAGTGGGCTACGGAAATGTGGCATCGGGGCCGACCTCTGACACACAGGGCAGGAGGAACAATAATTTTCTATGTCCTTCATCACCCCCGGCCAATAGAATCTCTGTAATACCCTCTCTCGGGTTTTCTCTGTCCCCAGATGACCTCCAAGAATGTGCCCATGGGCCAACTCCAACACCAACTTCCTGTAAGGTTTGGGCACCACAAGCTGCTCAACGGTTTTTTCTGCCCTTTTTGCCACCCGATACAGTAGGTCCTTCTCTACGCTGAAGTATGGGTAAGTGCAGGTATTATCTGGGTTCACTAACTCGCCATCTATTTTCACTACGTTTTCCCGTGCCTTTATTAGGGCGGGGTCTTTCAACTGTTCTGTGGCAAAGTTTTCCCTGTGAACCTCAAGATCAGAAAACTCCACAGACGGTAGGTTTTCGTCTGAGGAGGTGGGCTCCTCTCCAGTTTCTTGAGTCTCCCCTGCCAATACTGATAAGGGAAATTCCGGAGAGTCCTCACCACTCTCAGGGGAGTTCTGGCTATCACATTCCTGGTACATAGGGGCACCAGTGGGGGGCTCAGGATCATCCCACAGTTCCCAGAACTTCGGAAAATCCCTTCCCACAATGGCGTCATGCGGTAACTGAGATACTAAGCCCACTGGATGAGAGAGGGTACCTTTGGGGGTCTCGAAACACACTGTAGTCACTGGATACTCTCGGGTGTCCCCATGCACACAAATAACAGCTACCTTGCTATTCCCAGAGACCTCTGTTTTAACTAACTCAGCCTTTATCAGGGTCACAAGGCTACCTGAATCCAGCAATACCACAACATTTCTACCATTAACACACATTTTGCATAAATGTTTCTCAGTTCCTCGAATGGCAGTGCATGCGACTGTCGCACACAGCGACTGACGTTTGCCCGTCAGAAAGTCACACTGCATGGGTTCCTCCACAACCGGGCAATTGGCTGCAATATGTCCCGCTTGCCGGCAGCGGTAGCAAACGATCCTTCTTGCCGCCTCTTGAGCCGCTGATTTCCCAGGCTGTTCTCGCCAAACTTGGGGTAGAGCTCCCACCCTCTCACTCTCTCCACCCTCACCCCTTGGAATCCTCTTATCCGCCCCTGGGGATGGTCTGGTCTTAGGGTGGAAAGTCCGAGTGTCTCTGGAAGAGGCCGTCAGGTTCTCTGTAGCCAAGTATTTCTCCACACGATCCACAAGACCATCGGCCGTCTCTGGGTCTCCATGGCTTACCCACTTTTGGATGGCAGTAGGAAGAGCTCTCAAAAACCGATCCATTACAACACGTTCCACAATCTTTGGTGCGGACAAAGTCTCTGGATGTAGCCACTTTCTGCTCAGGTGAATGAGATCATACATTTGAGACCTGGGAGGTTTTCCAAGCTGGAAAGTCCAGTTATGCACACGCTGAGCCCGGACAGCCTGGGTGACACCCAGCCTTGCCAATATTTCAGCTTTTAGCATCACATAGTCTTTTGCTTGGTTAGGCTCTAGGTCATAGTAAGCTTTCTGCGATTCACCAGTTAACAGAGGAGCCACCAGTCCAGCCCACTGCTCCTCAGGCCACTTTTCTCTTTCAGCGGTCCTTTCAAATGTGGTCAAAAATACCTCTGGATCATCCTCTCCAGTCATTTTTGTCAATAAACGACTCACCCCAAAGGACGCGGTATTAGTGGGACGGCTTTCCTCACTGGTCTGCGGACGTTGCTGCATTACTGCTTCCATCTGTTGTTGTAGTCTCTGCTCTTGCTTCTGCAACAGGTCTATGAAGCGGGCCTCAGATTGCTGCTGGGCTTGTTGCTGAGCCTCCAGACTCTGTTGCAAAGTTGCGTTTGTCTGCTGCTGGGCTGCAAGGCTCTGTTGATGAGCTTGCTGCTGGGCTGCGAAGTTCTGTTGTTGAGCTGCAAGGCTCTTTTGCAAACCTGCATTTGTCTGCTGTTGATTGGCATTTGCTAGAGCCAGCTGCTTCAGTATCTCCTCCATGCTGGCTTAAAAAAAACTGCCACTGGTTCTCCACCAACTGTGAGGGGGTTAGCTCGGCAGCGGGTGTGTGTGACCCCCGGGATGGGCTCCCCACACAAAAACAGGCCCAGCAAACGGAGGTTGTGGTTTTCAAAATCAAAAAGGTGCGGTTTATTTTCTATTTACAGTGACAAAACACAGCAAAGCAAAAGAAACATAAACAAAATAAATCCTGGTCAACTTGACCTCTGACTAAACATACAGGTTTCCTAACTAACAACTGGGATCAGCCTAGTGCTGTCCTAGTCCCTAAGTCCCTGGTTTTAAATGTCCAAGCAAATAGCCACACAGGCCTTGTCTCACCGCACAGGGGTTCACTCTCCCTAGACAGTCCATACAGGTCTGGGTCCAGGCATGAGCTAACACCTAATGAATCTGGGAGTTCTTATAGAGGCCTAAATGAGCTGACAAGCTTCAGCTGGTCTCATCAACTCCCTGTCTGCACGATGCCCCACACTCTCCCTAGAGGTATGAGTCATCCATGAGCCCACTAGCCTCAGCTGGGCTTATACAACTCTCCACCTAGTTGTATAAGTCGGCGTAAAGCCTGAATCTGGGCGAAATATATCTACCCCCCTGGATGCAACCAGGTGACTTTACCTTCCTGCTGTCACAACGTATACATATTCAGCCTGTTTGACCCCATACACGTATGTGTATTGGGTCCACTACATCCGGTAAGCCTCCCCTTCACGTGGTGGTGGTTATGTTACAAGTCACATATTTACTTTGGAAGATTCACTTGCACCTTTTGGAATTGATTTGAATATATGTTTCATCACATCTATTTGGAGTTCTATATATAATTGGACTTTTTATTCATTAATATATTTGGATTTTTATTTATTATTTTTTCTGTGATTCAGTTAATTTTGGAGCACTTGGTTTTTCACATTGTCATACACATAGCGCTGCATTTTTTGTATATTGTTTGTTGTTGCCTTTTTTCCACAGGTATTGTAGCTGCTCATATGTGTTAGCAGCGCGAATATTGTTTGTATTTTTGTTCTATTTTGGATTTTTTATATTTGCTGCAGCTACACTTTCTGTTTCAAGTGCACCCAGTGATGGATGTATTTGATTACAGAGCCTCTCGTACAGTTAACACTGAAGGGGTGTTTTCCACCACCAATAGTGACACTGAGATAGGGGGTTTATTTACCAGATTGAAAAATGTAATGTCTTCAGAATTACACCTGCAATGGGACCTGTTTTTTTTGGAACAATACATAATTGATCATATGGTTCCCAGAAGTCTCCGTTGGGAAGTTCAACCCCAACAGGGAGATTCTGAGATTGATTCCTGGTTTAACTATTTTAATGACGCAGGGATTAAGTTCCTAGGCGTCCTGATCTCAAGGAAGAAGGTGAGACTGGTCGAATTGGATAGAGAAATTAAGGACCTTAAAGAGAAGCTTTTTTTATACAAAACATCTCTTGAGTATCTCTCTCTATCGGCTAGTCTACAGAATCATCTTGAAAAAGAGGACAGAGATCAGAAATTAAAAAAACATAAAAAGTATTCCAGGGATGCTGGGGACTATAGAAATAATACTGTATTTGGGTGGCAGAAGTTATTTTCTACATCATTTGGAACAGAGATGGACTCTGCTCCCTCTGCAGGTAGTTCCACCCAGACTTCTACCAATGTTCCTTCACTGACTCAGTCTGTGATGGCACCCATGGTTCCAGCCCCTGTGTTTGGATCACAAGGGGGTTCTGTTCGTGCACCTCCATCTAGGAACCCCCACACCCCTACTCATCAAAGAGGTAGGGGGAAATCTAGAGGGACAAGAGGTACTAGAGGTTCTTCTCGAGGTCATTCACGACATCATAGTGGTCCACGTCATCTTGGATATGATGATTATTCATATAATGCCTCTCCAGCTCAATCGAGAGCTGTTCCATCGTCCCATTATGATTATCCATCTTATTATGGTCCCCCCCATCTCTACTCATAATAGATTTGCCTCTTTAGGTGAAGTACGTGATGATAGTCATCATACACGTGCCAGATATCCTCCGGAACCCATGTATTACAGTCCTGGTTATTCCAACTCACAGAGTCATGGTACACGGGATTTTCACGGGGTTTCAGACACCCACAAAAGAGGCTTAGACCAAAGAGAGGGAGTAGAGGGGGGAAGAGAGTACAGGAAAGGAAAAAGAAGGAGAGTTTAAAAGGCCAGGGCGTTTTTAATCTAAGCACTAAGGTATTTACCCCGGAAGAATTATCAGTTTTGGACAAAGGTCTCAAGTTTGCCCCTCCAAAAAAATTAGATAAGTTCGGTACCTTTATTGACATTCAGAGATATGTTCGGAAGGTAAATATTCAAAGGTACCTCATTACCAATCCCATTGTGAGTGAGGCTAGGGCAGCTGCGTTTGGAACGGTACATTCGGGTCTATCCAACCCATCTTTGTTTAACCCCCCCGTTCCAGTAGCACCCTCTGTAAGTATTTTTAGAGACTTAGTATTGAAGGATTTGTCAGAAATCTCTGAGAAACATAGTTCTAGACAAACCGTGTCTAGTATGGGCCTTAAGTCTCTGTGTTCTAACAAGGACCTAATTATTCGTCCCACCGACAAAGGCGGAGGCATAGTTGTTCTGGACAAATCAGATTATGAACAAGAAATGTTCAGAATCTTGAATGAGCCCAATACATATTCACAGTTGCCTTCTAATCCTACTTCTAGGTTCAAAACTGAACTTCAGGGTTTGGTTGACAGCGGTTTTTCTAGAAACATTTTAAACAAAAAAGAAAAAGAGTTTTTGGTCCCGGTGGTCCCTAGGATACCCACCATTTATTATCTACCGAAGGTTCACAAGGACCCAGTGCATCCACCCGGTCGTCCAATTGTGAGCGGGATAAATTCCGTCACATCCAGAATTGGCCGCTATATTGACCATTATCTCCAGCCTGTGGTCAGGCGTGTGCCATCCTATCTGGCGGACACGGGGGCTACTATAAGAAAATTACAGGAAGTAAGTATTGATGGGGACTACATTTTGGTGACAGCCGATGTAGCCTCACTCTATACATGTATCCCACATAATATGGGGTTAGGAGCTGTACAATATTTTCTGGAGAAGGAGGAAACTTTAGCTCCCTTTCAAAGGGCGTTCATTATGGAACTATTGGAGTTCGCCACAAGGAGTAGCTACTTCTGGTTCAATGATAATTTTTACCTCCAGTTGAGAGGTGTAGCCATGGGGGCCAAATATGCCCCCAGTTTGGCTAATCTGTTCATGGCCAAGTGGGAGGAGGATGTCGTCTATACCTATGACACCCAGCACCTTGTGTTCTGGGCTAGGTATATTGACGACATCCTCCTCCTATGGAGTGGCAGTGTTACATCATTGAACACCTTCATGGACCATCTAAATGTTAATGATAGGGGGATCTCCCTTTCATACACTGCCAGCCATGAAAAGATACAGTTTCTTGATCTAGAAATTAGCATCCATGACCGTCAGTTCTGTTTTCAAACACACTTTAAGAAGACTGACCGGAATGGATACATTCCACAGGATAGTTGCCACCATCAATCGTGGCTTAAATCTGTCCCGCGGAGTCAGTTCCTCAGATTGAGAAGGAACTGCAGTGATGTGAACACCTTCCTCACTCAGGCTGAGATCCTTAAAAAACGTTTTATCGATAAAGGCTATGATCTTGCCAATATAGATAAGGACCTTAGACAGGTATTGGAGACCGATAGGGATTCTCTGTTGATGGTTAAACAGAGAGGCGAACCCAATGATGCTTTTAAATGGGCGATGCTTACCTCCTTCTCCTTACAGCATAAACAAGTGAAAGCTATTATAGTAAAGCACTGGGATATCTTGAAAAACGATAATATCCTTGGTTCAGTTTTACCAGATCAGGCCAAAGTTATTTTCAGAGGGGCACCTACCCTTCGGGGTAGAATAGCACCTAATATCATCAACCCCCCAGTACGCCCCTCCTTTTTTCATCAATTGGTGGGCTACCATCCATGTAAGAGGTGTAGCGTGTGTAGGTATAACACATCTGGTAGGAGCAAAACCCTGGAGTTTAGGTCAACTAAGACAGGGAAGGTGTATCCAATTAAACAATTTTGCACATGCTCCACCACACACATAGTATATCTAATCACCTGCCCTTGCGGGAAACAATATGTTGGCCGTACAATTAGGCCGTTTTCCGTGAGAGTAGGTGAACATGTTTCTCTTATTTTGGGGGGTGATGTTAATCATACGGTGCCCAGACACTACAGATTGCATCACGGTAGGAATCCAGCTGGCACACAATTTTTGATCATTGATCACTTCATCCCCCATTGGAGGGGTGCCCCTAAAATTAGGGGTGTGTCTCAGTTGGAGACCTACTGGATATATGAATTACAAACGCACAGGCCGTCTGGTTTAAACGTCGAATGGGATATTAATTCCTTTATCGACCAATCTTAAGAATGGCAGTTTCCATTAGACCATGGACCAATCATACTTTTTCTTAAGGAAATTTCAGGAGGATTATTATCCCCCATGACTATTTCCTTTTTTATTTTTGTTATATTTTATGTATTTTATCTATGTCATATATTATGTGATTTTTATGAGTTACTGTGTAGTTGGATTGAGGCCGCTCCTGGTTTGCCCATTAGACAGCAATTGTTGTCTCAATCACGAATTCATTTTGTGAGGATTTAGGATAATGGCCTCTTAGTTTGTCTCTTACAGGAGACTAACTTTTCATGTCAAGATTTCTTATTCCACACACAGTAAGATGATCAATAGGTTTAATACCTCCTTTTTGGTCATCTATTTATTCTTTTTTAATTGTTCTATGACCTTTTTTATAATATTAAAGGCAGTCACCATCGCACCCATTTTCTTTTGGTTGCATGCAATACCCTTTTCTGGCCGCATTAGTAGACATATTATATCTATGGAGACCGCTAGGGGTTTATGTGATTCCAGTCAGGGCTGCGTTCCACGCTCTGTGTTATGCATGGCGTTTGAACGCAGCGCTCGGTTTATAATTGAGCCTGCTGTTGATGACGCACAGCGTCATTTCTGCTTGTTATGGGTGTTCCCTGTGTAGCAGGGGCTCCGTGATGGACATGTGATGTCACGTGACTGTCATCTCGAGCTAGATGACGCTGTTGTGTTATACCCTGGATAATCATGTGACGTGATGTCACGTGACGGTCATGTGGCGTTGGACGGCGCCGCTGCGCCGCCCACGTATGGCATGTACGTCCGCACGTCGGCCGGCGTCTCGTTTGCATATGCAGGCGGAGTGACGCGGGACTGTGGGACGGGCACGCCAGGCTGTCATTAGACAGCGTTAAAGGTGTCATGGCTCCTATCACGAGGATCTCACACACACATGCGGAATCAGAGGATTTAGCCCTTACCATGCATAGGTAAGCGGCTATATATGTTGACATTTTACTATTAATAGCTCCCCTTCTGGCCGATACAGCTTCCCACAAATGAACCAGTCACGTATGGAGGGGTTCCATAGAGAGGCTTGGGATGCACGCTTTGGCGCCATCTTTGATTTCACAGGAAGTGCTGTTCTGGTGGGCAGATCAGGGGGAGGTCTCTGTCACATATAAATAGCATACAGGCAACAGTGGAGTCATGCCCCAGACGATGCAACATTTTGCGAAACGCGTCGGGAAACTCTACTGCTGCTACTGAGTGTCTTTGCAAAGCATCAAATCTATGGATTGAATGTAAGTGTACTTGCCTATATTCATTAAAATCCTTTGCGTTATTACGCTATGTGCCATCTCCCTTCTTTTTCCACATGAACTTTATGTGAGTCAAATTTCCTATTGGCTTGAATTTCTGGTATCCCCTCCTGAGCTTGGACCTTGGATATAAGGGTGCGCAGTGTTTATCTGGTTCCATATGCACGGACGTATACATATTCAGCCTGTTTGACCCCATACATGTATGTGTATTGGGTCCACTACATCCGGTAAGCCTCCCCTTCACGTGGTGGTGGTTATGTTACAAGTCACATATTTACTTTGGAAGATTCACTTGCACCTTTTGGAATTGATTTGAATATATGTTTCATCACATCTATTTGGAGTTCTATATATAATTGGACTTTTTATTCATTAATATATTTGGATTTTTATTTATTATTTTTTCTGTGATTCAGTTAATTTTGGAGCACTTGGTTTTTCACATTGTCATACACATAGCGCTGCATTTTTTGTATATTGATCTGCGTGTATGAGGGAGAGAATGACTTGGTTTAGTCTAAGGGACAACACCTTGGCTAATATTTTTATTTTTTATTACAAACGTTTTTTATTTATAGAAAAGGCAAGAAAATAATACATACACATAAAAAAATCTGCGTATCACATAGTACCAGTTAGACTGCAAACATAAATGTCAACGCAGTGACAAGAAACGAAATAGAGAGAAATCAACAAGCAACAAAAAAAAAAATCTATATATATAAGAAAAATAAAAAAGGTGACGTTGAAGCATCTGAGAGAAGCCGAAGTCGGTTTGTAGAGGATCTACAGGGGACATAGTTGTCTACGTGAGGTGAGGTAAACCAGTGAGGGGGATTATCCTTCTCCCACAGACTAAAGCTGTTGGGGAGTTTGCGTCCATAGCTAAGATTGTGGCAATAAAATATGTCTTTGGGAGGTCCAGGGATCCCACCTACGGTCAAATAGGGGCATCCTATCATTTAGTGTGTAGAGAATCCTTTCCATTATCATAATAGAGTCCATCCTATGGAGGACGGAGGAGATAGGGACAGTAGGGGACTTCCAATGTAGGGAAATGGCCCATAGAGCGGCCAAGCAAATTGTGTGGATAAGGCCTTCCTCAGAGGGAAGCATACCCGGGATAGATGCTCCCAGGAGGCACATAGAGGCCGTAAGATGTATTGGAGCACCTGATAGAGCCGTTGCTATAGCCGTCACCTTGGTCCAAATGTGGGACAGATTATCACAGTCCCAGAACACATGCAGAAAGGTCCCAGGCAGGGGACAGCCTCTGAAGCATAGGTCAGAGGTACCCGGAAAAATAGAATGAAGTCTAGATGGTGTATAGTACCACCTGGTAAGTATTTTATACGCTGTTTCTCTGACCGCTAGGGATTTAGACGCTTTGCGAAGGTTAGTCAGCATAGTGTCCCAGTCATCTGAGTCAAAAAGTTTGTTGCAGTCAGCCTCCCATTTATGTTTATATGGGACCTCCCCAGGAAACAGTGTATTAATTGCTGATCTGTAGAGGATAGAGATAAGCCCCTTTCCCCTGGGGGAGTCACGGCACATGTGTTCATACGTGGTAGAGGGGGCTGCTGGGGAGAGGGCGAAGTGGGAAAGATAAAAGTGTCTAATTTGCAGATAACGGAAGTGTTCTCTAAGTGGGATTTGTTTATGTGTGCGTAATTGGTCAAATGAAGCAAAAGAGTTGCCCATCTGTAAGTCCGCCAATGTGACCATGGAGTTAGAAATCCACCAAGAGAATCCCTCAGAGTTTTTAAAGGCCAAAGTAAATAAGGGCTCTCCTACAAAGGAGGCGCCTCGGGGAGCGTGGGACACCAGGCCTAGTTTATGTTTGTATCTGTACCATAGGGTAAGGGAGTGAGCAACTAGGGTGTTAAGAGACATAATTTCATGGGCCACTTTAGAAGGGGACCAAAGTAGACTAGAGAGCCTGTACGGAGCGATGGCATGTGATTCAAATTCTACCCAGGGTACATTAGAGTCAGGGATGTTCCATTGTGCTATCTGGGAGAAGCGAGCCGCAAGGAAATAGAGCCAAAGATTTGGCAGGCCTAGCCCCCCAAGTGTTTGTGGGATGAACACAACGTGTCTGGAGAATCTCGGCCGTTTGTTCTGCCAGATAAATTTGTGGATATCTTGTTGTAGCCTATCTATAAAAGCTTTAGGGATCATGAATGGAA
Organism: Rana muscosa; assembly: GCA_029206835.1. Classification (NCBI taxonomy): domain Eukaryota; kingdom Metazoa; phylum Chordata; class Amphibia; order Anura; family Ranidae; genus Rana; species Rana muscosa. The sequence goes on from CM055121.1 coordinate 589,110,557, forward strand.
GGGCTCTAAATAAAAATAGGAGTTTAGGTAGGAGGGTCATTTTGATCGCCGTGACTCTCCCGAGGAACGATATGTGGTAGGTGCTCCACAGCTTAAGCAGGCTACGGAGACGGGACACACATGCCGGATAATTCGCAGCAAAAATGGAGGACCAATGTGGTGTGATATAGATGCCTAAATATGGTATTTTGTCAGTAGACCATTGCAGGGGGAAGGAGCCCTGGAGAGTCCCACACTGAGCCGGGGGAATATTGATTGGTAGTGCTGTGGATTTGGACATGTTAACTGTGAGCCCAGAGATGGATGCGAATCGGGACAACAGGGTGAATAGATTGGGCAGGGAAATTTGGGGTTGGGTTAGAAATAACATGACATCATCTGCATACATACAGAGATGAGATGTGGTGGAAGCCATGGGGTATCCGGATATATCGGGGTGTTGTTTAATTGCGGTGGCAAGGGGCTCCAGGGCCAGGGCGAATAATAGAGGCGAAAGTGGACATCCCTGCCGGGTGCCCCTGCCCAGTGTGAAAAACTCTGAGCTGCAACCTGGAATTTTGATTCTAGTTTGAGGGTGATGGTAAAGGGCCTGGACCCCCAACAAAAACTCATCCCGAAAACCAAGCCTTTGAAGCACAGCAAATAAATAAGGCCATAAAACGCTGTCGAACGCCTTATTAATATCCAAGCTAAGAAGGAGGACGTGTTTCTTACATATATTAGCGTCTTGGAGAACATCAAGTGTCAAACGAATATTGTCTGTGATGAGTCTATTGGGTATGAAACCCGATTGGTCAGGAGAGGTTAGTGTTTCAATGATAGCGGCTAGTCTGTCAGCTAGGGCTCGACTAAAAATTTTAAGGTCATTATTAATGACCGAAATCGGCCTATAGTTTTGGGGGAGGGAGTAGTCCTTGAGAGGTTTGGGTATGAGAGACATGTTGGCTAGGGTCATTTCCGAGGGGAACTGTTCCCCCGCAAGTATTTTGTTGAACATGCTAGTGAGACGTGGGAGTAGTATAGGGGCATAATTTTTATAGTAGCTAGCAGTGAAACCATCTGGGCCTAGGGCTACAGAGCGTTTCAGGGATTTGACAATGCCCAGCAGTTCTTCTTCTGTGAAGGGGGCGTTAAGGGAGTCAACTTGTACATCGGACAAAGTGGGAAGGGGAAGTGAGGACAGCCAGTCCCAGGAGGGTGGAGAAGGACCCGATGGAGGGCTAGAAAGGAGCTTGGAGTAAAACTCCTCAAATACGTCAAGGACTTCTTTAGGGTGAGAGACTATTCTGCCTGAGGAGTTACGGATCTTGTACACATGATGTGGACGTAGTGTATGATTTAATTTGCGCGCAAACATAGCAGATGCTGTGTTGCTGTGAAGGAGAAAGTTTGCTTTGGACCACCTCAATGCTTTTTCGGTCTTAGCTGATAACAGAGTATCCAGGTCTAGTCTCTTTTGCGCCACCAGTCGTGCGTTGGTACTCAACGAGTTGCCTATTTGGGCCTTATGCAGGCGGTCCAGTTCTGTGGTCAGCTTGTAAATTTGCTGCCATCTTTCTTTATTCTTATGTGATGCAATGCTAATAAGGTGACCTCGTAATACTGCCTTATGGGCCATCCATAGAGTGCTAGGGGAGATGTCCGGGGTGGCATTAATCGTGAAGTATTCCTGAATAGCGTTGGATACTTCCTGTCGTATGATTGGGTCAGTTAAAAGGGAGTCATTAAGTCTCCATGTATAGGGCGTATCAGATAGACCTAAGAGGGTTGTTGAAAAGGAGACCATATTATGGTCGGACCAGGGGCAGAGATGGATCATCGACTGCGTGGAGTTGGCCAGAATGATGGGTGTGCAGAAAATGTAGTCCAATCTGGCAAAGGAGTTGTGGGGGTGTGAGTAAAAGGTGAAGTCCTTTGCACCTGTGTTGTGTGCTCTCCAAGCATCGGATAACTGGAGAGTTTGCAGGTTTCTAGTCAGGGATTTAGGAAATGCTAGGTTCAGTCGGGAGGAGGTGCTTCTGTCTAACTGTGGGTGTGCCACTAGATTAAAATCTCCCCCAACAAACATATGAGTCGAGGAATACTTCTCAAGTGTCCTAAAGAAGGTCGAGAAAAAGGTGGCCTGTGCAACATTAGGGGCGTAAACGTTAGCGATCGTGAGTTCACGTCCCGCCACTAGTCCCTTAATAATAAGGAACCTACTCTCAGGATCCTTATAGACCTGCTGAATTTCCATGGGGAATGAATTGTGAAGGAAGATGGCTACCCCCCTACTTTTAGAGTCGTGTAGAGTGTAAAAGGCTTGCTTATATGAGCCATGAAAGAAAATTGGGTGTCTGTCAGTAGCAAAATGGGTTTCTTGTAATAACAGGATTTGCGCCCCTAGCTTTTTATAGGTCGTGAAGGCTTTTTTCCGCTTGTGAGGGGAGTTGAAGCCCTGGACGTTATGTGTAATGCATGTAATCACCATTTGTGCATGAGGAGTGTCATGGGCTCACCTGGGGGGTCTAGGGACCCTGAGATAACCGTGTCAATATCATCCGTCACTGGGGGGTCGTCAGTCTGGGAGAGCTGAGGGTAGTAAACCGCTTCAAGTACATAGTAATAGAAAATACTTCTAAAGTGCTCCAACATCCTATATAGAAAAAACAAAAAAAGTGATAGAGCATAAAAAGCATCTAAACATAGTGCCAGCAATGCAAACATATGCTGGGCAAACAATGGGTCAGGTTGCAAGTAGCAAAAACCTGAAACATTGAGGTAAACCTTGTAAGGGGCAAAAGCACCCTTAACTCCCCGAGTCATATCCAGAGCTCCAAAGGAGGTCGGGATATGAGAGGAGTGGGGCAGCACGGCATCAACATCAACCGAACTAGCCTGCAACAAATTAGAGAAGAAAAAAAAAGGGATGTGCATGCCAGCGTGTGTTGGCTTGATCTAATATCTCATCAAAAGAACTGGGAACTAACATCTTTGAGTAAAAAAGAGTGCTAAAGTCCCGGGAGCAACGTCCTGTGTCAAAATTTAAGGATCCTTTCCCCAGCCCCTTTTAAAAAAAAAAAAAAAAAAAAAAAAAAAAAAAGGAGAAAAACAATAAAAAAATAAAAAAGGAAAACAGGGCACATGGGGTATTAGACTGGACGTGGGCCCAGAGAGATTAAGAGTTGAAGATGTACGGATCAATCCGGCTGGGCTGAGTGTCAGCATACTGAGATCAATTGAAGTGAAGTGAAATATGGATCCATCAGAAAAACAGCAGTTCCAAAAAAGAGCCCAGTAGAGGGCGCCTAGATGCCAAAAGTGTAATAAGTGTTCAGAAGATATGCAGCAGGAAGAATTCACAAAAGTGACAGGATTCTTTAGCGTTGAAAGACATTATGGCTTGCATCTTGTCCGTGACGTCTGCGATCTCTTCTAGAAGAGGGAGTATTCCAAACGGGTTTTGGTCTAGGAGTAGAGGGTTGACGAGGAAGGGCATCAGCTTCCAAGAGACCCAATTTGACCAGTATCTCTTGGCCTTCCACTAAAGTTATAGCAGTGTAAGTTGTACCATTATGGGGAATGGTAAGCTTGAAGGGGAAACCCCATCTATAGCGAATGTGCGCCTTAGCCAGCACAGTGGTGACCTCCTTCATATCGCGGCGTCTATCCAGGGTAGCTGGAGAGATGTCCGGGTAGATTTGAACAGGGGAGCCGTCTAAGGAGATGGAATGGGAGTTGCGGGCGGCCCTAAGGATCTCTTCTTTTATAAGAAAGTCTTTCAGACATAGGACAATGTCCCTAGGGGGTTTATCAGGGGGGGGCTTGGGGCGTAAAGCCCTATGAATGCGGTCGCATTTGAACGCCTCTACCTCACGGTCAGGCAGGAGGGAGTTAAACAGCTTATGTATGGCAGGAATAAGATCCGTGGTGGTCTCAGGGATCCCCCTAATGCGTAGATTGTGCCTTCGATTTCGATTGTCGAGGTCTTCTACTTGGGTTTGTAGCTGAATGACCGTGGCATTGAGGGATTCAAACTCTCTGGAGAGATCATTATGGGCAATATTGAGCTCATCGTGCATAGTCTCTAAGCGATCTGTGCGGGTGCCCAGGGCTGAGATCTCTTGCGTCAGTGTATTAGTGCTCTTGTGCAGCTCCGTTTGGAATTTAGTGGCAATCTTGCTATAGATGGACTCTAAGCTCCTGTCCAGGTCCGCTTTGGTCAGGGGGGGGGGAGTACTCACTTTCATGTGCAGCTTCCAGAGCAGAAGTAACAGTGTCCTGCGAATCTTGTGAGGCCTGCAGTGAGGGAGAAGCAGGGCCGTCGGCGCCATCTTGGGACATGATGTAGCGTACCTGGTTCCTCAGCAGATATGTGGTCAGGGACCTCTGAGCGGTCTTGTTTCCCTTTTTCTGCTTTGCAGGCATGCACAACGCGGTCCGGGGGTGATAAAGAGTATTTGTGTCGAAAATCGTGCACTTCTGGCCCCGGGAAGCAGGCTAAATGGTTGGAGTAGTGCGGAGCTACTCAGTCATGCGGCCGGTCCCGTGGATGTCGCGCATGCGCCCGGCTAATATTTTTATATCTACTTGCAGTAGAGAAATGGGAGGATAGGATTCGGGGTAGCCCGGGTCCTTCCCAGGTTTTGGGCTAAGGACTATCGTTGCTTCCCGCATAGAGGGGGGCAGGGTGAAGGTTTCAAATAGGTGATTAAATAATGCAAGCAGTTTGGGAGTTTTTTTTTTATTATCTTTTTTTATTAATTTTCCAAAAACATATATAACACACATTACAATACATGAAACACATTTTACAGTCTCAATATTTCCCATTACAAAGAAAAAGAAAAAAAAAAAAAGGGAAAAAAAGGAGGGAGAGATGAGGAAATGGAGAGAGAGAGAGAGAGAGAGAAAAAAGAGGGGGAGGGAGGGAGTGGGTGGGGATGATTTTAGAAGGGGGGGATGGGGGAATACAGTCCCCCATACTCTCCCCCAAATATATTATGTGCTATCACTCTAGTGTTGATGTCTTCTAAAGTGAAATTAAATAATAAAGAGAAAAAAAAGGTGGTTTCAAAAACTACTACAAACTAAAAACAAGTGTTAAAGTCTAAAAGTAGACAGTATAAAGGACTGGGGGATGAATTTATGAATGACTGTACTGATAGAGTGACAAACCATGTATATAAAGAGAAAAGTGAGAGGTAAAGTTATCGTCACCTGTGCCAAAAAAAAAAAAGGGAGGAAAAGAAAGAGAGATGGGGAAAAGGAGAGGGGGAGAATGAGGGAGAGAAAAAAAAGGGGGGGGGGAGTGAGGATGATTTTAGAAAGGGGGGGGATGGGGGAATACGATCCCCCATACTCTCCCCCAGATATATTATGTGCTATCACTCTAGTGCTGATGTCTTCTAACGTAAAATTAATTAATAAAGAGTGAAAAAAAAAAAAAAAAGTGATTTCAAAAACTACTACAAACTGAAAAACAAGTGTTAAAATCTAAAAGTGGACTGTATAGAGGACTAAGGGATGAATTTACAAGTGACTACACTGATGAAGTGACAAAACATATATGTAGAGAGAAAAATAACAGATACAATTATCGTCACCTGTGCCCAAAAAAACAAAAAACAAAAAAAAAACAAAAAAAAAACAAAAAAAAAGGGGGGAATAGGGAAAGCCTCAGGGAAGAACAAATCTAATCCCCCTCTCTCGCTCTCTCCGAGAAAAGGAAGAAAACAAAAATAGGGGTGTAAAAAAGGAAAGAAAAGGGAGGAAAGGGAAGGCCGGCATGCATGATATCCAATAAAATGTTTGTCACATTACATTTTAGTCTCTTAAGGGATAAGCCAAAGAATAACCACAGGGAATCATCCTTAAGATATAGATAGCTTATTCAATAGAAGTAAACGGGTCTCAGTGGGATTGTGCAAGTATCTCTCTATAGGTTGTGGTGTCCTTGAACTCCATCCACGGAGTCCAAGTTAAAGTGTGTCGTTGAAAAGTGTCCTTGTTACAATGAGTGATATCTTCCATGAGATGGACCTCTGAAATTTTTTGAAACCACTTTTTCACGGATGGAGTCTCAGGCTGACCCCCAAAGGGTAGGTATAAGTGCTTTAGCCGTATTAAGCAGATGTGGAACTAAAGAACATTTGTATTTTCTGACTGGTTCCTTGGTAGCATGGAAAAGAATGGTCCATGCATCAGCAGGGAGATTAATATTGGATATTTGTTGGATAATTCGAATAATGCTAGACCAGAAGGGGCGGATGAGTGGTCACGACCACCATATATGAGCGTGGGTTGCTCTGTTCCCACAATTCCTCCAACACAACGGGGAGTTGTCGGGGAGCATCTGATGAAGCTTTGATGGAGTGTAGTGCCATCTGGTTAGTAGTTTGTAATTGACCTCAGCCATCCTTGATGCAATTGAAGAGATATGAGTCAGCTGTAGGACTTTATCCTTTTGGCTGTCTGAGAGGCAGGATTCCAAGTCTGCCTCCCACTTAGCGAGAAAGGGAGGATAAGTATCACCTTGGAGCTTGATGAGTAATTTGTAGAATACCGAGATACAATGTTCAGGTGGATCCGTTGAATTAAAAACTTCCTCAATACTGTTTAAGTCCTGTGTCCCTCTAAGAATTTCCTTAAGAGGCTTAAGCGCATTTGCTCGAAGAACATGATGTAGTAGAAGAGGTTCTTCTGGCAACCACGTCCTATAGCCAGGATCTAATAGGCCAGGTAAGAAATAATCGTGGTCCAAAAGCGGTAACAGAGGAGAAGCATATGACCACGAGAACTTCCTATGTAAGGCATCCCATACATCAAGGGTGGAAGTGGTTAAAGTGGAGGTACTTGGAGCAAGGCGTCTATGTAAGCGTGGCAACCAGGGTGTAATTGCTAGGTCTGTGTTACTAAGAGCATATTCCAAACTCACCCAAAGTTTGGAATTAGCAGCATATTTCCATTTGGATATTCTAGACAGAATCACAGCATTATAATAAGCCTTAAAATTTGGAAGGGCCAGTCCCCCAGCTTCCTTGGAGCGAAATAATACTTCCTTAGATACTCTGGGGTGACTGTTCCTCCAAATAAAGCGGGAGACCATGGTCTGTAATAGGGAAAAAAATCCTATAGGCACACCCAATGGGATCATTTGAAAGAAAAAAAGAACTCTAGGCAGAATGTTCATTTTAAATTATACTCACTTTACCCAACCATGAGTGTGTCAGCGTGTTCCACTTTTGTAGATCCCTTCTAATATTATTCAATAATGGGATGTAATTATATTTAAAGAGGGACTGAATGTGAGGCACAAGATTCACTCCCAGATATTTCATACTTCGTTGAACCCATCTAAAAGGGAAGAGGGGTTTTAAATTTTCCACCTCCCTTCCAGGTAGATTAATATTTAGAATTTCAGACTTACATAGGTTAATTTTAAAGTTGGAGAGTGTCTGAAAAGTAGAAAACGCTGACATTAAATTAGGAAGCGAGATACGAGGCTGCTGGATAAAAAATAAAATATCGTCCGCATATGCCGCATATTTGTGCGTTTTATTACCTACTTGAATCCCATGTATATTTAAATTACATCTTATGGTTGCCAAAAAGGGTTCGAGGGTAAGGGCAAATAAAAGGGGAGAAAGAGGGCAGCCCTGTCTGGTCCCATTAAATAGTTGGAATGAGTCACTCAAAGTGCCATTTATGCGAATTTGTGCCGTGGGGTTAAAATAGAGGGAAGTAATGCGGTAAAACATCTTGGGTCCCAGCCCAAAATGTCGCAGGGTCAGTTTTAAGTAATCCCAGTCCACCCTATCGAATGCTTTTTCAGCATCTGTAGATACGAATAGGGTGGACTGGGAAGACCTTTGAGCGTATTGTATAAGAGATATCGCCCGGAGAGAATTATCCTTGGCTTCTCTGTGTGGCATAAAGCCCGTCTGATCCGTAGAAACCCAACTAGGTATAAGAGGGAGTAGTCTGTTGGCCATTACCTTAGAATATAATTTGATATCAACATTTAATAGGGAAATTGGCCTATAGCTACTGCATTGAGTAGAGTCCTTATCTGCTTTAAGGATAACTGAAATATGGGCTGTAAGAGATTCCGGGCGTAGTCCCGAGGTCTGTGAGATTGAATTGGCATAAGCTGTAAGGCGGGGCAGAAGGATATCACTGAATGTTTTATAGTACCGGATGGTATAACCATCCGGTCCCGGGGCTTTACCTGTCGGTGAAGATTTCAGAGCCGCCTGAAATTCCTCAACCGAAAGTTCAGATTCAAGTTCCCTGAGAGTCAAATTTGAAAGTTTGGGCAGATTTGCTTCTTTTAGATATGTAAGCATAAGGTTACATCTCTCCTTCACAGTCAGAGACGGGGAGTCACACTGCACTTTGTACAAATCTGCATAATAGTCCCTGAAAGCTTTAGCAATGTGAGGAGTCGCATGGACTAAATTTCCGTTTGATAACTTTATTTTAGGAATAAACGATCTAGTCTGTTTTTCTTTGAGGGATCTTGCTAATTGTCTGCTAGGTTTGTCCCCCCACTCATAGAATTTTTGCGAATATCGTTGGAATTTCCGAGCTGTATCGAGGTTAAGAAGATTTTTTAATTCCTCTCGTTTCAATGTGAGAGCTTCTAGCTGGGATGTGTGCAAAGTGAGTTTATGTTGTTTATCAAGTTCTGTTATTTGGTGCAGGACCTGTTCAAGTTTTTGACCACGCTCTCTTTTTTTCCTTGCCCCAAGTTCTATGAATCGGCCTCTCATAGTTGCCTTGTGAGCTTCCCATACAATAGCAGGGGATGTCTCAGAAGGTTTATTGTCTTTAAAATATTGCGATATATGAGAGGCGAACACAGAAATTTCTGTTGGGTTAGAAAGAAGAGAATCATTGAGTCTCCAATTATTGGAGCGCTGAGTCAAAGTGGGCATAGTAATACTCATCGACACAGGTGCATGATCTGACAGTGTCGCAGTACCTATATTCGCCGATTGTAATAATGGGAGGTGATAATGGTCTAGAAAGATATTATCTATTCGGGAATAAGACTGATGAGTCTTCGAAAAATGGGAAAAATCTTTTTCTTTTGGATGTAAAATACGCCATACGTCTATCAATTGTCGGTCTATTAGTCTCTTTTTAACAAAGGACAGGCGCTTAAAAGAGATGTTAGAGCGACCGTGGGATGTATCCAAAACAGGATCTAGAGACATATTTATGTCTCCTGCCAGTATGATTAGACCCTCAGCAAATTGTGATAAATCAGTAAGAATTTGAGAAAAAAAGGTAGGTTGATTTTGATTCGGGCAGTATATGTTTGCTAGAGTACATTGGGTAGTACCTAAAAAGCCCTTTAAAAAAAGAAAACGACCATGGTCATCCGCTTGCATATCTAAAAAACGGAAGGGTATGCTACTACTAAAACCAATAGCCACCCCCTTAGCTTTATTCGTATCTGAAAGGCTATAATACCACTGAGGAAAATAAAGCGAGGTCATTTGACCTGCGTAGTATGGGTTAAATGTGTTTCCTGAAGAAACACAATAGAAGAGGCAAGTTTCCGTAATTCACGGATAACCTGATGCTGTTTTGCCGCAGCATTTAAACCCCTAACATTATAAGAAGTAACTTTAAGTGTGGCCATTTATCACAGTAGAGCATAACCCTTGAACCTACTTAGCCATGCATGCCAGCCTTGATAGGAAAATAAAACAAAAAAGAAACGGGTAAGTATTGAGAAAAACAAAAAGACAAATTTACATAAACAACAAAAACGTCCATCTGGACGCATGTGGGAAACCTTAATTTATCACGCAGATTTCTGCGGTGGTCCCTATGGGGGGAGAGAGCACGGGCAGCCGTCCAGAACTCCCGTAGGAGAACGGATAAGAAAACTCGAAGGCTACCCGCTCTCCACAACCCCAAAAGGAAAGAAGGGGAGGGGAACGTGTCGTATAAAAGACACATAGGAGCATTGTGCTCCACCCGCATTCAGCTTGCGTCAGATAATGTGCAGAGAAATACTTTTTGCTCCAACAGTAAACAATAAACCTTTTTATAACAAATATACTTTAGCGGCCAAGTCACATCTCATAACTTACAGGCATACTCAACCAAAGAAAAAAAGGAAAGTACATAGGCATAATCACCCTTTACTCGTCTATGTTATTATACAGGACCTGACGCTGAAGAGCGCCCTTTTTTAGTAGTAGGAGATTTTTGCCAATGGGAGTCCTGAATATGCGAAAACGTAGGGACCGGATCATGCCAGCCCGGGAGGTCCACTGAGGGCAGATTAAGGTCCTTTAAAAATTGTAACAATTCCTCTGGGAACCGGAGGGTGTGGGAGCGACCATTTTTGGTAGCAATAAGGCACGCCGGGAAACCCCATCTATAGGTAATCTCCTTAGAACGTAAATGTTCCAAAAGTGGTTTAAGGGCTCTGCGGCGGTCTAAAGTTTCTTTAGATAAATCCGAGAAAATATTGAGAGTTGCTCCATCAAAGTCAATGTTGGGGATGCTCCTCTACTTGACCATAATGGCGTTCTTATCTGTGAAATAATGTAGACGGCATATTACGTCTCTGGGTTGCTCAGGAGCAACGGTACGAGACCTAAGAGCACGATGAACCCGATCAAAGCGCAACGGATCAGTGGGTTCATTCCCCAACACTGAATTAAATATACCTCTAATCTGCGACTCCAAATCTTTATCTCCAGTCACTTCGGGCAGACCTCTGATTCGTAGGTTGTTTCTGCGATTTCTATTCTCGAGGTCCTCTAACTTATATAGTGAGGCACGTTGAGCAAGGGCTAGCTGTGTGACAGTCTTTTGTAGTTCTCTTATAGCTGTTTCATGAGTATCTTGTCTCTGCTCTGTGCCCTCCACCCTATCGAGAAAATGCGCCATATCTGTTCTTACCCCTGTGATTTCCTTTTTTATTGATTTTTCGAGTCCATGGAACATCCCGGCTAACTCTTTTCTGATGCCGCTCAGCAGAGACGCCATATCTGAGCCTGTAGGAGACTCAGGTTCTTCCATGAGATCTGAGCAGTAAGATGATACAGGCGAACTTTCTCTTACAGAGGTTGCTAGTGAAGCGAGAGATGCGTTGCGTCTCGTGCGTCTAGCTTGACTGCTACATGCGCCAGGGCCGGTTCCACTGGCAACCAGGAATCGCTGTATGGAACTAGAGGTGGTTTGGTTAGACGCCGTTCCTTTACTATGTGTCTTGGGGGTTGTAGAGCGGATTTTGTGTATCTTTGCTGGCATAGTTGGTGCTTCAGAACTGAATGCTAAGTGGAGCGCCCCTCAGTCTCATTCGCTTAACAACATGTGTACAGCGTAGTATGGGACATATGGTTATTCAGGCCCATGCTGAGCTTCATCTGCTGAATAGGGGTTGAGCTGGAGAGGACAGGGATGACTGGGCCCTTGCTGCTACTAGGCCAAGGGTGTAGCAAGCTAAGGCCTAGTGAGCGTGCCACTCCCTCCGAGCTGCTGCTATATGGCTCTGGGTGTCTAACTAGTGCCTTAGCAACCAAGTAGGGAAGATAATGATCCCAATGAGGCACTGAAACTGGGCCAAAGGGAGCTGTTCGGGGGGGTGAGATGGAATAAGGCTGGGGTGCCCGGAGTAGCAAGATGGCCTCCGACTACCGAGGGTAGGCCCAAGCCGCGGTCTTTCCTGGGAGAGTAGGCCGACCTTAGGTGTTCCACTCAGATTAGGCCTACAGATTCCCCGCTCAGAGCCCCTCCGGTGCGCCCGTGAATAGTCTCTCTAGGGGTGTCCCGTTATGGCTAGATAGGGCTGCCGCCCTGTTACTCACTGTGCTCCACAGGCTGGGAAGTCCGGGACGGCAGGCCGCAAGATGGCGTCAGGCGGCTAGATGGATGTAGCTAGCGGCCGGGATCCACAGGTGTTTGAACGATGTAGCGTTCGTCCTGTGCCCTCCGGAGCTGCGGCAGCTGGTAGGTTAGAACCGGGCAGTCGTTCCGGATCGCGGGATTAGAGAGCGGGGAGCCTCGGAGGGTCAGCAGGCCTCAAGATGGCGCCGTATCCCTGCAGCCCAGCGCTGTGGGCGAAAAGAAACCCGGAGCTCCCACAAGACGATCCTCTGTGTGCGGACGGCACCCGGAAATGACGTCTACTGCTGCTAGTTCCCGGAGGTCTATAGTTCAGGTTCAGTTCAGTGCCTTACTGCCAGCAGTTTGGGAGTTAGTAGTTAGTAGTTCACTAACTTGGGAGTAAAATTCAACAGGGAGACCGTCGGAGCCCGGGGATTTGGATCTAGCGAAGCTGGCGACCGCGGTATCTATTTCTTTCGTGGTAAGGGGTGCCTCAAGTAAGTCCACCTGAACCTTCGTCAGTTGAAGGAAAGCAGTCTGCAAGTCCGTCTGGTCAGTTACTGTCATTTTGTATAGGTCTGCAAGAAATTCACTGAACTTAGAGGTTACGCTGCTGGGATCCGTGATCTGTCCACCCCCTGGACCATGAAGGGTGATGACAACTGGGGGTCTGTCTTCGCTATGGAATAGGTATGCCAGGAGCTTGCCTGCCTTTTCCCCATATTCAAAGAGTTTCTGTTTAGTAAAAAAAAGTTTTTGACAAGCCTTCGTAAACTGCAGTTGGGTTACCACTCTTGTCTGCATTTTAAGCAGGGCCGCCATTTCCGGGGTGGGATTGGCAGCGTATTCTCATTCGGTAGAGACTAGTTCCATAACCGCCCTGTCAAAATGCACCAGCGGAGTCTGTTTTGATTTTATTTATGTGTGAGATCAGGGTAGTACGAGCGTATATTTTAAATGAATACCAGATTGCAGCAATAGAGGCTGTGTGGTCATTGTCCAAAAAGTATTGCTTGCATTGGGTGATGAGCTCATCATCCTCTGGTAGCAGTGAGAGCCAGAATGGGTTTAGCCACCATGGCCTCTGCGGTTTATCAATAGGGATACTAAGGGTGGTCCAATATGGACTGTGGTCAGACAGTAGCCTGGGGCAAAATGCAGTTTCCAGGATCCGTGGTGCCAGGGTGTGGGACACAAGAATAAAATCTATTCGGGACATAGAGTTGTGAGTAGGGGAGAAACAGGAGTAGGCCCGAGCATGAGGGAAGTTAGGCCTCCATGAATCTACTAGGTCAAAGGTGGAGATCAGTTTAGAGAATTTAGTTGCATCAGCACTAGCGCCTGATGTATGTGTCGTTTGGAGTCTATCGAGGGCCGGACATAATGTAGTGTTAAAATCACCTAACCATATTGCCGGTACTGTGGGGTTGTGAGACATAAAGGTAAAGCCCTCCAGAACCACAGTTGCGCTAAAGGGAGGAGGTATGTAGAAAGCCATGAGAAGGAACGGTTCACCGTATAACTTAGCATGGAGAAATACATACCGTCCGTTGGGATCAGTGAGGAGCTCACATAGTTCAAAATGTACAGATTTGGCGATTAATACAGAAACACCCCTAGCGTGAGTCGTGTGGGTGGAGTGATACGCCCACATAACCCAAGGGCGGCAGTCTTCCCTGTAACAGGCAGCTCAAATGTAAATCACAAAGGTGAAAGTGAATGACATAGGCACACAATTACGTATTATGTATTTTTTTGTTTAAGGTATAGGTATTTATTCTGATAGCGTTATTAGTGCTGCACTGTTGCTTTGCCTACTGCCTTGTTCATACTAAACAGAGAAGGAGTAATCCTGTGTTAAATTTTACATGAAATTTCTGAAGACTTTGATTTCAAATTCTTATGCCGCGTACACACAGTCGGAATTTCCGACAGAAAAAGTCGGATGGGAGCTTTTGGACGGATACTCCGACCGTGTGTATGCCCCATCTGACTTTTTCTGTCGGAATTTCCGACGGACTTAGATAGAGAGCAGGTTCTCTATTTTTCTGTTCGTCTGTATGCAATTCCGACGGGAAAAAAAACAAACATGCTCGGAAACAATTCAATGCATGCTCAGAAGGATTGAACTTCTTTTTCTCACCTCGTCCTAGTGTTGTACGTCACTGCGTCCTTAACGCTCGAAAGTTCAGAGAACTTTTGTGTGACCGTGTGTATGCAAGCCAAGCTTGAGCAGAATTCTGTCGGAAAAACCATCCAACTTTTTTCCGACGGAAATTCCGCTCGTGTGTACAGGGCATTAAGCATAAATCTTTATGTACACTAACCTGTAGCAAACAGTCTCACTACACTCAACTAAAATTACAGCATGACAATATGCTTATTTCCTTCCTGTGTCCCTTTTGAGAAAATGTTCACTCATTGCCTGCGTGGTGGACACAAACAACAATAAAAACTTCAGAGGCTTTGTTGGGGTGTAACCACTCTTGGTTCAATAGACTATTAGATCTGCCCAGGGTGGTCCTTCAAACTCATCAGGCCTGGAGAAATTACTCTGAAATAACTTGAGTCGCACACAGTGAGTCTGTCAAAGTAAATCTTATAATGTTGTATTTTTGCATGGTGTATATAGACAGAATAATACTTACAAGCATAAGTTTGATCACACAGTAGCTTTCTATTGTTTATATAACAGAAACAGTAATCAATATTACATCTAGATTGTTTATGGAACATTCTCAGTATGTACCAGAACAATACATAGACAGGAATGTGATTAGAGAGTGAGACAGTCAAGCATCAATTACAAGAAATCACACGTTATCAAGGAACAAGACACTAAACTTATCTTTGGGACCTAGACTTATTCCCAAACAAAAGCATTTTCTTAGGAATGTGTATTATATGACTAAGCAATGATTTCTAAGATGAATGCTTACATCTAAGATGGAGTCACATTGGTTCATATTCCTTCAATTCCCTCTTAACTCATAAAAATTTATCCCTACAGCTTTTATGCTCCTCTTTCTTTTATTGATTATATGGTGACCTAGCTTACATTGCATAAGGCAGTATATCACATTGCATAAGGCAGTATATCACTAGGGGGCCGCTGGGCCCTTTCTACTATAAACATACAACATTTAAAGCATAAGTAGAGTTTTACTACAAAGATTAAGATCATTATAACAGTTAGTACAATATCTTTAAGCCAAGAAAAAAATACTTCCAAAATCCAAAACCTCCTTCTCCAAAGGGGCTCCATGTTTTGGCAATATCCCTGGCCTCTTGTTGTAGCTTGTCTACCTCCTCCTGTATTATGAACCCAAGTGCAACACTCATAGTCCTCAGTAACTTTGCATAGGCCTGTAAGTGCAGAACTTATACTTTCAATGGCAAGGTCATATAGTTCTAATTGTTTCCTGATTTCTCTAGTTTCTATATTTAATTTGGTAATGTCATCAGAATTCTTTCCCATTACATCATCAATAATACCCATATAATTATTGAGCCTTTTCATTAAATCTATTCCCCATCCTGTCCAGGAGGGGAACCAGGCCCAGGCCATATCTTTCCCAAAGAATAATTCCCTTTTTTCTCTATACTTGAGAGGATATCTGGGGTGTAGACTAGCTTTAAGAAGGTGTCCTCCTTTACTATCACTAATATCCCCATTACCGGGACCAGGGCCGCTAAATAACACCATCCCTGGGATTCTAAAGGGATCCGGGGATAACATACTTGCAACAGATGTATGTATAATTGACAAGGGCTAAAGGTAACCTTTGGAAAATTCTCCTTAGCTCGTAAGAGAGACCGGAGAATGCTATAATTGACAACAATTGTCCTACTGTAGAGGTGGGTTGGCGCTTAGGGATTCTAGCAACGTAGAATTAAATAAAGGGTCTGAGTTACGTAAGAAGGAGCTATACCGTGATGCTGCTGAAAATTGAAGTGCAGCATGTTGGCAATCTGTAGCACCTCTTGTGGAATTATCTAACTTAAAGCACAAATCTGGGGAGTGGCTTCTACCCATGGCTCGGAACACAAAAGGGTTGTTTGAAAATGTTCTTGTGACATCAGTAAGACAAATAGGTGGGGTACCCTTTTAGAAGAGGAGTGAAGCTTTAAAGGCACCGCCATTAAAGGGATTCTAGTGGTACCCAGGTGGAGTTTACTACATATCCAACATTTGTCATATCCTGATTTTCTAGCATAAGCATATTTAAACTTTAACAATAAAATTTTGTTGGTAAAACTTTGACCGATTTCTCTTTTCATTCTAGCATGTCTTCCAGTGTGGCTAGAGTTAGTTCCTTTTCCACAGATGTTTTTTTATGACACCTAAATCTTCTGGGTGGTATATACAGTTAGTTATGATCCATGTTGGGATGAACACTGAAAGTGTGATCACCCCCAGGTGTAGGGATGAGCTTCGTGTTCGAGTCGAACCCATGTTCGACTCGAACATCGGCTGTTCGCCGAATTGCGAACATTATGGGCCGTTCGCAGCAAATTTGAGTGGCGTGTCACGGCCCATAATTCACTGTGGCATTGCAGTGCATTGCTGGCTGATGATTGGCCAAGCATGCACTATGACCCGCATGCTTTGGCCAATCACAGCGCACAAAAAACGGAGAGCCATAATTGGCCAAAGCCAAGGGTGGCTTTGGCCAATTATGCCTCAGGGGATTTAGTAAACGCCCCACACTATATAAGGCGGCCTGGAAGTCTGCCTTGTGTAGTGTGTTGCGGTGTTGGTTAAAATACAGATGGAGAGAGAGAGACAGTGTATTTTGATTTGAGTTAGATAGAGCAGGCAGGCGAGTCAGTTAGCTGCAGTTACAGTGTGTAGAGGATATATATGCATCCTAGGTGTTGTATATATATTTATACACTGTATTCAGTTTAGCTAGATCCGTTCCTGTTATTCTCTATACTGTGACAGGCAGGCAGGTGATTGTGCTAGCTGCAGTGTTTCACTTAGTGTACTGTGTCCTTTGCATAGCGTTCACCTAAAGCTTACCTGAATACAATTAGTGGTGTTCTCATAATAAAACCACAGGCAGGGAGCTGCATTAATTTAATTTAGTGTACAGCAGTAGAGAAAGGGAGTTACCGCTCAGATGTGACTGATGAACCTATTCACTGAATCCAAAGCCACGGGTGCTGGCATTGCATGTGGAAATGCAGAAATTGAAGAAAGTTTGGACAGCCGCACTCCAAAAATAGTTCCTTTTATTGTAAAATCAAATCACAAAAATACATGCCACAGCAAAAACAGATGTAATCTGAAGCGTTTCACACTGTAGCTCAGTGCTTATTCATAGCTCAAGCTATGAATAAGCACTGAGCTACAGTGTGAAACGCGTAAAACTATTTACAGTGCGGCTGTCCAAACTTTCTTCAATTAGTGTACTGCAGTACTTCTGTCCTTTGCACAGCGTTCACTTAAAGGAACCTGAATACAATTTGTGGTGTTCTCATAATAAAACCACAGGCAGAGAGCTGCAAGTATTTTCAGTTAGTGTACTGTGTCCTCTGCACAGTGTTCACCTAAAACTAACTGAAAACAATTGCTGCTTTTCTCATACTAATACCACAGTAGGCAGTTGATTCTGATAGCTGCATTATAATTAGTACAGATATATATATATATATATATATATATATATATATATATATTGTGACAGCAGGCAGGTAAAATCACCAGGTTGCATCCAGGATGGAAGGTATATATGTCCTAGAATCAGGCTTTATGATGATTTATACCACTAGGGGAAGTGCTGGGAGTCTTGCAGGGGAAGAGTTAATGAGCCCAGCTGAAGTAAGTGGGCTCATTAGGGCCTCTACAAGAACTTCCAGCATGCTAAGGGAGATGCTCCAACCTGGAACCAGATCTGTGTGGATAGTCTGGGGAGTGTGATCTCTGTGCGGCGAGCCAAAGCCTGTGTAGTTATTGCTAAGAACTTCTAAAAGCAGGGAGCTAGGGACTGGGACAGCACAAGGCTGTACCCAGTTGTTATTTAGGGACACCAACGTGTGTAGTGAGCGGTCAAGTTGACCAGGATTTATTTTCCTGTTTCTTTTGTTTTTGCTGTATTTTTTTTGTCTGTATATAGTTCAAATAAAACCACACCCTTTTGTTTTCTCCTACCACTGTCTGCTGTGCCTGTTTTTGTGTGGTGAACCCATCCAGGGGGTCACACACACCCACTTCTGAGTTAACCCCCTCACAGTTGGGGGAGAATGCGGGCAGTTTATTTAAGGCCAGCATGGAGGAGATACTGAAACAGCTGGCTCTAGCAAATGCCAATCAGCAACAGACAAATGCAGGTTTGCAAAAGAGCCTTGTAGCTCTACAACAGAGCTTTGCATCCCAGCAACAAGATCATCAACAGAGCCTTGCAGCCCAGCAGCAGACAAATGCAACTTTGCAACAGTCTGGAAGCTCAGCAACAAGCTCATCAACAGAGTCTGGCAGCCCAGCAGCAAGCTCATCAACAGAGTCTGGAAGCTCAGCAACAGGCCCAGCAGCAATCTGAGGCCCGCTTCATAGACCTGTTGCAGAAGCAAGAGCAGAGACTACAGCAACAAATAGAAACGTTAATGCAGCAACGTCCGCAGACCAGTGAGGCAAGTAGTTCCACTAATACTGCGTCCTTTGGGGTGAGTCGTTTATTGACAAAACTGACTGGAGAGGATGATCCAGAGGTGTTTTTGACCACATTTGAAAGGACCGCTGAAAGAGAAAAGTGGCCTAAGGAGCAGTGGGCTGGACTGGTGGCTCCTCTGTTAACTGGTGAATCGCAGAAAGCTTACTATGACCTAGAGCCTGACCAATCAAAAGACTATGTGATGCTAAAAACTGAAATATTGGCACGGCTGGGTGTCACCCTGGCTGTCCGGGCTCAGCATGTGCATAACTGGACTTTCCAGCTTGGAAAACCCCCCAGGTCTCAAATGTATGATCTCATTCACCTGAGCAGGAAGTGGCTACAGCCAGAGACTTTGTCCGCACCAAAGATTGTGGAACGTGTTGTGATGGTACGTTTCTTGAGAGCTCTTCCTACTGCCATCCAAAAGTGGGTAAGCCATGGAGACTCAGAAATCTTGTGGATCGTGTAGAGAAGTACTTGGCTACAGAGAACCTGACTGCCTCTTCCAGAGACTCACGGACTTTCCACCCTAAGACCAGACCATCCCCAGTGGCGGGTAAGATGATTCCAAGGGGTGAGGGTGGAGAGAGTGAGAGGGTGGGAGTTCTACCTAAGGTCTGGCGAGAACAGCCTGGGAAGTCAGGGGCTCAAGGGGCAGCAAAAAGGATTGTTTGCTACCGCTACCGACAAGAGGGACATATTGCAGCAAATTGCCCGGTTGTGGATGAACCCATGCAATGTGACTTTCTAAGGGACAGACGTCAGTCGCTGTTTGCGACAGTCGCATGCACTGCCATTCGGGGAACTGAGAAACATTTATGCAAAATGTGTATTAATGGTAGAAATGTTGTTGTGTTGCTGGATTCAGGTAGCCTGGTGACACTGATAAAGGCTGAATTAGTTACTACAGAGGTCTCTGGGAATAACAAGGTAGCTGTTATTTGTGTGCATGGAGACACCCGAGAGTATCCGGTGACTACAGTGTGTTTTGAGACCCCCAAAGGTACCCTCTCCCATCAGGTGGGGTTAGTCTCTCACTTGCCTCATGATGCCATTGTGGGAAGGGATTTTCCAAAGTTCTGGGAACTATGGGATTATCCTGAGCCCCCCACTGGTGCCCCTATATACCAGGAATGTGATAGCCAGAATTCCTCTGAGAGTGGTGAGGACTCTCCAGAATTCCCCTTGTCGGTATTGGCCGGGGAGACTTGAGAAACTGGGGAGGAGCCAACATCCTCAGACGAAAACATGCCGTCTGCAGAGTTTTCTGATCTCGAGGTTCACAAGGAAATTTTTGCCACAGAACAGTTAAAAGACCCCACCCTAATAAAGGCACGGGAAAACGTAGTGGAAATAGATGGCGAGTTAGTTAGTATGGACCCGATACAGTAGGTCCATACTTCATTGTGGAAAAGGACCTACTGTATCGGGTGGCTAAAAGGGCAGAAGAAACCATTGAGCAGCTTGTGGTGCCGAAACCTTACAGGAAGTTGTTGTTAGATTTGGCCCATGGGCACATTCTTGGAGGTCATCTGGGGACAGAGAAAACCCGAGAGAGAGTATTGCAGAGATTCTATTGGCCTGGGGTCATGAAGGAAACAGAAAATTATTGTTCCTCCTGCCCTGTGTGTCAGAGGTCAGCACCGATGCCACACTTTCGTAACCCGCTGGTACCTCTTCCCATCATTGAGGTTCCCTTTGAGAGGATCGCAATGGATTTGGTAGGTCCGATAATGAAGTCCGCTAGGGGACATCATTACATTTTGGTTATATTGGACTATGCCACCCGTTATCCGGAAGCGATTCCTCTCCGAAATACCTCGGCCAAAACCATAGCCAAAGAGCTATCTCTTGTTTTTAGCTGTGTGGGTATTTGTAAGGAACTGCTTACGGACCAAGGTACACCCTTTATGTCCCGGGTTATGAAAGAGCTGTGCAAGTTGTTCAAAGTGACACAATTGTGTACCTCTGTGTATCACCCCCAAACAGATGGGTTGGTTGAAAGATTCAACAAAACTCTAAAACAAATGTTAAAGAAGGTGGTGGATGAAGATGGAAAGGATTGGGACTGTCTAATTCCCTATTTAATGTTTGCTATTAGGGAGGTACCCCAATCCTCTACGGGTTTCACACCCTTTGAGTTACTCTATGGGAAACACCCAAGAGGGCTGTTGGATATCGCCAAGTAAACTTGGGAAAGTGAGAGTTCTCCCCACAGGAGTGTGATTGAGCATGTCGCCCTGATGCAAGATAGAATTGCACAGGTAATGCCAATTGTAAAGGAACATTTGGCCCAAGCGCAGTTGGCACAGCAGAGAGTGTACAACCGTGGAGCCAAGACCCGTACCTTTTCCCCGGTAATAAGGTATTGGTACTTGTCCCTATGGTTGAAAGCAAGTTTCTCGCCAAATGGCAAGGCCCCTACAAGATAATGGAAAAAGTGAGCGAAGTGAATTACAAGGTCAGACAACCAGGAATGCGAAAGCCCGAACAGATCTATCACAATAATCTGTTGAAAGCCTGGAGGAATAGGGAATCCCTAGTCGCAGAAACTTTGTCACCAGCTCAGTCTGATTGCGTGATTCCTGAGGTTGGAATAGCAGTCACCTTGTCAAACCCCCAACAACGGGAGGTTAAGGAGTTTGTGCTTCGCAACAAGGAGGTTTTCTCTGAGCTGCCGGGACAAACGTATGGGGTAGAGCATGATATTATTACCCCGCCTGGTGAAAGGGTGAAGCTAAAACCCTATCGGATCCCAGAGGCCCAACGGGAGGCAATACATGAGGAAGTACAGAAAATGCTTAAGTTAGGGGTGATAGAGGAATCCTAAAGTGATTGGTCAAGTCCCATAGTGTTAGTGCCTAAACCGAATGGGAGCTGGCGATTTTGTAACGATTTCCGACAACTGAACAAAGTTACAAAATTTTACACTTACCCCATGTTACGTATAGATGAGTTGGTCGACCGGTTGCGATCAGCCCGCTACATGACAACTCTTGATCTCACCAAAGGGTATTGGCAAATTCCCCTGGCCAAGTCGGCCAAGGAGAAAACCGCATTTGTAACCCCAGACGGGGCGTTCCAATATAAAATAATGCCGTTTGGTTTACAGAATGGGCCGGCAACATTCCAGCGGAAATGGACCAGATACTGAGGCCCCATCAGAAGTATGCTGCGGCTTACCTAGATGATGTAATTATCTATAGCACAGATTGGGCCTCACATCTGCCAAAAGTGCAAGCAGTCCTAGACTCTATCCGGGAAGCTGGGTTTACGGCCAACCCCAAGAAGTGTACCATTGGACAGGAGGAGGCCAAGTATCTTGGGTACACCATTGGGAGGGGAGTAATAAAAAACCCCAAGTCAATAAAGTCGAGGCCATACAGAATTGGCCACGTCCCAACAGCAAGAAGCAAGTACGAGCCTTTCTGGGAATTGCTGGTTATTATCGGCGATTCATTCCCCACTTTGCTTCTCAGGCTGTGCCCCTAACCAACCTGACAAAAGGGAAAGAGTCTGTCATGGTTAAATGGACCCCAGAGGCTGAGGCAGCATTTCAATTCTTAAAAAAAGCCTTATGTAGCCAGCCAGTGTTGTACTCACCAGACTTCTCTAGGGACTTTGTCGTACAAAGTGATGCATCCGACGTTGGCTAAGGAGCAGTATTGTCCCAGGTCTGGAACGGGGAAGAGCACCCAGTCATTTACCTCAGCAGGAAATTGAAGTCCCATGAGGTAAATTACGCCACGATTGAGAAGGAGTGTTTAGCGGTGAAATGGGCTCTAGATTCCCTTCGGTACTATCTGCTAGGTAGGCACTTTGACATGATTACTGATCACGCTCCTTTAAAGTGGATGGCTCAAAACAAAGAGACAAATAGAAGAGTAAATAGGTGGTTCCTGGCCCTACAGGAATTCAACTTTACGGTAAAGCATTGCCCTGGCATTCAAATGGGGAATGTGGATGCTTTGTCTCGAGTACATGCATGCCTTATTGCTTGTGTTCCAACCCCAAGGTTAAAACAAGAGGGGGGGGTATGTGACAGCAGGCAGGTAAAATCACCAGGTTGCATCCAGGATGGAAGGTATATATGTCCTAGATTCAGGCTTTATGCCGATTTATACCACTAGGGAGAGTGTTGGGAGTCTTGCAGGGAAAGAGTTAATGAGCCCAGCTGAAGTAAGTGGG
Organism: Rana muscosa; assembly: GCA_029206835.1. Taxonomy (NCBI): domain Eukaryota; kingdom Metazoa; phylum Chordata; class Amphibia; order Anura; family Ranidae; genus Rana; species Rana muscosa. The sequence continues at coordinate 589,133,239 of CM055121.1, forward strand.
CTCATTAGGGCCTCTACAAGAGCTCCCAGCATGCTAAGGGAGATGCTCCAACCTGGAACCAGATCTGTGTGGATAGTCTGGGGAGTGTGATCTCTGTGCGGTGAGCCAAAGCCTGTGTGGTTATAGCTAAGAACTTCTAAAAGCAGGGAGCTAGGGAATGGGACAGCACAAGGCTGTACCCAGTTGTTAGTTAGGGACACCAACGTGTGTAGTGAGCGGTCAAGTTGACCAGGATTTATTTTCCTGTTTCTTTTGTTTTTGCTGTATTTTTTTTGTCTGTATATAGTTCAAATAAAACCACACCCTTTTGTTTTCTCCTACCACTGTCTGCTGTGCCTGTTTTTGTGTGATGAACCCATCCAGGGGGTCACACACACCCATTGCTAAGTCAACCCCCTCACAGTATATATATATATATATATATATATATATATATATATATATACATCCCACCTTTGTGCAGCTACATCTCACTGCATGCCATTAGTATGTCTGGAAGGCAAACAAGGAGAGGCAGACAGTCACGAGGCAATAAAAGAGGGCAAGCAGGCTCTGTGTCTAGAGGCAACAGTGCTGGTCATGGACACGGTGCATCCTCATCAGCACGTGGCCATGGGACACGCTTGTCCTTCTTTTCGGCAGCTTGCCATATTGAGCTGCAACATGCCCAAGACTTGGTAGAGTGGATGACCAGGCCGTCCTCATCCTCCTCATCCTCTCTCACCCAGGCTCAGGGTACTTTGTCTGGCAAAGCAGCTGCCAAAGCAGCCTCTTCCCTCGGCTCAATAACATCAGTCACTCCTTCCCTAGCCCCACCATTTCCTCCTGAGGAGTCCCCCGAACTGTTTGACCACAGTGTTGGGTACATGCTCCAGGAGAATGGCCAGCGCTTTGAAGGCTTCGATGATTGAACCCAGCTAGAGGAAGGCAGTAACGTGAGCCCAGAGAGAGGGGGTAGTAACGTGAGCCCAGAGAGAGGGGGTTCCCAACAAGGACAGCTATCTGGCAGTCATGTTCCCCCAGCTGCAGCATACTGCCAGATTTGCTCCAGTGATGAGGAGGGAGGGGATAATGAGGTCACTGACTCCACGTGGGTGCCTGATAGGAGAGAGGAGGAGGAGGAGGCACATCTCCAATGAGGCAGGATGCCCTCCAGGGGCCAGCTTAAGGGCAGCATACCGACTGCATCACACCGCAGAGCTCCGCATGTGCAGGGCGCTGCTGTCTCTGTGAGTTATTCCAAAAGTTCTTTGGTGTGGGCCTTTTTTCTGACATGTGCAGCAGATCGCACCGTTGCCATTTGCAACATATGTCTGAAGCATATCTCGCGTGGCCAAAACATCAGCCGCTTGGGTACCACATGCTTGACCAGACATATGTCGACCTGCCATGCAGTTTGTTGGCAAGCGTACCTAAAAGACCCACACCAAAGAACAAAGCGGACCTCTCCTTGCTCCCCTTCAGCTGGGATCTCCAACCCCACTATACCTTCAGTCCTCTCTGAAACCTGCACTGAGAGGAACGAAGGTGTAGAATTAGGTGTGTCAAAGCCAAGTACTTGCGGGCAATCTGCTATTGGTACACCGACATCAGATTGTACCAGGCAAATTTCCCTGCCCCTGCTGCTGCACCGCCGAAAGAAGTTCACTCCCAGCCATCCACATGCCCAGCGGTTGAATGCTAGCTTGGATAAATTGCTAGCACTTCAACTGCTGCCTTTTCAGTTGGTAGACTCTGCCCCCTTCCGTGAGTTTGTGGAATGTGTGGTTCCTCAGTGGCAGGTTCCCAAATGCCACTTTTTCTCACGAAAGGTGATTCCGTCTCTCTACTGGCATGTGGAAGGCAATGTCTTGGCCTCGCTGGACAGGGCGGTCAATGGTAAGGTGCATTTTACCGCTGACTCATGGTCCAGCAAGCATGGACAGGGACGTTACCTATCTTTCACGGCGCATTTGGTGACTCTGCTGGCAGCTGGGAAGGATTCAGGACAAGGTGCAGTAGTGTTGGAGGTTGTTCCACCACCACGCCTCCAAAATGTTACTACTGGTGATTCTGACACACCTCTCTCCTCCACCCCCTCCTCTTCTTCTTCCTCCATGGCCTCTACCTGTGCTTTGTCCTCGGAACCAGCGGTGCTCCGTAGGCGTTCAAGGAGCTACGCAAGTACGCAGGCAAAAAGATGCCATGCGGTGCTTAAGCTGGTGTGCTTGGGGGACAGGAGACACACTGGGGCAGAGATTCTGTCAGCTCTGCAGGGGCAGGCTCAGAGGTGCTTGACGCCACGCCAGCTTAAGCCAGGAAAGGTGGTTTGCAACAATGGCACCAACCTCCTCTCCACCCTCCGACAGGGACAACTGACCCATGTGCCCTGTTTGGCTCATGTCCTTAACTTGGTGGTGCAGCGGTTCTTGGGAAGGTACCCGGGCTTACAGGAGGTCCTGAAGCAGGCCAGGAAACTCTGTGGGCATTTCCGCCCTTCATATAATGCCAGTGCTCAGCTGGCTGAGCCGCCTAATCTGTGACATGCCCACCAGGTGGAACTCTACGTTGGCCATGCTGCAGTGGCTGCACACGCAGAAGAGGGCCATCAATGAGTATCTGTTGCAATATGGCACCAGGACAGGGTCAGGGGAGCTTGGATTTTTTTTCCCACGCCAGTGGGCCATGATCAGGGATGCATGCACTGTCCTGGCACCATTTGAGGAGGCCACAAGAATGGAGAGCAGTGACAGTGCATGCATCAGTGACACTGTCCCTCTTGTCCACCTGTTGGAGCACACGCTGCGTGGAATAATGGACAGGGCACTTGAGGCAGAACAGAGGCAGGAAGAGGAGGACCTTCTTACCTCTCAAGGCCCCCTTTATCCAGACAGTGTTCCTGCTGGCCCGGCTATCACACAGGAAGAGGAGGAGGAGGAGGATTGTGTCAGCATGGAGGTGGAGCCTAGCACTCAGCATCAGCAGCAGTCTTCAAGGGATCAATTACAGTCCCAAGACACCCATGGACTTGCACGTGGCTGGGAGGAGGTGGCTGTGGATCATGTCGTCCTGAGTGACCCAGGGGACTCCGGACCAAATGCCTCAGCAAACCTATGCTGCATGGCCTCCCTGAGCCTGCAAAGCCTGTGGAGGGATCCTCGTATTCGTACGATCAAGAGAGGGATCATTACTGGCTGGCAACCCTCCTTGATCCTCATTACAAGGATAAGGTTGCGGACCTTATCTTGCCGTCGCAGAGGGAGCAGAGGATGAAGCATCTTCGGGAGGCCTTGCAGAAAGGTCTGTGCAACGTGTTCCCAGAGACTGGGAGGTTACAAATTCCTGGTCCTGGACAATGTGTTTCTGAGGCTTCGGGCAGTCAAAGAAGGAGCGGTGGAGAAGGTGGCCGTCTGACCGATGCATTCAGACAATTTTTTAGTACGCAGCCCCAAGGTATGATCGGTTCCAGCAACCATCGCCAGCGTCTGGTTTACATGGTGCAGGAATACCTAAGGGCAAGATCAGACTTGGACACCTTTCCCACAGAAAATCCTCTGGGTTACTGGGTCTTGAGGATGGATCACTGGCCAGAGCTTGCACAGTATGCAATTGAGCTACTGGCCTGTCCTGCATCAAGCATTCTTTCGGAACGCACATTCAGTGCTGCTGGAGGCTTTGTAACCGATCACAGGGTGTGCCTGTCCACCGACTCGGTCGATCGACTGACCTTCATAAAAATGAATCAGTCTTGGATCTTGGATCACCACCAGCTACCAAGCACCTGATGCTGATCCCTTCAAGACTGCCTATGCTGATGCTGAGTGACTATCCTGTTATGCTGAGTGACTATCCTTTTCCTCCTCAATGATCATGCTGATAGCTTGTAAGACATTTTTTGGTTCTGGGCACCGCCACCAGTGGCTAAGGCCCAATTTTTCAGCCCCTGTTTAACAGGGGCGTGTAATTTAAATTTTTGATGCAATACTTTGCAGCAGGGCTCATTGCTGCGCTCCAAGTACAGTATCTGGGAGGGGTTGCAGTGCTGTGGCACCAGTGCCTAAGGCCCAATTTTTCTGCCCCTGTTTAACAGGGGCATGTAATTACAATTTTTGATCCAATACTTTGCAGCAGGGCTCATTGCTGCGCTCCAAGTACAGTATCTGTGAGGGGTTGCAGTGTTGTGACACCAATGCCTAAGGCCCAATTTTTATGCCCCTGTTCAACAGGGGCATGTAATTACAATTCTTGATCTAATAATTTACAGCAGGGCCCATTCCTGCGCCCACCAAGAGTAACTGTGAGGGCTTACAGTGTTGTGGCAACACCACCACCACCAAAGGCCCAATTTTTCTGCCCCTGTTCAACAGGGGCATGTAATTACAATTCTTGATCTGATAATTCACAGCAGGGCCCATTCCTGCGCCCGCCTAGTGTAACTGTGAGGACTTACAGTGTTGTGGCACCAGCACCACCACCACCAAAGGCCCAATTTTTCCTACCACTGTTCAACAATGGCATGTAATTACAATTATTGATATAATAGTTCACAGTAGGGCGTTCCAGCGCCAAGAGTAACTGTGATGGCTTACAGTGTTGTGGCAACACCAACACCTAAGGGCCAAATTTCTGCAGAGTATATACGGCAGGCCCCTACTTTCACACATTAAACTTACAAATGACTCCTACTTGCAAACGGAAGGAGACAACATGAATTGAGAGGAAATCTACCCCTAGGAAGGCAAATTCTCTCCTGCAAGAGTAAAAATGGGAAAAAGGTGTCTCCTCTCCACTGATGCTTTATCACCAATCCTTGTTTCAATAAAAACCCCAAATTTTCAAAAAAACATTTGTCATTGGGACGGAAAGTGAGGTGAAATGTTCTGAACAGGTGCACAGACAGCAAAACAAATGTTACAGGGGTGATAACCCTTCCCTATCTTTTCAAAAAAGCTTAAAAATAGATTTTTTTGGCTGGAGCTACACTTAAAAATGTTACCTGTTCCAAATTACAAACAGATTCTACTTAAGAACAAACCTACAGTCCCTGTCTTGTTTGCACCACCTGTATACTGCTGTTCCGAGTATATAGGGCCTTTTTTTAATTTGGGCGCGGGGTTCCCCTTAATATCCATACAAGACCCAAAGGGGCTGGTAATGGGCTGGGGGGTACCCATGCCATTTTTCTCAATGATTTTCATCCATATTGCTGGGACCACACGTTACATTAAAGCCGCAAGCAGTTTAAATTACTTTTTTTCCTTTAGAAATGTCATTTTGTGCAGGGACAGTTCTAAACAGGGGAAACACGTGCCACTTCACAGGCATACTTTAGACACCCCCCAGGTACAATATTTAAAGGAATATTTCACTTTTTTTTCACTTTAAGCATCATTAAAATCACTGCTCCTGAAAAAACGTCAGTTTTTAAAACTTTTTTTTGCATTGATACATGTCCCCTTTTTAGAACAATAACTTGCATATTAGCCTTGATAATTAGCACTTTTGATTTAGAACAATCGAGTCCATTGTATTTAATAGGGTTTAAAGTTTGCGCAAACTTTTGGTCCGTTCGCAGGTTCTGGTGCGAACCGAAGCAGGGGGTGTTCGGCTCATCCCTACCCAGGAGTGTCCAAAGTTTTCTCAGAATTCTGAGCAGTAAACAAAGTAATTTTGCTGTATTTCAGAGACTGTTTCACTCACTTTTTGAGGATTTACAACACCTGCTTCACCTCCTTTATCTGAAGCATTATGTGCGTCTTTGTCTTGCTTCGTACAATCCACCTTGACCTTTTTTTACTCGACTAGCATGGATCCATGGATCCAGTCCTACTGTGGTAGGAGGTCCAAAGGGATATTCCTGCTTTTTGGTCCTCTTACGTTGTTGGATTACCACGATATCTCTTACTTGAAAGGGATGTGTTGGTTTCTGTGAATAAAAAGAAAGATGTGCGAGCAACATTTCTTTCAACTTTATCTAAAGTTTCAAATAACTTTCTGACATTTTTCCTCCCTTATCTGATCAAGATATCCTGCTTCTAAGATAAGGGTTTTCTAGCCCAAGGGTTGGGAAATGGTCTACCCATAAGAATCTCGAATGGAGCGTACCCTGTGGTTTTACCGGGGGTCATTCTGATCTCGGCAAGAATCACTGGTAACATTTTATCCCATTTATGGAAATTTCCCCCTGTGGCTTTCCTAAATTTATCTTTGATGTTTCTACTCATTCTTTCCACTGTATTTTAAGTGCTCTCACTAGCTCCTGACAGAGTTTTGATGTAAAGCCTGGGCCATTGTCTGAATTGATTTGCAATGGACATCCCCACCTAGGAATGATTTCCTGTGTGAGTATCACTGTCTGTGTGTCTTCTCTCGTGGTTTTGAATGCTTCCACCCATCGTGAGAATACATCCACGATGACCAAAAGATATTCTTGTTTGTTTCCTTTTTTTGGCATGTGAGTGAAATCTATCTGCGGATGAGTTAAAGGTGTAGTAGGATACGGAAGGTGTTCATGTTTTACCTTGTGCGGTGTGTTTGGGTTATTCCTAATGCATGTGATATATCGTGACACATATGCTCTAACAAGTTTAGGTAGGCCTGAAATAAAAAAAATCTTTCTGTAAATCTTCAAATGTGTTCGGCCATCCCCTATGGCCTACCCCGTGGTATTGGGCTATAAAAAAAGATGTACTAGCTGCGGGGATGCATGGCTTCCCCTCTTTGAGGAAAAGTCCATTCTTGGCCTTTTCCAAATCATCCTTTCATCCTAAACTCTGCGGGTGATAGGGAATGTGAAACTCCCAGTCTATTTTAAGGGTTCTAACTAGATCTTGGCAAACCTTTGAAACAAAAGCAGTGCCATTATATGATAAATTTCTAAAAGATGGACTGTGTCCACAAGGGGATGCCCTCTCCTCGTCCACCAGGATGCTAAAAATGCATTTGCTAAACCAATCACTATGAAGTGAAGTGGGTAGCATTGGATGGTATGGCTGTGGCATGGCACATCAGGTAAAACTGGTGTTCTAGGTATAACAAAACTGTTAATTTCCCTCAAGTCCTGTACAAAGCGGTAAGTTACATCGGCTTTCTTTACAGGGTTTATAGAGGTGTTGTAGGGTGATCTCTATTGTATCCCCTCTTCTGGAAATTGATAGATTATACATTTTTGACTATGCCTCAGAACAGAGTGTTATCAATACTACTACAATCGCTCACTAATACACAGATTAGGCTTAATAAGTGTTAAAGTGTTATGTTCATCTAAGATGCCATGTTTTTAGATCTCCGAAATTTTTTGGCCAAATGCCAAATGGCAATATTTTGCACAGAGATACCCTGGTACGTGGGAGTCAATGTGCAAAAAATAATTTTTCAAAATAAACTTCCTGTTAAGAGATATACCTACTTGGCATCCTGCCAATTATGTTTTATTGGACCCACCCCCGATATTAGTGTGGCTTTATAGGGTGTACATTGGATGAGTCCTACAAACAGTGAGGCCTCGGCTCATCCTGCCTCTTTTCCTTATCCCTTGGGTGTCCTGTTTCTGTCAGAAAGCAGGTAGAAATGCTCATCTTGCAAGACTGAACATTCCATCCCCCTTCCTTTGTTATTGACATCAAGTAATACTTAACTTGCCCAATAGGTCCCTTCCCAAGAGACTCCACGGACAATTGGGCATTATCCTGCAGCTGTGTTGAACTATCAATCCCATGCCATTAGAGTCAATAATTGCAAGGGGTGGGGTTTTGTTCAGAGACGGTTCCTCTGACAGGGGTGGATGTCACAGGGAGGGTGGTACTCTGTGCTGTGGCTTGCAGCTGAGGTGGGCTGTAATAAGGAGGTGGTCTTTGTCGATTAGGTGAAGTTTGGGCTTGGCATTTTTCTTTTGTTATTCTGTTCACTTTCTTTATACTGCCCCTCACTTCCATGTTTTCTATCTACTGCTTAAAACCATCAATGCTGTACCTTCATTAAATGTAACCATATTGCTACACCTAGAGGCTCCCCTCCCCCCCCCACACTCAGCCGTGACGTTTACACAGAAATTTATCTCCCAGACATACATGAGCGCAAGGGAAAGGGGGAGGAAAAATCAGCAATCCTCCCTACGCAGCACTGTGAATTGCTCCCTGCTTCCCAGAAAACCAGAGGGTGGGGGCTTCTGTGGAGAATCACTGTGAAACACTGTGAAGTCCTTTCCACAATCATTTATACGCAGTATTGGAAAAATTGACCATACTCCTTAACCACTTAACGACTGCTCACTGTATATATACGTCGGCAGAATGGCACCGACAGGCACAATCACGTACAGTGTACGTGATTGCCTTTGTATAGTTGGGGGGTCCGATCGGACCCCCCTTCTATACAGTGAGCGGTCGTTATCCATTGGGGAGCGATCCGGGATGAGGGGACGGCCGTTCGATTCCGGCCACCCCCTCGCGATCGCTCCTGGCGAATGAAAATCTTCCTCTGCCTGTGTAATGTAAACACAGGCAGAGGAAGTGATGTCATCTCCCCTCGCGGCGGTCTTTTCGTCCGCAGCGCCGAGGAGAGAAGACGCAGGTTAGTGCACCAACAGTCCACTGACACGTAGGCACACATAGGCACACATTTCACCCCCCAGTCACCCTCAGATCACCCCCCAGGTTACCCCCCAGCCCCCAGTCACAGTGTCACTGATTGCAGTGATCATTTATTTTACTGATCACTGCATTTAGTGTCATCTGTGACAGTAAAAAGTTGCAGGGCAGTTAGGTTTAGGCCCCTTTAGGTCCAGGGTAGTCCCCTAACCCCCCCTAATAAAGGTTTAACCCCTTGATCGCCCCCAGGTAACCCTTTCACCCCCTAACTCCAGCGTCACTAAGCGATCGTTTTTCCGATCGCTGTATTTGTGTCGCTGGTGCCCTAGATAGCCAGTTATTTTTTTTTAGGTTCGCCACAGGTTTTTATAGCGTCAGGTACCCCCATATATTATTGTAACCCCCTGATTGCCCCTAGAGTTAACCCTTTCACCAGTGATCACTATAAGTTTTACTGGTGACACTGGTTAGCCAGTTAGTTATTTAGTTTTTTAGGTTACCCGTCAGGTTTTTATATAGCGTCAGGTACCCCCATATTTAACCTAATAAAGGTTTTAACCCCCTGATTTCCCCTAGTTAACCCTTTCACCAGTGATCACCATATAAAGGTTACGGGTGACGCTGGTTGGTTAGTTTGCTTTTTATAGCATCAGGGCACCCGCCGTATATAACCCAATAAAGGTTTAACCCCCTGATCGCCCGGTGGGTGAGATCAATTAGGTTTTAGCGCTAGAAAGGGTCTGCGTCGCCCCAGGCAGCGTTAGGTTAGTGCCAGTAGCGCTAATACCCACGCGCAAAGCATACACCTCCCTTAGTGGTATAGTATCTGAACAGATAAATATCTGATCTGAACAGATAAATATCTGATCTGATCAGATCTATACTAGCGTCCCCAGCAGTTTAGGGTTCCCAAAAACGCAGTGTTAGCGGGATCAGCCCAGATACCTGCTAGCACCTGCGTTTAGCCCCTCCGCCCAGCCCAGCCCAGCCCACCCAAGTGCAGTATCGATCGATCACTGTCACTTACCAAACACAAAACACATAACTGCAGCGTTCGCAGAGATCCCTGCGATCGCTAACAGTTTTTTTTTAAGCGTTTGATACATTTGCTGACAGTCAGGTGCTTTTTTACCTGTGAATCTTACTAGTGTACCCCTAAATTTAGAGCCCAAAATGGGAAATCGAAGGTACACTAGTAAAGAGGCCTACGAGATTCTGAGCATGACAGATAGTGAAGAGGAGGTCACGCATCTGTCAGATTCAGGCTCAGAATATCTACCCGTAGAAGACAGTGAAGTCAGCGGCTCCACGTCAGATAGCTCTGACAACGAAGGTGAGGTCCCTGCTAAGGTGAGGCGTACCCGATCCCGATCTTCTGCTGTTGTTGAGGAGCAAGAACCGCAGGTCTCTCGTATCATGGAGCAGAGTAGTACTAGTGCCGCTATTCCTTCTGGTGAATTGGCAAGCACCAGCGGCCTAGTACAGCCTGGGCGTACATCCAGCACTGCAGTATCACGTGGTGACGTGGCGAGTCCCATAAGTGCAGTTCAAGCTGGCGAGGTGGCAAGCACAAGTAGTGTCCCGCTGCCACCAAGAAGAAGACAAAGGCATGCCCGTCGTGCCCATAGTGCCCTTCCTGCAGAATTCGCCTATCCTGATTGGGTCCCCACCACTTCTGCAGAACCCGTACTTCCCCCATTCACTGCCCAACCCGGTATTCAGGTGGAAACAGCTGATTTTATGCCAATTGATTTTTATTCGCTGTTTTTCACGGAAGATCTCTATAGATCTATTGTGGACCAGAGTAATTTATATGCTGGTCAATTCATCGCTGCTAATCCCCAGTTGCCTTCCATTGCCAAAGATTGAAAACCAATTACGGTTTCCGAATTTAAGACCTTTCTGGGCCTTTCCCTCAACATGGGCACACATAAATTTCCGTCATTGCGTGCTTATTGGTCCACACACCCAATTGACCACATGCCCGTGTTCTCTGCCTCCATGCCCAGGAAACGATATGAGCAGATTTTGCGGTTCATGCACTTCAACGACAATGAACTTTGTCGTCCACGTGGAGACCCTGAATACGACCGGCTCTACAAAATTCGGCCCCTCATAAACCACTTCAACGAACGTTTTGCAGCCTTGTTTATTCCCGATCAAGTTGTCTGCGTTGATGAGTCCCTGATTAAATTTTCTGGCCGCTTGTCTTTCAAGCAGTACCTTCCCAGCAAGCGTGCCAGATATGGGGTCAAGCTCTATAAGTTCTGTGACAGGGCAACAGGCTATGTATGGAGCTTTACGGTTTATGAGGGAAAAGATAGTCAGGTTAAGCCGGTCAACTGCCCGGATTACATAGGGAGCGCTGGCAAGATAGTGTGGAACTTGGTGTCACCCTTATTCGGAAAGGGGTACCACTTGTATGTGGACAATTATTACACGAGCGTGCCACTGTTTAGTCACTTGTTTGATCATCAGATTGGAGCATGTGGCACCGTGCGACCTAATCGCCGGGGCTTTCCCCAGCGGCTTGTAGATGCCCGTCTTAGGCTGGGGGAGAGAGCCTGCGTAAAGTGTAATAACTTGCTCGCTATGAAGTGGAGGGACAATAAGAATGTTTTCCTTCTTACCTCCCTTCATGCAGACACGACAGTCCAAATTCCTACGGCGACTGGTGTTGTGGAGAAACCCCTCTGTGTCCACGAATATAACAAAAATATGGGAGGGGTGGACCTCAACGACCAGTTGTTGGCGCCGTATCTAATTGACCGTAAGGCGAGACGCTGGTACAAAAAAGTGTCTCTATCCTTATTCCAATTGGCTTTGCTGAACGCTCATGTGCTATACAGAGCTTCAGGCGGGACTTCATCTCCCCTAAAATTCCAGGATGAGATAGTCTCAAAACTCCTGTATCCAGGCGGTTCTGCACCTCACCATCCCCTACCAGATGCTATATATAGCCGGCTGCATGAGAGGCATTATACATATGTCCTCGAGAGTACCCCTACCCAACGAGCCCCCCAAAAAAGATGTCGTGTCTGTAGCAAGCGCGGATTTAGGAGTGACACCCGTTATTATTGTCCACGCTGTCCTGACAAGCCTGGTCTTTGCCTTGGTGAATTTTTTGAACGCTTCCACTGAAAAGTGAAGTTTTAGCGTAGGGTACAGCATTTCACAGACTAGGACACACTTACACAGGGTCTCCCAAGATGCCATCGCATTTTGAGAGACCCGAACCATTACAGTTGTTAAAGTTACAAAAAAAAGTGTAAAAAAGAAAAAAAAAACGTAAAAACAAAAAACACAAAAAAACTAAAAAAAAAAAAAAACTAAAATAGTTGTCGTTTTATTGTTCTCTCTCTCTCTCTATTTTCTCTCTATTGTTCTGCTCTTTTTTACTGTATTCTATTCTGCAATGTTTTATCATGCTTGCTTTTCAGGTATGTAATTTTTTGTTTTCAGGTGCGCCATTCAGCTTCAGCGCGGAATTATTTATCTTGACAGCAACAGCGTTTGCTCCCACGATACATAAAGCCGTGACTCCAACGCTGTAGGAGGTGATTTCACCACCACAGTTAAAAAAAAGAGCATATATGCCGAAGCATGGGGGCAGCAGAGGCGGAGGAGCGATTTTTCTCCTAATGCCGCATACATACGGTCGAAATTCCGACGGAGGCTTGCCTGTGGAAAAGTCCGACCGTGTGTACGCGGCATAACTTTTTTGCGGGAGGATGCCCCCATACTTCGGCATATATATATTTTAGGCACAGGTTGCGTTAAAATTTTTTTTCATTTTTTACTAGGTTTTGTTTTGGTATTTGCTTTGCAGGTATGGTATGGTAAGGTCTTACTGTTATACTGTAATGTTACTTTGTTTTAATGTTAACCATCATTTGCTTAGCAGGTACGCCATTCAGTTGCAGCGCGGATCTATTTATCTTGACAGCAACAGCGTTTGCTCCCACGATACATAAAGCCGTGACTCCAACGCTGTAGGAGGTGATTTCACCACCACAGTTAAAAAAAAGAGCATATATGCCGAAGCATGGGGGCAGCAGGGGCGGAGGAGCGATTTTGCTCCTAATGCCGCGTACATACGGTCGAAATTCCGACGGAGGCTTGCCCGTGGAAAAGTCCGACAGTGTGTACGCGGCATAACTTTTTTGCGGGAGGATGCCCCCATGCTTCGGCATATATAAATGGTGCATGTATGCCCATCATTAGAAGTGGGTGGATGAAGGGAGGTATTCTAATGGTGGGCATACCCACCGATCAATCTCTTTTTTTCGTTCAGCCAACAGGCTGCATGAAAAAAAAGATTACAATACATGTCCAACAAGGACCGGCAACGTACTGGTATGTTGCTGGACTTTGAATGTTTATACCAGAATGATGCCTGCAGGTTTAGGTATCATCTTGGTATCATTCTTTTCAGCCAGCGGCCGGCTTTCATGTAAAAGCAATCCTAGCAGATAATTAGCCTCTAGACTGCTTTTACAAGCAGTGGGAGGGAATGTCCCCCCCCGGATATAAACAGCGCCAATGGGAAATTGGGAAAGCATTTTATCAGACCGATCTTGGTGTGGTCAGATGCTTTGAGGGTAGAGGAAAGATCTAGGGTCTAACCCCCCAATTTTTTTCAAAAAAAGAGTACCTGTCACTACCTATTGCTATCATAGGGGATATTTACATTCCCTGAGATAACAATAAAAATGGTAAAAAAAATAAAAAGATGGAAGGAACCGTTTAAAAATAAAATAAAAAGGCAAAATAAATAATAAAAAAAAAAAGCACTGCTGTCCCCCCCTGCTCTTGCGCAAAGGCGAACGCAAGTGTCGGTCTAGCGTCATATGTAAACAGCAATTGCACCATGCATGTGAGGTATCACCGCGAAGGTCAGAACGAGGGCAGTAATTTTAGCAGTAGACCTCCTCTGTTAATCTAACGTGGTAACCTGTAAAGGCTTTTAAAGGCTTTTAAAAATGAACGTAATTTGTCGCCGCTGCGCGTTTGTGCGCAATTTTAAAGCATGTCGTGTTTGGTATCCATGTACTCGGCCTAAGATCATCTTTTTTATTTCATCAAACATTTGGGCAATATAGTGTGTTTTAGTGCATTAAAAATAAAAAAGTGTGTTTTTTCCCCAAAAAATGCGTTTGAAAAATCGCTGCCCAAATATTGTGTGGAAAAAAAATGCAACACCCACTATTTTAATCTGTAGGGCCTTTGCTTTAAAAAAATATATAATGTTTGGGGGTTCAACATAATTTTCTTGCAAAAAAAAATGTTTTCATATAAACAAAAAGTGTCAGAAAGGGCTTTGTCTTCAAGTGGTTAGAAGAGTGGATGATGTGTGACATAAGCTTCCTAATGTTGTGCATGAAATGCCAGGACAGTTCAACCCCCCCAAATGACCCAATTTTTGGAAGTAGACACCTCAAGCTATTTGCTGAGAGGCATGTTGAGCCCATTGAATATTTTTTTTTTTTGTCCCAAGTGATTGAATAATGACAAAAAGAAAAAAAAATGTACAAAAAGTTGTCACTAAATTATATATTGCTCAAACATTCCATGGTTATATGTGGAATTGCACCCCAAAATACATTCTGTTGCTTCTCCTGAGTACGGGGATACCACATGTGTGAGACATTTTGGGAGCCTAGCCGCGTACAGAACCCTGAAAACCAAGCACCGCCTTCAGGATTTCTATGGGTGTAAATTTTTGATTTCACTCCTCACTGCCTATCACAGTTTCGGAGGCCATGGAATGCCCAGATGGCACAAACCCCTCCCAAATGATCCCATTTTGGAAAGTAGACACCCCAAGCTATTTGCTGAGAGGTATGTTGAGTATTTTGCAGATCTCGCTTTTTGTCACAAAGTTTTGAAATTTGAAAAAAGAAAATGTCTTTCTTCATTTTCAAAAACAAATGAGAGCTGTAAAATACTCACCATGCCTCTCACCTTGGGGTGTCTACTTTCCAAAATGGGGTCATTTGTGGGGGTTTTGTGCTATCTTGGCATTTTATGGCCTTCAAAACTGTGATAGGTAGTGAGGAGTGAAATCAAAAATTTGTGCCCTTAGAAATCCTGAAGGCGGTGCTTGGTTTTCGGGGCCCCGTACGCGGCTAGGCTCTCAAAAAGTCCTACACATGTGGTATCCCCATACTCAGGAGAAGCAGCAAAATGTATTTTGAGGTGTAATTCCACATATAACCATGGCATGTTTGAGCAATATATCATTTAGTGACAACTTTTTGTACATTTTTTCTACGGCGTGTTTGAGCAATATATCATTTAGTGACAACTTTTTGTACATTTTTTCTTTTCTTTTTGTCATCATTCAATCACTTGGGACAAAAAAAAATATTCAATGGGCTCAACGTGCCTCTCAGCAATTTCCTTGGGGTGTCTACTTTCCAAAATGCGGTCATTTTGGGAGGTTTTGTGCTATATTGGCATTTTATGGCCTTCAAAACTGTGAAAGGTAGTGAGGAGTGAAATCAAAAATTTATGCCCTTAGAAACCTTGAAGGCGGTGCTTGGTTTTTGGGGTCCTGTACGTGGCTAGGCTCCCAAACAGTCCCACACATGTGGTATCCCCATACTCAGGAGAAGCAGCAGAATGTATTTTGGGGTGTAATTTCACATATGTCCATGGCATGTGTGAGCAATATATCATTTAGTGACAACTTTGTGCAAAAAAAAAAAGTTTGTTATATTCCAGCAACTTGTGGCAAAATATAAAATATTCCATGGACCCAACATGCCTCTCAGTAAATAGCTTTGGGTGTCTACTTTCCAAAATGTGGTCATTTGGGGGGTTTTTGTACTATTTTGGCATTTTATGGCCTTCAAAACTGTGATAGGTAGTGATAGGTAGTGAGGAGTGAAATCAAAAATTTACGCCCTTAGAAATCCTGAAGGCGGTGCTTGGTTTTTGGGGCCCCGTACGCGGCTAGGCTCTCAAAAAGTCCCACACATGTGGTATCCCCGTACTAAGGAGAAGCAGCAGAATGTATTTTGGGGTGCAATTCCACATATAACCATGGCATGTGTGAGCAATATATCATTTAGTGATAACTTTTTGTAATTTTTTTTTCTTTTTGTCATTATTCAATCATTTGGGACAAAAAAAAATATTCAATGGGCTCAACATGCCTCTCAGCAAATAGCTTGGGTTGTCTACTTTCCAAAATTTTGTGCCATCTTGGCATTTTATGGCCTTCAAAACTGTGATAGGTAGTGAGGAGTGAAATCAAAAATTTATGCCCTTAGAAATCTTGAAGGCGGTGCTTGGTTTTTGGGGTCCCGTACGTGGCTAGGCTCCTAAAAAGTCCCACACATGTGGTATCTCTGTACTCAGGAGAAGCAGCAGAATGTATTTTGGGGTGTAATTTCACATATTCCCATCGCATGTGTGAGCAATATATCATTTAGTGACAACTTTGTGCAAAAAAAAAAAAAGTTTGTCATATTTCCGCAACTTGTGGCAAAATATAAAATATTCCATGGACTCAACATGCCTCTCAGTAAATAGCTTGAGGTGTCTACTTTCCAAAATGGGGTAATTTGGGGGGGTTTTGTGCTATTTTGGCATTTTATGGCCTTCGAAACTGTGATAGGTAGTGAGGAGTGAAATCAAAAATTTGCGCCCTTAGAAATCCTGAAGACGGTGCTTGGTTTCCGGGGTCCCGTACGTGGCTAGGCTCCTAAAAAGTCCCACACATGTGGTATCCCCGTACTCAGGAGAAGCAGCAGAATGTATTTTGGGGTGCAATTCCACATATAACCATGGCATGTGTGAGCAATATATCATTTAGTGACAACTTTTTGTAATTTTTATTTTTTTTTGTCAATATTCAATCACTTGGGACAAAAAAAAAATATTCAATGGGCTCAACATGCCTCTCAGCAATTTCGTTGGGGTGTCTACTTTCCAAAATGGGGACATTTGGGGGGTTTTGTACTGCCCTGCCATTTTAGAACCTCAAGAAACGAGATAGGCAGTCATAAATTTAAAGCTGTGTAAATTCCAGAAAATGTACCCTAGTTTGTAAACGCTATAACTTTTGCGCAAACCAATAAATATACGCTTATTGACATTTTTTTTACTAAAGACATGTGGCTGAATACATTTTGGCCTAAATGTATGACTAAAAATGAGTTTATTCGATTTTTCTTATAACAAAAAGTAGAAAATATCATTTTTTTTCAAAATTTTCGGTCTTTTTCCGTTTATATCGCAAAAAATAAAAATCGCAGAGGCAATCAAATACCATTAAAAGAAAGATATATTTGTGGGAAGAAAAAGACGCACATTTCGTTTGGGTACAACATTGCATGTCCGTACAATTTACAGTTAAAGCAGCGCAGTGCAAAATTCTGAAAACACCTCTGGTCCTTTAGCTACAAAATGGTCCGGGGCTTAAGTGGTTAAAGTAAGGACACTAGTATAGCTCCTTTAGCCAAAAACTGACTAAGCCATTGACCCCAGACACCGATTAATTACTCGCCACAGAGAGCAGAATTAAGTGAGAATAATAGTTTCTTCACCGTGGCCACTTTTCTGCTCAGTATGAGTTTTCACATTCTTAGTCTGGTTCTCCCTCATTTAACCACTTGAGACCCGCACTATAGACGAAAGACGTCTGCAGCGCGGCTCTCAAGTGCCGGGTGGACGTCCATGGACGTCCTGCTATGTTTACATCCCCCGCACGCCGCCGAGGGTGCGCGGCGGGGAACAGCTGTGTCCGCCGCGTCACGTGATGCCGATGCACGTGCCTGGCGGCCGCGATGTCCTCTAGGTGCTCACGATCGGCTGTTACAGAGGCAGGACGTGGATCTCTGTGTGTAAACACAGAGATCCACGTCCTGTCAGGGAGAGAGGAGACCGATGCTGTGTCCCTTGTACATAGGGACACAGATCGGTCACCTCCCCCAGTCAGTCCCCTCCCCTACACAGTAAGAATCACTAATAGGGAACATATTTAACCCCTTGATTGTCCCCTAGTGTTACCCCTTCCCTGCCAGTCACATTTATACAGTAATCAATGCATATTTATAGCAATGTTCGCTGTATAAATGTGAATGGTCCCAAAATAGTGTCAAAAGTGTCCGATGTGTCCGCCACAATATCGCAGGCCTGACAAAAATTGCAGATCGCCGCCATTACTAGTAAAAAAAAATATATAATAAAAATGTCATAATTCTATCCCCTATTTTGTAGGCGCAATAACTTTTGCGCAAACCAATCACTATACGCGCATTGCAATTTTTTTTACCAAAAATATATAGAAGAATATGTATCAGCCTAAACTGAGAAAAAAATAGTTTTTTTAATAAAAAAATGGGATATTATTATAACAAAAGTAAAAAAAACTTGTGTTTTTTTTTCAAAATTTTCTGTCTTTTTTTGTTTATAGCGCAAAAAATAAAAACTGCAGAGGTGATCAAATACCCCCAAAGAAAGCTCTATTTGTGGGAAAGAAATTATAAAAATATCATTTGAGTACAGCGTTGTATGACCGCGCAATTGTCATTCAAAATGCGTCAGCGCTGAAAGCTGAAAATTGGTCTGGGTACGAAGGGGGTTTAAGTGCCCAGTAAGCAAGTGGTTGAAAATATGTCACTTGGTGACACAAATAATAGATACAAAACTTCAAAAACCAACCTGTTATCATACTGTATATCTGTTTCCTAAAAAGTTTTTGATGACAAGCCTTCAGTAAATTTTACCTCACAATGTTCATTTAACCTTAAAACCTTAACCCTAGGTTTCCCTTCTTTAAACAAATAACCTTTACCGATCTTATATTACCACTAATATAATATAATATAATATAATATAATATATTACCACTAACCACTAGGAACCACTAGGAATACCTACTCACCAAGTATTCCCTGTGGTTTCTATAATAAAACACAAATCCACTGCACAACCAGGAGATGCAAATGACATTTATAATATCTTAATCACTTTATGCAACAGATAGAGAAGGAAAATATATTTTCAGAGTTACGAGTTCAATCTGTCATTTTTTTTAGAAAACCCAGTACTGTTTTATTTCCTAGACTCTTCCAAGAGTCTCTTTATTATTTTACGTGCTTCTAAAGCACCATATATGAGGTTTCTCAGAACCTTAGACTCCCAGAGTCTTTTACCATGTGCTTCTAAAGCACCATATATATATGAGGTTTCTCAGAACCTTAGACTCCTAGAGTCTTTTACCATGTGATTATAAAGCACCATATATATATATGTATACATATATATGTGACACAGTCTATGACCAACAAAGTTATACGGATGGTCGCAACCAGAGGTCTCGGTAAGGAAAAATAAAATTCAACACCTACCGGACATAGATGACCAATCCTGGATAAAGTCCCTTAACAGTTAGTCCCTCTTGGAAAGTCATTGGTGTATGTAAATTAAACCTAAGTACTTGAACCCTTGGTTTACCTTCCCTGGATAATGGACCTTTTCCAATCCCGTAGTGATAACCCCCTGGTACAGTTGCTACTAAGTATGTGTGACTACCCTTATAGCAAAATAGTAAACCCACAACACATTCAGAACATCTATTAGACATTAATAATGTTCTTATACTCTAAAATATGTCTGATTGCCGTGATAACAAAACAACAGTCCAACAACACACTCTGGGCACTGACCAGGCATTAATAATATTCTTAGGACCCTTTCACACTGAGGCGTTGAAAAAACGCAAAAAAATTATGAGTTTTTTTACAGCGATTTTACCGCGTTTTACCGGTAAAAATAGCGCTAACGCATATGCGTTTTTACTGCGTTTTTGCGGTAAAAAGGATTATTTGGTATCCCACAATCCTCCACTCTACTGCAGTCATGTGACCTTCCCACAGCCTCTGGGTATTTTTTACCGCGTTTTTACCGCGTTTTTACAGCGGTACTCATTCATTTCAATGGGGATAGGCATTTTTACAGCGCTATTTTATGCGCCCCAAAGATGCTCCAAAAAAGCTGTTTGCAGGATTTTTTCCAACGCACAGCCAGCAAAACGCCTCAGTGTGAAAGCCCTCAGGGCTTTCACATTGAGAATGATGGGGCAGGATTATTTCAGGCATTTTTACAGCGCTGTTTTTACCGCAAAAACGTGGTAAAAACGCCTCAGTGTGAAAGGGGCCTTATACTTCTATACAAGATTATTCTTACACTTCTATGCCATAGAAAGATAATCAAAAGTGATCTGAGATATCGGACTCAACCTGTCAGTCTATTTCTTTTGTGTATACACTTTTAAATTTCCTTTTGGCCTCTCAGGACCCTTATTACTATTAGATCCATCCAGGATCTATTTCTCTTTTGGCCACTTGGGACCTTTCATAATCACTTAGGACTATTAGACCCATCCAGGGGGGTCTATCTATACGTGTTTCCAGAACACTTTAGGTCTCGCAGGACCTTTAATAGCCACTCAGGGCTATTAGATGCATCCAGGATCTATTTCTCGTGTTGCCAGAACACTTAAAAGTCTATCCCCTACACAGATCTTAAAATAAGGATGGTCGCAAACACAGGTCACGGCAAGGTAAAAATAAATTCAACACTTACCGGACAGATGTCTTGACTATCCTGCCGAGACTACGCCAGTTGTTGGGGTGTAACCGTTCTTGGTTCAATAGACTATTAGATCTGCCCAGGGTGGTCCTTCAAACTCATCAGGCCTGGAGAAATTACTCTGAAAGAACTTGAGTCGCACACAGTGAGTCTGTCAAAGTAAATCTGATAATGTTGTATTTTTTCATGGTTTATATAGACAGAATAATACTGTTACAAGCATAAGTTTGATCACACAGTAGCTTTCCATTGTTTATATAACAGAAGCAGTAAAAAATATTACATCTAGATTGTTTATGGAACATTCTCAGTATGTACCAGAACAATACATAGACAGGAATGTGATTAGAGACAGTCAAGCATCAATTACAAGAAATCACATGTTATCAAGGAACAAGAAACTAAACGTATCCTTGGGACCTAGACTTGTTCCCAAACAAAAGCGTTTGCTTAGGAATGTGTATTATATGACTAAGCAATGATTTCTAAGATGGATGCTTACATCTAAGGTTGAGTCACATTGGTTCATGTTCCTTCAGGCTTGTAAGGAGGTGTTTACAGGTTGGAGTTAGTTTATTTTGACTGCCCAGGTGGGAAGGAATTAAGCTAGGCGTAACATTTCCCAGGGCATTTCTGAGCTCTGCCCTCCACCCTGTGCTGTCAATAAATAGGTGGACGACTCTGCTAGATTACTCGTTCTGTGCCATGGCCAGCATGAGAAGAATAGAGAGGCCATGCTTAAAGATGTAGCCACCAGCAGCATCTGGAGCATACACTAGTCACCTGAGCCAAAACTCTACCACCTATGGACTCTCACCTTTGGTTAAGGTCCGCCTGGATTTAGTTGGTTAGGAATTAATTATATTGTACTGTTGGACTGTATTACCTGTCAGGGATGTTTGCACAATTATTTGAGTCATCTATATCGATCGTTTAATAATGTATGAAATCACCACCAATACAAAAATAAATTATTAAAAATATTGAAGTCAACTAATTAATTATTCCCGAGATACTTTGCCCAATACAGATATTTGTTAGACACAATAAAATTGGGTGAATGTATGTACTTTGGAACTATAAAAAAATAAAAAATAAAATAATAACGGTGAAATTGGGATATGACAGAGAAGCTTTGATTCCCAACAGATTCTTAAAATTTACCCCATTACAGCAGATTTCTATATTATCTCAAACAATTATTTTCCCCCATAAATACCCTAACTAGTTTTATTAAATTTGGTAGACAATAATCTGACCATTCGGCACGTTAACTCGCTGCAGTCGAATTCCCGGGCGAAGTCCATCTAAATCATGCCAATACAGCAAATTAAAATGATCAAATCTCAGAGTGTATCTAATGGGGTAGTAAATCAGCCAGCACAGAATTAGTGCAAGCAGAAAATGAATAAAATCATCAAGAAAAACAGGAACTTTAGTTACCATTCAAAAGCCAAAGTAGGGAATTGCAGGGTAAAACAGGTAGGCTTTAAAATGGCTGCTGACCAGACTCTCAAAGATGGCTGGTGATGAATGGGTGGAGTTCGGCTTCCCAAAATGGTGTCTAATAAAGATGGAAGATGTGTGTCCTGGAATGTCTGATGATGGATGATTTGATGTCCTCTCCTGTAGATGATGGATGGGATTCCCCCCTGTCTACCAGAGTTTGCTATTTATTTATTTATTTATTTATTTTCTCAATAATTTTTTGGTATTTCAGTACAGTACAAAGAATATTCATTTTGAAACCGAGATGCATTAAGTCGGGTATACCATTGCATACCTAACAAGATAAAAAACAAAATGGCATAAGAAGGAAAGAAGGAAGAAAGTGAGGTACACTTTGCTGTAACCACATTCAGTACCAAGTTTGATAACAGAATGATGGGGGGATGAAACCAGATTTAGTATTGTTCTAACACCTTTTTAATAAAGCATAATCAGTAGTAGTGATGTAGCACATAGGAGGATTTTTTATTATAGCTCCTTGTTGGATCAAAATGCCTTGTATGAACGCCTTATGGGCACTTCATACCACATAGGGGTTGTTTACTGAGAGAGAATTTGTCTGCAAGAATTCCTGTAGCTTGTTTTTTATCAATTTTGAGCTATTGGGGTCTTGCAATATACTTACATTGCAATGCCAGCTGGAGACAGGAGGGGAGACACCCTTTACCTCTATCGTAATAGATATGGCAGCCTGGTCAGACCACGTGATGTCATGAATTTTTGAAGCTGACACTTGTTGTAGTTACCATTTGTCCGTGACGAAGAGGTCTGTGAATAGCTTTGGTGTCTGGCAGAGAAGTATGTAAAGTCTCTCTCTGATGCATGCTGGTATCTCCAGATGCCATAGACTTCTTCCAAGTATAGCAGGTTACATAGAGAAGAAAAACAGCCTGAGGTAGGGGATGTGGTGTATATTTGTGGGTCCACCATCAGGTTAAAGTCCCCACACATTAGTGGGTGGCCATACTTGATAGAGGAAATACCCCTCTAGAGAGTGTGCGGAGAAAAGAAAGTTGGTGCGAGTTTGGTGAATACAAGGCAATCAGTGTGAAGGGTTGTGCATTAATCTCACAGGAGAGAATGATGTAACGCCCATTTGTGTCTAAGATGGAGTCTTTGAGTTGAAAGGCGAAGGAGTTATGAATTGCTAGTACTCCTCTTTTCTTTTTCCCCTGGGCGCAGGCTAAAAATACGTTAGAGTAATCTTTATGGAAACATTTGGGAGTAGCACCAATTTGGAAATGGGTTTCCTGTACGCTCAAAATGTCTGCTTTACATTTAGTCACCTGTGACCACATAGAGAGGCATTTCACTGGGTGGTTTAAGCCTCTGGCATTTAGGAAAAGGCATGTGATCGTCATGGTGCTTGTTCTACTGCATGCGATGTGGAGTGCAGTGCGTTACTCACTTTTGTTGTCAAGGAGCTTGTGGTAGGTCTCCTTGTTTGTGGTATAATGAGCGTTGGACCAGACCAGGTGTGGATGTTCCTGTCGACCCACATGTTGATGTGTCGTGATGGTTCAGTGGGGAGTTGTTCATCCGGTGTTAACTTCTGGGTATCTTTACTCATGTACCGTGTACCGAACAGCAGAGAGGAAAATAAAGAAAATAACAAAAGTTACTGCAACTGTTATGCCCTGTACACGCGATCAAATTTCCGATGGAATAAAATCCGATGAAGCTGACTTCCATCAGTCTTGCCTACACACCATCAGTCAAAAATCCTACCGTCCCAAACGCCGTTACGTAAAACACTCAAAAATTAAGTTCAATGCTTCTGAGCATGCGTTGACTTGATTCTGAGCATGCGTGGGTTTTTTCTCCGATGGAGTTCCCCACAGACGATCGGAATTTGCTATTGTTTTCTTTTCCATCGGTATAATTTAAAACATGTTCTATTTTTTTATACCGATGGAAAAAATACTTTTTTCTTTAGAAAAACCGATTGTGTATACGCAGCATTAAGGTATAAACTGTAAAAAGATGATCAATCGGTAGAACCGAGTGCAGATCATGCTGCTTGTTTTGATCTGGAGGTTTGTGGTAGGAATACATTCCATACCATGACCTGGGAGATTACATTGGTTTGTATGATGCTTGATGTGTTCCGGAGCCTCCATTGTTATGTTGCTTAGCGGAGCGCTTGTGTGACACAATCTGACATTCTGGTTCTGGTGGATCAAAATGGTTGACAAGTAAGGAAGCGTGTGAAATTTCAGGAACTTTGCCCCATTTGCGTAGAGCGGCAATCCCTTCATCTAGGGATGAAATTGAGACGGTGACTCCATTGTGAGTGATGGACAGGGTGGCAGGGTATTTCCATTTAAAGTGAAACAATAAAAATGAAAAATTCCTTTAAATATAGTCCCCTTAGTCTGCCAGTAAAGTGGGATGAGACCACAATTTAGTGCACTCAGAACAGGATTAAAGATTTTTTGGATACATTCTGGTGTCTCTTTGGCAGACTTTGAATGGAAATAACAAAGTTTTTCACCACACTGAGCAAGCCTTATGTGAAGAAGCCAAATTATTGTACACTTAGGCCAAGATAATATTTTTTTAGATAAAGTCTGGTGTCTCTTTCGCAGAATTTGGATAGAAAAATTGGGCTTTGGGTGTTGGTGGTGCCTTCACACCATAACCCTAAAGAGGTACTCTTGAAAAATAATCTGTCTATTTTACTTAACAAAACATACAAAAACAATGTAGAACAATAACCTCAAAATAAATTTACAAAACTAATTTGGAAATTGCTTTATTCTCCCATCTTGCCATCTTCATCCTCCTCTTCTTCTCCTCATATATACAAACCAACCCATATTGTTTAGCCTTATTAGAACAAGATGTCCAGACAAGGAATATCAATATACTCTTCTGTATTGGTGAGCTGCATGTTCATGTAGCCATCCACAGAGGCCAGGTATCCCTTGTATTCCATACCCCACTTCCGTTTCATCAATACTGGCTTACCAGTAAGGGCATTAAGGAATAGTTTTGGGTTTAGTGGCAAACTCATTCTACCTATGAACATGTCATTTTTTTTTCTTCTGTTCTGTTCTTGACCACCATACAATGTAACCATCTAACTGATGACTGTGTGTGTTGCAATGATTATTAATAAAATAATTTCTAAAAGAAAACAAGAATTGGCCTTGCTGTAAAATAATTAAATTATATGCACCTGTTAAACAGGTGTGGAAAAATTGGTCCTTGGGTTTTAATTGTGCCCATGAAACCTATACCAAAAATCTACCAAAAATCAACACCCACAAAGCTAGGCATCCTAGACAGTCTTGCATAGATTCCAGATCCCAAAAACATTTAATCAATGACATCTGCATTAGGGGCTTGATAGCTGCTGCTAATCCGGGACTGATACATCTTGACAAATGTCAACCAGTCGATGAAGTCTGTGGACAGACACGCTCTTTATCTGTCATAAAACTTCCGGCAGCACAAAATGCCCAATCAGAAAGCACGCTGGATGCAGGCCAGCCCAGCAGCTCAATTGCATACTAGGCAAGTTCTGGCCAGTGTTCTATTCTCATGACCCAGTAACCCATTGGATCGTCTACTGGAAAGCTCTCCATGTCTGTTTTTGCCCCTAGATATTCTTCCACCATATGATGCAGATGCTGCCTATGGAATGTGGAAGCTGGTAGCCCTGGAAGCCGAGGACTAAATTGTTTTTGTAAATGCATCACTTAGGTGGCCCCCTTCTCTACTGCTCCTCCTTTGACCAACAGAAGCCTAAAAATGACCTTTTCCTTGAGACTGTAACCTACCAGAGTCTGGAAAGGTGTTACATAAACTGCCTTTTAACCACTAGCTGACCAGCTAACGCACATATACTGCAGTAAGGTGGCTTTCCTGTGCGAACCGATGTACCTGACCACGTGTCAGCAGTAAGGTGAACCTTGCTGCTGACTGCCTTGCTCAACGATGCCAAAACATTGGCTTCCACATGAGCGGGCGGGTGATGGTAAAGTGCTGGAATGGCCGTGCAAAGAAATAGCAACTGGGAACCTGCCATTGTGGTACAGCACATTCTGAAAAATCATGGAAAGGGCAGAATCCACCAGATGGAAAAGCAGGAGTTTGGACAAGTTGGAATTTAGACACAGGCATGTGCGTGGCAGGGAGTGTATTTTTTTCGATACAGCAGCTGGGGCAGAGAAATTTGCCTGCTATACTCTACAACTGGTGGTGTGCTGCTGGCAGACATGTTGCAAGGACCTGAGACACCTTTTGCTATAACATCATCCCTGTTAATGGAGGCTGCTAAGAGGTCATGAGATATAGCGGGGGTAAACATAAAAGGTGAGGAGTCAGGAGGAGAAGAATTGTGTTCCTTTTGTGTGGCTTTCAAGCCAATCAGGGGTGCGAGTCCCTGGAGAGGCAAGGCTCTCTTGGACATTGCTGGTTTGAGAGGGGGCTCAGGTAAGTTTTAGGGGGTTGGGGGGCTGCTGCACACAGAAGGTTTTTTACCTTCATGCATAGAAAAATAAGGTGTACAGACATAAGGTGGCTGGAAGATAAGGTGTACAGTGATATGGAATAGAGTGTTCCACAGTTGGATGTTATTACCCAGCTGTGCAAGGTGTACAGATGACATCTAACCTGGTGTTCTGTCTTAACGTTGAATGTTACATGAGGTAGCGTGACTTGATGTGAGCCGCGGCAGACATCTCAAGAGGAGCTCCGGGGAATCCTGATTAAAATCCTGCTCCATCCAACTGCCTACATGCCCAGAGAGGCCACCACATGGCTCACCCTATTCAGCCTGCTGCCGAGCATCCTTCCCGGGGGGCTATTTGCTGGCCGGCCAGCCCCTCTGGGCAAATATTGCGGCTTGCAGCCTAGTCCACGGCAGCCACTATCTGGACAGCTCACGTACCATCCAAAGCCACGGTGGGCCCCTGCGAATCCTGCTGTCTGTTGCCGGGTGGGCAGATTCATCCTCCGGCCCTGCTAAAGCGGAGAACCCATGGGTAAATGGCTGATACAGAGGCTGCGGCCTTCAGAGTCCCCGCGATCCGACACCATCTTGTCTATGAGGCCGGATTGCACTATACCATCAATGCTGTGAAGTGTGGGCTGCACTCCTGGCTCCCTGCTACTACTCCTGCCTCCCTTGGGACCCAGTTGGATTGAGGGGGGCAGCGGTGCGGACAGATGGTGCCCATGGCCCTGTGGCCATAGCTCCTCTGGCTACTACATCAACCTCTCTGTAGTAACTGGCCACCCTGGCAGCAGGGTTTGTGGACTGACACCCCAGGACCCCTGATATAAAAGGCTGACTGACTTATCCTCCACAGAACTTCCTAACACAGAGATGTCCCCCTGCAGGGAGACAGTAATAGGTGGTGTGGGGTGATTAACCCCAGCTCAGTGGAGTTATTACTCTTATCTTCAATCTCATGGGCCCTAAATACAAAAGCGCAAACAAAACCGCGTCAAGCCGCCCACCTCCTACCCCAATCCCGCAACTGGACACCTCTCTTGTAGGGTGGCTGCAGGCCCTACTATCTGAGCTAGCTATGGAGTCCGTGACATCCCTGAACACAGTTCCTCCTGCCCCCTCCACTCAAGATGGTACCGCTGCGATCCTGGCTGCCATTGAAAACAGCAAAACATCAATGCTCGTAAGAATAGATAGTCTTACGGAAGAATGTAATCGCATAAGAAACTATCTGGATAAAATCAGGGGTCGGCTGACCGAATCAGAATCCAGAATTTCCACCACTGAGGACCTCACGGCATCTCACACCAATACAATAGCAGACTTACAACGCACAATACAAATGCTTGTCACTAAATCAGATGACACAGAAAATAGGGCAAGGCGCAACGATGTCCATGTCCTAGGGTGAGGAGGGCGATTGGCCAGCCAAATTTGAAGAAGGGTTCTTTAAGAACTTGCTAGGCTTCGCTGATGTCGCCCCAACCTATGTGGTTGAGCGTGCCCACTGTGTACCCATGGGTCACCCTATCCAAGAAGCAAATCCCAGACCCTTCCTTGTTCGATTTCTTAACTACAGAGATCGTGACAGGATTCTCTCTGAGGCTCGTAAATACCCCACACTTCCGTACTGTTACTGGATTTTTCAGCCGAGCTGAAACGTAAGCGGAAAACCTTTAACAAGGTCCGTAAGCGACTACGTGAAAAGAACATTAACCGCTTCAGTCCCGGAAGATTTTACCCCCTACCTGACCAGAGCACTTTTTACAATTTATCACTGCGTTGCTTTAACTGACAATTGCGCAGTCGTGCAACACTGTACCAAAACAAAATTTGCGTCCTTTTTTTCCCACAAATAGAGCTTTCTTTTGGTGGTATTTGATAACCTCTGCGTTTTTTTTTTTTGTGCTATAAACAAAAGAACAGTGACAATTTTGAAAAAAAACACAATGGGGCTGATTTACTATAACTCCAGGAAGTACTGAGCACATCGCAAAAAATAGCTCCAATTTTTGACAATTAAAAATTCCATGCGCGAATTTTCGAATGAAAAAGAGCGCTATTAGCAGCAAACAAGTGTTAGTAAATGTGAAATCAGCGCTAATTAGCGAATCCGCGTACGCGCAAATGCCAATTTCCACTAAGTTTTTATATAGCACTGCACTGTAACCATGATCCATGTATGTGAAAGAAACATTTTTATATGAGATGTGCTCTATCTATTAATGTATATTGCAATTAGTATTCCTAGTTTTTTTCCTTCTTTTGCTAACAAATGCAGTTATGAAGGATTATTACATAGTAATGTCTGCTATTATGTAAAATTACATGTATTAACAATTTAGGTTACCTATTTGTTGTATGTTGTTTTTTTCATGTTTTTATTTTTTCATTTAGGTGGCTATAAAGCGGTAATTATTTATGTTCATTCTTTAATCATACTACACTATTATGCAGGTCTTGTACTTACTTAGCACAATGGCTTAGTGGTCTGCTCCCATGTCTATACAGCTCTCATGTTACAAGTTCAAATACCAGCCAACCTACCATCCAACAGCTATGTTTATTATTTGCACAAGCAAATTAAAATAAACAAACAAAGAAATGTAAACTGCCCGTTAGCTAGTGTGTGATGTTTGGAAGTCCACACCATAATATTATTGAATAAAAGTGCATTGGCTAATTGGCATTCACCTATTTTCAGCATTGGCTAATTGGCATTTGCCTTTTTTCACCAATACAATCTTTTAGTATCTCTCTGTGGGATTTGAACCCATGAGTGCTTTGAAACCTGAGTTAGAGGTAGAAGTGCTGATCACTAGCCTATTGAGCATAGCACAAACATCTCCTAGTGTGTGTAGGTTAAGGAGATATTTCTTGCACCTACAGGTAAGCCTGAAGCCTCGTACATACGAACGAGTTTCTCTGCAAGAAACGACAAGAAAACTGCCGAGATAGCTTTCTTGTCGAGAAAATCGTTTGTGTGTATGGTTTCTCGTCAAGAACCTGATCTCTATTTTCTCGTCGAGATTCTCGTCAGCCTGTTTCTCAACAAGAAAATTGTGTGTGTGTACACTTACCTGTCCTCCGGGAAGCCCGCGCATGCTCGAAATGACTTTGACGCACGCACGGTAGCTTCCTAGGCATAGATAGGGTGTAGGAAGATGGCGGCGACGGCATCGAATGTGACGAGCGCACGCTCGTCGTAGTTGATGACATCACCGTGTTCGCTCCATTCAAAGAACCGCGGGTTCTTTGAATCGAGCGTTTGTACACTCAGCCGGGACAAGTTTCTTGTCCAAGAATCTTGTCAAGAAAAACGACGTGTTTTTTCTTGACGAGATTTTCGGGTGTGTGCACAAGGCTTGAATCTAGGTTTACCTATAGCTGCAAGTTGTCTAAGTGGGTTTACAACCACTTTAATATTATTGTAACAACCATGCTCATGCTGATGTGGCATTGGCTAATAGGCATTCGCCTCTTTTCAGCATATGCTGCTGAGTGTTTGATGGTGGGACTACTTTATATTCTAGGTATAATAGTACTCAGCACAGTGACTTAGGCCCCTTTCACACTTGTGCGACCTGAAATTTGTGTGATTTTGATGCGACTTTAAGCAATGCCTGTGTAATCTTGAGGTCTATGGATGCAGGAGTCGCAGGGAAAGGAGCGCATTTTTTCTGCGATCCCAGGGAATGCCTGTCAACTCGTATCAAAGTCGGACCAAAGTAGTACAGGGACTACTTTGAAGTCGGTGTGACTTGAAGTTTCACAGATATAAATGGTACACATTGAAAATCATGGGGTATGACTTGTCATGCAACTCTGATGACCAAAGTCTCAGGAAAAGTCGCTCAAGTGTGAAAGGGGCCTCAGCCCGACTTTGTGAGCGATTTCAGAGACATCAGTGCACTTTCCTGCACAGATGTCTAGTGAAATCACATAGGTCTCAACTGTCCCTGATTTGGACCAAAGTCCCTCTGTCCCTCTTTCCTCCTCATTTGTCCCTCATTTTGTTCTGATCTGTATAGTTTGATATAAAATGCAATTTTTATCTTTCAAAAAGTGTTTCCCAGCGCTAAACCTTTCATCTAATTTCTAAATTGCTTTGTTTGTAAATTCTCAAAGCCAATCTAAAGGGATATTATTGTTAAAAAAAAAAGCACTTGGGGGTTTAACCAATATATATATATATATTTTTTTAATAATTCTCCTTTAAGAAGGTGTTTTAGGAGGTGTGTCCTATGCCTACATACTTTTGCTAATAGTTGTCCCTTATACCCATCTCAAAAAGTTGAGAGGTAAGAAATCGCCTCCTGAAGTCGCCCAAAGTAGTGTAGGAAATACTTTTGGGAATCTGTGTGGCGTCGCACCAATTCGGACAGTTCTATTGCCGTCAATAGGCGCCGATTTGGACTGCAATTTGACATGTCAATTCAGAGCTATGTGAACATGGGTGAAGTTGCATAGATATGAATGAAACTCATGGGGGGGAACTTTTAATGCAACTCTGAGGTCCAAAGCTGCATGAAAAGTCACATAAGTGTGAAAGTAACCTAATGAGATTAAATGATAACACCTTTGAATAAAGCCCCATTTGCACTTGTGCGACCTTAAAATTGCACAGCTTTGCCATGACTTGAAGCAATGTCTGTGTTATCTTGTGGTGTATGGACCTCAAATCGCATCAAAGTCAAACCAAGGTAGTGCAGGGATGAATTTTCCCCACTTTCAGGATGCACAAGTGACAATAGGGCCAAATTCAAAGATATCCTTGAATCTCTTTCACACTGCTGCAACCTGAAAGTCACACTAATTTGCTGACACTTTGTCGCTGCAACTTGGCACCAACTTCTGGGAATGCCTGTGTAATATTGCGCCCTATGTACCTCAAGTCACATGAGGCTCTGTTTCCACTATTGCAACCCTAAATTTGCATGATTTTGCCGCAATTTTTTGCCGCGATTTTGATGCGACTTGGAGCAATGCCTGTATATTCTTGAGGTCTATGGACCTCAAGTTGTATCAAAGTGGGTCCAAAGTAGTGCAGGGACTACTTTGAAGTCGCTGCGACTTGAAGTCGCACAGATATGAACCATACTCATTGGAAATCATAGGGTATGACATGTCATGCGACTTTGCAGTCCCAAGTTGCATGACAAGTCGCACTAGTGGAAACCGAGCCTGAAAGTCACACCAAAGTAGTACAAGGACAACTTTGAAGTTGGTCTGACTTAAAGTAGCACAGATATGAATGGTTATCATTGAGAATCATGAAAAGTCGCCCAACTGTGAATCAAGTCATATATATTTTAATAGAAATGAGCTCTCATTTATACTTGCATAGTCCTTACTGATTTACATTAGCAGAACAAATGCAGGAAGTAGTCATGTGTGCACATGGGCCAGAAGCAAACGTGTGGTGATACCAAACAAATCAATGAAGCCCACCCACACCAAATCCACCCCCACCTTGAGTAAGCACAAGTACATATCCTACACTTACCCGGCAAATCAGCAGCACCTCCTCTATGCTAAAAAGAGGGAGCTCGCCATGTCCACCTAGATGGAGATCCTGACCAGCACAGGAACTTCCGGGTGATTACAGTGACTCATTTCCGGGTCAGGAGGTGAAACCACGCTCTGTTGATTGCAGCTGCGAAAATTTGATCTCAATCACACTTAGAATTTATTATTTTTGATTATTTGCAGATATGCAAATCTGTATTTCTACATATGATATTTGAAGGTAAACTTAAGGGAGTTTGAACAGGAATGGTGTCTCTGCCATAGCAGCAGGTGAATTACAAAGGCAAAAGGCCCGGTTTGAACCCTGCTTCACACTGACAGCGGGAGGAAATCGTTCAGCAGAACTACAATTTCA
Source organism: Rana muscosa (assembly GCA_029206835.1). Classification (NCBI taxonomy): domain Eukaryota; kingdom Metazoa; phylum Chordata; class Amphibia; order Anura; family Ranidae; genus Rana; species Rana muscosa. Next base: position 589,165,265 of record CM055121.1, read on the forward strand.
TTCCCGCATGTCAGTCCCGACTGCAGGAGGGGGGGGGGGGGAGACATCTGTCTGTGCAGGTTTCTGGACTTATATCAATACAAATCACACCAATTAGAACAGCGCAATTGCCACCGATCTGACATGTCAAATCGCACCAATGTGAACCAGAGCCGACACATACAACACTGTCTATCCTCCAGCTGAATTCATTACCTGCAATTCTCCACAGCTGTTATAAAGACTCCACCTTTATCATTTACTTGCAGGTGTGCTGAAGCCTAGGTTTACATTGGGGCGATTTGTCATGCAATTTCAGAAATCAAATCACATGACTATTGGTGGCAATGGCACTGTTCCAATCGATGCAACCCCAATTTTGTGGCACCGCACCGATTTCCAAAAGTAGTTCCTGCACTACTTTTGCCGATTTCAGGTGCGACTTCAATAGACATTTGTGTATGAAGCCACACAGATGTCTATCAAGTAGTACCTAAAATCGCGCTAGCTTAAGTGAAGTAGCGCGATTTCAAAGTAGCATCAATGTGAACAAGGGCAAAGAGATTCATTTTTTGGTGCACAAATTCATATAGAAATAAAATATTAATGATTTTGCACTTTGCCCAAAAAAAAAAAAAAAGCTCACACACACACAAAGCTCAATAACGTACTTTTATTTTGCTAGCAGAAACAAAATTAGGTACGTTCATTTACTAGCTTCAAAAAAATTTGGACAGGATACATGGCACTCAATTTAGCAATTGGATTTTAAGGGCCCTGCTCATAGGAGCTTACAATCTAAAATTTGTCAAAACCTTAGAGTGCACACAGCTTTACTTTTAGTGTATAACGGGCAACACATCACATTTTTATCTGCAAGATTATAGAAACATACTTAAGTCATTATTCTTACAAAGCATTCCAACATAATAATAAAAAAGACACATGTTCAAAACACCCACCCCCACCCCACAATCCACATATACATACATTGGTGACCCTGTTCTGCTGGAATCTGCATTTCTGTGTACATGATTAAGCAATGAGATCCAAGAGTAGAAGGTCAGCAGATGCTTCCAAACGATTTTGCATGGTCAGACAGGAACAATACACACACAATTTTTGATTGAAAAAATGCACAAGAATTTCAGCAAATAACACTAGTTGGGGGGGGGGGGGGTTTGTCAATCTGCACAATATCATTCCTTCTCCCCCCACAAATCACAGCAAAAAACCTGGCCTTCTCAGACCAAACGATCCCCCATACTGCAGGCCTTTATATAAGACAGGTTGTATTGTTAGCAAACTGACACACGCCCAATAGAAGTACACTCCCACTAGAAGTACACGCCCACTAGAAGTACACGCCCACCAGTATCTTTCAATCTGTCTCTTCATGTATGTCTAAAGTTATTTCACCTGATGGGCAGGAACACATAATACTATTTGCAACTGTGTTAGCCCTTGGCCATGTGCATCAAATCTCCAACTACAGGCCAAAGATCCAAGTCCATTTGCACGCACATAAACAAAGCAACAGTTTTCTAAGCATATGTACCTGTGCAGTGTAAACCATACAATTTTAAATGTCCAAGTCCCTGGGCATGATTAGTGCTAACAAACATTAACATCAGGCCCTGGCTCCAATGAGCTTCCAATCTAAAGTCCAAAATAAACTTTCTTACATTAGAGACTATTTTGACAGGAGACAAATAAAATGCCAGCATGTCTTAGGATTGCTGTGAGAAACCCACACATGGAAAACATATAAACTTCAACACAAGCATTAGCATGTTGGGGGAATTGAACCAGCAACCCCAGTGTTGCTAGACAGAATTGCTGCCCACTTAGCCACCAGGCAGCCTCACACATGTTCTCTGCATCTCTGTGGTGTGAACCAGCCCTAAGTCCATAGCCAAGTTCCGTGTCTCCAAGCAATATACAATATATTGGCCTAAGTATTGGGACGCCTGCCTTTAAACGCACATGAACTGTAATCGCATCCCAGTCTTAGTCCGTAGGGTTCAATATTGAGTTGGCCCACCCTTTGCAGCTATAACAGCTTCAACTCTTCTGGGAAGGCTGTCCACAAGGTTTAGGAGTGTGTCTATGGGAATGTTTGACCATTCTTCCAAGTGCATTTGTGAGGTCAGGCACTGATGTTGGATGAGAAGGCCTGGCCTGCAGTCTCTGCTCTAATTCATCCCCAAGGTGTTCTATCGGGTTGAGGTCAGGACTCTGTCCAGGCCAGTCAAGTTCCTCCACCCCGAACTCACTCATCTATGTCTTTATGGACCTTGCTTTGTGCACTGGTCCAAATCATTTGGTGGAGGGAGATTATGGTGTTTGGTTGTTTTTCAGGGGTTGGGCTTGGCCCCTTACTTCCAGTGAAGGGAACTCTTAAGGCATCAGCATACTGAGACATTTTGGACAATTTCATGCTCCCAACTTTGTGGGAACAGTTTGGGGGTGGCCCCTTCCTGTTTCAACATGACTGCACACCAGTGCACAAAGCAAGGTCCATAAAGACATGGATGAGTGAGTTTGGGGTGGAGAAACTTGACTGGCCTGCACAGAGTCCTGACCTCAACCCGATAGAACTCCCTTTGGGATGAATTAGAGCAGAGACTGCGAGCCAGGCCTTCTCATCCAACATCAGTGCCTGGCCTCACAAATGCACTTCTGGAAGAATGATCAAACATTCCCATAGACACACTAAACCTTGTGGACAGCCTTCCCAGTCTTCCCAGAAGCTGTTCTAGTTGCAAAGGGTGGGCCAAATCAAATTTTAACCCTACGGACTAAGACTGGGCTGCCATTAAAGTTCATGTGTGTGTAAAGGCAGGCGTCCCAATACTTTGGGCTAAATTGTGTATCTGGCAAGATTTACAGTGGTGGTGGAACCCCCCTACACATAAATACAACATTTAGACATAGTTTTAGGACCTGGGATATGAGACAACTTCTCTACATGAAACAGCATGGGATTTGAACCCAGACACTCAGGGATGCTAAGCAGAAGTTCTAACCTCTAAGCCACAGAGCTGCCACATGTGGAATCCTCCTACATGTAAATACACATAAATACTGCATTTCTTTGGACATACAGGTGATGGAATTACATTACTCAAGAGTTATTCTTCTTGATTTATTCTGTGATATTTGGTGTTTTTTTGGGGGTGAGTTTAGAATAGTGATGTTACCCTCAAATTTTGGGGAATTACATTTTTATTTCTGATGTTGGAACACATATCAGATTTTTGGGGCTCAAATTATGATTATTTAGAAATAATAAAAAGCACAAAAAAATTTGACTAATTTTAAATTAGCATCAGCAATAGTATTGATTGTGGTTTGTAAAGACACCTGTGTGAGTTGGGTAAAGATTGTTGTGAGATGGAGAGTAACAAGTGAAAGTGACAGAGAAAAATATATTTTATCAAAACATTCCACATTCTAGTGTAGCGGTCTCACCCCGACCTCTTTAACTAGGGGTATGTCGAGCGACAGAGTGAGGTGCGCTACGGCCCATGTCCTCCCCATAGATGTGGGTGAGGTGAAGGCCAGTACCAATCTTTTCCTCGGGTCAAATGTGTGCTGGTTACGAGGGTCAGTCCTTCCATGCCAGAATCTCCCTTTGTTCCCATCAACAGAGTCCATACACCCATCAAAGTCCAAACTCAGGTTTATTGCGTATCTCCACATACAGTCAATGCAACGGCATGATACGATGGGGGAAGCAGGTCGAGGCACTGTACAGGTTCCTAGTCCCTACACTCCCTGTGCTATGACCAGGGGTTGCAGGAATCTTGATGAAAGCTCCTCCGCTGCGCTGTAGCCTATATCAGGGGAAGATGTCCTCCAAGGGAGTTACTGAAGGCCCATCCGTCACCGGGTTGACGCTACACCGGGTCTTCGGACGGGTGACCCCCCCCAGCCTCCTCACCTCAGATGCGGGTCCCCTCGCAAGGGGCGCCCTGGAGCAACTTCACCCTCGCGGGACCCAGTCGGAGTCACCGGGTCCCAGGCCTCCTTAATAGTACCTCACCCCAGGCTGAAGGTGCCCGGGATGGACTCCATCTTCGTTCCGGCCAGGCCTTGGGCGCCTAGGCCGGAACCTTGAACCGCCCGCACCCAGGCCTAAGGTGCCTGGGTGCGTGAAGAGATGATCCTCCCCAAAAGACCTCGTGGCGAGGGCGTCTCCCCCTTTTATCTCCTCCCATCGACACCACGGCGGGTTCCCCGCCCCAGCCGTACCATCTCCAGGAAGGGACAAAGAAGGGTAGCACTGTGGTAGTGATTCTACCTCGAGCCAGTAGGTACACTGACACCCACTGGTCAAAGAGAATATTACACCACCCAATCCTCCACGAATAAGAAAAAGGGGTCTAATCCCTGACATAATTACACACCTGGGTCTCTCTACCCCCAGGTGTATCCCACTAACTTTTAAGACCCCGCTACACACTCCCCCTGGTGATTTGACGCTGGTCCCCAGCGTCAGGTGCACACCCGTGTCTCCCAAGGAGTGGTGACATGAAGTGGGCCCCAGAGGCTATCCCTCAAATTTTGGATACTGTATGTGCCAAGACCTGCTCAACAGAAAAGGGAACTATAAAACATTAAAACTTTTGTATAAAACATCTGTCATGTACACATATACAATCCCTCCCGTCACTGTCTAAGAACCACCCCATACTCAGTAGTCTTGACCAACGAATCTCCTGCAGAAGGGAAACAAACAAAAAAAACACATCCTAACACTCTGTGTTAACTTGGCATGAGTGGGTCCGTCAGCCGAGAGACCCACTCACTCCAATAAGTAAGTAATGCATGTGTAACATTTTCAAACATTCGTTGCACAACACTGCCACCTGGTGACAGCGCGGCGGTAATGACACTTGGTGAGATCTTCATTCTTCCTGCTTTCCTACTCTGACTCTACCCCAAAAGTCTCTGCCTTTGGCACATGAAGAAAAGGGAGAAAAAAAACAACAGCTCCCAAATCTCCAGTGAGTAAAAGAAAAGCCCAAATCAAAACAAAAGTAGGGCACAGTTCTAGGCGTCTGGGAATGTCTCTTCCAGAAAGTTTCAACAGCAACAAGATAGGAGCTCACTTCTCCTATAAGTAGAACCTTGGATCCGGCAGAAACAGGGGCTTCAGGTGCCCGTCAAACACTTCCACCGAATACTCGACATCCTCTCCTTCTTTCCTACAGATGAGCACCTTATCGGCATGAATATGGCGCCCAAGTCTCCAAGCAGCTCTGCAGTCCTTGAACTTTCATTTGGTCCAATGAAAGACAACCTAAAACTTGCATTGGACTAAAATAGCTCAAATTTTCACTTCCAAAACATGCTCTTTAATTAAAAAGTTATAGCATCTACAAAATAGGGGAGAGAATTATGGCATTTTTTTTTTTTTATTTTTTTTTACTAGTAATGGCGGCGATCTGCAATTTTTATCGGGACTGCAACATTATGGCAGACAGATCAGACACTTTTGACACATTTTTGGGACCATTTACAATTTTACAGCGATCAGTGCTATAAAAATGCACTGATCACTGTAAAAATGTCACTGGCAGGGGCGATCAAGGGGTTAACTGTGTTCCCTCTCTGTGTTCTAACTGAAGGGGGGATGGGACTTACTAGGGGAGATGACAGTTCACTGTTCATACTTTGTATGAACACACGATCAGTCATTTCTCCCCTGAAAGAACCGCTGGGATCTGTGTGTTTACACACACAGATCACGGTTCTCGCTGTGTCACGAGCGATCGCGAGTGCCCAGCGGTCATCGCGCCCGCCGGGCACTCGCATCGGCTCCAGGGATGAGCACTCTATCCAAAAATGAAAAAAATACGTTTTACAAAGTCTGGGGCATTAAAAAGTATCACTCCTTATTGAATAAGGCTGCTTGTAACCTAAAGTATATTGAGATCAAATGTTTAAAATGAATACCAGTACTAGTTATGAACTCACTTTTTTAACTTGGTTTGCATGTTCTGCATATTGATAAAATTACTTATGACAGATGTGTTGTCTTTTTGCAATTGTGATGTACTTCTCAATTTGTTTTATGACTAGAATCTTTTTAAAAGTTCCAAAATTACATAAAATAATACATAAAATGGAGTTGCCAAGTAAAGGTTATGGGTTACTGATGCATTTTTTTAAATTACCCACATGAATATTTATATGTGTTTCTACTAAGGATAAATACTACAGATGGCAGTGTTGCTATGGAAACTAAGGCTAAGTGAAATATTTACTTTGTTTGGATTGAAAGCTCCTTTCGATGTAACTAATAATATCTAAAAACAAAGCTTCGAATAAGTGCCCAATGATAATTTGTGTTTTAATTTTGTCAGATATTGAGCCCAATTTGTAACTGTCATTGTCAAACGTGTTCTGAACATTTTGATGAAAATGTTATTCATCCTGGCAGTGGTAGTGATGTAATGTGTGTTATCAAGAAGGAAAAAAGATTAGGGATTTTTTTTAAAAACAGTACAATTTTATTATTAGATGAGTGTGAGAAAGAGTCTGAATTTGGTATTGATTTACGGTAACTTGTGTTATCAAAAAGTAGAAAAGAAGATTTTCTTAAATATACTGCATTTTTATTGTTAGAAGATCAGAAAAAAAAAATGATATGGAAAGAAGTTTGGGTTTATAATTTCATGACTTCCTATCAACTATTGAATGAGAGTAAAAACAAAATAAAAAAAACACTTCCAAATAATATTGTAAATACTATTTCAATCTTCATGAACATTTCCATAGTCTTTACTACCTCCAGCAAGTCTCCCACTTCAATTAAATACCCTACCTACTAACTCTTGGCTTGTTTTGATCTATTGAAAAAGCACAGGAGTACAGATGTCTCTACACTACATACATGTTGAACTTGGTAGATTTTGGCCTTTATTAACTTTATAAATTCTGTATGTAGCTATGTTTAACATAGCTGTAGGGCAAAGGGCAAGAAGTGATCCTAACAGTGGTTGTAAAGGCTCAAGGAAGGTTTTTTTACCTTCTGTGTGCAACAGCCCGCCCCCCCCCAATAGGTACCTGACTGAGCCCCATCTCGATCCAGCGATCTGCACGAAAGATGCGGCTCTTTCTTCTCATTGGCTGAGCAGTGACTTTTCCTTCTCATTGGCTGTCAATCACAGGCCAATGAGAAGAGAGAGGGGGTCGAGATGCGCTCTGTGTGTGAATTAACACACAGAGAAGAGGGTTGGGAGTGAGCCTGTTGCGGTGCCACTTGGTAGGAGAGAGGGACCAGGAGCACCGGCGGGATGCCCAGAAGAAGTCAGTGTTCTTCAGTCTTCAGTAGCATATACGTGAGTATTATCTAACACATTGGGGCTGATTTACTAATAACAGTGCGCTGCGCTGGTTCTAACCTTAATTGGTGCGCCTGATAACTCCTTCACTGGGCGCAGGAAGCAGCGGCGCACTGTTATAGTAAATAGAAATGTCAGCGGCGCTCTATTGAAAATGAATGGTTCCCTATTGGAGCCCATTGATTTGAATAGAGGTCGCCCGGGAAGTCGGATCCGACTTGCAGGCGACTCGTGTGCCGGCTGACACAGGGACAGCGCGACTTTGCGAGGCGATCTGGACACGACCTGAGCGTGCAGCAGCCGCTCAAGTCGTGTCCTAGAGGCGACTAGCCGGCCGAGAATGTGTCCAGCGCGATGTCATCGTGCTGGTCCTCGGCAGCCTCGCTGTCCCATGTTTTGGTATGAATCATGAAGGGGAACTCCAGGCCAAATTTTAATGAAAAAACCGGCATGGGTTCCCCTTCAGGAGCATACCAGGCCCTTAGGTCTGGTCTGGATTCTAAGGTGAACCCCCTAAGCCGAAAAACGGCATGGGGGTCCCCCCAAAATCCAAACCAGACCCTTAGGTCTGGTCTGGATTTTAAGGTGAACCCCTCAAGCCGAAAAACGGCGTGGGGGTCCCCCCAAAATCCAAACCAGACCCTTATCCGAGCACGCAACCTGGCAGGCCGCAGGGGAAAAGGGGGGGATGAGAGCGGCCCCCCTCCCTCCTGAACCGTACCAGGCCGCATGCCCTCAACATGGGGGGTTTGGTGCTTCGGAACAGGGGGGCGATCTGCGGCCCCCCCACCCCAAAGCACCCTGCCCCCATGTTGATGGGGACAAGGGCCTCTTCCCGACAACCCTGGCCGTTGGTTGTCGGGGTATGCGGGCAGGGGGCTTTTCGGAATCAGGGTGCCCCCTTTAAAAAGGGGGCCCCAGATGCCGGCCCCCCACCCTATGTGAATGAGTATGGGGTACATCGTACCCCTACCCATTCACCTGGTGGAAAAAAATTGCATTCAAAAAACCACACAGCTTTTTAAAGTATTTTATTGCACAGCTCCGGGGGTCTTCTTCCGACTTCGGAGGTCTCCGGTGTCGTCGCCGCCGCTCTCCGGTTTTCTTCTGCCGGGCCACCGCTAACTTCTTTAGCTCTTTTGCTAGCGGAGGCTCCGGTCTTCTCCATCGCCTTCTCCCCTCTTCTCCTCTCCGGTTCTTCCTTTCTTCTGCCGGGCCTCCGCTAACTTCTTTTAGCTCTTTTGCTAGCGGAGGCTCCGGTCTTCTCCGTCGCCTTCTTCTCCCGCTATCCGGTTCTTCTCCCGGTTCTTCTCCCGCTTCTTTCTTCTGCCGGCCCCTCCACTAACTTCTTTAGCTCTTTTGCTAGTGGAGGGCCCGGTCTTCTCTGTCGCCTTCTTCTTCTCCCGCTATCCGGTTCTTCTCCCGCTTCTTTCTTCTGCCGGCCCCTCCACTAACTTCTTTAGCTCTTTTGCTAGTGGAGGGGCCGGTCTTCTCCGTCGTCGCCGTCGGCGTCTTCTTCTCTCTTCTCCTCCTCACAGTAATGCTAAATTTTCGGTCAGCAGAGATTAATATAGGCTTCTCATGACGTCACAGTCACATGATCCGGGGCACCCGGAGCATGTGAGTGTGACGTCATGGGAACATGTGACTGTGACGTCATGAGAAGCCTATATTAATCTCTGCGGACCGAAAATTTAGCATTACTGCGAGAGGAAGCGACGAGTCAACATCGTGGAGGAGAAGAGAGAAGAAGACGCCGACGGCGACGACGGAGAAGACCGGCCCCTCCACTAGCAAAAGAGCTAAAGAAGTTAGTGGAGGGGCCAGCAGAAGAAAGAAGCGGGAGAAGAACCGGGAGAAGAACCGGATAGCGGGAGAAGAAGAAGGCGACGGAGAAGACCGGTCCCTCCACTAGCAAAAGAGCTAAAGAAGTTAGTGGAGGGGCCGGCAGAAGAAAGAAGCGGGAGAAGAACCGGGAGAAGAACCGGATAGCGGGAGAAGAAGAAGGCGACGGAGAAGACCGGGCCCTCCACTAGCAAAAGAGCTAAAGAAGTTAGTGGAGGGGCCGGCAGAAGAAAGAAGCGGGAGAAGAACCGGAGAGCGGGAGAAGAAGAAGGCGACGGAGAAGACCGGAGCCTCCGCTAGCAAAAGAGCTAAAGAAGTTAGCGGTGGCCCGGCAGAAGAAAACCGGAGAGCGCGGCGACGACACCGGCGACCCCCGAAGTCGGAAGAAGACCCCCGGAGCTGTGCAATAAAATACTTTAAAAAGCTGTGTGGTTTTTTTATTGCAATTTTTTTCCACCAGGTGAATGGGTAGGGGTACGATGTACCCCATACTCATTCACATAGGGTGGGGGGCCGGGATCCGGGGGCCCCTTTATTAAAGGGGGCTCCCGGATTCCGATAAGCCCCCCGCCCGCAGACCCCGACAACCAACGGCCAGGGTTGTCGGGAAGAGGCCCTTGTCCTCATCAACATGGGGGCAGGGTGCTCTGGGGTGGGGGGGCCGCAGGTTGCCCCCCTGCCCCAGAGCACCAAACCCCCCATGTTGAGGGCTTGCGGCCTGGTACGGTTCAGGAGGGAGGGGGGCCGCTCTCTCGTCCCCCCTCTTCCCCTGCGGCCTGCCAGGTTGTGCGCTCGGATAAGGGTCTGGTTTGGATTTTGGGGGGGACCCCCACGCCATTTTTTCGGCGTAGGGGTTTCTCTTCAAATCCAGACCAGACCCAAGGGCCTGGTATGCTCCTGGAGGGGGAACCCATGCCGGTTTTTTATTTAAAATTTGGCCTGGAGTTCCCCCTCGAGGTTAATACCAAACACAGTGCCTGCTATTGGCGGGGATCCAAGTCGGATCCCCGTTCATTGAAAGTCGGACATATGTCGGCTTCATGTCGCAGAGCAAAGTCGGATCCAAAGTAGGACAGATGTCGTGTCGCACTAGTGTGAACCCAGCCTAAATACAACTACACTGCTGCTCTCAGCTGCTCATATCACTCTGGTCTCACTAAATAGCTAAAATCGTAAATAATACTGTTTTTGGAGCTTAGGGCGGCTCCTTATCATATACATGCAAATGTGGTAAAACACGGCATGCAAACGCCACAAAGCGCGCCTTTCTAAATGCCACTTTCAACCTTAGTTCAGAACACTTTGCACCAGCGTCCTGTCTACATGGGGCCTAAAAACGCCTATGCCATTTACAGCTCCAAAACGCCATGGTGGCCATGAGGCCATAGGCTAACATGGAGAGATGTTTTAAAGCTGCAAAAAACGCTCAAACAAGCGGTTGGAAAAACGTCCGTGTGCATGTAGCCTTATATTAACCACTTGCGCACTGCCCAGACCAAGTTTCACATTTCAGCGCTGATGCACTTTTAATGACAATTGCGCACTCATACAACACCGTAACCCAATGAAAATGTTTTATTTGTTGGCACACAAATAGAGCTTGCTTTTGGTGCTATTTGATCACCTTTGTGTTTTATTTTTATTTTTTTTCTATAAATACAAAAGACCGAGTTTAAAAAAAAAATGGATATTTTAACCACTTCAGCACTGGGCCTATTCTGGCACTTCTCTCCTTCATGTGAAAATCATAAATTTATGGCTATAAATTACTTCAAAACACCAAACATTATATACTTTTTTGGAGCAGACACCCTAGGGAATAAGATGGCGGTCATTGCAAATTTTTATCTCGCTTGGTATTTGCGCAATAAATTTTCAAACGCCTTTTGTTTGCTAAAAATATTACAAAACAGTAAAGTTACGGACAATTTTTTGGTATAATGTGAAAGATGTTGTTATGCTGAGTAAATAGATACCTAACACGTCACGCTTTAAAATTGCGCACACACATGGCATGACACCAAACTTCAGTAATTAAAAATCTCCCTAGGCGATGCTTACATTTTTTTTACATGTTACCATTTTGGCATTACAGAGGGGGTCTAGTGCTAGAATTGCTGCACTCATTCTAACGCACGCAGCAATAGCTCACTTGTGTGGTTTGAACGGCGTTTACATATGTGGGCGGGACTTACGTGTGTGTTCGCTTCTGAGCGCGAGCTACCGGGGACATGGGCGTTTTTTCTTATTTATTTTTATTTTTATTTTTTTGTTTTTTGACTTTTTTGTATTTCTTACTCTTTTTTAATTTTTTTAATTTTTTGGGATCTCTTTTATTCCTATTACAAGGAATGTAAACATCCCTTGTAATAGGAATGTGTGTGACAGGTCCTCTTTATGGAGAGATGCAGGGTCAATAAGACCCCGCATCTCTCCTCCAGGCTGGAAAGCATGATATTGTTCCAAAAAAATCACCAATCTCATGCTGACAGCCAAGATCACGGCTTGGCTAACATACGGGAACACGGCATGATGTCATAACGTTGTGCCCGCGCCTCCGACGGTCATAGAGATGACTGATGACCATCTGGTCACCAGTCATCTCCAAATCGTTCTCCGGAGAAGCACCGGATAGCGGCAAGAGAGGGGGGGACGTCCCCTCCCCCCGCCTATAAGAACGATCAAGCGGCGGAACTGCCACTATGATCGTTTTTATTGTGCACAGAATCGCCGGATGAAAAGAATGATATCTGAATGATGCCTGCAACTGCAGGCATCATTCAGATGTCACCGCCCAAAGCCAAGGATGTCATTTGACGGTGGGCGGTAGGAAACTGGTTAATATTTTTAAAAAAGGTAATTTTTCTTCTTCATTGATGTACACTGATGAGACTGCACTGATGGGCACCGATAAGGTGGCAAGGGAGGGCACTGAGAGGTGGCATTGCTATTTAGCACTGGTGGGCAGTGAGAAGTGGCACTGCTAGGTGGCAATGATAGTTGGCAGTGATGGGCACTGATAGGCACTGGCAGCACTGCTAGGTGCCACTGATTGGCACCAGTGGTGGGCATTGATAGGTGGCACTGGCAGGGGCTACTAATTGTCACAGATGATGCAGAATTGCCTCTTCCTCTTCGGGCCCCATGTCCCTTGCACATAAGTCGGTGATTGCCTTTTTTTTATGCTCACGCTGTCAGCACAAGGAGAAAACAAAAACCATTACCCAGCTTTTGTTTAAATCACGTGATCAGCTGTCATTTGCTGACAGCTGATCACATGGTAAAGGGCAGGGACCGGCCCCTTACTCGGATCTGTCATCACCCGAGTCACAGTGACTCTGTGACCACAGCACGCGCAAAGGGGAGGACATTTATTGACGGACTCCCGGCAATTGAGGACCATGCTGTGGCCGTCGATCAGTTATAGCGCTGATCTCAAGTGATTAAAGAGGGTCAAAATGGGCCATTGACATGCATCACAATTCAACTTAGGAATGAGTCTTTGAAAAGTTAAACTAAATAATTTGGCTACTTTACCCTTCCAAATAATTCACTTCCTGTCACATAGCCACACAGGAAGTGAGGGAAAATCCCTAACAATGTCTTTCCTTGGGGACACACAGGTCAGTCTAAATACTTTCCCGATTATGCACATTGCACTCGAGCATATTGCGGGGTACACCACAAATTATTATTAGGTAGTTTGTACTGTGGGGTTTATTTACTAAAGGCAAATCTACTTTGCACTACAAGTGCACTTGCTGTATATCTGAGGGGGACATGCAAGCCAAAAAAAAAAAAACATCTTTGCTTTTACATGATTGTATCATCCAATCACCAGTACTTTCCCTCAGATTTTCAGCAGCTACACTTTTACTGCAGAGTGGATTTGTCTTTACTAAACCCCAAACTACCCAATGATTTGGGGTGTACACAACAAAGTGCTAGAGTGCAATTTGCTTAATGGGGACACTAGTTAGATTGATCTGTGTGTCACCAAGAAAAGCCATTGGTAGGGTTTTACCTTCACTTCCTGTTTAGCTGTGTGACAGGAAGTGAAGCCAATGTTCAGAAAAGGAGACACAAAGGCCAAAACTACGAAAAAAATAAATAAATAAAAAAAACACACACACGCAGGGGTTCTAACACTTACTTTGTTTCCGTCAAAATGCCCACAATTAGAATTGTATGGCCTTGAGCTATTTTTAAGTGCAGTGCTCTAAATTAGTGCTTCTCAAGTACCCCCAACAGGCCATGTTTGCAGGTTTCCCTTCATCTTGCACATGTGCTTTAAATCACAGTCAATGGTTTTGATTTTTGGACAGCAATTCTCGATAAGCTAAATTCACAAAACATGTCCTGCTGGGGGTACTTTAGGACTGAGGCTGAGAACCACTGCAGTAAAAAAAGGAAAATTGAATACTTACCGCTCTGTATTTCATTTCCTGGTGACGCTCCATGGCAGCACACAATACAATCCATGCATATACTACCATGAAGGCACCAGGGTAGACAAATCACACCTGTTTTGTTTTGACATGCCAATCAGCTGTCACATTTGTTGCAAAGAAAACACAAAACAAACATCAAAATTTTGCATCTAATTTTATTGTTCAACAAAACAAAAGGGAAGGCAAAATAAAAAACATGGTCAATTTGAAACGGTTACAGACTCAACATCTTGAGCAATTTTTGGCCAAAAAAATGCAGCAGACAATTAAATCAAAGTGAACAAGCAACACACATTAACAACATCAGAATTATTTCAGGGGAACATATCTCCCCCACACCAAAAATATACAATCCACATAAGTTAACCAATCACTTGTTTTGCAAAGACATAACAAATAAAATAAATGTGTTACAAACGCGATAAGGACACCAACATGTACATTTTGCCCCCCACACACACACTTGCCTCTTCTTAAGGCAATCGACCGAATGCTCTGTGAGCTTTATATAACATATGTTTGTGTGCTAATGAGGCAATTGAAACACATGCACAGTCCATGAAACACCCAGAATGCAAGTTCTCCCAATGTACAGACTGAAATTCAAAGTGGGCACACCTGTTAAGATGTCCTTCAATTTCTAACCCATAAAAACACTCTCTGAGTGAGCATGCCCAGAAATATCCAGGTGCTGTTCACACACAAAAAGCACGCCAAAAAAAAACTAACTGGCTGGGCATGTGCAGAACAACACCAATGCAGCTAGCAAAAAATAACCCCCCCCTCCCCCCGTCCAAAATTAAGCACATCATACAGCATGCTACAAAATTAGAGTTGGGACAATCACCCCTCCCCCCCACCAACAAATACTATTGCAGTCTATGGGAACTGACTTGTTAATTTTGCTAGTCCCCACTTGGCTGGCTTATCTTCTAGTTATTGGCCTTAAAATGGGGGCCCAGGTCCCACCCTAAGGGACATATATCAATGTCACCAATTTGGAAAACACCAAAAACAAAACAAGGAGAAGTGCCTTTAAATATGCCAAATTGCTTAAGGGCCATTTCACACCACATACAGTCCATTGCGTTTTTTATGCATCCAAAATGCATGGAAAGTTGGTTATATGGTTCTAAATGGCAGTGTTTGTTCCAGTGCGTTCCAGTTCCACCAAAAAAGTAGAACATGCTGCATTTTACCTGCACTGGACTGTACTGGAACGCATCAAAACGCATCATAAACGCACTGGAACGCACAGGAACACACCTAAATGCACCAAAAACGCACTAGAACACACTTGTCCTTATCTATGGTTAATAAAAAAGAGGGGTGAAAACAAAGCACTGGACTGCATCAAAAACTTACCAAAAATGCACCGGAACGCATGAAAAAAGTGCATGCAGAAAAGCACCTGGAACGCATCCGGATTGTGTTTCTATGGTGTGAACTGGCCCTAGTTCATACTATAGAAACGCAGTCTGGGTGCGTTCCAGGTGCTTTTCTGCATGCGCATTTTTGACACATTCCAGTGCATTTTTGAGGCGTTTTTGGTGCAGTCCAGTGTTTTTTTCCGCCTCTTTCACTTAGGACAAGTGTGTTGCAGTGCGTCTTTGGTGCATTTAGGTGCGTTGCGGTGCATTCCAGTGCATTTTTGGTATGTTCCGTTGCGTTTTTGATGAGTTTTACTGGGGTCCAGTACAGTTTTGTACCTAAAAAATGCAGCATGACCAATTATTTTTTGGCTTTCTGAAATGCACTGGAACGGACTGCAGTGGTGTGAACTATGCCATTGGCATTAATGTGATCAACTTTCTTTGCGTTTTTCAGGCATCAAAAAAACGCACTGCACTGCATCCGGTGTGAACTGGCCCTAAATATCATCCCCGGGGGGTGTCTATAGTATGCCTGTAAAGAAGCACATGTTTTCCATGTTTATAACAGTTGGAGAGCAAAATGACATTTCTAAAGTAAAATAATAGTCATTTAAAAGTCCTTGCGGCTGTAATGAATTGCTGGTTCCTGTCAATACAGATAAAAGTCATTGAAAGTCTATGCTAACCAAAAAAAAATGCGTGGGGGTTCCCCCAAATTCCATAACCAGGCCCTTCAGGTCTGGAATGGATATTAAGGGGAACCCCCGCTGCAAATTTAAAAAAAAAATGACGTGGGGTTCCCCCCAAATATCCAAACCAGGCCCTTCAGATCTGGCATGGATTTTAAGGGGAACTCCACCCCAAATTTTAAAAAAAATTACGTGGGGTTCCCCCAAATATCCAAACCAGGTCCTTCAGATCTGGCATGGATTTTAAGGGGAACTCCACCCCAAATTTAAAAAAAAATGGCGTGGAGTCCCCCTAAAAATCCACACAAGACCCTTTATCCGAGCACATAACCTGGCCGGCCGCAGGGGAAGAGGGGGGACGAGAGAGCGGCCCCCCTCCCTCCTGAACCGTACCAGGCCACATGCCCTCAACATGGGGAGGATGTCCCCATGTTGATGGGGACAAGGGCCTCATCCCCACAACCCTTGCCCGGTGGTTGTGGGGGTCTGCGGGCGGGGGGCTTATCGGAATCTGGAAGACCCCTTTAACAAAGGGGACCCCCAGATCCCGCCCCCCCCTGTGTGAAATGGTAATGGGGTACAAATGTACCCCTACCGTTTCACAAGGAAAGTGTAAAAAATGTAAAAAATGACAAGAGCCGGTTTTTGACAATTCCTTTATTAATGTCTTTTCTTTTCTTCCTTCTTCTTCTTCCATCTTCTTCTTCCATCTTCTTCTTTTCTCCATTCGGGTTTCTTCCTCCATCTTCATCTTCCTCTTCATCTTTATCTTCATCTTCATCTTCCTTCTTCCTTCGGTCTTCTCGTCCGCATCTTGCTCCGGCGTCTTCCCTTCTTCTTTCTTCTCCGGCCGCTCCGTTTGAATTGGAGGTTCCCGCTGTGCGACGCTTCAGTTCTCCACTTGGTCCGCTTACACCCGGTGGCTCCGCCCCCCTCTGTCACCACGGGGAAAGTCCCCATGAAATCCATGTGCGTCAGAGGGGGGCGGGGTCACGGGTGTAAGCGGACCCAGAGGCGAACTGAAGCGTCGCACAGCGGGAACCTCCAATTCAAATGGAGCGGCCGGAGAAGAAGGAAGAAGGGAAGACGCCGGGGCAAGATGCTGGACGAGAACACCGAAGGAAGATGAAGATAAAGAGGAAGATGAAGAGGAAGATGAAGATGGAGGAAGAAACCCGAATGGAGAAAAGAAGAAGATGGAAGAAGAAGATGGAAGAAGAAGATGGAAGAAGAAGAAGGAAGAAGATGGAAGAAAAGAAAATACATTAATAAAGGAATTGTCAAAAACCGGCTCTTGTCATTTTTTACATTTTTGACACTTTCCTTGTGAAATGGTAGGGGTACATTTGTACCCCATTACCATTTCACACAGGGGGGGGGCGGGATCTGGGGGTCCCCTTTGTTAAAGGGGTCTTCCAGATTCCGATAAGCCCCCCGCCCGCAGACCCCCACAACCACCGGGCAAGGGTTGTGGGGATGAGGCCCTTGTCCCCATCAACATGGGGACATCCTCCCCATGTTGAGGGCATGTGGCCTGGTACGGTTCAGGAGGGAGGGGGGCCGCTCTCGTCCCCCCCTCTTCCCCTGCGGCCGGCCAGGTTTTGTGCTCGGATAAGGGTCTGGTGTGGATTTTTGGGGGGACTCCACGCCATTTTTTTATAAAATTTGGGGTGGAGTTCCCCTTAAAATCCATGCCAGATCTGAAGGGCCTGGTTTGGATATTTGGGGGGAACCCGCACGTCATTTTTTTTAAAAATTTGCAGCGGGGTTCCCCTTAATATCCATTCCAGACCTGAAGAGCCTGGTTATGGAATTTGGGGGGACCCCCACGCTTTTTTTTTTTGGTTAGCAAAGACTTTCAATGACTTTTATCTGTATTGCCGGGAGCCGACAATTCATTAATAGCCGCGGTGCTTTTAAATGGGTTTTTTTTCCTTTAGAAATGGCATTTTGCAGGCGCACTGGGAAGTTCAGGGCTGCGCCTGTTCAACTTATGCAAATTGACTTAGGTGACTTGACATTTACTAAGATTTTGCCGGCGCAGTGTCTTGGCGCATTTAACCCATTGAAATTCCCGCGCTGAGCTCAAAAAACCTCCCGCAGCTCGAATCGGAATTGCCGGCGCAGCGGGCTGGTTTTGAAAAACTTACTTTCCCTCTCTATTTTGGCCATGTTTGTTATTTGGGCATGTGTCACTACACTTCCTCACATCACCCCATGTCACCCCAATTATATTCTCACTTCCAGCTTCTTTATATTTAGTGTTTAACATGCTGTGAGACAGGTCCATAGTAGCGCACTGAGCGCCTCCTCCCGGGCGCAGAGAACACTATAGTAAATGGGAAATAGGGCTGCGCTACAGGCGCTAATGTTTTGTAAATACCAAAACAGCCATTGCGCACGCAGATGCGCCAATACTCATGGCGCAAACGTTTGGTAAATCAGCCCCATTGTTTCTCAGCTAGGGTTCCATGGAACCCTAAGCTTCTGTGAGAGGTCCCCAGGGCTTCTGCAGCACTCTACCTGTGAGTCACAGGCAGCTGATAGGTAGATCGTATTTCCTCTGCTGATTCCCGAACGGCTACACAGGCAAGTGGCTCTGATTGTTTAGCTGAGCAGTGCTGCTCCCCACTGGCCCCACCTGCTCTCCTGTCCATCCCAGTGCTTGTATGTTACATCATCTGGGATGTACAGGAAGGCAAGATTGGAGGAGGGGTCAGCAGGGAAGAGCGTGGCAGAAGAGGACTCATCACAGCTGCTTCCCTACTTAGATCTGCAAATTAAGGTGACCGCTGCCCTGCCATGTGCCATGATCCTATGTAAGGTGCTCTGATCCCATGTAAGGTGCCCTGATCCCATGTAAGGTGCCCTGATCCTATGTGCCATGATCCCATAAAAAGTGCTCTGATCCCACGTGCCATGATCCCATGTAAGGTGCCTTGATTACATGTAAGGTACCTTGATTACACGTTTCATTAATCTATGTAAGGTGCTCTGATCCCATGTGCCCTGATTCCATGCAAGGTGCTCTGATCCCATGTAAGGTACCATGATCCCATGTAAGGTGCCTTAAATCCATGTGCCATGATCCCATGTAAGGTGCCCTGATCCCATGTGCCATAAACCCATAAAAGCTGCTCTGATCCCATGTGCAGTGATCCCATGTAAGTTTCTCTGATCACATGCAAGGTGCCTTGATTCTATTTGTCATGATCCCATGTAAGGTGCTGTGATCCCATGTAAGGTGCTGTTATCCCATGTAAGATGCCCCGATCCCATGTGCCATGATACCATCTAAGGTGCTGTGATCCCATGAAAGGTGCTGTGATCCCATGAAAGGTGCTCTGATTCCATGTAAGGTGTCTTGATTTCATTTGTCATGATCCCAGGAAGGGTGCCCTGATCCCATGTAAGGTGCTGTGATCCCATGTAACTTGATCCCATCTGCCATGATCTCATGTAAGGTGCTCTGATCCCATGTGTCCTGATCCCATGTAAGGTGCTGTGATCCCATATAAGGTGCTCTGATCCCATGTAAAGTGCTATGATCCCATGTGCCCTGATCCCATGTAAGGTACTTTGATCCCATGTGCCACGGTCCCGTGTAAGGTGCTCTGATCCTATGTAATGTGCTCTGATCCTATGTAAGGAGTTCTGATCTCATGTGTCATAATCCCATGTAAGGTGCTCTGATCCCATGTAAGGTGCTGTGATCCCATATAGGATGACCTGATCCCATGTAAAGTGCTCTGATCCCATGTTCCCCGATCCCATGTAAGGTATTTTGATCCCATGTGCCCTGGTCCCATGTAAGGTGCCCTGATTCCATGTAAGGTGCTCTGGTCCAAAATGTTGTGATCCCATGTAAGGTGCCCTTATCCCAGCTAAGGTGCTCTGATCCCATGTAATGTGCTCTGATCCAATGTAAGGAATTCTGATCTCATGTGTCATAATCCCATGTAAGGTGCTCTGATCCCATGTAAGGTGCTGTGATCCCATATAAGATGACCTGATCTGATGACCTGACCTTCACGGCTTTACATGTGAAATGCAGTTTTTTATCTTCTCTGATGTAAGTGCATCTTTTATATTAAATTCTTCCTTGTTTTATGGTATTATGCTATGGTGAAGCTTTTTAATTTTTGATACCTTCCTGCTGATACGCTACCAAGCTGTCAACCGCTGGGTCATCTCTGGTCATCCCAGACTGAACAGTTTGTAGAGTATGCGATTCCTGCCCTCAGTTCCCCGGTCCTTCCAGTATCGAAGAGCCTTTCAAATCAGAGGTTTCCTGGTAAAGGCCCTAGCTGGGGTTTACAGCCGCAAGCTTATCCTTGCTTGCCTTCTGGTAAGCGCAATCATATATTGGGTGATTTTCTTATGTTGGTGGTGGAGACCTAATTAAGACTACATACTCATCTTCCTTTCAAGAATTTCACCAATCCATGTGTATTTTGAACATTTATTCAGTTATTTGTTTTCAAATTTTTTTTGGACTTTCACATATATTTGCAAAGAAGATCCTTATCTTTCTCTTGTTGTTCACACTATTTGCATTATCATATATCACTAAGGTGGTGTACTTCATGTATGAGAATAGCGCGGCTACATATTTTATAATAAAATGACCTGAACCCATGTACAGTGCTCTGATCCCATGTGCCCTGATCCCATGTAAAGTGCTTTGATCCCATGTTCCCCCGATCCCATGTAAGGTACTTTGATCCCATGTGCCTTGGTCTCGTGTAAGGTGCCCTGATTCCATGTAAGGTGCCCTGATCCCATATGTCATGATCCCATGTAAGCTGCCCTTATCCCAGCTAGGGTGCTCTGATCCTATGTAATGTGCTCTGATCCTATGTAAGGAGTTCTGATCCCATGTGTCATAATTCCATTTAAGGTGCTCTGATCCCGTGTAAGGTGCTGTGATCCCATTTAGGATGACCTGATCCCATGTAAAGTGCTCTGATCCCATATGCCCCGTTCTCATGTAAGGTACTTTGATCCCATGTGCCCTGGTCCCATGTAAGGTGCCCTGATTCCATGTAAGGTGCTCTGGTCCAATATGTCATGATCCCATGTAAGGTGCCCTTATCCCATGTAATGTGCTCTGATCCTATGTAAGGAATTCTGATCCCATGTGTCATAATCCCATGTAAGGTACTCTGATCCCATGTAAGGTGCTCTGATCCCATATAAGATGACCTGAACCCATGTACAGTGCTCTGATCCCATGTGCCCTGATCCCATGTAAAGTGTTTTGCTCCCATGTGCCCTGCTCCTATGTAAGGTGCTCCGATCCCATATGCCATGATCCCATGTAAGGTGCCCTTATCCCATCTAAGGTTCTCTGATCCCATGCAATGTATTCTGATCCTATGTAAGGTGCTCTGAGACAATGTAAAGTGCTCTGATCCCATGTGCCCTGATCCCATGCAAGGTGCTTTAATCCCATGTGCCCTTGTCCCATGTAAAGTGCTCTGATCCCATATGTCATGATCCCATGTAAGGTGCCCTTATCCCATCTAAGGTTCTCTGATCCCATGTAAGGTGCCCTGCTGTGTGCCCCATAATGTGCCCTGCTCCCATGTAATGTGCCCTGCTTCCCCCTTGTACACTGCTTATCTCACGTTTGACCCAGAAAGAGCATATATGCAGTAAAGCAAGAACCTCTGAGGGAATCTATGATGGAAAAGGACCTGGTGGTCCTAGTAGATGATCGGCTCAGCAATGGCATGCAATGCCAAGCTTCTGCTAAGAAAGCAAACAGAATATTGGCATGCATTAAAAAGGGGATTAACTCCAGAGATAAAATGATAATTCTTCTGCTCTACAAGACTCTGGTCCAGCCACACCTAGAGTATCCTGTCCAGTTCTGGGCACCAGTCCTCCGGAAGGATGTACTGAAAATGGAGAGAGTACAAAGAAGGGCAACAAAGCTAATAAAGGGTCTGTAGGATATTAGTTATGCGGAAAGGTTATGAGCACTGAACTTATTCTCTCTGGAGAAGAGACGCTTGAGACGGGATATGATTTAAATTTACAAATACCATACTGGTGACCCTACAATAGGGATAAAACTCTTTTACGGAAGTGAGTTTAACAAGACACGTGGCCACTCATTAAAATGAGAAGAAAAGAGATTTAACCTTAAACTACGTATAGGGTTCTTTACTGTAAGAGTGGCAAGGATGTGGAATTCCCTTCCAAAGGCGGTGGTCTCAGCGGGGGCATCAATGGTTTTAAGAAACTATTAGATAAGCACCTGAACGACCACAACATACAGGGATATACAAGGTAATACTGACATATAATCACATACATAGGTTGGACTTAATGGACTTGTGTCTTTTTTCAACCTCACCTAATATGTAACTATGTAAGTTTTACAATAAACAGGTACGTTTCAATATTGATTCTTTTATTTAATGCTATTTCTAAAAATAATGGTTGCTGTATCAACAGTTCGCTGATCACACCAATGTTCCGTGAGCTGTAGATCTGAACATTATTTCAGGGGTTCCCCAAGAACTCAACTTTTTGCCACGGGTTCCTCTAAGGTAAAAGGTGGACAAACTCTGATCTAGATGCTGATATTGTTAAACATATTAGCAAACAACACATCAATATACTTTTTCTCAGTTCTGCATTTATTTGCACAGATTCTATACCAAATGATCAGCTATGTATTCTAATTAGTATCTGATGTTATTTATTTTGCCATTAGAGGTCAGTTTGCTTTTTCAGCAAATTCACATGATTTGCCAGTTAGCCTGGCTTCAAGACAATGTAATGAGCAAGTGTGAGGGGCAAGTCAAATGTTTCTGCCTTTATGCTAATGTATTATAGCTCTCAAGGGGATGGACAGTGAGAGCTGTGTTTATTTGCTGTCACTCTTTTGGACATTCAATGTAAGCGATGGCGTTTTAATAGATCTCATTGTGCTCAATATTTGCATCTTTATTTTAGCAATACATTTTTTCTGAGTTATCTTCTCTAATATTGCTGTATTATTATATTTCTTGCTAAAAGTTATTATCATTACATTTTCAATGTCATGTAAAGAATCAAGCACTAGGAATGATAAACTGAAAATTGCTTACAGTGTGTGTTTTCTTATTGTGATTAAAATTTCTGTAGAAAATTGATACAGCAAGGCCACTTTTTCAATGCAAGTCTCTCAGGTAAGTCCTATTATTTTGGCAAGTCATAGATAGAATGATTTTGGGGTGATTTTCTAAAAAAAATTACAAATGTTTTCAGTTAACATGAATGACATTGCAGCAATCAAGCTACAAAAACAATTGCTGATGACAGATAAAATGGGAGTATTAGTCAAAACTATTTTCAATTTGTAGGAAAATCATTCTTTGCAGACAACTGTATTTTCATAAATTGTATCAGTAAAAGTGATTGTGTAGCACACAGGGCAATTACAGAGTTTTCTGCTACCATTTAAAGTGCATGCTTTCAGAAACAAACACCAATTACTCACACAAGCTGCATAAAGTATTCAGATAATATGTTCCTGATGTGTGTCACTAGCAATGAATTTGATCAAGAACATTCTTACTTTTTAGGTAATGAAGAGCTTTTCAGGTGCAATGTAATCTATAAAGCCTTGTCTTTGTTTAAAGTGATTGTAAGCCTTCGTTTTTTTTTTTTTTAAATAACAAACATTTCATACTTACCTCCACTGTGCAGCTAGTTTTGCACAGAGTGGCCCCGATCCTCAACTTCTGGCGTTCCGCTGCGGCTCCTCCCGCATCAGATAACCCACCTGGGTGGTTACCTTGCGGGCACGCTCCCGAGTCCAGCATTTGCGTCCATAGACATGAATGCCGGACTCTGCCCCGCCCCCCAGGCGCCCACGTCATTGGATTTGATTGACAGCAGCAAGAGCCAATGGCTGCACTGCTATCAATCTATCCAATCAAGAGCCGGGACCCCATGCAGAGAGCGACAGTGCATCTTCACCGAGGGAAATATGGGGCTCAAGTAAGTAAAATGAGGGGGTTAGGGGGTCGGTCACTGTCAGAAGTTTTTTCACCTTAATGCATAGTTCCCTCTAGTAATGAATGGGAACTTTTGGCTTCAGGATGACAATGGCAATTTATGCCTATGCAATATGTGCAGATTTAAGAAGAATTTAAATAATTTTGGAATTACACTAACATATTAATGTTTTTATGTGATTTTCGTAATTGGGTTTAGATCTACTTTAAAACTAAAATCCAGGGAGGAAAACAATCTTTACATTTGCAGTGGTTCCCCTCCCCACTTCAATTGCTTGTTTTGCCTAGGTAATGATGAATAAGATGATATACAGTATATTACCTTATTCTTCACTTCTCGGGCAGCTGCCAGCCGCTGCTGCTGTCTGACGCTCTAGAATGGGGGTGGGCCCTTGGCATCTGCCCATAAAATGCAGGACTGCTGGTCCTACATTGTTCTGGATGACATCAGAGAGCTGTGATTGGACAGGTAGCAAAAAGAAGAGCCTTTAAGGACCAGGTACACAAAGAGGAGGAAGACTGTATGAGTTAGAATTAAGGTAAGAATATAATTTTTTTCGCTACCATCTAGACAGTTAATCCCTACAGTAGGGAGGGGGATCCATTGCAAGGGTAAAGATTTTTATTTTTTAGAACTAAGTTATAAGTGGGATCATTGCTGATTGATTGGTCATTGATTGTTTGCTTTTGCCCACTGCATTTTGCATGGCATCTCTAATGCTATAATCTAATTAAAGTGATAGTAAAGTCAGTTATGAAAAAGTTTGCTGACAGGCAGGGTTTTTATAACAGAAGAGACCCTAGAGGTGGGAGCTGTCGGGGACAAGGGAGAGCAGTGGGAGCGCAGCGCTGGAGGACTGCATTTGGAAGTACGTCTGTCGTAATATACTGGTATGCAGTGCATACTAGTACATTATGGCTTAAGGCTGCTCGGGGACCCATTTGTTTAAAAAAAAAGATAGACTTTTCAAAATATATATATACTATACATATATATGTTCACTACACTATATACCTATGTGTTTTTGTTTTTTTTGGGAGTTTTGTGAAACTAATTTTTCGAACAGTTTAAGGTACCCATGCAAGTGCTGTACAATATGATTGCAAAATGTTTCAGTGATATCATATTCTACCCCTTAGGTTTTTTTCATTTAAAAGGAAACATTTATCTTTTTCAGTTTACCACTGCTGTAGTCTGAATTAATTTTTTGGTTGAAAATTAGTGCTCTGGGCAATAATTAAAGAGTTCAGTTGATGAATGCTACAGAGACATTAACATGAAATGTAATACTGTGTAGTTTGCCAGCTGGTAAAAAAGCAGTGAATATGAGATGTAGCAAAGAGGTAAACATCTCTATAATACTGCTTTAGAGGTGTAGACTGAAATAAAGATAATTTTGTTTTGGGTCACACTGCTTCGTTATCATAGAAACTGCTTACGATAAAGACATCATTGTGCAGGGCAAAGAGATGCTTATTTGTTTGGACTTAAATTAACAATTTTTACATTTAAAGGTAATTTAATTTTATTCAGGTTGTATGGCATGGTAATAATCAAGGACTATTAAAAAAACTTGGGTTTATAAAATGATAATCAACAAATAACCAGAAAATTACTAAAATACATACAATTGAAGATTAAGCTTGACTCCAATGTTTTCAACCCTTTCCAAGTCTCCCTATTTGTCAGCTATGCTATCCATGACATTAATAGACCAAATGAAAGAGGTACAAGGGGATGGGACACAGCTCATTTTTAAAGCACTTCAGTCCCAGAACTATTTTAAAGTGGTGCTGGGCTCAGAGGCTTTTTAAACACACTCCCAGCTGCTATTGTGGCCTGGGACTTTGTCTACATGTTTTAAGCAGTTGGCCTTTATATGGAACTAATACTGGTGGCTGCAAAGCCACCCAATCACTTCCGCAATGGCCACAACATGTGTCTCCACCATGTATCCTGGGCTTTGTTTGCCCATTAGCGGACCCAGGACAAGCATGGCAAGTGTTGCCAAGTAGCGGGGAGGGACACAAGTGAACGTGTATTTGCTGGTCTCCCCTTCCTCTTATGGATCTGTTTTACACATCATTTCTGGGTCAAGGAAGATGATGGAATATGATCTGCATCCCATTACCTTCATTGGAGGACAGATGATGCATTGGGAGTCTTTTAGACCCCTGATCTCTCATTAAAGAGAATATGCCACCAAAAAATTATGACATAGCTGACTTTTTATCTCTTATGTGTTGAAAACGTTTTGCTGAAAAGTGTAAAAAAATTACATCCAAGCACTTACCACCCACCCCAAAATTGTTGAAACCCCCCCCCCCAACATGCACATACAAATGTAAATGCAACATTGGGGGCACCTATGCAAGAAAACATTGACTGCCATATACATGTTTCATATTGCTGCACATGCCAAAGTAAAAGCAATAATTACTAACCGCATTGTGTGTCTGTGTGCCCTAAAATTAACTTGTAGAATAAACATGTAAACAAGCATTTCTAAAATGGCTCCAAGACTGAAGGGATATTAAAGGAAAAGTTGATATTTCCAGTAACTGCATCAAAAGCAGAAAATATTTAACCACCGGAAGATTTGCCCCCTTAATGACCAGACCATTTTTTGCGATACGGCACTGTGTAGTTTTAACTGACAATTGCGAAGTGGTGCAAAGCTGTACTCAAACAAAATTGACATCCCCACAAATAGAGCTTTGTTTTGGTGGTATTTGATCACCTCTGCGTTTACATTTTTTTTGCGCTATGAACAAAAAAAAGCGCAAATTTAAAAAAAATACAATATTTTTTACTTTTTGCTATAATAAATGTCCAAAAAATAAAACAAAACAAATTTCTTCATCAGTTTAAGCCAATTTCTTCTACATATTTTTTGGTTAAAAAAAAACACAATAAGCCTATATTGATTGGTTTGCGCAAAAATTATAGCATCTACAAAATAGGGGATATATTTATGGCATTTTTATTATAATTTTTTTTTTACCAGTAATGGCGGTGATCAGCGATTTTTAGCGGGACTGCAACATTGTGGCGGACAGATCAGACACTTTTGACACTATTTTGGGATCATTGACATTTATACAGTGATCACAGCTAAAAATATAAATAACTAGATTGGCTAATAATGGACCCGAAAGGCACATATCATAAAATTCACAATTTATTAGTAAACAAAAAAGGTAATTCCACAAGTACAAAAATGAATAGACAATACACAAGACATTTAAAATGACATAGGACTTTCTGTGATTTCCCTTACAAATATGGTACCAATTTAACTGTATGGAATACACATTCAATGTATCTGAGGATTGTGTATTCAGATACATTGAATGTGCACTTCATACATTTACATTGGTACGATATCCGTAAGGGGAATCACAGGAAGTCCTAGGTCATTTTAAATGTTTTGTGTGTTTTCTATACATTTTTGTACTTGTGGAATTATCTTTTTGGTTTACGAATAAATTGTGAATTTTATGATACGTGCCTTTAAAGTTCATTATTAGCTGTTCTAGTTATTTATATGTAAATTTTGGGGCGTGGCACATGTTTAAGTAGGATGCCCAACAGCCACCTAGAGGCAGCCAAAATCCTTAACATTTCTTTAGAGTTAAAAATAGTCACTGATTACTGTATAAATGTCACTGGCAGGGAAGGGGTTAACACTAGGGGGCGATCAAGGGGTTAAGTGTTACCCAGGGAGGTGTCTCTTACTGTGGGGGCAGAAGATCTCCCTCTTCTCCCCTGTCAGAATGGGGATCTGTCTGTTTACATTGACAGATCCCTGTTCTGTCTTTCTGAGGAGCGATCGCGGGTGGCCGGCGGACATCACGGACGCCAGTCATGCTCATCGGCTCCCACACTTCTGGTGGCACGTGCGCGCACCATGTACCCCTTAAAGTGACCAGCATACAGCTACGGTGATCCGCTTTGTGGAGCCAACCTGCCACCGTATAACGACAGTGGCTGGTCGGCAAGTAGTTAAAGTATTTTTAAAAAAATAGATCCTGTTCCCTTAGAGCAGAACTTGCGAACAGGCAATAAATTTGTTTGAACATCCGAACACCGTTAAAAACGATCGGCCTTTAACATGAAAAATCTAAAGTGCTAATTTTAAAGGCTTATATGCAAGTTATTGTCATAAAAAGTGTTTTGGGACCCGGGTCTTGCCCCATGGGACATGTATCAATGCAAAAAATGGCCGTTTTTTTGGGAGCAGTGATTGTAATAATGCTTAAAGTGAAACAGCAAAAGTGAAATATTCCTTTAAATTTCGTACCTGGGGGGGGGGGGTGTATAGTATGCCTGTAAAGTAGCTCTTGTTTCCCGTGCTTAGAACTGTCCCTGCACAAAGTGTACCGTATTTATCGGCGTATAACACGCACTTTTTCCCCCTTAAAATCAGGGAAGAATCGTGGGTGCGTGTTATACGCCGATACTCCGTCGAATTCCCCTGCTGAAAACGAGCGAGAGGAGCGAGCGGAGCCGAAGCCGAAGTACAATCGGCTTTACTCGGCTCCTCTCGCAGTCCCGCCCATCTCTGACTGCGCCGCTGACATAGAGAAAGCCGAGTGTACTTCGGCTAGTCTCGGCTCCTCTCTCAGTCCTGCCTGTGACTGTGAGCAGAGCCGAGTCTAGCCGAAGTACACTCGGCTTTCTCCGTCAGCGGCGATGGGCGGGACTGCGAGAGGAGCCGAGTCTAGCCGAAGTACACTCGGCCCCGCTCGCTCCTCTCCACAGAAATTGGCGCCAAATTTTAAAAAACGCCGGGACTGACACGATCGCAAAGGCACTGGGCAAGGCTGCAGATGGACAGATGGACACTGGGCAAGGCTTCAGATGGACAGATGAACACTGGGCACGGCTGCAGATGGACAGATGGACACTGGGCAAGGCTGCAGATGGACAGATGGACACTGGGCACGGCTGCAGATGGACAGATGGACACTGGGCAAGGCTGCAGATGGACAGATGGACACTGGGCAAGGCTGCAGATGGACAGATGGACACTGGGCAAGGCTGCAGATGGACACTGGGCAAGGCTGCATGCTGCATTTAAATGTAAGTTTTTTTTCCTTGAATTTCCCTCCTAAAAGTTTCTTTCCTTAAAATTCCCTCCTAAACTTGGGGTGCGTGTTATACGCCGGTGCGTGTTATACGCCGATAAATACGGTAATTTCTAAAGGAAAAAAAGTCATTTAAAAGCACTCACGGCTATAATGAATTTTCGGCTCCCAGCAATACAGAGAAAAGTCATTGATAAAAAAAAATGCGTGGGGGTCCCCCAAATTCCATTCCATCAGGTCTGGTATGGATATTAAGGGAACCCTGTGTCAAAGTTAAAAACAAATGACGTGGGGTTCCCCCCAAATATCCATACCAGACCCTTTATCCGAGCACGCAACCTGGCAGGCCGCAGGAATAGAGGGGGGACGAGAGAGCGCCCCCCCTCCTGAACCGTACCAGGCCACATGCCCTCAACATGGGGAGGATGTGTCACGTACCTGGTTGGAGGCCGAAATGCCGAGAGGTCTCCCCTTGCGGCTGAGTGCAGTACACCTCTGACGTTGGGTACAGAGGGTGTAGTGCCCAGAGAAGCACAGGTTGCCAGATGGGTCCAGGAGAGCAGAGCTGGTGGGATCCTGAAGAATACTGGAAGATGCAGGACACCGCTCAAGAAGTAGTAGAGGCAGCCAGGCTGAGGGTCAAACCCAGTAGATCCGGCAGGAGGAAGAGGCAGGTTGCAGGAACGGAGACAAGCAAAAAGTCTGGTAACAGGAAACAGGCAGGAACAGATAACTGTGGCAAAGTCCATGGAACAAGCCGGGATCAGGTGGAGGAGAAGGCAACAAGTCGGTAAAGCAAGCCAGGGGGTCAAACCAGGAGAGCAGATCAGACAGGTCAGGAACAAGCCAGGTCACAATGGAAGATCCAAACAGCAGTTAAACAGAGTCTCAGGAACACAGGAAGGCTGATGACTATCAAGCAATGAGATGGGCTCAGTGGCAGTCTTATATAGGCCAGAAAGTGGCTGCATCTGTTGCGTGCGTCGATTGACGCTGCCGCGCATGCGCCTATTCGTGCCGCTTGCGTCAGTGCGCACAGGGATGTGCTGGAAGCGGCCATTACTAGTACTGGCACTATTGCCAGTTCTCCTACAGCCGTTTCCCTGACAGGATGCTTTGGGGGTCTGTGACCCCTCAAAGCACCATGTCCCCATGTTGATGGGGACAAGGACCTCATCCCCACAACCCTTGCCCGGTGGTTGTGAGGGTCTGCGGATGGGGGGCTTATCGGAATCTGGAAGACCCCTTTAACAAAGGGGACCCCCAGATCCCGGCCCCCCTATGTGAATTGGTAAGGGGTACATTGTACCCCTACAATTTCACAAAGAAAGTGTAAAAAATTGTAAAAAAAACACACAGACACCGTTGGGAAAAGTCCTTTATTAAAAATAAAAAAAATAAAAAAAATATTCCAGCGGTGGTAATCCACTCTCGGTATCCTGTGATGGATGCTCTCCTCTCCGGGGTCAAGCGGTGGATGATCTCCTCTCTATCCAGGTCCAGGCTCCAGAGATGAGATGTCCAGCGCAGTGCATCCTGTCTCCACCAGAGACACCCCGGGAATACCGGCAGCCTGACAGGTCTCTTCTGTAGCTGAGAGCAGGGCCACCCGTCACATGACCCAGTCCCCCTCTGACGCAAGGGGAAACCCGGGCTTCGCCAGTGACGTGCGGGTGACCCCGCCCCCCTCTGATGTAACGCAGGTTTTCGTTAATTTCGTAAATTTCGTAAATTTGTCGTGAAGTTCCCCTTAAAATATATATTTGGGGGAACCCCACGTCATTTTTTTTTTATTTGACGCAGGGTTCCCCTTAATATCCATACCAGACCTGGCCTGGTAATTGAATTTGGGGGGACCCCACGCATTTTTATTTTATTTTATCAATGACTTTTCTCTGTATTGCCAGGAGCCGACAATTCATTATAGCCGCGAGTGCTTTTAAATGACTTTTTTTCCTTCAGAAATTACACTTTTTGCAGGGACAGTTCTAAGCACGGGAAACAAGCGCTATTTTACAGGCATACTATACACCCCCCCCCCAGGTATGAAATTTAAAGGAATATTTCACTTTTATTGCTTCACTTTAAGCATTATTAAAATCACTGCTCCTGAAAAAACTGCAGTTTTTAAAACTTTTTTTGCATTAGACATGTCACCTGGGGCAAGACCCGGGTCCCCAAACACTTTTTATGACAATAACTTGCATATAAGCCTTTAAAATTAGCACTTTAGATTTCTCCCATAGACTTTTACAGGGTGTTCCGCGGCTTTTCGAATTTGCCACGAACACCCCAAATTGTTCGCTGTTCGGCGAATGGGCGAACAGGCAATGTTAGTGTCGAACATGAGTTCGACTCGAACTCAAAGCTCATCCCTAGTGGTGGATGTTGTTGACACTCATGAAGAGAAAAAAGGGAGGGGAGGTAAACAAACCTCGGGACTTTTAAGGTGTTCAATAAAACATATAATAACAATAGAAAATTGATAAAATTGATTTAAATTTTATTACAACAATAAAAAACATTAGAAAAATGTTCCATCCTTATCAAAGATAGTTTGTTCTGTTCAAGAAGCATACACATACACACTACCACTCGACATGTTTCGCTTTACAAAGCTTCTTCAGGAGATTCAGGTGTGCTGTATTAAATGCTATAGATAACAAAAAGACAAGAATGAATTCTCATGTTATTGGTTTGATAGACACAAAGTCATCAAAAATATTGGCATATAATGAGCATGCAAAGTCCATGGAACAAGCCGGGATCAGGTGGAGGAGAAGGCAACAAGTCGGTAAAGCAAGCCAGGGGGTCAAACCAGGAGAGCAGATCAGACAGGTCAGGAACAAGCCAGGTCACAATAGAAGATCCAAACAGCAGTTAAACAGAGTCTCAGGAACACAGGAAGGCTGATGACTATCAAGCAATGAGATGGGCTCAGTGGCAGTCTTATATAGGCCAGAAAGTGGCTGCATCTGTTGCGTGCGTCGATTGACGCTGCCGCGCATGCGCCTATTCGCGCCGCTTGCGTCAGTGCGCACAGGGATGTGCTGGAAGCGGCCATTACTAGTACTGGCACTATTGCCAGTTTTCCTACAGCCGTTTCCCTGACAGGATGCTTTGGGGGTCTGTGACCCCTCAAAGCACCATGTCCCCATGTTGATGGGGACAAGGACCTCATCCCCACAACCCTTGCCCGGTGGTTGTGAGGGTCTGCGGATGGGGGGCTTATCGGAATCTGGAAGACCCCTTTAACAAAGGGGACCCCCAGATCCCGGCCCCCACCTATGTGAATTGGTAAGGGGTACATTGTACCCCTACAATTTCACAAAGAAAGTGTAAAAAATTGTAAAAAAAACACACAGACACCGTTGGGAAAAGTCCATTATTAAAAATAAAAAAAATAAAAAAAATATTCCAGCGGTGGTAATCCACTCTCGGTATCCTGTGATGGATGCTCTCCTCTCCGGGGTCAAGCGGTGGATGATCTCCTCTCTATCCAGGTCCAGGCTCCAGCGATGAGATGTCCAGCGCAGTGCATCCTGTCTCCACCAGAGACACCCCGGGAATACCGGCAGCCTGACAGGTCTCTTCTGTAGCTGAGAGCAGGGCCACCCGTCACGTGACCCAGTCCCCCTCTGACGCAAGGGGAAACCCGGGCTTCGCCAGTGACGTGCGGGTGACCCCGCCCCCCTCTGATGTAACGCAGGTTTTTGTTAATTTCGTAAATTTCGTAAATTTGTCTTGAAGTTCCCCTTAAAATATATATTTGGGGGGAACCCCACGTAATTTTTTTTTTATTTGACGCAGGGTTCCCCTTAATATCCATACCAGACCTGGCCTGGTAATTGAATTTGGGGGGACCCCACACATTTTTATTTTATTTTATCAATGACTTTTCTCTGTATTGCCAGGAGCCGACAATTCATTATAGCCGCGAGTGCTTTTAAATGACTTTTTTTCCTTCAGAAATTACACTTTTTGCAGGGACAGTTCTAAGCACGGGAAACAAGCGCTATTTTACAGGCATACTATACACCCCCCCCCCCCCCCAGGTATGAAATTTAAAGGAATATTTCACTTTTATTGCTTCACTTTAAGCATTATTAAAATCACTGCTCCTGAAAAAACTGCAGTTTTTAAAACTTTTTTTGCATTAGACATGTCACCTGGGGCAAGACCCGGGTCCCCAAACACTTTTTATGACAATAACTTGCATATAAGCCTTTAAAATTAGCACTTTAGATTTCTCCCATAGACTTTTACAGGGTGTTCCACGGCTTTTCGAATTTGCCGCGAACACCCCAAATTGTTCGCTGTTCGGCGAATGGGCGAACAGGCAATGTTAGTGTCGAACATGAGTTCGACTCGAACTCGAAGCTCATCCCTAGTGGTGGATGTTGTTGACACTCATGAAGAGAAAAAAGGGAGGGGAGGTAAACAAACCTCGGGACTTTTAAGGTGTTCAATAAAACATATAATAACAATAGAAAATTGATAAAATTGATTTAAATTTTATTACAACAATAAAAAACATTAGAAAAATGTTCCATCCTTATCAAAGATAGTTTGTTCTGTTCAAGAAGCATACACATACACACTACCACTCGACATGTTTCGCTTTACAAAGCTTCTTCAGGAGATTCAGGTGTGCTGTATTAAATGCTATAGATAACAAAAAGACAAGAATGAATTCTCATGTTATTGGTTTGATAGACACAAAGTCATCAAAAATATTGGCATATAATGAGCATGCAAATAATCAGAACAGATAAAGCAATATATTTAATAAGCATCAAAAGAGTATAAACATGGAAGGGGGTGAACATACCAAGGTTGCTTGAAACCGGGCTAAAACTTGAATTTGAATAAACAAGTACATATCCCATATGCATGCATGAAGCGCCCTATCTGGTCCGACTTAATAGTGGTCACAGGAGGACAATGGATTAAAGGTAGAAATCCTAAAACGAAGAGGAAAATATTCAATATGTGACGTTTGTTGATGAGATTCAAATTAACAGACACATCAGACCAACCAGTCGTCCGATAGAGACTGGATGGTATTTACCTTAATGAGTCTTGGAAAGTAGAATCAATTACATTTTTGTTTCTCCTGCTAATCGGCAGGTAATGTCCAACAGACAAACCAAGGATGAGTAAATGTCCAGCTGAGGTGTATATAAACACACTCGGCGAGATCAGTTCAATCAGGGTTGGGTAGTTGTAAAGTGCTCCAAGGAATGCAATCTACAAGACAAAGTACATGAGGCAAAACGTCTCATGAATATCTAAAATCCAATATAATGACCGACCATCAACAAGCACACGAGCAAGGAAAGTAGTCCCCAAAAGAGGCTTACCTATATTATGAGGACAATGTATATATGCAGGGGAGAGATATTCACTCTCCCTCTCTTTGAACGCCTCTGACAGATAATGTAGGTGTGAAGCCGCATTCATATAGTCCTCCTGACCCGGCGGCATCTGATGTCACCGCCGGGACGCGGACGTTGCATAAGGATGCCCGTGCGCATGCGCCGAGTTCCCAAGCGGCGCGTGCAGTACGACGCTGTAAAGCGCCGCAGCAGTGGGCGCCATTTTGGAAAATCCTTTGCCCATAGAAGTGTGGTACCTATGGAGAACGCCAAAAACAGGCAATCAGGGTATGATTGCACTGTAGTGGTGGACAAGATGGTAAAAGGGGACTGATACCTATAGGGCTCGAATCAGCTTGAATCAGTTAGATGACTGATTATACAGCTAACTAGATAGGTGTCCTTGGCATCCGTGAGACCACCCAAGATTAGACCAGAAAGAGCAAGGACCATGCACTACATAATGGGTCAAAGATAAACAAAAAACAAATGAGAGAAAAAAAGCTCAATTGATATTGAAATTGTATAGCATCTTGTAATAATCAGATTTATTTAGTTTAGCCATCAATTCATCGATTTTACAGCCTGGTACGGTTCATTTCTACTTCCAGTGAAATATGGAATATAAATGTTCCTAGCCTTTAAAACAATATACATAGGATCCAAATAACCCCAGTAAAATATAATACTGAACGGTGTATATATATTGAATCTTAGACAATATTGTAGGAAGAAAGGAAAAAAGATAGGGATGATAGGGGAATGAACAGAGAAGAAAGGAAATGAAAAGAAAATAAACATTACAAGAAAGGTTTAAAACTCAAAGCATCGTTTAAACCGGGATGCTTTAAAGCAGGCAACTCATTTATCCAGCGTGCCTCTCGCTGTAATAATATTTTGTCGTAGTTACCCCCTCTTTCATTTGGGGGAATGTGCTCCAGGGCAAAAAAATGCATCTTGGAGCTTTCAAAGCCGTGGTAAAGACCCATATGGCGGCTTATGGGTGTCTCCATCTTTTTTTTGGACACCAAATTCGGTGAAAGAATGATCGCTTGGTTTTCCCCACATAAAATGTGTCACATCCACACAACATGACATATACCACTCCAATGGATTGGCATGTTGCCAAAAATTTGGGATGGTATAAACGTCTATTTGGGAGGGTAATATGTCGCGCTGCGTGAATGTACCTGCAGAAACTGCATTTGTGACATGGCCTGGTACCCTTTGCCCTGCTTGAAGTACCGGTTTGTAGGGTATAAAGACTACGCACAAGATTATCTTTCATTGATCTTGATGTTTTAAAAGCCATTTCAGGATATGTTTTGAGATGTTTGGAGACATTGTCATCTCCCATAAGGAGATACCAATTTTTTTGCATGATTTTGCGTACTTGTTGATGTTGGCCTGAAAAGCGGGTGATCATTCTGACCCCTGTGTTGGTTTTAGGGTTTTTCTGACCATGAATCAGGGAAGCTCTATTTTGATTTTTTGCTTTGATGTAAGCCTTTTGAGACATTTATCTTTGGCTTCCTTCTCGAATTCCAAACTCTCACTACAATTCGTCTTCAGCCTTAAGTATTGCCCATAGGGTATACTAGCTATCAGAGAAGTTGGATGCGAGCTACTGGCGTGTAACAGGGAATTTCCCGCAGATGGTTTGCGGAATAAGGTAGACCCGATACCGCCTTCATGATTAACTTCATGAATGTCCAAAAAGGTTAGTTTTTGCTGACTAAATTCAATAGTGATTTTTAGGTTAAACCTGTTCTGCTTTAAACTATCAAAAAATGCAAGTAGATCACTTTTGGTTCCCGTCCAAACAAAAAAAAATGTCATCAATGAAGCATCTCCAAATTAGTATTTGCTCAAAGAATTGTTGCATATCATCTCTATAAAAGAGTTCCCGCTCCCACCCCCCAGATACAGGTTGGCATACAAGTGGGCACACTTGGTCCCCATAGCCACCCCCTGTACCTGGAGGTAGTGGGAGCATCCAAACAGAAAAATATTGTTAGTCAAAATAAATTTGAGCAAATCCAAGATAAACTTATTTTAGGATTTGGGTGCATCATCGCATTCAGAGATGAAGCTCTCCACAACCTCCACCCCCATATCCTGTGAGATGGAGTTCTAGAGGGCCTCAACATCCAGAGCCACCAACCATGACCCCTTGGGGACAACAATTCCATCCAGAGTTCTGAGGAGAGCGCTAGTGTCCTGTAAGTAGGACGCCAAGTCCTCAATGTGAGGTCTTAAAAAATCGTCTATAAATTGGCTAGCAGTTTTAGTGAGGCAGCCATTGCCTGACACTATAGGGCGACCTGGGGGGTTGTTAGAGTTCTTGTGGATTTTGGGGAGAGCGTACAAGGTGGGTGTCCTAGGTGTTTGGACATTGAGAAATTCCCAGGTCTTCTTGTTAATGAGTCCCTTATAATAGGCTGAGCCTATTAGATGTCTGTATCGGATCGCAATGTAATTAACATAGCTTTCCGAAACTTTTTTGTTTGTATTCTTGATTCTGCAAAAATTTCATAACCATCGATTCATATTGATGGCTTTCCATCACTACCAAACTGCCTCCTTTGTCTGAAGGTTTGATAATCAGACGTTTGTCTTATTGCAAGGAGGTTAATGCCTGTTTTTGAGCAGGGGTTAGATTAGATTGGGACATTCCCTTCCATTTGGTCTGACAAATTTAATTAGTTACTTGTCGGGTGAAAGCCCACACATTGGCATTTCCTTGTAGAGTTGGAAAGGTTCTGGATTTGGGTTTATAGTCTATGGGTATGGATACTATGGGAGGGGGGACCCGTGATTGAGAAGTGGTGAACTGACCAGACTGAGGAAACTCAGCTTCTGAGTACTCAGTCTGGTCAATATGACCCTCATTCCATAGTTCCATAAGATCTTCCAAAGCTTTTATGTCACTGATAGTCATTTCCTTCCAATGGGGATTGGCTAATGATTGAGTTTGAATCAATGGTTGTTCCTTATCATACAGAATCTTAAACATTAGTTTTCTAGAGAACAGAGTTAGGTCGTTGATGAGTTCAAACTGATCCACATTCTGTGTAGGACAGAATGTTAGACCAAGGCTGAAAACAGAAATTTGATCCATTGTAAGCACAAAAGGAGTTAAATTAATTAACTAAAATTGTTTTTCAGTTGTTTCGGATTTAATGATTCCGCATTTGCAATTTTCTTTGGGTCGGGCACCGGTTGGGAAAAGATCGGTGTCGGCCGAAAATCCGACTGAGCAGCAAATGTATTAACATTGCTTACCTGAGTGTGGACAAGTGATGTCTGTGACATGTTTAAAGGGCTCGTGCTCAATATAGGTTCAGAGTGACCGGGGCGGTTAAAGAAGAAGAAGAAGAAGAAGAAGTTTTAGCAGTTGCTGCTCGAGTGTTCATAGATGCCCGACTTCTGTTTGGGATACGAGAATTTCCTCCCAGTCCATTTTGAACTCAGATTCTAATTTGTTGATGTTAAGGAAGATTTGCATTCTTAAACCCCATGGTGGCACTTTATCCTCTATATATTTCACAAAATACCACTTATTCCAGTATACCCTGGATATCTTTTCTAACATTAGTTGAAGCCTGAGAAAAAATCTGTCCATGGACAGACCTTCACCGGCCGCTATTTGGGATCTCTGAATCTTATCCATAAGTCCATCAAATGCATTACCACAAAGGAAGAGACAAATTGATCAAAATCCAATAAAGATCAAAATTACATATATATGTATAGGCTATGAAAAATTCCATACATTTTTTTGAGTTGTGATCTGATTAATCTTTGCCTCTAAGGGGATGGGTGGGTAACACCCACTAAAGATACATTTTTAAAGAAGAGTGAGGCAAAGAGATCAGATAAGAACACCGAATCCCAATATACACATGAAGAGAAAAAAGGGAGGGGTTGTAAAAAAAACACAGGACTTTTAAGGTGTTCAATAAAAAATATTATAACAATAGCAAATTGATCAACTTGACTTTTATTACAACAATAAAAAACATGAGAAAAATGTTCCATCCTTATCAAAGATAGTTTGTTCTGTTCAAGAAGCATACATATACATATACACACTACCACTCTACATGTTTCGCTATTCAAAGCTTCTTCAGGAGATTCAGGTGTGTTGTATTAAATGCAAGGTTGCTTAAAACCGGACTAAAACTTGAATTTGAATAAACAAGTACATATCCCACATGCATGCATGAAGCGCCCTATCTGGTCCAACGTAATAGCGGTCACAGGACGACAATGGATAAAAGGTAGAATTCCTTAATGAGTCTTGAAAAGTAGAATCAATGAAATATTTTTTTCTCCTGCTAATCGGCAGGTAATGTCCAACAGACAAACCCAGGATGAGTAAATTTCCAACTGAGGTGTATATATACACATTCGGCGAGATCAGTTCAATCAGGGTTGGGTAGTTGTAAAGTGCTCCAAGGAATGCAATCTATATTAGGAGGACAATGTATATATGCAGGGGAGGGAGAGATATTTACTTGGTGCATGCGCACAGGCATCCTTACACAATGTCCGCATCCCGGCGGTGATGTCAAATGCCGCCGGGTCGGGAGGACTATATGAATGCGGCTTCACGCCGCCATTATCTGTCAGAGGCGTCTGTTAACCATCCAATAATAATAATATATATATATATCTCAAAGATATGATGTGGGTTAAATGAGAGTTCTTTTGACCAGGAGTGAAAGCTTTAACATAATAACATTTATTGGAGTATAGTTGGTAATCTACCTAATACACAGAAAATATTAGGTTAAAGTAAAATAATTACATGGAGGAATACAGAGTATATTCCTTTAAAACATTAATGTACCAACATATTCAGTTACAAGTAAAACAGACCTTTTTCCATAAATACCCTTTAGCCCCATCCTGATGGCTGCTGTTGCATAAAGAGCGTTATCCTCCCCTAGACTCCTTGTATATCCCTGCATGTTGATGCCCCATTGGCTGGCATAGCTTGTATCGTGATTGGAGGGCTTACTACATAAGTCAGCCCCCTTTAATGCAAATCCTGATGACTATTCTGGGCAGGAGATTTAATTGAATTTCCCGTAAAGTTAAGTATTGTTTACGGGATGGCCTCCCTTTATTGCATATCCCAGCATGGGATCCTTTGAAGTGAGTATGTGTAAAACAATGGAATTAGCTTTCCATTGTTTGTATGTACAAGCCTAGGCACCGACGTGTCTGCTCTTTAACAAGCACTTCTGAGACGCCCTTTTGCATGCCTCCCATAGATGCAAGCTAACTGAAATATATTCATAATTACAATATTTTACAGCTATTAATGGAGATTTCACATAAACCCATAAGGCAACAGATGGCCCCTTGTGGCCAGTTGAGAATATGAGACTCGGCCACACCTAAAATAATGGTTTATGTGTAATCTCATTTAATATTTGGAACTTTTGGCTTTGACTTCTGAAACAAAAAAAAACTCTTAGGCCTCGTACACACGACCGATTTTCTCGTCGTAAAAAACACGTCGTTTTTTCGACGAGATTCTTGTTAAGCTTGTCGATTTTCTCGTCAAGCTTTCCATGCGTACACACTGACAATTTCCAATTTCCTCGTTGTTCTCCACGGTCACGTCCAGCACGTACGATGGCACTATAAAGGGGAAGATCTTTTTTCTTGGCGCCACCCCTTGGGCTGCTTTTGCTGATCTCGTGTTACCGCGTGTGAAGTAAAAGTTTGGGGAGAGACGATTCGCGCTTTTCAGTCTTCGTACTTTTCAGATCGTTTTCTGCGGTTCAGTTTGTGCTTGTGGGTTCGTATCTTGACTTTCTGGGCGTCTAGGCAGGTCGTATCTGTTTTACAGTGCGTTCTTGCCTGTTCGTTTCTGATTTTCAGTTCGTTATTTATAGGCCTTGCTGTTCTAAAATGCGTTCTGTTCTGTACGTTCTGATAAGACGACCGTTTCTTAGCCATGTCGCCTGGACGTTCTCGTCGTCGAGTTCGTGCAGTGCGTGTGCTTGGTGTTGGTCT
Organism: Rana muscosa; assembly: GCA_029206835.1. Taxonomy (NCBI): domain Eukaryota; kingdom Metazoa; phylum Chordata; class Amphibia; order Anura; family Ranidae; genus Rana; species Rana muscosa. The sequence continues at coordinate 589,205,474 of CM055121.1, forward strand.
GCTTGTTTTGGACCAAGACCAGTCCATGAATGGTGTGAGGAGGAGTTCATGGACCAAGAATTGGTTGCTCCAGCGGGACCAATTCTGCCATATGCCTCTGCTGCGGGAGATCTTCGAGAATAATCCTGAGGACTGCAGGAATTTTCTGCGGATGTCTGACCCCGTTTTTCAGGAACTGTTCTCTTTGGTGTCCCCCTATATTACCAGGAAGGACACCGTTATGCGGGAAGCCATCAGTGCTGAGCAGAGGCTCATCGCCACGTTGCGTTACCTGGCAACAGGGAGAAGTCTTCAGGACTTGAAGTTCACGACAGGCATCTCCCCCCAGGCTCTGGGCCTCATAATCCCAGACACCTGTTCTGCCATTATACAAGTCCTGCAGGAGGACTATATTAGGGTAAGTTTTCTCCCTTAACATCACATTTTATGTATTACATGTATGCTAATGTATTGTATTTCTTTCATGCTTCCCTAATTACCATGATTGTAATATGCTGAGAATGTCCCCTTTGTCCCCATGCATGCTGGAAGCTTTAGATTGCCCCTTTTTTCTCCTCCATAAATATTTCCCTTCACTAACTTTTCCAGCAGGGGCGCCTGTTGCTCCAAATGTTTGGGGGTCCCACCCCAATTTATGAACTAAACTTCCTCCTTTTTTGCTCAGGTGCCTATTAAACGCCCCCAGTTGTCCCCTCTAATGCAGCCATTTTGTTCCCCCCAATGCAGCCATTTAGTCCCCTCTAATGCAGCCAGTTTCCCCCCAGCCCTGCACTTACCTTCTTGTGGTCAGCGCCATCCTTCTTCTGTCCTTGATGTGTTCTCCTTCCCTTGATGTTGCATCAGCCAATCATGTTACCATTAAACAGACTTGGTGAACATGATTGGCAGAGCAGCCTGCCAGTGTTTCCCCAAGGAATGCCCCCCCCCCCCCTGCGTCCCCTATTTTACTTTTAGGAAGCCAATTACATCCCTCAGGTTGTAATGTGCAAGACTATTTTACTACCTGTTTCTGCTATGCAATTTGAACCCCCTAAATGCCGCAATTATTCATATGTCGGTCGCTTTACAAGAGGCCATCCACCTGAATAGTGGGCGGCATAGACAATACATAGGTTCATGCAACGCATGAACCTATGTATTGTTCTGAGTGATGGGCACAGGAGAGAGGGGGCAGTGCTCCAGCGCCCACTCTGGACGCACCGCCACTGCAATGCTATCCTGTGGCCAAACACATCTCCCCCCCCAAAATAATTTAGTAATGGCCCATCAGAGGGGGTGATGAATATGATAAATGAGCCTTCCATTATACTTATTTTAAACACCTTAATAAACGTAGAATTTGATTGATGTTGGCCTCTAATGTTTTTTTAGAGATTTTCCTTGTAATGTATGATTTTTGTATTCTAATATTATTTCATCTTGTTTCACTCCACAGCTTCCTTCCACGCCACAGGAATGGCAGACTGCGGCATCGGAGTTTGCCACGCGGTGGGACTTCCCCAACTGCGGTGGTGCTATAGACGGGAAGCACGTCCGCATCGTGCCGCCACCCCGTTCTGGGTCCTACTACTACAACTACAAGGGGTTTCATAGCATTGTGCTGATGGCGGTGGTGTCAGCACGGTATGAATTCCTCTATGTTGATGTAGGGAAGAATGGCCGGATGTCCGATGGGGGATCCTTCATCCAGACGGAGTTTGCCCTCCGTCTCCAGAGTGACGACCTTGCATTGCCACCGGATGCAGGGAATATTGAAGGACTCCCCTTTGTTTTTTTGGCTGATGAAGCCTTCGGACTCGGACGGCATCTTATGAGGCCATTTCCTCAGAGGACCCTGACCCCAGACAAGAGGGTGTTCAATTACCGGCTGGCCAGGGGCCGAAGAGTTGTCGAAAATGCCTTTGGCATAATGGCCAGCCGGTTCCGCCTTTTTATGACTTCAATACAATTGGCGGACTACAAAATAAACTATGTCGTATTATGCTGCTGTGTGCTACACAACTTTCTGAGCCAAAAATCAAATTCCTATATGGCCTCAGTTTTGCCAGAGGCTGGACTTTCCCCTGCAAATCCCCTGCCGGGCCTGGAATCTGCCCGTCCTGGCTTGCCCTCCCAAAATGCCCGTGAGGTTCGGGACAAATACATGGAGTATTTCACGGGTAGGAGGGCAATTCCTATGCCAGCCTATGTCTAAGGATCCAAATAAAAAGCTTGTTTAAACCTTAAATTATTTGTTCTTTCCTGTGTCCTAGTTTGTCTTAGTGCATTTGTAGTGCCAAGTGTATTTTACTTTAGTAACTAACAACCATTTCACTATGTAACCTTACAAAATAACCAAATAAGCTTAGAGGGTATTATATAAATAAGCTACACGTTGTTTGTGGTCAAATATTTTACTCTGTGCACATTCACACCATTTTTAGTTTTTTTGGGTTGGCCTGGCCACAAACCGGCAATTTTTTGCTTATGAAAATACAAAAATAACAGTTGCATTCCAAAAATTACAACATTGGATACCTCTGAGCAATCTGAGACATTCACTTACACAAACTATGTCTCTATGTGCCCGTCCTAATATGGGGTCCTGCCACCCCTTGCCCAGCCAAAAATTGAATATGCACACATTTGGGATTTTTTTCATCTAGGAAGTTTACAATCCTGATTCCTATTGTCAACATGTGCTATCTGCCATCAGGGGTGATCAATGGACGTGTTTTGGGGGTGCAACCCCTTCCTCAGTTCACTGACTTTAGATACGAGGAAGGGGTTGCACCCCCAAAAGACGTACATGGATATCCCCTGATGGCAGATAGCACATGTTGACACACTGTGTGCAGATTCAATTTTTGGCTGGTTTGATTGTCAAAAATATTCTAAAATGTGCAATAACAAACATGTAAAAACAAATGTGTTGGATGGCTTATTGAATTCTCCCCAAAACATCGAGAATGTCTTTAAATGTTTGTTCCATCACATGGATTCTTTGTTTAATTAGGTCCAGTTCCGTGCTACATTCCATCACTTGCTGGATGAGGCGGAGGGCACTGTCGGCAGAGAACCGTGTACTATCCTTCGCAACATTTATATCCCCTAAAAACAAAAAACAAAAGGTATTATAACTCTGCAGGCCTACATCTCTTACCTGAAGCTGTGGTGACAGATACTGACCTGTTGTGGTGACCAGATCCACAACGTCATCCACCTCTCCTTCCTGCACTTCTCCTTCCTCCACCTCAACTTCCTGCACATCTTTCGGTTGTGGGTCTTTGGGAGTTTGGGGTTGCTTGGAAGTTGTGGGGTGCATGTGCTCCCTGGAGTGTTCTCCTCCCAGTCTTCTCTCCCCTATGAGAATCAAACAAAAGGTCTATTTATCACACTGTAAATCTCAATGTTAAAATAAAAACAGGCTAAATTGCTTGGAAGTGTGGTACAAGTGTGTGTTTGGGCGGAATTTAAAGAAGAATGCATTATTAATGACCAAGAATATGTTTAGTATTCACCTTTGGATGTAATTTATTTGACATGGAGGCACCACAAAAATTCACTGATGCACCTGTGTGGGACACCCAAAAAAGGCGGGTCTGGTGGCCCACACTATAGTGCTCCAAAGTACAGATGTGGAAGCAGCTGCTGAGTGTCCTCTCCTTTACACTGATAAAAGTTTGCATTTCATTCTCTTTACAAACACATCATCTAGCCTAAAAATTTCGCCACAATATTTGACCAAAAATGGCAGATGTCTAATTACTTTTGTGGCTATAAAATAAGCCAAAACCGCAGATAGTGGCCGAACGAAGTGTCTGTAACGTAACGAACGATTACTGTGCCCAACCAAGTTCAAAATATTACATTTTGGAAGGGAGTCCAATATGAGAAACCAAAATAAAGAGCAAAATGTAAGTTTAGAAAAAGATTAATAGCAGAAAAGTCTACATTTTACTTACTTTTAGCGAGCATTCTCTTTATGCTCCTCAACTGCTCTGGCTCCCTGAGTTTGAGGTCTGACCACCTCTTTCTGAGCTGCTCATTTGAGCGTTTCACCCTGAAATTCGTCTTCAGACTCTTCACGACTTTAGTGAGGATTTTGGCCTTCCTTCTATTTGGTTTGCTATACGGCCCATAATCAGACTTGAGCAAGATGTCCACCATCTCCGCCATCTCCGCCAAAGACATATTCGATGCCTTGAATCTCCTCCTTGATCGTGACGTTTCCTCGGTCTCCGGGCTTGTCTCCTCCTCGTTAGTTGCAGAATTATCAGACACCTGCTGTAACTCCGCCATATCTGTCTGCGCGCCGAAAGAGAAGGGGCGGGGAAAAGATGTTAGTTAGAACGTCATGGGCGGGCGACGTGTGCGGAGCGACGTGTTTGAAAATTGACGCATGCGTGGTGTGTATATAGCAAACACACATGTGACTATAGTACGTTCGGTGTGCGGAGAGAGGAGTTCAAGTGACGGACGTGCGAACGAAGGTATGTGATTTTGTGACTTGTACAAATTGTTGGCCTATACTGTCTTGAGAATGTTGGAGGATATATATGGTGACTAGGATGTTAAGGAGGTTAGACTGTTTGCCTCACATTAGTTATATATAATTTATTTAACTTGCAGATACAATATGAATGTCTTTATAAGCGACAAGGATTTCCTGGCGGAATTTATTGACCGGGTAAGGGAGCTGCCCGCTCTGTGGGAGACGAAAAACCCCATCCATAAAAAAAGAGGGGTGAGAAAAGCAGCGCTGGAGAAGCTGCTCCCATTTGTGCATACCAAGGTGCCCACAGCCACAGCAAAACAAGTGGACACTAAAATTGGCAGCTTGAGAGGTACCTACAGGACTGAACGCTCTAAGGTGCTGGCTTCTCAGAGGTCAGGAGCAGCAGCAGGTGATGTTTATGTCCCGATTTTGTGGTACTACAACAGGATGTCCTTCCTGGATGACCACATTGAGACAAGGCCATCACTCTCCACTCTTCCCCCCAGACTTCCCTGCAGCCAACCTGAGCCTTCTCTGGAGCAAGAGGAGGCAGCCATCCTGGATGATCCTGATTTGGCCATCTGGAGCCAGGTATAGTATTAACTGAAAATGTATTGGGATAAACTTAATGTTTGACAAATATGTCAAGATGACAAACATAAAATATTTTGGATTCCACAAGTGAAATCAAGATCTGTAGACATTAGTCTGCACTTAATTGGGTGCTAAATAGTCAATCTGATGTAGTGGTAAATTTAAAGCAAGGATTCATGGATTTACATTCTAATTGCTTCAATCAGGATTACAAAGTTTGATGCAAAGATTAAACCAACATATTAAACTATGTCCCTTTTTCATACACAGGATGAAATCAGCCAGGAGGAGGGTCTGGAAACTGTCAGGCAGGAGGAGGAAGGGCCCAGTGGCAGACAGGAGGTGGCAGGGCAAAGGAGAAGCACCAGATCCCTCCTGCCTCCCATCCGGCTTCCCAAAAGAGGCAGGAGGGACAGGAGCATGAGTGAGGCAGCAATGGCCCTTATTCGTGAGGCCCATGCCACCCTCCAGGAGCCCACATCCCCTGAAGAGGCCATTGCCGGCCTAGTGGAGGCTAAGTTCAAGGTGATGAGCATGGAGCAACGCCTCCTATGCGAGCCCCTGCTCATCACCTTGCTCAACAAGGGGGTGATGGAGAAAATTACCCCCAATACCGCCATATGTGAGGTGGCACAACTGACCCAACCTCAACCTTCACCTCCCCCTTCTTCTTCTGCCCCACCCCCTTCTGCTACACCTCCCCCTTCTTCTTCTGCCCCACCCCTTCTGCTACACCTCCACCTTCTTCTTCTGCCCCACCCCCTTCTGCTACACCTCCCCCTTCTTCTTCTGCCCCACCCCCTTCTGCTACACCTCCCCCTTCTTCTTCTGCCCCACCCCCTTCTGCTACACCTCCACCTTCTTCTTCTGCCCCACCCCCTTCTGCTACACCTCCCCCTTCTTCTTCTGCCCCACCCCCTTCTGCTACACCTCCACCTTCTTCTTCTGCCCCACCCCCTTCTGCTACACCTCCCCCTTCTTCTTCTGCCCCACCCCCTTCTGCTACACCTCCCCCTTCTTCTTCTGCCCCACCCCCTTCTGCTACACCTCCACCTTCTTCTTCTGCCCCACCCCCTTCTGCTACACCTCCACCTTCTTCTTCTGCCCCACCCCCTTCTGCTACATCTCCTCCTCCTCCTCCTGACAGGAGTACCCCTCCAGTGGCCCAGCCTCCAGCCAAACGAAGAAGGAAGGCTGCAGGGAAGGCTTCAGGGAAGGCTGCAGGGAAGGTTGCCAGGAAGAAGAGGAAGTGATGGCCTTGCTTCATTGTGGTCGGACAGAAGGCAGCCTGTTGTAGTACCACACACTTGGGACATATATATCACCTGCTGCTGTTCCTGACCTCTGGGAGGCCAGCATCAGATTGTGTTCAGAAATGTTGGCCTTCTCAAGCTCCCAATTTTAGGGTCCACACAGGGTTGCTGTGTGCTCTGGGGTCCCTGGGATGCACAAATGGCAGCAGGTTCTCCAGCGCTGCTGTCATGGAGGTCCTGCCAGAAGCAGGCGTCCTGGTCTTCCTGATTCTCGGTTGTGCATGCTCCGCCCTGCAGGTGGCGCCAGAGGGGCTATTTAAACCTGTCAATCGCAGACAGTCCCTGCTGTCTGCTCTACAGCGTTGAGTACCTGAAAACCTGATCTAAAGACTTACCTGTGTTTGACCCGGCCTGCCTGTGACTTCTCCAGTTTTCTGCCTGCATCCGACCCCTGGCTTGTTGTGACCTCTCCTCTGTCTGATCCCTCTGTACCTTGCTGCCAGCCAGTTAACCGACCCGGCTTGTCTGACCAAGCTCACTGTTCCTAGTTCCGGTCCAGTCTGCTAAGCTGATCCAGTTTGCTGAGTTCCTGTGTTCCTGGTTCCAGTCCAGTCTGCTAAGCTGATCCAGTCTGCTGAGTTCCTGTGTTCCTGGTTCCGGTCCAGTCTGCTAAGCTGATCCAGTTTGCTGAGTTCCTGTGTTCCTGGTTCTGGTCCCGTCTGCTGAACGATTCCAGTTTGCTGAGTGTTCCTGATTCCAGTTCGACCTGCTGTGTTCCAGTGTGCCTACCAAGTCTGCATACCTACCTTCATCTTGGTTGATCCTGCCAGGCACTCGTACCCCTCCTACCTCCGCGCCTGCTGTTACCTTACCAGGGGCCGCTGGTGGGAGCCGTAAGGGAGGCCTTCCTCTGCAAGTCCGGGCTCATCACCGCTAGGTACGTGACAGTAGCAGACAGCCATGTCTGAGCCCGAGCAGGGAGCCTCACCTATGGAGGAACTATGTCGGCACCTGGCAGGATTGGCTGAAGCGGTCAAGAACCTCCAGCAAGGCTACACCCATCTGAACAAGTGCAGGTCCTCTCCAACCCCTCTGGAGCCCAAGGGGGATCCCATACCTCTACCTCCACTGCTGGGGCAGGATCCTCACCCACAGTTGTCATGCTTCCTCCGGAGCCCAGGGTCCCTACACCCGAAAGATTCTCCGGGGATCGAAGCAAGTTTAGGGCTTTTCGTAATTCCTGCGAACTCTACTTCGCTCTGCAGCCTCGCACCTTCTCCTTGGAAGCCACCAAGGTGGGCTTTGTGATGTCCCTGCTTTCCGGAGACCCTCAGAGCTGGGCCCACCGTCTCTTGGAACGGAAAGATATGGCGTTAAACAACCTTACTGCCTTCTTCGACGCCATGGCTCAGCTATATGAAGATTCCCAGCTCTCAGTAACCGCAGAGACCGCCTTGCGCACCCTTCAGCAGGGGCGCAGAGCAGCAGAGGACTACGTAGCGGAATTTAGACGGTGGAGCGCAGATACCAGTTGGAATGATGCCGCCCTCCGCCATCAGTTCCGCATAGGTCTGTCCGACCCTCTGAAGGACGAGCTCGCTAGGGTTGGCATACCACCAACCCTGAATTCACTAATTGACTTAACAATCCAGATCGACCGACGTCTCAGGGAACGAAGGGCTGAGAGGTCCACGGGCTTCTCCCGCCCGACCTGGATGCTTCCCCGGGCTCCCAGCCATCTGCACCCAGCACCTGTTGCACCTCCAGCCGCTACATCTGACATACCCGAGCCCATGCAGCTCGGAGTGCTTCGTCCTCCCCTCTCCCAACAGGAACGCCAACGTCGCCAAGTGAACAATCTGTGCCTGTACTGCGGGGAACCCGGACACTTCGTTATAAATTGTCCCCTGAAACTTCGTAAGTGTCTTTCAGTATCTTCTGACACTACCAACCCACAGGCCAAGTCCACATCTCACCTTGCTCTCTCTGTCTCATTACAGCTCCCAGGAAGGACTCTGCAACTGCCCGCTATTATTGATTCCGGGGCTTGCAGCTGCTTTATGGACTCAGCCTTTGTCATCAAGCACCAGATCCCTCTTGTCACCAAGACCCATGGACTATGTGTGCATTTGGCTGATGGGTCCATCATTAAGTCTGGACCAGTGGTCCAAGAGACAGCCCCTTTACCCGCTACCATCTCCACCATCTCCGGAACCCACCAAGAATACTTACGCCTGGACATTATCTCTTCCCCATTGTTCCCTGCGATCCTTGGTATACCTTGGCTACAGGTCCACAACCCTACCATCAACTGGGCCATGGGGTTGGTGACCTTTTCTTCTCCTTACTGCCAGCAATCCTGCGGGACACTCAAAACCCCTGGGCCGGCCACCCTCTTATGTATCAATACGGAGGCTGGAATACGGCAATCCATCCCTGAGGTCTACCATGACTTTCTTGATGTGTTTAGCAAACAAGGGGCAGAGACTCTACCACCTCATCGGGCCTATGATTGCCCCATTGACCTACTTCCCGGAGCGGCAATTCCGTTTGGCAGGATCTTCCCGTTAACAGAGGTAGAACAGGGGGCACTAAAAGACTATATCGATGAAAACCTACAGAAAGGGTTCATTCGTCCGTCTACATCTCCACCCGGTGCAGGCATCTTTTTCGTAGAGAAGAAGGATCATACCCTTCGACCCTGTGTGGACTATCGTGAAATAAATAAAATCACAGTAAAAAAACGCTACCCTCTCCCCTTGGTACCGGAACTATTTCAGAGACTGGGAACAGCCATCATTTTTACCAAACTTGATCTCCGCGGAGCCTACAATCTGGTCCGCATCAAGGAGGGGGATGAGTGGAAAACCGCTTTCCGCACCCGATTCGGACATTTCGAGTACCGGGTAATGCCCTTCGGGTTGTGCAACGCCCCTGCCACTTTCCAGTATTTCATTAACGATGTGCTCCGGGACTTCCTAGATCTCTTTGTCATTGTCTACCTAGACGATATACTAATTTTTTCTTCCTCCCTTGATTCCCACCGCAGGCATGTCAGAAGTGTGTTGGCTCGGCTTCGCCAGCACGGCCTGTATGCGAAGGCCGAGAAGTGTGAATTTGAGCTGGAAAGTATATCGTTCTTGGGACTAATTATCTCCAGCGAGGGCATCAAGATGGACCCTCAAAAGATTGCTGCAATCCTGGACTGGCCAGTCCCGGCAGACAAGAAGGGGATCCAACGTTTCGTTGGATTCGCCAACTTCTACCGCAAATTCATCAGAGGGTTCTCAGCCATCATCGCACCCATCACCCAGCTGACCAAACAAGGGATCCGTTTCCACTGGTCCCCTGAGGCCCAAAAGGCCTTTGAGGCCCTGAAGGGTCTCTTTACCTCTGCCTCTATCTTGAAGCACCCAGATTCCTCATTACCATTCATCCTGGAGGTAGACGCCTCGGAAATTGCGGTAGGAGCAATACTGTCCCAAAGACAGGGGACCAGAGCCTTGCTCCACCCAGTAGCTTTTTTCTCTCGCAAGTTATCTGCGGCAGAGAGGAACTACGACGTGGGGGATCGGGAATTGCTGGCGATCAAGTCCGCATTAGAGGAGTGGCGTTATCTGTTGGAGGGGGCTGCCCACCCGATTCTGATATTCACCGACCACAAGAACCTGGAGTACCTGAAGGCAGCGAAAAGGCTAAAACCACGACAAGCCAGGTGGGCGCTCTTCTTCTCCCGGTTCTCCTTCCATGTCACTTACCGTCCCGGTTCCAAGAACATTAAGCCCGATGCCCTCTCTCGGATGTTCCATAAGTCTAAGGAAACCTCTCCTCCAGACACCATTCTTGCTCCTGGAAACTTCCTTCTGCTTCAGGAAGACCTACTCTCCCGGATCAAGCAAGCCTCCACTGGGCAGAGACTCCCCTCCGAACCGGAATTGCAGGCCAAAGATGGGCTGTTTTGGTACCAGAACAGGATCTACGTACCTGAAGAGCTGAGAATAACCGTACTGGAACTCTGCCACGACCATGCCCTTGCCGGGCACTTTGGCGTTGCCAAGACCACCGACTTGGTACAGCGTACCTTTTGGTGGCCTCGGCTCCGCGAGAACTGTAGGAAGTAGGCTTGTGCACAACGGAAAAATTCGTTCCGTTTCAGTTCGTTTCTTTCCGGTCCTGTTGATTCGTAATCATTCGTAATTTTGCTAGACGGGATTTTTCGTGTTCGGACTCATTCGTATTTTTGCAAGCGACATTTTTCGTTGAATTTTTTGTTGCTATATAATTCGGACTTTCGGTAGAGTACGTTGTTTTTCGTTGATTCTGGACACAACTCCTACTTTCGTAACTTTTTTTGGGTTCGTTGATTCGTAATTTTCTGTGTCTCTCACAACGACGCTGCCTATTATGCCTAATGTGCTTCGAATGGATTTGTACTTTTCTAAATACATAGCGGTTATTTGTAACGATTCGAAATCTCGTATTTTACTTTCGTTTTTTACATGCGGCTATAGGCTCCGCCCCTGTACACCATTTTGAGAGGGTTCAGCACGGTGAGGGAGAAGCAGAGAGCAGAGCAGAGTGAGTGTTATTGTGCTTCGAATGGATTCAAAATCTCGTATTTTACTTTCGTTTTTTCATGCGGCTATAGCCTCCGCCCCCTGTACACCATTTTGAGAGGGAGTTCAGCACGGTGAGGGAGAAGCAGAGAGCAGAGCAGAGTGAGTGTTTTTGTGCTTCGAATGGATTCGTACATTCGTAACTTTTTTCATAACGAATTATGCCGAAGACCTTCGGGCATTCGCTATTTTGCGGTAAAATTTATTTTGGATTCGGTTTTATTCGTAATTGCTCTGTTCGGAAATTCGAATGCTTCCGAATGTCCGAAAGTTGCTAAATTCGGACGAATTTCGATTCGTTACGAAACGAATTGCACAAGCCTAGTAGGAAGTTTGTGGAGTCCTGCATAGTTTGTACCCGAAACAAGGGTTACAAATCCAAGGCCTGGGGACTACTGAGACCCCTACCCGTCCCAGACAGACCCTGGAAAATGCTGTCCATCGACTTTATCGTCGAGTTGCCTCCGGCTGAGAGTCACACCACTATCTTTGTGATAGTAGACCATCTATCCAAGATGGCACATTTCATTCCCATGAAGGGGACTCCCTCAGCTCCCGAAACTGCACAGGTGTTCATCAGAGAGGTCGTCAGACTCCACGGGGTACCAGCCAATATTGTCTCCGACCGAGGGGTACAATTTACCTCCCGGTTTTGGAGATCCCTCTGCAAGGCTCTGGAGATAGAATTGTCACTTTCCTCTGCTTACCATCCCCAGACCAATGGACAGACTGAGAGGACTAACCAGACCCTTGAGCAGTACCTGCGCTGCTTCTCTTCATTCGCTCAGAATGACTGGGTTTCCCTGCTCCCATTGGCCGAGTTTGCTTATAACAACTCTACGCATTCCGCTACCAGGCAGTCCCCATTCTTCGCAAACTACGGTTTCCATCCTACATTCCTGCCCAATTCCCTTCCTGAATGTACGGTGCCCGCAGTCCAGGAAAAGTTGAACTTCTTTTCATCCAACAACCAACTTCTGCAGGAAACCATGACCAAGACTCAGGAACACAACAAAACAATTTTTGACAGGAAGAGACGGGGTGAATTAATGCTGGCACCCGGCGACCAAGTATGGTTATCCACTTTAAACTTGAGGATGGCATGTCCCTCTAAGAAACTGGGCCCCAAATTCTTAGGGCCGTTTCCAGTCAAAAGGAAAATCAATGAAGTGGCTTATGAACTGGAGCTCCCTGACTCCCTCAAGATCCATCCGGTCTTCCATGTATCTCTGCTGAAGCCCTCGGTTCCCAACCCATTTCCAGGCCGAAGTCCGGCTCTCCCTGATCCTGTCATTGTAGACGGGGAGGAGGAATTCGAAGTGGAAGCCATTATGGATTTTAGAAGAAGGAATAACCAGAACCAATTCCTGATTAAGTGGAAGGGCTACGTACCCGAAGAAAACTCTTGGGAGCCTGAGGAGAACATCCATGCTAGAAGCCTGGTGCAGTCCTTCAAGAGATCTCACCCTGAGAAGTTTGCCCGGATGGGCATCCGGAGGCTGCCCCTTGGGGGGGGGGCAATGTCATGGAGGTCCTGCCAGAAGCAGGCGTCCTGGTCTTCCTGATTCTCGGTTGCGCATGCTCCGCCCTGCAGGTGGCGCCAGAGGGGCTATTTAAACCTGTCAATCGCAGACAGTCCCTGCTGTCTGCTCTACAGCGTTGAGTACCTGAAAACCTGATCTGAAGACTTACCTGTGTTTGACCCGGCCTGCCTGTGACTTCTCCAGTTTTCTGCCTGCATCCGACCCCTGGCTTGTTGTGACCTCTCCTCTGTCTGATCCCTCTGTACCTTGCTGCCAGCCAGTTAACCGACCCGGCTTGTCTGACCAAGCTCACTGTTCCTAGTTCCGGTCCAGTCTGCTAAGCTGATCCAGTTTGCTGAGTTCCTGTGTTCCTGGTTCCAGTCCAGTCTGCTAAGCTGATCCAGTCTGCTGAGTTCCTGTGTTCCTGGTTCCGGTCCAGTCTGCTAAGCTGATCCAGTTTGCTGAGTTCCTGTGTTCCTGGTTCCGGTCCCGTCTGCTGAACGATTCCAGTTTGCTGAGTGTTCCTGATTCCAGTTCGACCTGCTGTGTTCCAGTGTGCCTACCAAGTCTGCATACCTACCTTCATCTTGGTTGATCCTGCCAGGCACTCGTACCCCTCCTACCTCCGCGCCTGCTGTTACCTTACCAGGGGCCGCTGGTGGGAGCCGTAAGGGAGGCCTTCCTCTGCAAGTCCGGGCTCATCACCGCTAGGTACGTGACAGCTGCCTTCTCTTTATTTTATTTCGAAACATGAATAAATGTGATTTTTGTTTAAATTCATACTTGACTATGTGTATTTGTAAAAATTAAAAATCTAGCTTTGGAGTAAGCAGATACATTTGACTGACAAAAAAAGGGACAGATAACAACCCCCCAAAAGAATAACTAAATCTGATTTGCAAAAAAAGATGGTGGAAAATTTAACTAATATAGATTCCAAAATTAAATGGGAGATCACTATCAAAACATTGCGAAATTATAATTAACATAATTTTGAAAAATATAACAATTTAAATTATTCCGAAAAACTTGCACGATATAATACACATAAATCTTCTTAAGAGCAGCATGAAAAAGGTTAAAAAAAAATAGTCATAACTCGGTGTGAATATCATCAGCAAAAGAAGGTCACTCGTTTTGATTAATGTAACATTCTAACGAAGATTTCAATGCAGAACATTTAAACGATGCAATAATTTGGAGCGTGACGAATGTGCTCTCTCCATTCCGAAGGCTTGTTTTACCAGAAGATGCGCTCCCGTCTCATAGTTGCTTGTGAGCATGCGCGCTTTTGGAAGAGTCGTAAAAGCATACACACGAACCATTTTCTCGTCACAAAACAGGCCGACGAGAAACACGACGAGGAAATCTGGAATCCTGACGAGAAAATAGATTGCTATTTGATACATGTCCCCTGGGGTAGGACCCGGGTCCCCAAATCCTTTTTAGGACAATAACTTGCATATTAGCCTTGATAATTAGCACTTTTGATTTCGAACGTTCAAGTTCGCACAAACTTTCGGTCTGTTCGCAGGTTCTGGTGCGAAACGAACGGGGGGGTGTTCGGCTCATTCCTAATAATAAGGCTCCATGGAGTACCGGACAGTATTACCTCTGATAGGGGTACCCAATTTACATTTAAATTATGGAGGGAACTCTGTAAAGCACTAAAGATCAAGATTAGAGTTGAGCGGACACCTGGATGTTCGGGTTCGACGGGTTCGGCCGAACTTCGGAAAAAAGTTTGGGTTCGGGACCGAACTTTAACCCGAACCCGGACCCGAACCCGAACCTCATTGAAGTCAATGGGGACCCGGACTTCTAAGGACTAAAAAGGCTCTAAAAAAGTAATGGAAAGGGCTAGAAGGCTGCAAATGGCAGCAAAATGTTGTTAAGAGCATGGCAAGTGCTCTGCAAACAAATGTGGATAGGGAAATAACTTAAAATAACATAAAAAAAAAAAAAAAAAATATGCTGGAGGCCCCCTTTTCAGCAGAAGAGGTACGGGAAGTCATTAAGAACCTCAGAAACTCAACGGCACGATGCCACACATATGGTGGGAATGTCCCAGAATACGCCCTTTCTGGAATAAATTATTCAATTTAATGGATAAGCTAGTGGGAAAATAAAATACTTTGAAATAAAAATGTAGCGGGGTGCTAAATTTAAGGGAAGTGTTTGAGTGGTAAATAGGCTCAAACACCCTAATTCTGTAGGATTCATGGACCATTTTGTCCTCGGGGGACAGTATTGGTGTGCAGTTCCCTGCGGCCTACAGGTGGCGCTGCCATGGTAGGCTGGGGTTGAACCGCTGATACAGTGCTGTGCCTTTTGTGTCCCCTCTTGGCAGTAGTACAGCGGGGCGGGGAACCTGCTGTGCATGCCGGGAGAGCATATAAAAGGGGCAGACCTTTGGCCTGGGGGCTGATGTCCAGTGGGGTCCACGCCCAGGTGCCTTCGGCCTGGGTGCATGTGTTCCTGTTCCATCTCGGGTACCTTTAGCCCGGGGTGAGGTACTATCCTGGAGTTCCTGCTGCCCTGGGTATGGAGGCCTAGGTGCGGGAGTAAAGCCTGGAGGCCAGAGCCTTCGTCTGGAGTCCGCTAAGGGTCGAGGAGTCTTAGGGTGCCGCCTCGTGTAGGGGACCATGTTCCAGGGAAGGGAGGATCATTCTGATGGACCAATGCGGGAGTCACGGTGAAGGAAGGGTCTGTTGACTCCCTGGAGAGATGTCTTCCCCTTGATATGGGCTAGGTTCGTAGAAGGAGAAGCTCAAGGTCATCTTGACTGTATCAGAGGCCTTATTCACCTGGCCCGTGGCAGGGGCCTTATACACCCTGGTCTGTGGCAGAGACCAAAGTTCTCCAGGTCCGTGGCAGGGGCCTTGTACACCCGGTCTGTGGCAGAGACCAACCTCAAGGTCTGTGGCAGAGACCGTGCACCTAAAACTGTTTGAGAAACCTAAGCAGTGAAGTGAATGTGCTACGTTTGTGCCTGGACCTCCTCCACACCTTAAGCTGTCCTGTTTCTTTGCTCTAACCTTTTCTATCCGAGTAGAGTTCATTTTGCTATGAGAGAATAAGAGTTGTAATTTCAGCTGGTGTGGACATTGACTTTACTGGGAATTAAAGGACTTGCCTCTACCTACAGTAGAGGTGAGAATCATCCTCTGGAGGAGTTTTGACTCCGGCTGTGGACACGGCCCGTCAAGTACACCGCTCAACCTCTTTATATAGGAGGGTACGGGCTGGTAGTGCGGTGTGCCTTTCTCCCTCCTGCGAGGAGCCAACAACATAAAAGCAGGTAAGGGGGAAAAGATCTGTGTGCTACAAAAAAATAAAATAAAAATTATAATCTTGACCTAGGAGGACGAGGTCCATATGGAGTAGGAGGTTGAGGTGGCGGTGGATGTGGCTGTGTAGGTGGAAGCGGCGGAGGAGGAGGACGAGACAGCCAACACTGGTTCAAAAATACAACAATGGCTGGGTAAGGCCGGTGATGTGTCGAATTCTGTCCCCCGTCAAATAGTGTCCACCCTGTACTGCGCTTGCTCAGTATGTAGGACAAGGGGATTTCGAAAATCTCCCAAGACGAACGGCGCCTGCGTGGTGAGTTCAGGTGAAGGCCACACCATCTGTGGTTCAAGCCGAGCCAAGTGAGGCCGTGCCCGAAGCGTGGCGATCGAACCGAGCCCGTGAGGGGCCCTGTTACTATGTGCTACCGTATGTCCACTTGGATGGTGGGGCTTGAACCTGCACTCACAGCGCAGGCGCCGTTCATCTTCGGAGATTTTGTGAATCTCCTTGTCCTCTGTACTGCGCAAGCGTTGCGCCTTCGCAGTATGGGCCGGACACAATCCGATGGCCGGACAGTTTTTGTCACAACACCGGTATACATGTCTATTCTGCACAAGGTACGGACAAGTCCTGTGGGATCCATGCCTGGTTCATTTTAATGAACGTGAGCTTGTCCACATTGGCTCTGAACAGGTGGCTGCGCTTGTCTGTGATAACGCCCCCTGCCGTGCTAAATACACGTTCAGATAATACACTGGCTGCAGGGCAGGCCAGCACCTCCAAGGCATAAAGGGCAAGCTCAGGCCATGTGCCCAATTTGGAGACCCAGAAGTTAAAGGGGCAGACCCGTCATCCAGTACGTGTAGGCCTGTGGACACATACTGCTCAACCATGTTGGTGAAATGCTGCCTCTTGCTAAGACGTTCCATCTCAGCTGGTGGTGCTGGTTGTTGTGGCGTGCTGACAAAGCTTTTCCACATTTCAGCCATGCTAACCCTGCCTTCTGAGGTGCTGCCGGTGCCCCGGCTGCGTTGGCGAACTCTTCCTCCTCCTCTGCCTTCGCCTTGTGCTTCCACCGTACGCCCGCTGTCAGGTGGGAATGCCACCAGCAGCGCGTCTACCAGCGTGCGCTTGTACTCGCGCATCTTACGATCCCGCTCCAGTGAGGGAATTAAGGACGGTACGTTGTCCTTGTAACGGGGATCCAGCAGGGTGGCCAACCAGTAATCAGCACCAGTTAAACTGTGGGCAACTCAGCGGTCATTGCGGAAACACTGCAGCATGTAATCGCTCATGTGTGCCAGGCTGCCCAGAGGCAAAGAAAAGCTGTCCTCTGTGGGAGGTGTATCGTCTGTGTCCTCTGTATCCCCCCAGACACGCACCAGTGATGGCCACGAGCTGGTCTGGGTGCCACCCTGCTGTGAAAATGGCTCCTCCTTCTCCTCCTCCTCCATCTCCTCCTCCACCTCGTCATCCTCCAGAACTGTGCCCTTTCTGCCGGACAATTGTGTACCTGGCGTTTGTTGGTGCAGGAACCCACCCTCGTAGCCACTTGTGAAAGACTGCCCTGAAAGCCTTTGAAATGATCCCGCTTCCTCCTCCTCCTCCTCATCCTCATGTGCCACATCCTCTTCCATCATCGCCCGAAGCGTTTTTTCAAGGAGGCATAGAACTGGGATAGTAACGCTGAGAACGGCGTCATTGGCACTGGACATGTTGGTGGAGTACTCGAAACAGCGCAACAAGGCACACAGGTCTCGCATGGAGGCCCAGTTATTGGTGGTGAAGTGGTGCTGTTCCGCAGAGCGACTCACACGTGATGGCTGCAGCAGAAACTCCACTATCGCCTGCTGCTGCTCGCACAGTCTGGCCAGCATGTGCAAGGTGGAGTTCCACCTTGTGGGCACGTCACATATGAGGCGGTGAGCGGGAAGGCCGAAGTTACGCTGCAGCGCTGACAGGCGAGCAGCAGCAGGGTGAGAACGCCGAAAGTGCGCACACACACCCCACACTTTCTGCAGCAGCTCTGGCATATTGGGGTAATTTTTAAGGAATCTCTGGACCACCAAGTTCAGCACATGCGCCAGGCAAGGGATGTGCGTCAAACCGGCTAGGCCCAGAGCTGCTACGAGATTTCGTCCATTATCGCACACCACCAGGCCGGGCTTGAGGCTCACTGACAGCAACCACTCATTGGTCTGTTGTTCCATGTCCCTCCACAACTCCTGCGCGGTGTGGGTTTTTTCCCCCAAACAGGAAAGTTTTAAAACTGCCTGCTGTCGTTTACCCCTGGCTGTGCTGAAGTTGGTGGTGAAGGTGTTACGCTGACCAGATGAGGAGGCGGTAGAGGATGAGGAAGCGGAGTAGGAGGAGTTAGCAACAGGAGGCAAACTGAAGCGCCCTGCAATCCTCGGTGGTGGAAGGACATGCGCCAAACTGCTATCTGCCTCAGGCCCAGCCGCCACTGCATTTACCCAGTGTGCTGTTAGGGAGATATAACGTCCCTGACCGTGCTTACTGGTCCACGCATCCGTAGTTAGGTGGACCTTGCCACAGATGGCGTTGCGCAGTGCACACCTGATTTTGTCCCCCACTTGGTTGTGCAGGGAAGGGATGGCTCGCCTGGAAAAGTAGTGGCGGCTGGGCACGACGTACTGTGGGACAGCCAATGCCATCAGGCTTTTAAAACTCTGCGTCTCCACCAGACGGAATGACAGCATTTCATAGGCCAGGAGTTTTGAAATGCTGGCATTCAGGGCCAGGGATCGTGGGTGGCTAGGGGGGTACTTCCTCTTCCGCTCCAATGTTTGGGAGATAGAGAGCTGAACGCTTCCATTGGACATTGTGGAGATGGTTGGTGACCCAGGTGGTAGTGTTGCTGGCAGATCCTCTGTTTGCGGGGTGGCAGGTGCCATTGTCACTACAGAGGTGGATGAAGAGGCCGAGACTGCAGCAGAAGAGGAAGCAGGAGGAGCCAGAGACCTTTCTTGTTTTTTGAGGTGTCTACTCCACTGCAGCTCGTGCTTTGCACTTAGATGCCTGGTCATGCAGGTTGTGCTCAGGTTGAGAACGTTTATGCCTCGCTTCAGCCTCTGATTGCACAGCGTGCAAACCACTCGTGTCTTGTCATCAGCACATTGTGTGAAGAACTGCCACGCTAGGGAACTCCTTGGACCTGGCTTTGGTGTGCTTGATCCCTTGCTGCGTTGGGCAGTAGCAGACATACTGTCTAGGGGACGGACGCTCCGCTTTTGCACCCTGCTCCCTCTTCTGCTGTGCTGGTGGCTCTGTGCGACCACCGCCTCTTCCTCCAAACTACACTGGTAACCTGCATAACGTTGATACCATGTGGGGTCGAGGACCTCATCGTCCTCCACATCATCTTCCACCCAGTCTTCACCCCTGCCCTCCTTGTCTGTCTGCACAATTGCGAAAGCAGCAGCAGTTGGCACCTGTGTTTCGTCATCATCCGAGACGTACTGCGATGGTCCTCCCATGTACTCATCATGAAACATAAGTGGTTGGGCGTCGGTGCACTCAATCTCTTCCACTTCTGGGGCAGGGCTAGGTGGATGGCCCTGGGAAACCCTGCTAACAGAGTCATCGAAAAGCAGAAGAGACTGCTGCATGATTTGGGGCTCAGACTGCTTGGCTGATTTGCAAGGGGGTGAGGTGAAAGACTGATGGACATGGGTTTGAGGTGCCAACTCTGATCTTTCATCAGAAGAGTGGGTGGGAGACAATGTGAAGGAACCCGAGGCACTGTCAGCAACCCAATCTACTATCGCCTGTACTTGTCCTGGCCTAAACATTCGTACAGCCTCATTAGGCGTGACAAAATACCGCTGCAGGCTCGGTCGCCTACTCGCACCTGAGGAAGGTGTTTCACTTGTGCGTGTATCTGGCACAGATCCACCACATCCTCTCCCTGCAACAGGAGCTCCACCAGCAGCACCACGACCGGGGCCACCACGTCCCTTTGACCTTCTCCTCATATTTTCCAAATTTAGGATGTTGCCCTAAATGGGTGTTTTTGGAAGAGCAGAACACACCCACAGTACGTAACCGCTGAATCGCACAGCTACAGAACTGCAGAAAATGCTATTAAAAAAAAATGTTGTTTTTTTAGTATAGCACAGTAGAAGAAAACTATTTAGAAATTGTTTATTTCACACACCTCCACATATGTATAACACACTGCAAAATATTTTTTGTGGCCCTAAATGGCGTTTTTTGGAAGACCACAGTACACCCACAGTACGTAACCGCTGAATCGCACAGCTACAGAACTGCAGAAAATGCTATTCAAAAAAAATTTTGTTTTTTTAGTATAGCACAGTAGAAGAAAACTATTTAGAAATTGTTTATTTCACACACCTCCACATATGTATAACACACTGCAAAATATTTTTTGTGGCCCTAAATGGCGTTTTTTGGAAGACCACAGTACACCCACAGTACGTAACCGCTGAATCGCACAGCTACAGAACTGCAGAAAATGCTATTCAAAAAAAAATTTGTTTTCTTAGTATAGCACAGTAGAAGAAAACTATTTAGAAATTGTTTATTTCACACACCTCCACATATGTATAATACACTGCAAAATATTTTTTGTGGCCCTAAATGGCGTTTTTTGGAAGACCACAATACACCCACAGTACGTAACCGCTGAATCGCACAGCTACAGAACTGCAGAAAATGCTATTCAAAAAAATTTTTTGTTTTTTTAGTATAGCACAGTAGAAGAAAACTATATATAAATTGTTTATTTCACACACCTCCAAATATGTATAACACACTGCAAAATATTTTTTGTGGCCCTAAATGGCGTTTTTTGGAAGACCACAATACACCCACAGTACGTAACCGCTGAATCGCACAGCTACAGAACTGCAGAAAATGCTATTCAAAAAAAATTTTGTTTTTTTAGTATAGCACAGTAGAAGAAAACTATATATAAATTGTTTATTTCACACACCTCCACATATGTATAACACACTGCAAAATATTTTTTGTGGCCCTAAATGGCATTTTTTGGAAGACCACAATACACCCACAGTACGTAACCGCTGAATCGCACAGCTACAGAACTGCAGAAAATGCTATTCAAAAAAAATGTTGTTTTTTTTTTAGTATAGCACAGTAGAAATAAACTATATATAAATTGTTTATTTCACACACCTCCACATATGTATAACACACTGCAAAATATTTTTTGTGGCCCTGAATGGCGTTTTTTGGAAGACCACAATACACCCACAGTACGTAACCGCTGAATCGCACAGCTACAGAACTGCAGAAAATGCTATTCCAAAAAAATTTTGTTTTTTTAGTATAGCACAGTAGAATAACACTATATATAAATTGTTTATTTCACACACCTCCACATATGTATAACACACTGCAAAATATTTTTTGTGGCCCTAAATGGCGTTTTTTGGAAGACCACAATACACCCACAGTACGTAACCGCTGAATCGCACAGCTACAGAACTGCAGAAAATGCTATTCAAAAAAAATTTGTTTTTTTAGTATAGCACAGTAGAAGAAAACTATATATAAATTGTTTATTTCACACACCTCCACATATGTATAACACACTGCAAAATATTTTTTGTGGCCCTAAATGGCGTTTTTTGGAAGACCACAATACACCCACAGTACGTAACCGCTGAATCACACAGCTACAGAACTGCAGAAAATGCTATTCAAATTTTTTTTTTTTAGTATAGCACAGTAGAAGAAAACTATATATAAATTGTTTATTTCACACACCTCCACATATGTATAACACACTGCAAAATATTTTTTGTGGCCCCAAATGGCTCTTTTTGCAAGCATACATTAAAGTGCAATTTTTTTTTTTTGCCCTAAACGGGTCTTTTTTTGCACGAGCAAAATAAAATGGAATTTTTTTTTTTTTTTTTGCCCAATGGGTCTTTTGGAAAAGAGCACAATAAAGTGCCTTTTTTTTTTTGTCCTAAATGGATCTTTTTCCAAGAGCAGAATACACCCACAGTATGGAAACGGTGTATCTCTCAACATAATATATGCAGTGCTGGTGCACTGAGCTTGCAGATAAAAGGTAGATTTTCTCTGACACTGGGCTCATAGCAGTGTAAAAAGACTGCACTGCAACACAAACAGGTAAACCTATGCAGATCGCTGAGTTATATCTCTGAATCTGGACTCCTATTCCTATATAATATATCTCTCTCCCTAAAAGCAAAAAACAGGAACCTGGCCCTACACTACACTGTCTCTATCTTTTCCCTCAGATTCCAGAATCAGGACTAACTCATGTATTTTTCTATCTCTCCCTAAAAGCAGCAGCAGCAGACTAGATCCTCTCCCTATCTATTCTGAAGCAGAGTGACGTGTGTGCTGTGTGCCTCTAGCTTATATAGAAGCTGGGTCACATGTTGCACTGACCAATCACAGCCATGCCATTAGTAGGCATGGCTATGATGGCCTCTAAGGGCACACCAGCTAATCAAAAGGTGATTGGCTGGCCCCTGAAGCATTTCTAAATGCGTAATTAGATTGCCGAACCCGAACCCGAACCCGGACTTTTGTGCAAAGTCCAGGTTCGGGTTCGGGAAAAAGCTAAAGTTCGGTACGGACCCGAACTTTACAGTTCGGGTTCGCTCAACACTAATCAAGAGCTGTCTCTCTTCCGCATATCATCCTCAAAGCAACAGCCAAATGGTGAGAACAAATCAAACGCTGGAGCAGTATCTCCGCTGTTTCTCTTCCGGCTCCCAGGATGATTGGTCCTCTCTACTTCCCTACGCAGAATTTGTGTATAATAATTCCATTCATACCGCCACTAACCAAACACCTTTCTGGTCGAACTTTGGATTCCATCCTTCCTTTCTTCCTAACTCCATCCCTGAAATTTTGGTTCCCGCTGTACAAGACAGGTTAACCGCTATTCAAAGGAACTTCCAGGAAATCCATGACATGCTACTGAAGGCCCAGGACAGTTACAGGAAACATTACAACAAGGGCAGGAAGGAGAACCCGGCTTTTTAAGCTGGTGAAAAAGTTTGGCTGTCTGCAGCTAACCTCAGATTACCTTGTCCCTCTTGGAAGTTAGGCCCGAAATTTATAGGACCATTCAAAATCAAAAAGATGGTAAACCCTGTGGCATTTGAATTGAACTTACCCACTTCTTCAGGATCCATCCAGTCTTCCACGCATCCTTGCGTAAACCAGTAACCCCCAGTCCCTTCTCGGGAAGAGAGGAGTCGCCTCCCCCACCAGTTGAGGTGGATTGGGAGGACGAGTTTGAAGTGGAGGCCATACTGAACTGCAGGAAGAGTGGTCGGCAATTACAGTACTTGATCAAATGGAAGGGGTATCCCCCTGAAAATAATTTTTGGGAACCTTCAAAAAATCTGCATGCCCCACGTTTAATTCAGGCTTTCCATTGGGAACACCCGGAATTGATGTCCAGCTTGGGCGTCCAGAGGCCGCCCCTCGGGGGGGGCACTGTCAGAAATAAACAGCTTCTATCTGTTCAGCGTGTCACATGACATCCTGGCTGCCTGTCAGGAAGTAAACAGCCCCAATCTGATTCAGTGTGTCACATGACATCCTGGCTGCCTATATAAGCTGAGAAAATCTCCAAGCAAATTGCTGTTTTGTCTTCAGCTTCCTGTGATTCTGAGTTCCTGTTTCCTGCCTGCCTGATTTACTGCTGTGACCCGGATTGCCTTTGGACTACTCTGATCTCTCCTTAC
The DNA here is from genome assembly GCA_029206835.1 of Rana muscosa. NCBI lineage: Eukaryota > Metazoa > Chordata > Amphibia > Anura > Ranidae > Rana > Rana muscosa. The sequence continues at coordinate 589,228,976 of CM055121.1, forward strand.
CTGACCCTTGGCTTTGCTTATTGGACTTCGCTGCTATCTCCTGTGTTTGACCCCCTACTTGTGGCCCGGACTTTGCTACCAGCCTCCTGCACCTGACCTTCCAGCCTGTGACCCGGATTATCTTCAGTCTCCAGTACTCGACCCTCTGCTTGCCTTTGGACTTTCCTCCTTTTGGGTGTTTGACCCTTCGGCCTGTCCTGGACTTTTGCACCACCATACCAGCTGAGTTCTGTTCTCCACCAGTTCATGCACCTGTCCTCTGAGATCTTCTCGCAAGTCCTGCTCAGCTGATCAGTAGCTGTGCCTCTTTGTGCCATCCACCCTCTGTCTCATCTCCAGGGGGTGAAGTGCGCTTAGTCGCAAAAGTGAGCCGCTCTCTGCATCTTGGCCTCTGTGAGTACCCTTTCTGACACACGGAAAGTAGCTGTGCACCAAGGATCAGATTAAAGAGGCACTCCGCTGGAACAGTGGCACTGGGACTTCAGATGATGTTAAGTGCCTGGAAGACTTGCAGCAGGAAGTTGCAGAGAGTCGCAGGACTGAAGTCGCAGACACTCAGAGGTTGAAGAGGAGCGACACAGGAAGCAGATGCAAGCTCACAAGGGTAGCCAGGTCAGGTAACATGCGGGCAGCGAAGTACAAGGCAGCAGGCAGAAGCAGGGTCAAATGGGTAGCCAGGATCAGGAGCCAGTAATCAGAACAGAGCAGAGTCCAGAAGCAGGGTCAAGGCAAGCCAGGTTCGGCAACAGGTATCAAGCAGGATCACAACAGGGTTCAGGATATCGGGTAACAGCTGAAGACCAGTCAGCAAGGGTCTGGGGTCAGGGCACTTCCTTAAATAGGCCGTCTGGCGCCAATTGGCGCTAGGGACACGCTCCTGTGCATGCATGCAGTCCGTTGCGTGCACGCATGCGCATTGGTGCACGAGCGCGCATGTGCATTATATGAAAACGAATGGTTCTCTTATATTGCCCCCCCTTACGGGCAGCCTCCAGATGCCCACCAGGGAACTTTTCTCAGGGTGAAGGTGAAGATAGGCCGAATTAACTGTGGAGCATGTACGTTGGAGGAAGGTTCCCATGAGTTGTCTTCAGGGCCATAGCCCTTCCAGTTGATTAAAAACTGTCCTCTTCTCTTCCTGCAATCCAAAACGGCTTCAACCTCAAATTCCTCGTTTCCTTCAACAAGCAATGGAGCAGGAGTTTCGGGTTCACGATCAGGGAAGGGGTTAGCCATGGATCATTTTAAGAGAGAGATGTGAAACACTGGGTGAATCCTCAAACTCACCGGCAGGCTAAGCTCAAAGGCAACAGCATTGATCCTCTTCTTAACAGGATACGGGCCAATGTACCTTGGTCCCAATTTTTTAGAGCGACAAGCCAACTTTAGGTTTTCAGTGGAAAGCCACACTTTATCCCCTGGTTACCTCTTCTCCTCCTATCATAGAACCTCTTATTATTTCCCTGGGCTTTAGTGATGGTTTCTTGCAAGAGTTGGTTGTTGGACCTCCAGAAGTCCAGACAACCCTGTACTGCTGGAACTGAAGATTCCTGGGGAACATCAGACAAGAAGGATGGGTGAAACCCATAATTAGCAAAAAAAGGGGGTTTGTTTGATTGCAGAATGTGTAGAGTTATTGTATGCAAATTCTACGGCAAAAGAGTGGCCCAGTCATCTTGTGCAAATGAAGAAAAACACTGCAGATACTGCTCCAGGGTCTGGTTTGTCCTCTCTGTTTGACCGTTAGTCTGTGGATGGTAGGCAGATGACAAACAGTGTTTAATGCCCAGAGCTGCACATAAGGATTTCCAAAATCGGGATGTGAATTGCACCCCACGGTCAGAGGTGATGTTAGCAGGAATACCGTGTAGGCGTACAATTTCCTTGATAAAAGAAGAAGCAGTCTCTGCAGAGGAAGGGGTACAATTCAGGGGCACAAAGTGGGCCATCTTAGATAGTCGATTACAAAAATGGTGGTGAACTATTCAGATGGGGGTAATTCGACAATAAAGTCCATAGTGATCATAGTCCATAATTTATCAGGAACAGGAAGGGGTTCCAATAGACCCCAATTCTTGGCTCTATCAGATTTATTCCGAAGACACGTTGTGCAAGATTTAACATAGTCCCTGCAGTTTTGTACCAAGTTGGGCCACCAGAAGGAGCCAAGAACCAGATTTAAAGTCTTATAGGCTCCAAAATGCCCTGCCAAGGGGTGGTAATGGCACATGTAAAGAACTGCCGTTCATAGGTGCTCAGGAACAAAGATCTGCTCACCATGGAAATAGAGCCCCTCTTTCAACTGAAGGTGGAGTTCCTGAGGTGGAGGATGGTTCTGGACTGCTGACTTGATTTGAGAGATGAGATCACTCTTTAACAAAAGGAAATTTTTAGCTGGTAAAATGGTATCAGGTTCAGGGGGAGCCTCAGTGTCTTGGAACATATGGGAAAGGGCGACTGGCTTCCCGTTCTTAGACCCTGGGCGATATGTAATATGGAAGCAGAATCTTGCGAAAAAGAGGGCCCATCTAGCCTGGCGGGGTCTTAGTCTCTTGGCTGCTCTTAAATATTCAAGGTTCTTGTGATCGGTGAACACAAGAATAGGATGGGCCGCTCCTTCGAGAAGATAGCACCATTCTTCCAAGGCAGATTTAATAGCGTCATAGTTCCTTTCTTAGGTACTTAGTTTTCTGGAAAAGAAGGCAACAGGGTAAAGTAGGGATTTTGTCCCCTGTCGTTGAGACAATATGGCACCAACGGCAATTTCGGAGGCATCGACCTCGAGAACATAGGGCAAGGCAGGGTCAGGATGTCTCAGAATGGGTGCGGATGTAAAAAAGCCCTTCAATCTTTCAAAAGCAGCTTGAGCTTCTAAAGTCCATGCAAAGGTTGTGTGTGATCTGGTTAATTGTGTAATAGGGAATATAATACCTGAAAAGTTCTTGATGAATTTCCTGTAAAAGTTGGAGAATCCCACAAACCGTTGTACAGATTTTTTTAACAGTCGGGCTGGCCATTAGAGCACTGTTGATACCTTCTGTGGGTCCATAGCAATCCCATCTGCGGAGATAACGAGACCCAGGAACTGAATGGTGGACTTCTCGAACTCACACTTTTCTGCTTTGGCATAGAGATGGTGTTTCCTTAGTCTGTCTAATACCTTCTTAACATGGACCCGATGAGACTCAAGGGAAGTGGAGAAAATGAATATGTCATCTAAGTAAACGATAGTAAACACATCAAGAAAGTCCCGAAACACATTGTTTACAAAATGCTGGAAGGTAGCTGGCGCATTACAGAGTCCAAAGGGCATCACCAGGTATTCAAAGTGCCCAAAACGAGACCTAAAAGCCGTCTTCCACTCATCCCCTTCTCTGATTCTGATCAGGTTATACGCCCCTCTTAAATCCAACTTGGAGAAAACACGTGCTTCGCGTAGTCTCTGAAACAACTCAGGGATGAGTGTTAGGGGTATCGGTTTTTAATGGTAACTTTATTTAAGTCCCGGTAGTCAATACAAGGTCGGAGTGTGTGATCTTTCTTTTCAACAAAGAATATTCCCGCTCTGGCAGGGGAAAAGGAAGGCCGGATAAATCCCTTGTCAAGGTTCTCGTCAATATACTTCTGTAATTCCTCAAGTTCAAGTTCTGAGAGGGGGTAAATTCTGTCAAAGGGGATTTCAGCAGCAGGTATAAGTTCAATAGGACAATCATAAGGTCTGTGAGGGGGAAGAGTATCAGCATTCTTTTTATTGAAAACGTCTAGATATTCATGATAGACGGAAGGCACAAGTTTAGCAGTCTCAGAGTCCACACTGATGCAGAGGAACGGTTCTCCTGGGCTGGGCGTAGGAAGAAGGCAATATTTCTTGCAGTAGTCGGAAGAGAAAGACACCTCCCCAGAGGACCAGTTGATGAGGGGATTGTGCGCCTTCAGCCAGGGTTGCCCTAGGATAACAGGGAACAGAGGGGATGTGATGACATCCAGACGTAGGAGTTCCTGATGCCCAGAAGCTGTGAAACAGGGAATAGGTGCAGTCTCTAGAGTGACGGGTCCCGATTTAATACCTGAACCATCCGCTAGGTGAACTGAGAAACTGTTTTTCTTGGCACACAGGGGCAGTTCATGCATGGTTGCGAAAGAAGAGTCTACAAAACAGCTACAAGCCCCAGAATCCACAATGGTGGAAACTGTAAGGATCTTCCCTGCAAACTGGAGAGAGATTGGCAATGAGGTGTGGTTCTGGCCCGGGCTTAGAGAAGCAACCATATGGGATGGAGGAGAGGGTCTCCTACGGTGTCTTCAGGGACAAGACCGGAGAAAATGTCCTTCATCGCCACAGTAAAGGCAGAGTCTTTTATGATAACGATGAGATCGTTCTTGTTGAGACAGAGGAGATCTCGGGAAGCTGGCATGTGGAACCGATTTGGTTTCTTCAGGCATAGCTACAGAGGAGGCGGGTAAAGGGAGCTCGGAGTGAACAGGCAACAGGTGGAGATTCATGGATTTTTCGGACTGTCTTTCCCGTAGGCGGCGATCAATCTTTATAGAGAGATGAATCAAGTCATTTAGAGAAGAAGGTGTGCCCACCCTGGCAAGTTCATCCTTGATAGCCTCCGACAAGCCGAGGCGAAAATTAAAACGTAAAGCTAAGTTGTCCCATTTGGTATCAGCGCTCCACAAGCAAAAGTCCGATACATAATCCTCAATGGGCCTGGAGCCCTGTTGCAAGTGACTCAGAGTAGTTTCAGCTGTCTGATGACAGAAGGGATCAGCATACAGTTGAGCCATGGCGGTAAAAAAGTAATTGGCAGAAGCCAAGACAGGATCACGTTGCTCCCGAAGCTGGTGGGCCCAAGCCTGGTGTTCTTCCAGCAGTAAAGAAATGAGGAATCCCACCTTAACTTCTTCAGTAGAAAAGGTGCAGGGTAGCAAAGAGAAGTAAAGTTCACAGGCATTCTGAAAATTCCTGAATCTTTTACGGTCTCCAGAAAAACGCTCAGGTAGGGGCACTCTAGGCTCAGGGGAACAGGAAAGTTCAACTGGAGTACAAGTCATGGTTTGAGCAGCGGAATCCTTGACTCTTGAGCCCTCAGAGGTGGAAGCCAGACTGGGTGCAGGCTGCAGTTGGTTGTGGAGCTGAACAAAGTCCATGTGTAACCCTTGCACCGCATGAGAGAGTGCGGTAACAGTCCGGCAGAGGGTAAGCAGAAGAGAGACCTCCCTTTCAGACTCCATCACTGGCTGACTGGTACTGTCACGTACCTGAAGGGAGACTGAAGTGACAAGGTCGGCCTCTCTTGTATCTCCAGCCCTGGTCCCGCTGGAGGTGGAACAGAGGGAACCAAGGGACAGGAGGAACACGAGTGCCTGCAGACGTAGACACAGAAACCAGTAGCAGGGGGTGCGAGCCTGGACGAGCAAGAGGACCATCAGATCACGGAAGGCAGCTGTGCACCAAGGATCAGCCAGGGTTAAAGAGGCACTCCGCTGGAACAGTGGCACTGGGACGTCAGATGATGTTAAGTCCCTGGAAGACTTGCAGCAGGAAGTTGCAGAAAGTCGCAGGACTGAAGTAGCAGACACTCGGAGGATGAAGAGGAGCGACACAGGAAGCAGATGCAAGGTCACAAGGGTAGCCGGGTCAGGTAACAGGTGGGTAGCGAAGTACAAGGCATCAGGCAGAATCAGGGTCAAATGGGTAGCCAGGATCAGGAGCCAGTAATCAGAACAGAGCATAGTCCAGAAGCAGGGTCAAGGCAAGCCAGGTTCAGCAACAGGTATCAAACAGGATCACAACAGGGTTCAGGATATTGGGTAACAGCTGAAGACCAGTCAGCAAGGGTCTGGGGTCAGGGCACTTCCTTAAATACGCCATCTGGCGCCAATTGGCGCTAGGGACGCGCTCCTGCGTGTGCATGTAGTCCGTTGCGTGCCCGCATGCGCATTGGTGCGCCCGTGCACGCGCATGCGCATTGGACGAAAACTAATGGTTCTCTTACACATACCTTTATATAAAACAATTATCCAATGTCGAAAGAGAGAAAAAACTGTTGGAACTTTGTCCATTCCCAAAATGCTATAGGCAAGCTTTAATATTCTATATCAACATTTTTAACTGTTTTAAATGTTCTCCATATAATGTTCCCCATACTCCGCTCTATTTTTTTTTATTTCACCATAGCGAAACCAAACTCAAGAATCACCCCAAAAAATAAAGGTGATATAGGAAAGAAAGAAAAATTGTTTTCCTTAAAAGAAAAAGGAGAAAAAAAAACAAAACCAAAAAAGTAAAAATAAATAAATAAACAAATTCAGATTTAATGCTGCCCCCACCTTTAAATTGTTAAAGAGCATTGAATCTGTATTTTTGTTAAACAAAAATGATTGAAACTGCCTTCAAACACTGCAGCTATACAAAAGGCCACACCCTCTCTCAGTAGTGGTTAACATATTAATTGATTCTCATTGAAAATCAATCTGCAAATCCAACAGGCCACAGGAAGTTGTATCAGAGAGTGACCAGACATTGTTTAATGAAACGGACCACCAAAAAAAAAAATATTTTAGAATTTAGTTAGGCCTGACTCTAATTAATTCCATTCAAGGATTTTCCTTAAAACAAACATAAAAAACTATGTTTTAAGGTCCTCTATGTTTCAAAGTAATTTGACCAGTCTTGGTCCGATCATCAGTCCTTGTGTGTGTATTTCTCCTAAAATACAAAACTCAAAAAAACATTAATAACACCTCACTATACCTCTCTGAGAGGTTCCTAGTGAACTAACTGGCAGTATATGCTTGTAACAGACTTCCAGCAGAGGTAATGAGTCCATCAACAGTAAGTACAGTGAAACAAAAAGTTATAGGAAAACATGGTGGGTTTGTAAGTACTTAAAGTCTAAGAAGACAACATGTAGACATAAAACCTTTACACATATTAACAGCACATACGTCAATTTGGAAGGAAAAACAAGACAAAACATAAGACTGAATCCATAGGATGCCACAAGGTGCAAAGTAATGTATTATGTAGTTTCCGAGTGTCAGAGTGAATGAAACTTCAATCTAAGCCACAGAAAAGGAAAAAAACAAAAAACAAAGTCCTTAGAATTTCTCAGAGTTTTAGGGATCGAGATCTCGTATCTGTGCACAGGTTATTTATTTGCGAATACATTTCAATTTGTAAAAAAAAGTATAAATTTAAACTGGTACCAGTATTGAGCTCATTACACACGAGAAAAATAAAATAAAAAATAAACATAAACAGTACAAAGCATGCGCATTAATGTGATCACACTTTTTGATGGCCATAAAATGAAAAAATCTTGTTTACACATGGACAGTTCATACACATCCATTCCGTCACTCACACATTCCTTTAGATTGAATCCCCTAGATTTTGGATACTGGGTGAATACAAAAAGAAAGCATAAGAAAAACAAAACAAAAACCATGGAATACCATACCTTTGTTAGGCGCGTATTTAGACATATGTACAGCTATCTACATACAGCTGCTTTATATGTACATATACTTTTGAGGAACTCACTTACCCTGAAAAAAAAGATAACTCGTGGAAAACAATTATTACTTTATCCCCTCTTTTTTCCATAAACTTATTTAAAGCAAACAATACAACATTCTTACGTGTACATTAGTAAATGGTCAAAGACATTTCCACTTTGATCTAGTGAAACTAAAATGCCCTAGACCTCTAAAACATAACTTATATCTTATATCTTATATCTTATATCTTGTATTTCATCCCCGGTTCATCCCCGGTTTTAGTGTACTGGTTTGGTTCCCGATGGACAAATTACTCCCTCCATTTTTCAAATTCAAGGAGTCAATAACGTTTCTTTAAAATTATTTTACAAACTCATCCCGTTCCTGTTTCATTTACCTAATCTCATACTGTTAGGCCTCATTTTCTGCCTTAATAGTTGAGGAAGGGATGTATGATTTTGTATTTTTATATTTCCTAGGCTTTTCATCCCAGCGAGGTGATTACACTTCCACGTCACGCCTCTTTGTTGTATATTGATTCAGTTTTAATATCTTTCCACCAGAAGACAAACCAAACTGGGAAATGTGGCCGAATAAACCACACGTGAAGCATTTTATCTTTTGTAAAGTATTAAAGTATCTCTTAAAAACTGGTGTGGTTTTAGGCTGAGAATATTCAATGGCTAAAACCTGATTAACAACTTTTTCTTTACGGGATATAGGGGCACTTACAAAAGAGCTCCCACCTTTCAAAGAGCTGTTGAAACTAACACATACTCCAGACAGAGATAATTTCCTGTTGCTAGTACTCAAACTGGTTGCATTACAATCTATGGTATGTGTAGATTGCCCACGCTGCCCTGTACTGGAAGTAGGCATGTGCATTTTGTTTCGTTCCGAATCGAAATTCGGACGAATTTTCATTATTCGGACGTTCGGATGCATCTGAATTAACTAATTACAATGCTAATGAATTCAACCGAATCCGAACGTTTCTAATCAAAAAACCACGGACGAAATTCGAATCGAATTCGAAAATAATTCTAGTCGAATCGAATTTGAAAACAATTAGAATAGAATCGAAAATATTGGAAATAATCAAATAGAAAAACAATAGAACAAAATAGAATAAAATACAATATATATATATATATTTTATTCTATTCTGTTCTATTTTTTTCTAGTCTATTTTCTATTTCTATTCTAATCTTTTCTAATTGGAATTCGAAAAAACGGTCGCATTCGAAAATATTTCAACCAAATTCGAAAATATATCTACCGGATTCGATAATATTTCATCCGCATTCGTTAATATTTCAACCAAATTCAATATTTCAACCGGATTTGAAATTATTTCAACCGAATAGAAAAGATTATAATAAAATAGAAAAACAGATAATAGACTAGAAAAACAATAGGACAGAATATATCATATTTTATTCTATTCTGTTCTATTTTTTTCTAGTCTATTCTTTTATATTCTATTCAAATCTTTTCTATTAAAATCAAAATCATTATATACTAAATTCGAATTTCGGAACATGGTTATATATATATATATATATATATATATATATCATTTTTTTCCGACATTTGAATTTCGTATAGAATGAATTCTAATTTGAATAGAAAATATTAGAATAGAAATAGAAAATAGACTAGAAAAACAATAGAACAGAATAGAGTATAGATACTGTTTATTTTTTATTTATTTATAAAACCCGATAGCAAATTCTGATCGTCTGTGTGGAACTTCTTTGGAGAAAAAACCCACGCATGCTCAGAATCAAGTCGACGCATGCTCAGAAGCATTGAACTTCATTTTTCTCGGCTCGTCTGAGTGTTTTACATCATGGCGTTTGGGACGGTTGGATTTTTGACTGATGGTGTGTAGGCAAGACTGATGGAAGTCAGCTTCATCAGAAATCCGATGGAAAAATCCATCGGATTTTATTCCATCGGAAATCCGATCGTGTGTACAGGGCTTTAGAGTACTGATATTACTTTTGGCTATTTCTAGATCTTCCTTGAGAGATATGCTTTGCAACATCAACGGCCTGTAATTGTTAGCTAACCAAAAAGCAGTGAAAATTAGTGATCTTACCCTCACGTTTGCTGTATTTTTTCTCTGTAAGTTTTACATTTACATACTCTTGTGCCTGGTGCCATGGGCTTTTAGATTCCTCTATTGCTCTTATTATCTCAGAGCTATTTCTAACTTTAGAAATCCAGACCATCAATTTCTCCATGATGTACAAGTTCAGTGATGATACAATAATACACCACAGAACAGACATGACACAGTAGTCTAGCACTTAGAATATGCACAAGAGTGGAGACACAAACATTAAAATAACATTAGTATCTTCACCGAATAATGTCTATACCCAAAAAAAAAAGTGCTGAGATCCGCGCACAAGGAAAAATAGGTAACCCTCTAGGTAGACAATAGAAAGGTAAACTGTTTACACCAATATCTGCTACACCCAATTCAGTTTTTTAAAAAAAAACGAATCTACCACAAACTCAGATTATCAAATTATTGGTAATTGGTAGAGTTTATCTTAAAAAAAAAATTCAAGGTATAAAATACAGTATGCTAAATGCACCTTATTTTACCCTCTATACTTGCTATCAGATATTAGATTCCACAGTTTGGTACTTTAACTGACAACAATGAGAATATTATTGCTTGTAAATTCCCACAGCTAAAAAGAGCAAAAACAAACAAACAGTCTACTTTCTTGTAGCTCAGTTTCACTGTCCTACACACAAATATTATGCCTTTAGTGGACACACCATTTAAATAAAAAAGAAAACCAAGACCACTCGTTCAGTGTCTTTCTAATAAAACACATATGTACTCACCATAAAGCAAACTCAAACACTGGTTAAAGATAGCATTGAAGTTTGGTGAGCACAAAAGCAACAACTAAAAACACAATTTTTCCCGCTATGTACTTCCTCCCCATTACATTGACCGGTTATAATGTTACCTCCAAAGTACTTTTTCAACTATATTTACAGGATATTAACGAAACAAAATACAAAAAAAATATTTACCTATATTTTTCACTATATAGATTTGCTGTGACCTCCAAACTTCTGGATAAGCTGACTCAGCCTAAATTCCCCCCAATACCCTTAACCACTTGCCGACCGCGCCATGTACAAAAGACGTCCACAGCGCGGTCGAGTTATCCTGAGTGGACGTCCCAGGGACGTCCTCACAGAATCTTGCTCCCGCGCGCCCCCTGGGGCGCGCTCCAGGATATGTCCGTGACCGCCGGGTCCAGAAGACCCGGCGCATCACGGTAGATGGCCGCTAATCGCGGCCGTTTACCACGTGATCGCTCCGTCAAATGACGGAGCGATCACTTGTAAACAGACCGGCGTCATGCGATGACGCCGGTTCCTCCCTCCCCTCTCTGTACCGATTGGTACAGTGTGAGAGGAGAGGGGAGGGAGCAGATCAAGGCAGCAGCGCTGTGGGCTGGATCTGTGACAATTGCAGTCACAGATCCAGCCATCCATCCATCCCTGCTCAGCCATCCCTGTGCAATACCCTGCCAATACTCTGCAATACACCCTGCCAATACTCTGCAATACACCCTGCCAATACTCTGCAATACCCTGTGCAATACTCTGCAATACCCTGTGCAATACTCTGCAATACCCTGTGCAATACCCTGTGCAATACTCTGCAATACCCTGTGCAATACTCTGCAATACCCTGTGCAATACTCTGCAATACCCTGTGCAATACCCTGTGCAATACTCTGCAATACCCTGCCAATACTCTGCAATACCCTGCCCATACTCTGCCCATACTGTGCAATACCCTGCCATACTGTGCAATACTCTGCCATATTCCGCAATACCCTGCCATACTCCGTAATACTCCTCAATACCCTGCAATACTCCTCAATACCCTGCAATATGCCTCAATACCCTGCAATACCCCTCAATACCCGGCAATACTCCACAATACCCGGCAATACTCCGCAATACCCGGCAATACTCCGCAATACCCGGCAATACTCCTCAATACCCTGCAATACTCCTCAATACCCGGCAATACTCCTCAATACCCGGCAATACTCCGCAATAACCACTTCCCGCCTGCCGGCCGTCATATTACGTCCTTGACTTTGTGCGGGTATATCTGAATGATGGGAGCAGCTACAGGCATCATTCAGATATTCGCTTTTTCAGCTGGCGATTCCCTGCACCATAAGAATGATCATAGCGGCTGTTCCACCGCTTGATCGCTCTTACGGAAGGTGAGAGGGGATGCCCCCCCCCTCCCGCTGCCCTCCGGTGCTTCTACCAACTCACCGCTACGATCAAAGCCAAGATAGTTTTTTTTTTTTTTTTTTCAGGATTCCCAGCCTAGAGGTGAGATGTGGGGTCTTATTGACCCCATATATCACTGTAAAGAGGACCTGTCATGCCATATTCCTATTACAAGGGATGTTTACATTCCTTGTAATAGGAATAAAAGTGATCAAAAAAAAATTTGGGGCGGAAAAACATGTCAAACTAAAATAAATAAAGTAAAATGAACAATAAAATATATATATTTTTTTAAAGCGCCCCTGCCCCCGCGAGCTCGCATGCAGAAGTGAACGCATACGCAAGCCCCGCCCACATATGAAAACGGTGTTCAAACCACACATGTGAGGTATCGTTGCGAACGTTAGAGCGAGAGCAATAATTTTGGCCCTAGACCTCCTCTGTAACTCAAAACATGTAACTAGTAAAAATATTTAAAGCGTTGCCTATGGGGATTTTTAAGTAGTGAAGTTTGGCGCCATTCCACGAGCGTGTGCAATTTTGAAGGGTGACATGTTAGGTATCTATTTACTCGGCGTAACTTCATCTTTCACATTATGCAAAAACATTGGGCTAACTTTACTGTTTTTTTTTTTCTTTTAAGCACAAAACATTTTTTTTCCGTACAAAACGCGTTAGACAAATTTCTGCGCAAATACCGTGCAAGATAAAAAGTTGCAATGACCACCATTATATTCTTTAAGGTCTTTGCTAAAAAACATATATAATGTTTTGGGGTTCTATGTAATTTTCTAGCAAACAAATGATGATTTTTACATGTAGGAGAGAAATGTCAGAATTGGCCTGGGTGCTCCAGAACGCCTGGAGGTGCTCCCTGGATGTCGGGCCTCTGTATGTGGCCACGCTGTGTAAAAGTCTCACACATGTGGTATCGCCATACTCGTGAGGAATAGCAGAATGTGTTTTGGGGTGTAATTTGTGGTATGCATATGCTGTGTGTGAGAAATAACCTGCTAATATGACAATTTTGTTAAAAAAAAAAAAAGAAAAAAAAATCTTGATTTTTGCAAAGAATTGTGGGAAAAAATGACAACTTCAAAAAACTCACAATGACTCTTTCTAAATACCTTGGAATGTCTTCTTTCCAAAAAGGGGTCATTTGGGGGGTATTTGTACTTTTCTGGCATGTTAGGGTCTCAAGAAATGAGATAGGCTGTCAGTACTTCAGTTGTGATCAATTTTCAGATATTGGCACCATAGCTTGTGGACTCTATAACTTTCACAAAGACCAAAAAATATGCACCAATTTGTACTTATTTTTACCAAAGATATGTAGCAGTATAAATTTTGGGCAAAATTTATGAAGAAAAAATACTAATTTGCAAAATTTTATAACGGAAACAAAGAAAAATTCAGTCTTTTTTCTCTTTTAGCGCAAAAAATAAAAAACCCAACAGTGATTAAATACCACCAAAAGAAAGCTCTATTTGTGTGAAAAAAAGGACAAAAATTTCATATGGGTACAGTGTTGTATGACTGAGTAATTGTCATTCAAAATGTGAGAGCACCGAAAGCTGAAAATTCGTCTGGTTAGGAAGGGGGTTTAAGTGCCCAGTTGTCAAGTGGTTAATCTGCAATACACAAATTCTGGTATTATATTAAATACTTTCAGTCCTGTACTCAACTTTGTGGTTGCCAATGTTAACCGTCCAATAATATATATATATATATATATATATATATATATATATATATATATATATATATATCTCAAAGATATGATGTGGGTTAAATGAGTGTTCTTTTGACCAGGAGTGAAAGCGTTAACATAATAACATTTATTGGAGTATAGTTGGTAATCTACCTAATACACAGAAAATATTAGGTTAAAGTAAAATAATTACATGGAGGAATACAGAGTATATTCCATTAAAACATTAATGTACAAACATATTCAGTTACAAGTAAAACAGACCTTTTTCCATAAATACCCTTTAGCCCCATCCTGAGGACTGCCTTTTGCATAAAGAGCGTTATCCTCCCCTAGACTCTGTGTATATCCCTACATACTGATGCCCCATTGGCCGGCATAGCTTGGATCATGATTGGAGGGCTTACTACATAAGTCAGCCCCCTTTAATGCAAATCCTGATGACTATTCTGGGCAGGAGATTTAATTGAATTTACCGGGAAGTTAGGTATTGATTACGGGTTGGCCTCCCTTCATTGCATATCCCAGCATGGGATCCTTTGAAGTGAGTATGTGTAAAACAATGGAATTGGCTCTCCATTGTTTGTATGTACAAGCCTAGGCACCGACGTGTCTGCTCTTTAACAAGCACTTCTGTGACACCCTTTTGCACGCCTTTAATAGATGCAAGCTAAATTAAATATATTCATAATTACAATATTTTACAGCTATTAATGGAGATTTCACATAAACCCATAAGGCAACACGTCCTAAGAGAGGGAGAGTGAATATCTCTCCCTCCCCTGCATATATACATTGTCCTCCTAACATAGGTAAGCCCCTTTTGGTGCTTTTGGTGACTACTTACCTTGCTCGTTTGTGTGCTTGTTGATGGTCGGTCATTATATTGGATTTTAGATATTCATGAGGCGTTTTGCCTCATGTACTTTGTCTTGTAGATTGCATTCCTTGGAGCACTTTACAACTACCCAACGCTAATTGAACTGATCTCGCCAAGTGTGTTTATATACACCTCAGCTGGACATTTACTCATCCTGGGTTTGTCTAATGGACATTACCTGCCGATTAGCAAGAAAAACTAAAATTTATTTGATTCTACTTTCAAAGACTCATTAAGGTAAATACCATCCAGTCTCTATTTGAATACTGGTTGGTCTGATGTGTCTGTTAATTTGAATCTCATCAACAAATGTCACATATTGAATATTTTCCTCTTTGTTTTAGGAACTCTACCTTTAATCCATTGTCCTCCTGTGACCACTATTAAGTCGGACCAGATAGGGCGCTTCATGCATGCATATGGGATATGTACTTGTTTAATAAATTCAAGTTTTAGTACAGTTTCAAGCAACCTTGGTATGTTCACCCCCTTCCATGTTTATACTCTTTTGATGCTTATTAAATATAAGCATATATTAAATATATATTAAATATATTGCTTTATCTGTTCTGATTATTTGCATACTTATTATATGCCAATATTTTTGATGACCTTGTGTCTATCAAACCAACAACATGAGAATTAATTCTTGTCTTTTTGTTATCTATAGCATTTAATACAGCACACATGAATCTCCTGAAAAAGCTTTGTAAAGTGAAACATGTCGAGTGGTAGTGTGTATATGTATGCTTCTTGAACAGAACAAACTATCTTTGATAAGGATGGAACATTTTTCTCATGTTTTTTATTGTTGTAATAAAATTTAAATAAATGTTATCAATTTAGTATTGTTATTATATTTTTTATTGAACACCTTAAAAGTCCAGAGGTTTGTTTACCTCCCCTCCCTTTTTTCTCTTCATGTGTATATTGGGATGCAGTGTTCTTATCTGATCTTTTTGCCTCACTCTTCTTTAAAAGCTGTTGACACTCAATTAACATACATTTTTATTATGAATCTCACCTTATGAATTTCACCAATTAATTATATTGTGGTAGCACAACTCATATTATATAAATTATTTGCTCTGTATATATCCTACAGAAGAGTTGTGGCTTGGAGATTTTATCTGTTTATTATTGTCATTTTTTTACATTTCATACATTAGCGCAGTTTTTTTTCTCTCTCTTTTTTTGGTTTGTATTATTTACAAATTAACACACGTTAGGCACACATTTAACTCCTTGATTACCTTGATTCCTAGCCAGTGTCATTAGTACAGTGACAGTTGTGAGGGGGCTAGCTCGGCAGCGGGTATGTGTGACCCCCGGGATGGGCTCCCCACCCAAAAACAGGCCCAGCAGACGGAGGTTGTGGTTTTCAAAATCAAAAAAAGGTGCGGTTTATTTTCTATTTACAGTGACAAAAACACAGCAAGGCAAAAAAAACAAACACAAAATAAATCCTGGTCAACTTGACCTCTGACTAAACTTACAGGTTTCCTAACTAACGACTGGGATCAGCCTAGTGCTGTCCTAGTCCCTGGTTTTAAATGTCCAAGCAAAATATAGCCACACAGGCTTTCTCTCACCGCACAGGGGTTCACTCTCCCTAGACAGTCCACACAGGTCTGCTTCCAGGCATGAGCTAACATCTAATGAATCTGGGAGTTTTTATAGAGGCCTTAAACGAACTGACAGGCTTCAGCTGGCCTCATCAACTCCCTGCCTGCACGACGCCCAGCCCTCTCCCTAGAGGTATGAGTCATCAATGAGCCCACTAGTCTCAGCTGGGCTTATACAACTCTCCACCTAGCTGTATAAATCGGCGTAAAGCCTGAATCTGGGCGAAATATATCTACCCCCCTGGATGCAACCAGGTGACTTTACCTTCCTGCTGTCACATACCCCCCCCTCTTGTTTTAACCTCGGGGTTGGAACACCAGCAATCAGGCATTCATGTACTCGAGACAAAGCATCCACATTCCCCATTTGAACGCCAGGGCGATGCTTTACTGTGAAGTTGAATTCCTGGAGGGCCAGGAACCACCTATTCACTCTTCTATTTGTCTCCTTGTTTTGAGCCATCCACTTTAACGGAGCGTGATCCGTAACCATGTCAAAGTGCCTACCTAGCAGGTAGTACCGAAGGGAATCTAGAGCCCACTTCACCGCTAAACACTCCTTTTCAACCGTGGCGTAATTTACCTCATGGGACTTCAATTTCCTGCTGAGGTAAATGACTGGGTGCTCTTCCCCGTTCCAGACCTGGGACAATACTGCTCCTAACCCCACATCTGACGCATCACTTTGTACGACAAAGTCTTTAGAGAAGTCGGGTGAGTACAACACTGGCTGGCTACATAAGGCTTGTTTCAAGAATTGGAATGCTGCCTCAGCCTCGGGGGTCCATTTAATCATGACCGACCCTTTCCCCTTCGTCAGGTTGGTTAGGGGCACAGCCTTAGAAGCAAAGTGGGGAATGAATCGCCGATAATACCCAGCGATTCCCAGAAAGGCTCGTACCTGCTTCTTGCTGTTGGGACGTGGCCAACTCTGGATGGCCTCGACTTTGTTGAGTTGGGGTTTTATTACTCCCCTCCCAATGGTGTACCCAAGATATTTGGCCTCCTCCTGCCCAATGGTACACTTCTTGGGGTTAGCCGTAAACCCTGCTTCCCGAACAGAGTCCAGGACTGCTTGCACTTTTGGCAGATGTGAGGCCCAATCTGTGCTATGGACAATTACGTCATCCAGGTAAGCCGCAGCATACTTCCGATGGGGCCTCAGCATCTGGTCCATTTTCCGCTGGAATGTGGCCGGCGCATTCTGTAACCCGAACGGCATTCTTTTATATTGGAACGCCCCGTCTGGGGTTACAAATGCGGTTTTCTCTTTGGCTGACTTGGCCAGGGGGATTTGCCAATACCCTTTTGTGAGGTCAAGAGTCGTCATGTATCGGGCTGTTCCCAGCCGGTCGATCAACTCATCTATACGTGGCATGGGGTAGGTGTCAAATTTTGTAACTTTGTTCAACTGACGAAAATCGTTACAAAATCGCCAGCTCCCATCCGGTTTAGGCACCAACACAATGGGACTAGACCAATCACTTTGGGACTCCTCTATCACCCCTAAGTTCAGCATTTTCTGTACTTCCTCCCGTATTGCCTCCCGTCGGGCCTCTGGGATCCGATAGGGTTTTAACTTCACCCTTTCACCGGGCGGGGTAATAATGTCATGCTCTACCCCAGATGTTTGTCCCGGCAGCTCAGAGAATACCTCCTTGTTGCGAAGCACAAACTCCTTAACCTCCTGTTGTTGGGGTTGTGACAAGGTGGCTGCGATTCCAACCTCAGGAATCACGCAACCAGTTTGAGCTGGTGACCAAGTGTCTGCGACTAGGGACTCTCTATCCCTCCAGGCTTTCAACAGATTAACGTGATAGATCTGTTCGGGCTTTCGCCTTCCTGGTTGTCTGACCTTGTAATTCACTTCGCTCACTTTTTCCATTATCTCGTAGGGGCCTTGCCATTTGGCAAGGAATTTACTTTCAACCGTAGGGACAAGTACCAATATCCTATCCCCCGGGGAAAAGGTACGGGTCTTGGCTCCACGGTTGTACACTCTCTGCTGTGCCAACTGCGCTTGGGCCAAATGTTCCTTCACGATGGGCATTACCTGTGCAATTCGATCTTGCATCAGGGCGACATGCTCAATCACACTCCTGTGGGGAGAACTCTCACTTTCCCAAGTTTCCTTGGCAATATCCAACAGCCCTCTTGGGTGTCTCCCATACAGTAACTCAAAGGGGGAGAATCCCGTAGAGGATTGGGGCACCTCCCTAATAGCAAACATCAAATAAGGAAGTAGACAGTCCCAATCCTTTCCATCCCTATCCACCACTTTCTTCAACATTTGTTTTAGGGTTTTGTTGAATCTTTCAACCAGCCCATCGGTTTGGGGGTGATACACAGATGTACGTAATTGCGTCACTTTGAACAATTTACACAGCTCCTTCATAACCCGGGACATAAAGGGTGTACCTTGGTCCGTAAGCAGTTCTTTACAAATACCCACCCGGCTAAAAACAAGAGATAGCTCTTTGGCTATGGTTTTGGCCGAGGTATTTCTGAGAGGGATCGCTTCTGGATAACGGGTGGCATAGTCCATTATAACCAATATGTACTGGTGCCCCCTAGCGGACTTGATTATAGGACCTACCAAATCCATTGCGATTCTCTCAAACGGGACCTCAATGATGGGTAGAGGGACCAGCGGGCTACGGAAGTGTGGCATCGGGGCCGACCTCTGACACACAGGGCAGGAGGAACAATAATTTTCTATGTCCTTCATCACCCCAGGCCAATAGAATCTCTGTAATACCCTCTCTCGGGTTTTCTCTGTCCCCAGATGACCTCCAAGAATGTGCCCATGGGCCAACTCCAACACCAACTTCCTGTAAGGTTTGGGCACCACCAGCTGCTCAACGGTTTCTTCTGCCCTTTTTGCCACCCGATACAGTAGGTCCTTCTCTACGCTGAAGTATGGGTAAGTGCAGGTATTATCTGGGTTCACTAACTCGCCATCTATTTTCACTACGTTTTCCCGTGCCTTTATTAGGGCGGGGTCTTTCAACTGTTCTGTGGCAAAGTTTTCCCTGTGAACCTCAAGATCAGAAAACTCCACAGACGGTAGGTTTTCGTCTGAGGAGGTGGGCTCCTCTCCAGTTTCTTGAGTCTCCCCTGCCAATACTGACAAGGGAAATTCGGGAGAGTCCTCACCACTCTCAGAGGAGTTCTGGCTATCATATTCCTGGTACATAGGGGCACCAGTGGGGGGCTCATGATCATCCCACAGTTCCCAGAACTTCGGAAAATCCCTTCCCACAATGGCGTCATGCGGTAACTGAGACACTAAGCCCACTGGATGAGAAAGGGTACCTTTGGGGGTCTCGAAACACACTGTAGTCACTGGATACTCTCGGGTGTCCCCATGCACACAAATAACGGCTACCTTGCTATTCCCAGAGACCTCTGTTTTAACTAACTCAGCCTTTATCAGGGTCACAAGGCTACCTGAATCCAGCAATACCACAACATTTCTACCATTAATACACATTTTGCATAAATGTTTCTCAGTTCCCCGAATGGCAGTGCATGCGACTGTCGCACACAGCGACTGACGTCTGCCCGTCAGAAAGTCACACTGCATGGGTTCCTCCAAAACCGGGCAATTTGCTGCAATATGTCCCGCTTGCCGGCAGCGGTAGCAAATGATCCTTCTTGCCGCCTCTTGAGCCGCTGATTTCCCAGGCTGTTCTCGCCAAACTTGGGGTAGAGCTCCCACCCTCTCACTCTCTCCACCCTTACCCCTTGGAATCCTCTTATCCGCCCCTGGGGATGGTCTGGTCTTAGGGTGGAAAGTCCGAGTGTCTCTGGAAGAGGCCGTCAGGTTCTCTGTAGCCAAGTATTTCTCCACACGATCCACAAGACCATCGGCCGTCTCTGGGTCTCCATGGCTTACCCACTTTTGGATGGCAGTAGGAAGAGCTCTCAAAAACCGATCCATTACAACACGTTCCACAATCTTTGGTGCGGACAAAGTCTCTGGCTGTAGCCACTTTCTGCTCAGGTGAATGAGATCATACATTTGAGACCTGGGGGGTTTTCCAAGCTGGAAAGTCCAGTTATGCACACGCTGAGCCCGGACAGCCAGGGTGACACCCAGCCTTGCCAATATTTCAGCTTTTAGCATCACATAGTCTTTTGCTTGGTCAGGCTCTAGGTCATAGTAAGCTTTCTGCGATTCACCCGTTAACAGAGGAGCCACCAGTCCAGCCCACTGCTCCTCAGGCCACTTTTCTCTTTCAGCGGTCCTTTCAAATGTGGTCAAAAATACCTCTGGATCATCCTCTCCAGTCATTTTTGTCAATAAACGACTCACCCCAAAGGACGCGGTATTAGTGGGACGGCTTTCCTCACCGGTCTGCGGACGTTGCTGCATTACTGCTTCCATCTGTTGTTGTAGTCTCTGCTCTTGCTTCTGCAACAGGTCTATGAAGCGGGCCTCAGATTGCTGTTGGGCTTGTTGCTGAGCCTCCAGACTCTGTTGTAAAGTTGCAAGGCTCTGTTGATGAGCTTGCTGCTGGGCTGCAAGGCTCCTTTGCAAACCTGCATTTGTCTGCTGTTGATTGGCATTTGCTAGAGCCAGCTGTTTCAGTATCTCCTCCATGCTGGCTTAAAAAAAAACTGCCACTGGTTCTCCACCAACTGTGAGGGGGCTAGCTCGGCAGCGGGTATGTGTGACCCCCGGGATGGGCTCCCCACCCAAAAACAGGCCCAGCAGACGGAGGTTGTGGTTTTCAAAATCAAAAAAAGGTGCGGTTTATTTTCTATTTACAGTGACAAAAACACAGCAAGGCAAAAAAAACAAACACAAAATAAATCCTGGTCAACTTGACCTCTGACTAAACTTACAGGTTTCCTAACTAACGACTGGGATCAGCCTAGTGCTGTCCTAGTCCCTGGTTTTAAATGTCCAAGCAAAATATAGCCACACAGGCTTTCTCTCACCGCACAGGGGTTCACTCTCCCTAGACAGTCCACACAGGTCTGCTTCCAGGCATGAGCTAACATCTAATGAATCTGGGAGTTTTTATAGAGGCCTTAAACGAACTGACAGGCTTCAGCTGGCCTCATCAACTCCCTGCCTGCACGACGCCCAGCCCTCTCCCTAGAGGTATGAGTCATCAATGAGCCCACTAGTCTCAGCTGGGCTTATACAACTCTCCACCTAGCTGTATAAATCGGCGTAAAGCCTGAATCTGGGCGAAATATATCTACCCCCCTGGATGCAACCAGGTGACTTTACCTTCCTGCTGTCACACAGTGTATAGTATTATCATTGTATTAGTGTTACTGGTGATGTCAGTGGCAGCTAGTCAGCTCCCACTCAGTGTCAGTTAGTGTCAGATTGTCCACCGCACTAAGTCCCTTTATAAGTTGCTTATCACAGACAGTAGTATAAAAAAAAATAAAAAATACAGTATATACTGTATACCATAGTTTGTAGATGCTATAACAGTCACAAAAAACAATAAATATACACTTATTGGGTTTTTTCTTACCAAAGCGGAATACATTTTGACCAAAATTTATGAAGAAGAGGTTTTTTTCATACTTTTCTGGCTTTTTTGATTTATATAATAAAAAAAATATAGAGCCCAGTGGTGACCAAATACCACAAAAAGAAATCTCCATTTGTGTGAAAAAAATTATATAAATTTTGCTTGGGTATAGCATTGCATGACCACACAATTACCAGTTAAAATAGCACAGTGCTAAATAGCAAAGAATGGCCTGGTCATGAAGGGGGTAAAACCATTCGGAGCTGAGGTAGTTAATGGTGTGGCTGCGTATTTTCATTCGTGTTTCTAATTGATGTCCTATTTCACTAATGTAAGATACTTGGCTGTATTTTTTGCCCTTGATGAGGCACACAACATTACTGCAGGTACAGGTGTATGATCCTGTAATATTAAAGGTCCCTTGTGTGTTTTTACTTTTAATTGATGGATTTGGCTGCACAGTTTGCAGCATTTTTTGTTGCAAGATTTAGATCCTTTATTTGTGACTATTTGACACAACAGTTGATGGACTAAATGTGGACCTGAGTTTTGTAAATCACTATCCAACGTTTTATGTCATTCTGCTAAAACTTTGTGTATTAGTACTGCTTGGACCTTGAAAAAGCCTGTCCTGAAAATTTGGATGTTAGTGCACGTAAAAACCTATCATGACCAGTACTCGGTTTTTGATGCACTAACACAGCTACAATCAGCTCAAACTACTTTATACCAGCTTCTTTCACTTTTTGGGAGTAGTAAAAAAAAATGATGATGCCAAAAAACAGGTGCAGAAATAAACACTTAACAGATGTCAATTTAAGTTTATTTTATATAGATTGATCCCTAAAGGAAGAGGTGAAATTCCAATAACCACTTCTGGTATCGATAAAAATGACCATAAGGGAGACAGAACTCTGTCAGGAAGTGTGAAGGTGCATTGGCATCAATCACACATACGACATCAGTGCACAAAAAAATAAATAAAGAATAACTTCAGAAGAATGAATAGGACAATAAGAATGAATAGTACAACTTTCAGACATAACAATTAGTGCTGTATTATTTTAAACATCCACATCAATTGTAAAGTGGTTTTAAATATAATGTAGTTATTTATTATGGTCCTACATATTTACAAAAAAAATTCAAATAAATATGAAATATTGCACATGAATTAAGCACTGTAATATCCATTCGAGAGGTGGAGCTTTGAGCTCCTGTTCACTCATTTACTCTCACTATTGCTCTTTTGTTAATAAAGTCTTATTTTTACAGACCTTGATAAGACAAGCTAAAGTTCAGAGACACAGGTTGGTAGGTCAGAGGAGTCAATCATCTCTTATTAGCACCTTCCCACCCAGCCTATAGCAGGATGATGTCTGGGTGGTGGCTTTCCAATCCTGACTGGACGTCATATGATGCCCTGTCAGGAAGCGCCGATAGCACGGTGCAATCTGTCACAGACTGTGTCCAATTACTGATCAGTGTACCGGCTCACTGTTAGTACCATGTAACCGCCGTGACCAATAACAGCAGGTCACATGACAGTTGTACACAATGGATGGCTTCCTTTCATGCCATCCAATGTGTACAATTGTGTTGCTAGCTCTGATTGGGCAATTTAATCACATGGTACAAACAGGGCCAATCACAGCCCATTCATACCATATGATTAGCTTTGACCAATCACAGCTAATCACAACAAAACAAACTGAATGAATCAGTTTTCTTCAGCAAAATGCTTGCTTACAGCAATTTAATTCACTGCTATAAGCAAAAATAATGTGTAAAAAAAAAATCCTGATCACTTCTCCGGAGTAGTACAATGTTACTATGGTAACATTATATTGCCCTGGTCACAGTGGGGCTTATTTACTATAACTCCAGGAAGTACTGAGCACATCGCAAAAAATAGCTCCAATTTTTGACAATTAAAAATTCCATGCGCGAATTTGCGAATGAAAAAGAGCGCTATTAGCAGCAAACAAGTGTTAGTAAATGTGAAATCAGCGCTAATTACTAGCGAATCCACGTACGCGCAAATGCCAATTTCCACTAAGTTTTTATATAGCACTGCACTGTAACCATGATCCATGTATGTGAAAGAAACATTTTTATATGAGATGTGCTCTATCTATTAATGTATATTCCAATTAGTATTCCTATTTTTTTTCCTTCTTTTGCTAACAAATGCAGTTATGAAGGATTATTACATAGTAATGTCTGCTATTATGTAAAATTACATGTATTAAACATTTAGGTTACCTATTTGTTGTATGTTGTTTTTTTCATGTTTTTATTTTTTCATTTAGGTGGCTATAAAGCGGTAATTATTTATGTCCATTCTTTAATCATACTACACTATTATGCAGGTCTTGTACTTGGCACAATGGCTTAGTGGTCTGCTCCCATGTCTATACAGCTCTCATGTTACAAGTTCAAATACCAGCCAACCTACCATCCAACAGCTATGTTTATTATTGCACAAGCAAATTAAAATAAACAAACAAAGAAATGTAAACTGCCTGTTAGCTAGTGTGTGATGTTTGGAAGTCCACACCATAATATTATTGAATAAAAGTGCATTGGCTAATTGGCATTCACCTATTTTCAGCATATGCTGCTTTGGCTAATTGGCATTTGCCTTTTTTCACCAATACAATCTTTTAGTACCTCTCTGTGGGATTTGAACTCATGAGTGCTTCAAAGCCTGAGTTTTTCATGGTAGAAGTGCTGACCACTAGCCTATTGAGCGTAGCACAAACATCTACTAGTGTGTGTAGGTTAAGGAGATATTTCTTGCACCTACAGGTAAGCCTTAAGGCTCCATTCACACTAATGCGTTTTTTGGTGCATTTTGCTGAAATGCATGGACATTTTTTAACATGGGTTCCTATGGAACATGTTCACATCAATGCATTTTTGTACCTCTGCGTTTTTGGAAAGGGTCGGGGACTTTTTTTCCTGCAAAAAGCAGCGTTTTGCATGTAATAGAAGTCAATGGACCTGCATCAAAAACGCAAGTACCAAGTTTTTGATGCGTTTTTACTGCGATTTTGCCGCGATTTGCGTTTTTTTTTTCTTTTTTTTATGGAAATGTTTAAAAATAAAAATTACTGTATAAAAATTAATAAAAAACAAAACAAAAAAAACACGCAAAACGCAAATCACGGCAAAATCGCGGTAAAAACGCATGTTGAAAAACGCGGCAAGCACCGCAAAAAGCAAGGCAAAAGCGCTCAAAAGCAACATGCATTAGGCCCCTTTCACACTGGAGCGGGCAGGAGCGGTGGCGGTATAACAGCGCGATTTGCAGCGCTGCTATACCATCGTTCTTACCGCGGTATGCGGTCGCTAGGGGGGTGAATTTAACCCCCGCTAGCGGCCGAAAAGGGGTTAATACCGCCCGCAAACCGCGGCTATTGCGTGTAGGTTAAGTAGATATTTCTTGCACCTACAGGTAAGCCTTAAGGCTCCATTCACACTAATGCGTTTTTTGGTGCATTTTGCTGAAATGCATGGACATTTTTTAACATGGGTTCCTATGGAACATGTTCACATCAATGCATTTTTGTACCTCTGCGTTTTTGGAAAGGGTCGGGGACCTTTTTTCCTGCAAAAAGCAGCGTTTTGCATGTAATAGAAGTCAATGGACCTGCATCAAAAACGCAAGTACCAAGTTTTTGATGCGTTTTTACCGCGATTTTGCCGCGATTTGCGTTTTGCGCTTTTTTTTCTTTTTTTAATGGAAATGTATAAAAATAAAAATTACTGTATAAAAATTAATAAAAAAAAAAAAAAAAAAACACGCAAAACGCAAATCGCGGCAAAATCGCGGTAAAAACGCATGTTGAAAAACGCGGCAAGCACCGCAAAAAGCAAGGCAAAAGCGCTCAAAAGCAACATGCATTAGGCCCCTTTCACACTGGAGCGGGCAGGAGCGGTGGCGGTATAACAGCGCAATTTGCAGCGCTGCTATACCGTCGTTCTTACCGCGGTATGCGGTCGCTAGGGGGTGAATTTAACCCCCGCTAGCGGCCGAAAAGGGGCACCCGCGGTAAAGGAGCGGTGAACACACCGCTCCTTTACCGCTGTAAAGAAGCGGCTAGCAGGACTTTTGGAGCGGTCCTGCTAGCGCACCGCTTCAGTGTGAAAGCCTTCGGGCTTTCACATTGAAGGCTACAGGGCAGGAATTTTTCATGCGGTATAATAGCGCTATTATTAGCGCTAAACCGCATGAAAAACGCCCCAGTGTGAAAGGGGCCTTAGTGTGAATCGAGCCTAATCTAGGCTTACCTATAGATGCAAGTTGTCTAAGTGGGTTTACAACCACTTTAATATTATTGTAACAACCATGCTCATGCTGATATGGCATTGGCTAATAGGCATTCGCCTCTTTTCAGCATATGCTGCTGAGTGTTTGATGGTGGGACTACTTTATATTCTAGGTATAATAGTACTCAGCACAGTGACTTAGGCCCCTTTCACACTTGTGCGACCTGAAATTTGTGTGATTTTGATGCGACTTTAAGCAATGCCTGTGTAATCTTGAGGTCTATGGATGCAGGAGTCGCAAGGAAAGGAGCGCATTTTTTCTGCGATCCCAGGGAATGCCTGTCAACTCGTATCAAAGTCGGACCAAAGTAGTACAGGGACTACTTTGAAGTCGGTGTGACTTGAAGTTTCACAGATATAAATGGTACACATTGAAAATCATGGGGTATGACTTGTCATGCAACTCTGATGACCAAAGTCTCAGGAAAAGTCGCTCAAGTGTGAAAGGGGCCTCAGCCCGACTTTGTGAGCGATTTCAGAGACATCAGTGCACTTTCCTGCACAGATGTCTAGTGAAATCACATAGGTCTCAACTGTCCCTGATTTGGACCAAAGTCCCTCTGTCCCTCTTTCCTCCTCATTTGTCCCTCATTTTGTTCTGATCTGTATAGTTTGATATAAAATGCAATTTTTATCTTTCAAAAAGTGTTTCCCAGCGCTAAACCTTTCATCTAATTTCTCAAAGCCAATCTAAAGGGATATTATTGTTAAAAAAAAGCACTTGGGGGTTTAACTAATATATATATTTTTTTTTAATAATTCTCCTTTAAGAAGGTGTTTTAGGAGGTGTGTACTATGCCTACATACTTTTGCTAATAGTTGTCCCTTATACCCATCTCAAAAAGTTGGGAGGTAAGAAATCGCCTCCTGAAGTCGCCCAAAGTAGTGTAGGAAACACTTTTGGGAATCTGTGTGGCATCGCACCAATTCGGACAGTTCAATTGCCGTCAATAGGCGCCGATTTGGCCTGCAATTTGACACGTCAATTCAGAGCTATGTGAACATGGGTGAAGTTGCATAGATATGAATGGAACTCATGGGGAGGGGATACTTTTAATGCGACTCTGAGGTCCAAAGCTACATGAAAAGTCACATAAGTGTGAAAGTAGCCTAATGAGATTAAATGATAACACCTTTGAATAAAGCCCCATTTGCACTTGTGCGACCTTAAAATTGCACAGCTTTGCCATGACTTGAAGCAATGTCTGTGTTATCTTGTGGTGTATGGACCTCAAATCGCATCAAAGTCAAACCAAGGTAGTGCAGGGATGAATTTTCCCCAATTTCAGGATGCACAAGTGACAATAGGGCCAGATTCAAAGATATCCTTGAATCTCTTTTACACTGCTGCGACCTGAAAGTCACCCTAATTTGCTGCCACCTTGTCGCTGCAACTTGGCCCCAACTTCTGGGAATGCCTGTGTAATATTGTGCCCTATGTACCTCAAGTCACATGAGGCTCTGTTTCCACTATTGCAACCCTAAATTCGCATGATTTTGCCGCAATTTTTTGCCGTGATTTTGATGCGACTTGGAGCAATGCCTGTATATTCTTGAGGTCTATGGACCTCAAGTTGTATCAAAGTGGGTCCAAAGTAGTGCAGGGACTTGATGTCGCACAGATATGAACCATACTCATTGGAAATCATAGGGTATGACAGGTTATGCAACTTTGCAGTCCCAAGTTGCATGACAAGTCGCACTAGTGAAAACCGAGCCTGAAAGTCACACCAAAGTAGTACAAGGACTACTTTGAAGTTGGTCTGACTTAAAGTAGCACAGATATGAATGGTTATCATTGAGGATCATGAAAAGTCGCCCAACTGTGAATAAAGTCATATATTTTAATAGCAAGGAGCTCTCATTTATACTTGCATAGTCCTTACTGATTTACATCAGCAGAACAAATGCAGGAAGTAGTGATGTGTGCACATGGGCCAGAAGCAAATGTGTAGTGATACCAAACAAATCAATGAAGCCCACCCACACCTTGAGTAAGCACAAGTACATATCCTACACTTACCCGGCAAATCAGCAGCACTTCCTCTATGCTAAAAAGAGGGAGCTCGCCCTGTCCACCTAGATGGAGATCCTGACCAGCACAGGAACTTCCGGGTGATTACAATGACTCATTTCCGGATCAGGAGGTGAAACCACGCTCTGTTGATTGCAGCTGCGAATATTTTATTTCAATCACACTTAGAATTTATTATTTTTGATTTGCAGATATGCAATTCTGTATTTTTACATACAATGATATTTGAAGGTAAACTTAAGGGAGTTTGAAAAGGAATGGTGTCTCTGCCATAGCAGCAGGTGAATTACAAAGACAAAGGCCCAGTTTGCGTTCTGCTTCACACTGACAGCGGGAGGAAATCATTCAGCTGAACTCATACGATTTTCATTCCCGCATGTCAGTCCCGACTGCAGGAGGGGGGAGACATCTGTGCAGGTTTCTGCACTTATATCAATACAAATCACACCAATTAGAACAGCGCAATTGCCACCGATCTGACATGTCAAATCGCACCAATGTGAACCAGAGCTGACACATACAACACTGCCTATACTCCAGCTGAACTCATTACCTGCAATTCTCCACAGCTGTTATAAAGATTCCACCTTTATCATTTACTTGCAGGTGTGTTGAAGCCTAGGTTTACATTGGGGCGATTTGTCATGCAATTTCAGAAATAAAATCGCATGACTATTGGTGGCAATGGCACTGTTCCAATCGATGCAACCCCAATTTTGTGGCACCGCACCGATTTTCAAAAAGTAGTTCCTGCACTACTTTTGCCGAATTCAGGTGCGACTTCAATAGACATTTGTGTATGAAGCCACACAGATGTCTATCAAGTAGTACCTAAAATCACGCTAGCTTAAGTGAAGTAGCGCGATTTCAAAGTAGCATCAATGTGAACAAGGGCAAAGAGATTCATTTTTTGGTGCACAAATCCATATAGAAATAAAATATTAAGGATTTTGCACTTTGCCAAAAAAAAAAAAAAAAAAGCACACACCATAGCTCCATAACGTACTTTTATTTTGCCAGCAAACAAAATTAGGTACATTCATTTA
The DNA here is from genome assembly GCA_029206835.1 of Rana muscosa. Taxonomy (NCBI): domain Eukaryota; kingdom Metazoa; phylum Chordata; class Amphibia; order Anura; family Ranidae; genus Rana; species Rana muscosa. Next base: position 589,257,914 of record CM055121.1, read on the forward strand.
CTAGCTTCAAAAAAATTTGGACAGGATACATGGTGCTACATTTAGCAATTGGATTTTAAGGGCCCTGCTCAAAGGAGCTTACAATCTAAAAAATTGTCAAAACCTTAGAGTGCACACAGCTTTACTTTTAGTGTATAACGGGCAACACATCACATTTTTATCTGAAAGATTATAGAAACATACTCAAGTCATTATTCTTACAAAGCATTCCAACATAATATTAAAAAAGACACATGTTCAAAACCCCCACCCCACAATCCACATATACATACATTGGTGACCATGTTCTGCTGGAAGCTGCATTTCTGTGTACACACGATTAAGCAATGAGATCCAAGAGTAGAAGGTCAGCAGATGCTTCCAAACGATTTTGCATGGTCAGACAGGAACAATACACACACAATTTTTGATAGAAAAAATGCACAAGAATTTCAGCAAATAACACTAGTTGGGGGGGGGGGGGGGTTTGTCAATCTGCACAATATCATTCCTTCTCCCCCCACAAATCACAGCAAAAAACCTGGCCTTCTCAGACCAAACGATCCCCCATACTGCAGGCCTTTATATAAGAGAGGTTGTATTGTTAGCAAACTGACACACGCCCAATAGAAGTACACGCCCAATAGAAGTACACGCCCACCAGTATCTTTCAATCTATCTCTTCATGTATGTCTAAAGTGATTTCACCTGATGGGCTTGAACACATAATACTATTTACAACTGTGTTAGCCCTTGGCTATGTGCATCAAATCTCCAACTACAGGCCAAAGATCCAAGTCCATTTGCATGCACATAAACAAAGCAACAGTTTTCTAAGCATATGTACCTGTGCAGTGTAAACCATACAATTTTAAATGTCCAAGTCCCTGGGCATGATTAGTGCTAACAAACATTAACATCAGGCCCTGGCTCCAATGAGCTTCCAATCTAAAGTCCAAAATAAATGTCTTACATTAGAGACTATTTTGACAGGAGACAAATAAAATGCCAGCATGTCTTGGGATTGTGGTGAGAAACCCACACATGGAAAACATATAAACTTCAACATAAGCATTAGCATGTTGGGGAATTGAACCAGCAACCCCAGTGCTGCTAGACAGAATTGCTGCCCACTTAGCCACCAGGCAGCCTCACACATGTTCTCTGCATCTCTGTGGTGTGAACCAGCCCTAAGTCCATAGCCAAGTTCCGTGTGTCTCCAAGCAATATACAATATATTGGCCTAAGTATTGGGACGCCTGCCTTTAAACGCACATGAACTGTAATCGCATCCCAGTCTTAGTCCGTAGGGTTCAGTATTGAGTTGGCCCACCCTTTGCAGCTATAACAGCTTCAAATCTTCTGGGAAGGCTGTCCACAAGGTTTAGGAGTGTGTCTATGGGAATGTTTGACCATTCTTCCAAGTGCATTTGTGAGGTCAGGCACTGATGTTGGATGAGAAGGCCTGGCCTGCAGTCTCCGCTCTAATTCATCCCCAAGGTGTTCTGTTGTGTTGCGGTCAGGACTCTGTCCAGGCCAGTCAAGTTCCTCCACCCCAAACTCACTCATCTATGTCTTTATGGACCTTGCTTTGTGCACTGGTCCAAATCATTTGGTGGAGGGGGATTATGGTGTGGGGTTGTTTTTCAGGGGTTGGGCTTGGCCCCTTAGTGCCAGTGAAGGGAACTCTTAAGGCATCAGCATACTGAGACATTTTGGACAATTTCATGCTCCCAACTTTGTGTGAACAGTTTGGGGATGGCCCCTTCCTGTTTCAACATGACTGCACACCAGTGCACAAAGCAAGGTCCATAAAGACATGGATGAGTGAGTTTGGGGTGGAGAAACTTGACTGGCCTGCACAGAGTCCTGACCTCAACTCGATAGAACTCCCTTTGGCTGAATTAGAGCAGAGACTGCGAGCCAGGCCTTCTCATCCAACATCAGTGCCTGGCCTCACAAATGCACTTCTGGAAGAATGATCAAACATTCCCATAGACACACTAAACCTTGTGGACAGCCTTCCCAGAAGCTGTTCTAGCTGCAAACGGTGGGCCAAATCAAAATTTAACCCTAGGGACTAAGACTGGGCTGCCATTAAAGTTCATGTGTGTGTAAAGGCAGGCGTCCCAATACTTTGGGCTAAATTTTGTATCTGGCAGCATTTACAATGGTGGGGGAACCCTCCTACACATAAATACAACATTTAGACATAGTTTTAGGACCTGGAAGATGAGACAACTTCTCTACATGAAGCAGCATGTTTGGGATTTGAACCCAGACATTCAGGGATGCTAAGCAGAAGTTCTAACCTCTAAGCCACAAAGCTGCCACATGTGGAAACCTCCTACATGTAAATACACATAAATACTGCATTTCTTTGGACATACAGGTGATGGAATTACATTACTCAAGAGTTATTCTTCTTGATTTATTCTGTGATATTTGGTGTTTTTTGGGTGGTGAGTTTAGAATAGTGATGTTACCCTCAAATTTTGGGGAATTACATTTTTATTTCTGATGTTGGAACACATATCAAATTTTTGGGGCTCAAATTATGATTATTTATAAATAATAAAAAGCACAAAAAAATGTGACTCATTTTAAATTTGCATCAGCAATAGTATTGATTGTGCTCTGTAAAGACACCTGTGTGATTTGGGTAAATATTGTTGTGAGATGGAGAGTAACAAGTGAAAGTAACAGAGAAAAATATATTTTATCAAAACATTCCACATTCTAGCTTTCTTTAAAAACAAAATATTTTATTTAGAAGCAACATTGTTGCAAAGGAAAATTTATTTCAGAGAAAGATACATTTCATCTCAACATTAAAAAGATTTATTTGTGAAAGTTACAATTGTATCATTAGAATCAATGGCTAAAACTTGCATTGGACTAAAATAGCTCAGATTTTCACTTCCAAAACATGCTCTTTAATTAGCTCTCATTTCGGTATTTACTATAACTCTTGTGAAAAAAGTCACTTGAGTTAAAATTTGAGTTATATTAGCTCTGGGCATGCTCAGTTTAGCTTGCAAATAGTTGTCCAAAAAGGGGCATTTTTTTACTTCTCAGACTTTTAAAGATATTTCAGTGTAGAAATCACTTTTTCACACAGTTTAAAAGCAGATTATCTTTAAATAATATACCGAATATTTCAGTACCATTTAGGCAATTATATCATGCTCTAAACATTATTTCCATGTGCACAACTCCAGCTTTTAGTAGAGTAAGGATTTGGGCGCTATTTGGATTCTGGGAGCTATAGTAAATTCGATTTTGGTAAGTATTTTTTCTCCAGCGCTATAGTGAATACCGTTTTTGCGCTAATTAGTGCAAATTGGCGCAATTTGCGCTAATTAGCGCGAATTCGCGGCAATTTGCGCTAAATAGCGCGAATTCGCGGCAATTTGCTTTAATTAGCGCCGTGGCGCCATAGTAAATTACCCCCATTGTGTTTAAGAAAAAATCAAAAAAGTAATAATATTTTTTTTTTTTCGCACTGTCACCAGTCAGTGTTCCTGATCACCACCACACCAGTTATATAATGGCGCTGTACTACACTAGTGACTGCATGTAAAAAAATAAAAAGGGAAAATGTTTTTAGTTTCCAAAAATTTATGACAAAAAAGTACAACTTCAAAAAAACTGCCATGCCTCTTACTAAATACCTTGGGCTGTCTACTTTCCAAAAAGGGTAATTTGGGGATATCTGTACTGTCCTGGCATTTTAGGGCCTCAAGAAATAAGATAGGCCGTCATTACATTAGTATTGATCAGTTTTCAGATATATATAATAGTTTGTGGACTCTATAACTTTCACGCAGTGGAAATAATATACACTGATTTGGGTTATTTTCACCAAAGAAATGTAGCAGGATAAATTTTGGGCTAAATTTATGAAGGACAATTATTTATTTGCAAAATTTTATAACAGAAACAAAGAAAAAATGAATAAAAAAAAAAAAAAAAACTCTTTTTTTTATTTATTTAGCACAAAAAATCTAAAAAGAAAAACCCAGTGATGACTAAATACCAACAAAAGAAAGCTCTAATTGTGTAAGCAAAATTACAAAAATGTTGGGTACAGTGTTTCATGACCGCACAATTGTCATTCAAAGCGCGACAGCGCTGAAAGCTGAAAATTTTCCTGGGCCGGATAGGGGGAAAAAGTATGCAGTATTGAAGTGCTTAGATTGCTCGCTTTGAGAATACTTTAATGTATGCGTACCATGTAGTAAAGGTTTATTTAAAAAACAAACAACAACAAATTAACCCATTACCATTATAGTTTACTTTTAACAAAACGTCATATGTACCATACCTATGGGTTGCGTGTATATCAACCTGAACAAGTACATTTCTTTTAAACAGTTTTTAAGGTTCAGGCCAAGTATAAGGGAAAAAAATGAAGTGTTTGCCTTAGAATATCTAAATATTTATTGGTATTTTACTGTCACATTTTGTGATCTCTCCCTTCTGGTTTATTTTTTCCTCTTCATAGCCTGCTGGTTGTGCCTAGGAGAACAGACTCAGGTGCATCTTAAACAGCCTCATTTCCATCTTTGCCAAGAAAGAACTGGTGGGAATACTGTACTTCTAAAATTGCAACTATGAAAACAGCTGAGAAGCTTTGTTTATATCTTCAATAATCGAGAGATGCAAAGAAGACAGGCTAAAAAATAGATGTAATAGTACAGTAGTATAAAGGAAAAGAGAAAAGTCATATAGAAGATGTGCAGGGAACTCTGTATAGAGGAATGGAGAATAAAATAGGAAGGAAAGACAGAGGTGAAACAGCACAAAATATACAAAAAATAATAATTACAAAATAAAATAAATAAATAAGCAATGTGACCGGCCAGACAGTGCCAGTATTAATAGCTGTCATTTATTTTTTAATATTATTAGCAAAAAGCATAGGATTTTGACACATGGAAACTTTTACAAAATTAAACATAAATGAGCTGTAGTCTATTCTGTAACACACTAATTACAGTTATATGAGCAAAACCACCATGTTTAACAAACCATTTGCATATGCATACCTTCATTTTTCTTTGTGTTCTAATGTGTAGCTTAGGCAGTTAAAGAAAAAAAAAATATGTCTCCATACAAAAAAAGAAAATACAAAAAAAATAAACAATAAAAGACAAACCTCCATTTAGCCCAGAAATATTTGTTTTATTCCCAAGCACCAATAAATGCTGCACTGAAAACAAAGAAATCACCCAATCACATTAACCTTTAAAGTAAAAGTACAGCCTAACAGAATAACTTTCAATTCACACATTCAAGTTTACACGTTGGGAAAAAGACCCTTTGTTTGTTGTAAAGTGAATTATTTTCAGCTGATTCCAGTAAGTAAACTTTAGACGAAAAGAGTTTGGACTTTTGAGGCACTGTTGACAAAAAATTATACGTAAAGCGGAGGTCCGCCAATTTTTTTTTTTTCAAAAGTCAGCAGCTACAAATACTGCAGATGCTGACTTTTAAAATAAGGACACTTACCTGTCCAGGGCCCCCGCGATGTCGGCAACCGAGGCCGACCCATCCCTCGTTCCTCGGATGCTGCCTTGCGGCTTCACTTCCTGGTTCCCTACTGCACATGCGCGAGCCGTGCTGCGCAATCCAAATGGTCCTTGCTGTCTTCTGGGACCCGTGTGTCTCCCAGAAGACAGCGAGGGGAGACGGGAAGTGGCATAGACCCCCGCAGACATCCGCAGATTCTGCGGGGATCTACGCCCGGAAGTGGGTGCAAATACCTGTATCTGCACCCCCTCCCCCTGAAAGGTGCCAAATGTGACACCGGAGGGGGGGGGGTTCGAAAAGCATAACTTAAATTTTTGTGTGGACCTCTGCTTTAAAACACACTTCCTTGCTGTACCACACCAATTCATACGCGTCAGCCAATTCTTGAAAAATAACCCTATTTAGGTGTATCAAAAAAAACATGTGTTTTTCTGTATTCACATTAAAGCAGAACTTCAGTCATTTTTCCATCTTTCCATCTTTCCATCTTCTGCCCTTGTTGATTTAACTTTTGATAGTAATTTATTTTTTTCTACCAGTAAATACCCTATACAGCCCACTTCCTGTTTCTTGTCTGTACTAAAAGCTTAGGCATATGACATCAGGTACAGCTCTCTCTCTTACTCTCATGAGAGATTGCCAGGAAGGGAGTCATAAGAGGGCCAATAAGAGCTGCAGAGCTGGAGGTGTTCCTCTGTGTGTCTGTGTAAATCCAGGAAGTGAACAGGCAGCAGCTTCAGCTGCCCACAGTTAAAATGATTGCAGCCCCCCTTCCCCTCCAGAGGTTTTACACATTACTAGGCTATGAACGTTAAGAATTTTTCTTTACATATTCAGTGAACAATGATGTCATTGAATGTATTATCTCATAATGTTCAAGGACTCAACTCCCCTCCCAAAAGAACAAAAGCTTTTCACTCTTTCTCTTCCCTCTCCGCCCACGTGGTGTGCTTACGGGAAACACACTTTTCCTCACAGTCCTCCCCTAAATTTTTTAGTCGCCAATACCCTCAAGTCTATACGGCCTCAGCCTCCACTAAACAAAGAGGTGTTTTGGTTGCATTTCACCATACTACTCCCTTTACCCTACATAAGGAGATCAAGGACCCTGAAGGACGCTACATACTGTTTACAGGCCTGCTACTAGACAATGAAATTACCATTATTTCATATTATGCCCCTAACAGAAATCCTACTTCATTCCTCTCACACCTGTTCTCAGTAGCAGACTCACATAAACAGAGTACCCTCATCATCTGTGGAGACTCCAATCAAGTAATTTACACAATCCTAGACAAATCCCCAGTTCCAATACAGATGCAACGCCCTGCCTACCATCAACTGCTTGACCAACATTCCCTCCTCGACACGTGGCGTGAACGAAATCCTAAAAAAAGACAATACACACACTATTCTCATCCCCACAAGCTATTCTCACGCATAGATCATCAATTTGTACATATAAATACCTCCCCCTTATATTGAACTCCTTAATAATCCAATTGTGCGTGGTCAGACCACAATGCTGTAATGACAACTTTCTCTTCCTTGATCCCAAGACCTAATCATAGATCCTGGTGTATAAACGACAACTTACTGGCCAACCCAACATATAGACAAACAATAGAAACTGCCATTCAAGATTACATCTCTAATAATTCACCCGCAGATACAAATCCTTTGACATTGTGGGAAGCTCTAAAACCCTCCATTCGTGGAGTCTGTATTAGTCAAACTTCATATCACCGAAAAACACAACAACAGCTTCATAAACAACTAGAAAAAACCTTCTATAAAGCCTTTTGAAAACGTTCAAAATATGCCGTCTCCATCTACCAAACTAGCTTATGATAAAGCCAAACTGGAACTAGATCTCTTTCTGACGGACTCAGCAGTAGGGATGAGCTTCGAGTTTGAGTCAAACTCATGTTCGACTCGAACATTGCCTGTTCGCCCGTTCGCCGAATAGCGAACAAATTGGGGTGTTCGCGGCAAATTCGAAAAGTCTATGGGAGAAATCTAAAGTGCTAATTATAAAGGCTTATATGCAAGTTATTGTCCTAAAAAGTGTTTGGGGACCCGGGTCCTGCCCCAGGGGACATGTATCAATGTAGGCGCGGTCTGACATACCGAGGGGGCGGACCTGATGGGGAACTTCCTTCACTGTGTAATTCATGAATAGACTCGCCCCTTCTCATGTTCCGCATCAGATCCTCAGCCTTACACCTAGTCATTGGCTGAGCGGACCTGATGGGGAACTTTAGAAGGGGCGGGTCTATACATGTAATAGACTGCGGAGGAAGTTCCCCATCAGGTCCGCTCAGGCTCAGCCAATGACGGACAGCGCTGGACATCGGATCACCGCGGGACACTGGATTTCACCGCTGGAATGTTTTTTTTTTTTTAATAAAGGACTTTTCCAAGGTGTTTGTGTGTTTTTTTTTTACATTTTTTTACACTTTCTTTGTGAAATGGTAGGGGTACAATGTACCCCTTACCAATTCACATAGGGGGGGGCGGGATCTGGGGGTCCCCTTTGTTAAAGGGGTCTTCCAGATTCCAATAAGCCCCCCACCCGCAGAACCCCACAACCACTGGGCAAGGGTTGTGGGGATGAGGCCCTTGTCCCCATCAACATGGGGACATCCTCCCCATGTTGAGGGCATGTGGCCTGGTACGGTTCAGGAGTCGGGGCGCTCTCTCGTCCCCCCTCTTTTCCTGCGGCCTGCCAGGTTGCATGCTCGGATAAGGGTCTGGTATGGATTTTTGGGGGGACTCCACGCCATTTTTTTTTACATTTGGGGTGGAGTTCCCCTTAAAATCCATGCCAGATCTGAAGGGCCTGGTATGGATATTTGGGGGAACCGCACGCATTTTTTTTTAAATTTGCGGCGGGGTTCCCCTTAATATCTATACCAGACCTGAAGGGCCTGGTAATTGAATTTGGGGGGACCCCCACGCTTTTTTTTTTTTATCAATGACTTTTCTATGTATTGCCGGGAGCCGACAATTCATTAATAGCCGCGAGTGAGTTTTAAATGACTTTTTTTCCTACAAAAATGACATTTTATGCAGGGACAGTTCTAAGCACAGGAAACAAGCGCCACTTTACATGCATATCATACACACACCCCAGGTACGAAATTTAAAGGAATATTTCACTTTTATTTTTTCATTTTAAGCATTATTAAAATCACTGCTCCCGAAAAAACGGCCGTTTTTAAAACTTCTTTTTGCATTGATACATGTCCCCTGGGGCAGGACCCGGGTCCCCAATCCCTTTTTAGGACAATAACTTGCATATAAGCCTTTATAATTAGCACTTTAGATTTCGAACGTTCGAGTCCATTGTATTTAATAGGGTTCTAAAGTACACGCAAACATTCTGTCTGTTCGCAGGTTCTGGTGTGAACCGAACAGGGGGGTGTTCGGCTCATCCCTGCTCAGCAGTAAAGACTCTTAGGAAATCTAAACACAGTCTTTATATGAAGGCACGCAAACCAACAACATTCCTAGCCTTATCGCTACATAGAGCTGACTATATTCCAAAACCTACCGACTTCAAATTCATACAAACACCTATTCTAGCAATCCACAGAAAATACTCAATGAGTTTCGCAGAAAACTCACTGACTTATATCAGAATACACAGAAATTTGATCAAAAACAATTTGACACCCTATTATCTTCTATCCAACTTCCTTCCCTTTCCACAGCCCATCAAGAAATATTAGATAAACGTATAACTAACTTGGAAGTCCAAGCCGCAATAAAAACGTTAAAATTACATAAACGCCCTGGCCCTGATGGCTTCTCGGCCACTTATTATAAACGTTTTTCTACCCTACTCTCCCCTCTAATGGTCACAGCTTTGAATTCTATCCTTTTCCGTTCAGAGTCTCTAATAGCTTCTATAGCCATGATTCCTAAGCCACACACTGATGACACGTCATGGTCCAATTATAGGTCAATCTCAATTCTCAACCTAGACATTAAAATATTAGCCAAAATCCTCTCTAACCGTCTTAACCCTATCATAGTATCCCTAGTCCATAAGGATCAAACCAGATTTATCCCCTGCAGACATACCGGTGACAACATTAGTCGTGCCACCCTCCTAGCACACATAGCTCGTACAAGTCGCATCCCTGCCTGCTTCCTCTCAATTGACATACAGAAGGCATTTGATTCACTGTCTTGGTCTTATCTTGAAGCTATTCTCCACAGATGGGGATTTGGAGCACAGTTCCTGGCATGGATATCCTCTCTTTATCGAAATCCGAAAACATATGTTTCCTACTTGGGATTTCGCTCTGACCCCTTCAATATTGAAAGAGGAACTAGGCAGGGATGCCCCTTATCTCCCCTCCTATTTGCCCTTGCAATAGAACCCCTTGCCCAACTCATACGATCCAATACTAATATAAAAGGCTTTGAACTAGGAGGGCATCACCATAAACTGTGCTTATTCGCTGATGATGTCTTGATATTTTTAACATCACCCTTGATATCAGCCCCTAATCTTATTAAAGTATTTACTAAATTTGGTTTAATATCGGGCCTAAAAATTTATTTAAATAAATCAAAAGCTCTCAATATCTCACTTACCCCGGACCTGCAGACACAACTACAAAAAGCCCTTCCATTTACGTGGTCAACGACCCATATAACCTATCTAGAAATCTCATCTACAGCAAATCCAGCTAACATATACTCTGCAAATTATCCACCCATGCTAACTCATCTTTCTGCCCTTATGAAAAAATGGTCCCCCTTACCATTAGCCTGGATGGGAAGAATCACTGTGGTAAAAATGTCAATACTCCCTAAGATCCTGTACCTCTTTAGAGTGCTCCCCATACAGGTTCCTGCAAACCTTTTACGAATTCTGCAACGCAAAACTGCCCAATTTATTTGGGGTAAACTTAAACCACGTCTACCACACCCTACCCTACATATGCCTCGGATCCGAGGAGGTCTGAGCGTTCCAAATTTTTCAAAATACTACTACGCCTCACAACTAGCGCAATTGCCCAAATACCATGCCACCAAAGAAATTCCCCTTTGGGTTGCAATTGAAGCGGTAGACTGTGACTCTCCACATTACACCAACCCAACGTCGCACAATCACTAATCTGATCACTAAACACAGCCTATCAATTTGGGATAGACTCAAAACTCGTTTTGGTCTCCAATCACACCATAACCCACTTCTTTCTTTCTTGAACAATCCCTCCTTTTACCGAGCATGGAGTCTTCCTTCCTCCTTCTCTGCTTGGTCTAAAGCTGGTCTTACCCTTCCCAATGCTTCAGAGGTTGTAGCGACCCAGGTACTCATCTTCACATTTGGTGGACCTGTTCTATCACCCAATCATTTTGGTCAAAAATATTTAACATCCTCTCTACCTTGTTTGCAACAAACATATCATTGGACCCAACAGTAGCTCTTTTAAACAACAAACCCCCAAATTTGACACAACAACAATTTAAACTTCTATTATATGTTACCACAGCAGTAAAACAATCAATTGCAAAAGCTTGGAAATCAACTACACTTTGTGTTGTCTCAGTTAAACAATGTGTCACACAGGCAATGATTCACGCCAAAATGGAGGCTACCATACTTGATAATTTTTCTAAATTTGAAAAACTATGGCTTCCCTGGATAAGACACTTCCTACCACCAGGTTTTGATTGTCCACTTCTTTTACCTTAAAGAAATTAGCTTACCCTTTCTTCAGTATTATTACATGATCCCTGGTATAATTAAACCGTTGATCCCCTCTGGGGATTCCTTTTTGTGTTGTTACCATCTTCTTTCTTGCCCCACTCCCTCCCTCTCACTTATTTTATTTTACTTCAATACATTCAATATATTTAGAGTTTAGTGACCCCATTACATATCACGTCATTATATGGAAGAATATATAGTTGATATTGTAGGAAAACTTACACAAGAAGTGCTTGGGACTGCTGGGACCTCTGTTCATCTACCCAGGAGGCGCTGAGCCAAGTAGCTGGAGCGCAGCCATGGTTGGATGGATGTCTCTCCCGATAGTCCCAGTATTTGCCAACTCATTGTTTAACTGGCAATATCCTACTCCTCCAACTTTTTTTATACAATGTCTTTATATTCTTCCTGTTTAAATCCATTAATGTACTTTACTTGTAATATTTGCAGCCTGTGACTGGTCAAGAAAAATGTTATATGTTCACATACAACGTATTATTCAAATGTTCACCTTTTACTTTAACTTAACTACTCATCTGAGAAGTTTTTCTATTCATATTTGTTCATCTTTTATTAATTTAAAAATGTACTAATATTATGTACTGTATAATTCTCAATAAAATATTTGACAAAGAAAATAAACACAGCTCTTTCACAGGAAAAAAAAATGATTGCAGCCAGACTTGGTGGAGGGAGATTTCTGCAGCATATCTGGCAAGTACAGAATCACAGTATGGTTGGAGGGAAGCTTCAGAATGGCAAAGATGCTTTTATTACAAATGTGAAATTTATGTGAGCAGACTTCAGTTCATCTTTAATTTCATCATATTGCTAAATACTTGATGGAAAGGGGGCTACTAAATGTGTTTCACAGCTCTAATAATTTCTGTTTCCCCAAGAGCACATTAGGGTAGGCCTATAACAGAATGGTAGGTTCTGCTCTGATTGAGTACAATAGAGACCGCAAGTGGTCCAACTTGGAGTGAACAGTTGACATTTTTCAAGTACAGTACATTTAAAATGATATTAGAATTACATAATTTTGATACAAAAATCACTCAGCAATTAGAGTTCTACTGCTTCGTAGATACATATAATGTACACCTCATAATAGATAACAACTCACTGTAATCCTAGGGCTTATTTTCCTAGGGTCTATATTAGATTTTTGATGCATAATATTTTAATACTACCACAGTATACCAATGATTACCCTTGAATCTGCCAGTAGGGTGGCATGAGTAGCATGTAACATTGGGGCTATTCTGAATGAATGGTCCTCTATTTGTATTGAAATTTAAATATGTGTAATAGTAATATGATAATTGTAAAATGTTGTATATGTTTAATAATATGAGAACTTATGGTTCGTTCCTTGAATCTATTCTAGACTTACCCTTAATGTACTCCTGAGAAAGAAGCAGTCATCAGAGCTGTGAAACACATCAAGTTGCCTCTCTATCTATTGTCAAGGTCACCTGTGGCCAGGTGACAGATGCACACCGTAGGGGGACAGGAGTGCACCGCAAGGTAGTGAACCCTATGGCTGACTGCTGCGGATAGGAAACTGGGTGGTTGTGGAAAGCGGGACCAGAGGAGCACAACCTGGATCCTAACGGAAGCTAGAGCCAAGATTCCCCAGGGCACGGAGTCTAAGACCCAGCAGGTCTTCTCCAGGGCCTCTAGTGGTGAGGATGTTATGCTGCAGGCTGGGACCAGGTCACGGCCCCTGGAGTTTCCTAGCTTACGCCCCGTAGGATAAGGGGAAAAGAGGGGAAGCAGCAGCACAAGATATGAGAGAACCGAATAACAAGCTGAAGGTCAGGGGCCACAAGCAGACAAGGATAACGAAAGAACGAGCCGAAGGTCAAGGGTCACGAGCAGACAGGGATAGTCAGGGACAAGCCAAATATGTAACAGAGAGACAGACGTAGCACACGGCAGGCAGGAACCCAAACACACAATGCCTAACAAACACGTTGATCAGCAAAGCAGGCTTGCAGTGCACAGGTTAATATAGTGTTCTGTGATAGGGCCTGGGGTGGAGTCTGGCTGGGAGGAGATTATAAAGGAAGCCAGGTGAAAGGGCTCAGGTCTCTAAGATGAACACATAGGAAGGAAGGTAAGCTGACAGACAAACACTACTGCATATCCATGACAGTACCCTCCCTCTTATGGGCCCTCCCCCGCCTGGGCCCAGGCTTAAAGGGAAATCTCTGATGAAACCTTCTCAACAGATGAGGTGCAGCGACATCAGATGCAGCGATCCAAGACGCCTCCTCAGGACCAAAACCTCTCCAATGCACAAGGTACTGAAGAATGCCTCTGCAGAGCCGAGAATCCAGAACTTGTCTAACCTCGTACTTAAGATTATCCTCAGAGACCGAAAACGAGGTAGGGAGATGACAAGAAGATCTATTGAGGACCAAAGGCTCTCTAGGAATAAGCAAGGGCATGAGAGGATCAACAGGAATCTGAGGAGGGTCCCCTAGACCCTTAAAGGGGAACTGGTCATCTTGCACAGGACCATCAGACTGGGCAGATGTCAGTGGAAACCTGAAGTCAGGTTGGTTAGAAGGTGACATGTCGCCGGAGTCAAACTGAATAGCTGAAGGACAAGCAGAATGTCCAGAACAAGAAAAAGTAGGAGGCTCACTGGGCATGGGCTGGACTGGCATAACTAGTACAGAGGCAGAGTGAATAGCTGAGTCAGGTGTAGCGACTACCTGAATCGCATCGCAAGACGTAGCGACTGCAGGACTTGTAGACAAGCTAGCCTGGCTGTGCGTCCAAGGGTGGTTAGGGACAGAGAAATGTAAATGGTTATGCAACCTGGAATGAATGACCGGCTCAGATTCACAGGGGGCAACCTTGGGTAGGCAGGACGAGGAACAGGAGGGACCCCAAGCCAGGATCTGTCCAGTAGTCCAGTCCACATGAGGAGAATGGAGCTGTAACCATGGGAGACCCAAAATTATAGGCGTTGAGGCCTTGGGTAAGATAAGGAAGGATATCCACTCCTGGTGGAGTGTCCCTACCGACATCTTAACAGGGAGGGTCTGGAAGTGGATAGGTCCCCCTGGGAGAACAGTACCATCAATCGCCAAGACCACCAATGGTGTGGTGAGGGGCAAAAGAGTAAGTCTCATGGACGATGCGATTTCCCAGTCCATAAAATTACCAGCGGCTCCGGAATCCAGATATGCTGAGACCGAATGAGAAGAAGCACCAACATGAAGGAACACAGAAAGCAGAAGACGAAAAGGGGAAGGTGATATTTCTGGGTCCAATACTCCACTTTCCAGATGAAGTGGACCCGAACGTTTTTCTGGACAAAGAGAGCAAGTGTCACAAAAATGACCTTTGCCCCCACAGTAAAGACACAGACCAAGAGTTCTGCGCCTAGCACGTTCCTCGGGGGATAGCCTGGTTCGACCCAGCTGCATGGGTTCCTCAGCTGGTAGGAGATGCTCTATGGGTCGAAGAGAGGGGAGCTCAGGCTGACTAAGAACCAAGGAGTGCTGGCGTTGCTTTTCTAAGGTCCTCTCCTGAAAGCGAATATCGATCTGGTTACACAAGGAGATAACGCCGGCCAGATCAGTGGGGATGGTTCTTCCTGCTAATTCATCCTTCACTCTATCAGACAGGCCATGCAAAAAGGTTGCGACTAAGGCCTCATTGTTCCAGCTCAACTCAGCCGACAGTATGCGGAAATGAAGGGCATACTGTCCCACAGAAGCAGACTCTTGGCGGAGACGTAAAAGGGCGCTGGCCGCTGAAGAGACACGAGCCGGTTCTTCGAAGATATTCCGAAAAAGTTTCAAGAAGCCAGACAGGCTAGAAACCACTGGATCATTCAGTTCCCACAGAGGGGCTGCCCAGGCTAAAGCTTCACCAGAGAGGAGGGAAATGATATAGGCTACCTTAGCCCGATCAGACAGGAAGTTTTGGGGCTGGAGCTCAAAATGAATTGTGCATTGGCTAAGGAACCCCCTGCAAGCCTTGGAGTCCCTAGAGAAACGGGACGGAGCTGGCAGTTGTAGTGATTGTGTGGCTGCGACTGGTGCAATAGGTGCAGCCGCTGGTTGTATTTGAGGTTGCGGATTCAGGGTTCCCAAGGAGGCCTGAAGCTGCTCAAAGCGAGAAGCCAGATCCTGGAGGAATCGCATCACCTGAGTCTGATTCGATTCCTGGGTTTCAAGTCTGCAAACTATGCCCTGCAACGGATCATCCACGGGTAACGGGATGTCAGCCGGGTTCATGGCTGATCAAACTGTCAAGGTCACCTGTGGCCAGGTGACAGATGCACACTGTAGGGGGACAGGAGTGCACCGCAAGCTAGTGAACCCTATGGCTGACTGCTGCGGATAGGAAACTGGGTGGTTGTGGAAAGCGGGACCAGAGGAGCACAACCGGGATCCTAACGGAAGCTAGAGCCAAGATTCCCCAGGGCACGGAGTCTAAGACCCAGCAGGTCTTCTCCAGGGCCTCTAGTGGTGAGGATGTTATGCTGCAGGCTGGGACCAGGTCACGGCCCCTGGAGTTTCCTAGCTCACGCCCCGTAGAATAAGGGGAAAAGAGGGGAAGCAGCAGCACAAGATATGAGAGAACCGAATAACAAGCTGAAGGTCAGGGGCCACAAGCAGACAAGGATAACGAAAGAACGAGCCGAAGGTCAAGGGTCACGAGCAGACAGGGATAGTCGGGGACAAGCCAAATATGTAACAGAGAGACAGACGTAGCACACGGCAGGCAGGAACCCAAACACACAATGCCTAACAAACACGTTGATCAGCAAAGCAGGCTTGCAGTGCACAGGTTAATATAGTGTTCTGTGATAGGGCCTGGGGTGGAGTCTGGCTGGGAGGAGATTATAAAGGAAGCCAGGTGAAAGGGCTCAGGTCTCTAAGATGAACACATAGGAAGGAAGGTAAGCTGACAGACAAACACTACTGCATATCCATGACATCTATTGAGAACCCAGGAACATTATAAAAAGGAATGTGAATACAGAGTAACACATGTATGAGAAATACATTTGGAAACATTTTTTTTCATGGCAGTCTTATGCAATCTTAACACAGTCTAAATAAAAAGTCCAAACTTTATACTTCTAAAGTTATTTGTTGGAACCATGCATGTGACACTATATCAATCGTTATATTACTACAGTTGAGTCCAATGAGATTTGAAAATTATATTAAAATATCTGAAAATTAAAGCCAACTACAGCAAGATGCCTGCTATGCCACCTGTTAAACAGAAAAGGCCTCAAACTAGAGTGCACTTGCTGGCCCCTGCAACAATCTTATTGCATATAGGGATGAACTAGTTTTATTGATAGACAGATAGAGGAGACTTTTCCGGGTAAGAGAGGTTTTCCCCAGAAAGTCTAAGTGACACCCCCTAAATAGGCACAGAGTTGGTGTTAATTTCTTCTTTAATTTTAAAATAGACTGTATTGTATGACAAACAGAAATACCAAGGATATTATCCATCACAAAGGCCAAGGTACATATGGTTATGCAATAAACAAAGTAAATCACATTTGCCAAGAAGATATACAAATGAACATCATATGTAGATGGAGATGCATTGTTTGTCATAATTTTTTTTTAAATTAACGAAAAAAGGGGGAGCACGACAAGGATATAACTGGATAAATCATTATGATGGATTGAGAAGAAAGTGGCAGAGAGAGAGAGGGAATGAGATGGGAAGGGGAGAGGAATGGGAAAAGGAGGTGGGGAGGGGGGTATTAATGAGTGGCAGACAAGGAAAGTGGTATAAGGAGAAAGTAATAAGAAAAGGAGAGGAAAGAAAAGGACCACAGGGATGTTGGTTTGGCATAGTAACATGATAAAAATTGTACCATGGAAGTGAGAGCAAAGGAACTACAAGCTGTTAATAAAAGTGCCTGATACACCTAAGGAAAACACTTCTCTTTAAACATTCGGGAAGGCATTACATAACCACTCCGAAGTAAGTAGTAACTATAACTAAGACTAGTAGGGTGAGGATGAATATAAAGACCCTGAAGTCCCAAGGGGAGAAGTGTCAGGAAACATCATCAAAGTCGTGACGTTGTTGAGGGCCATGATAATAGTTGAAGGAATTAGAGAGGGTATCATCCCATCTCTGCAAGAAGCCTTTGTTGGTGGAAAACTGGGAAATATCCATGAGTCTTTTCTTTTTCGTACATCACGGGACACAGAGCGACTTAGTCATTACTAATGGGTTATATAGTTTACCTTCAGGTGTTGGCACTGGCCAATTCCAAACCGGAAGTACCCTCCCCTATATAAGCCCCTCCCACCCGGGAGCACCTCAGTTTTTTGCCAGTGTCTAAGGTGTTGGCCAAAGAGTAACATGTGTTTTCACTGGGCTTGCGTACAGGTTCTTTTGGGCCTTAGTAAGCTGTTCCGGATCCCACCAAAAAAGCTTCATAGCTAAACGGTCGGTACCCGGGCCTTGCAGCAGAAGAGCAAGGTTTTGCCTGTAATGCTTCTCTTAGGAGGGCTGGACCCTGGGATCCAGAGCTCTGGTCATACCCACGACCAAGACGCTGTCTGTGCAGGGTGCTATACAGGTCCAGGGGAGTGGAATCCTTGGGAACCCGGTCCCTGAAGGTTTAATTACAATGCCTGCCGTGATAGGTGAAGTTTGGACTTTTGTGGACCAAACAAAGTCCTGCGGCGGGGATCAGGTAAGTGGGGGCCCTCAGGAACTTGGTTCTATTGGGGGACCCCCAAGCCTAATTTGTCTTTCTGTCTGTTACCTAACGGTATTCCCGCTAAATATCTGTGTTTGCCTATAACTACTGAAAATGTAAAATTTTAATAGTAGTCAAGAAAAAAAAAAAAAAACAGGGACCGCGGTACCTGTGTTAAACCACTAGAGGCCGCTGTAGTCCATTTTTCTTGTAAATGTGGATCTTTGGTTTTCTCAACTCAAAAGATCCAGGCAGCTGGTAAGTTTCTCTGAGGGAATCCACTTCCTCTGCCCTGTTGCTGCGTTCATCCACCGCACAGGCCCTCCGGCAAAAAGGGCCCTGGCTCCTAGTCCTCTGTTGGTTTTCGAAAAGGGCGCCATTGGCGCACGGGCGCGCGCGCGGGCGCGTGCACGCGCCTCCTATGAAAAAAAAGGGGCGGGGCGGGTGGATGGCGCTCGATGCGCGCCGCGGCGCTTCTGCGCATGTGCGGGCGTCCCAGCATGGTTAAAAGACACAGTACAAGTGTCAGCTGCATGCAAACAGAGCTAGCAACAAACAGTGGCACACAGAGGCGGTTGATGCAGGCATCCCCATAGAAAGGCACTTTAGTGGACACCAGCTGGTATATAGCAGCACCTGTGTTAGACTATTACCAGCAAAAATTGGTGTATGACGACGGGAATACCTCAGCTTTGTGCTTAAGGGATATGTCGTCCAGACGCTCCGGAAATAGATCTTCCAGGAAGCCAAAGGGGTCTCCATCGGGCTCTGAGGATATTGGGCATGCTTGCACTGCACCAATCTCCCCTGAGAATGCAGAGGTCAGTAGCCGTAGAAACCCCGCAGGAATGCCTGGTGCTCCGGCTGTCCCCAGTCCACCAGCTCCTGTATATATAACAGAGGAGGTTTTATCCTCAACTCTGGGAGGATTGGAAGAGAGATTAACAGCATTGATCGCTGCTTCCCTGTCACAGGAAAAGCGCGTCCGATCTCCGTCTCCTCCTTCAGAGTGCCTGTTAGTGGAGGAACAGCCCCACACAGAGATCGACCTACCTGAAGGGGATCAGGATGAGGTTGATTCACTTATAGAGGAATCAACAGTGGAAGAACCTTTCTCAGCTTCTCAGGCTGAAAGATTATGGGTTCAGTCTCTGACTAACATGGTCCGATCAGCATTTAAAATGCCTCTGGCGGAACCACCATCCACTACGGTTTCCTCGCTGGGGTCGCTAAAAGCTCCCCAGGCGGTCTGTTCCTTCCCAATCCACCCTTTATTAGAAGGGCTTATTTACCAGGATTGGGAGCATCCTGATAAAATATTTGCTCCCCCCAAGAGATTTCCGGTGATCTATCCCATGGAGGATAAGTTCATAAGAAAATGGAGGGTCCCTATAGTGGACGCAGCCATCTCTTCTGTTAACAAATCACTGACATGTCCAGTAGATAATGTTCCAATGTTCAAAGACCCAATAGATAAAAAATTGGAGTCTTTACTAAAATCTGCTTTCTCTACAGCAAGTATGGTGACACAACCTGCGGTAGCAGCGATTGGAGTCTGCCAAGCAGTGAAAGATCAGTTGAAACAAGTCTTAAGGGACTTACCAGATCAGCAGGCTCATGCCCTAGCTGACCTGCCTAGAGCCTTGTGTTTTGCGGTGGACGCCATAAAGGATACAATCCAACAGGCCTCCCGCTTTACGCTGTCTATAGTACATATGCGTAGGCTTCTGTGGCTCAAAAACTGGTCTGCTGAAGCTCCCTGTAAAAAACTGCTGGTTAGCTTCCCATTTCATGGAGAACGCTTATTTGGAGAAGATCTGGACAAATATATCCAGAAAATTTCTGCCGGTAAAAGTTCACTCTTACCGGTTAAGAACAAGGGTAGAAGTCCTTCTTTTAAGAGGCCTACCTCTCCAGTCCCGGGCACATCGGCTGTGAAGCAGTTCCGACGGCCTCCGCGGTCAAATTCAGGGGGCAGAAATCAGGGACAATCACAGGGTAACAAGAAGCCCTGGATCAAGAGAGGTACAAAACCTCCCCCTAAGGCATGAAGTATTGCCCCCGCTCAATCGGGTGGGGGGAAGACTTCAGTTGTTCACAGAGACCTGGCGGGACACCATCAGAGACAGATGGGTGCTCTCCGCAGTAAGTCTGGGATACAAGCTGGAGTTAAAAGGCACTCCTCCTGCCCAATTTATGAGGTCAAACGTGCCAAGAGATCCCCAAAAGAGAGGATCCCTCCTTCTGGCACTAGAACAACTATTGCTCCAAGGGGTAATCATGAAGGTTCCCCTGGAAGAAAGCGGATTCGGGTTTTACTCGAACCTTTTCACAGTCCCCAAACCAAATGGGGACGTGAGGCCCATATTAAATCTAAAAGGGCTAAACAAGTTCCTAAATATCAGGACCTTTCGGATGGAGTCGATCCGATCAGTGGCCACCGCCCTACAAGGGCAGGAATGGCTAGCCTCGATCGACATAAGGGATGCTTATCTGCATATTCCCATCTTTCCGGCCCATCAGAAATTTCTACGCTTTGCAGTAGAAGGGCGCCATTTTCAGTTCAGAGCCTTACCTTTCGGTCTGGCCACAGCACCACGAGTGTTCACAAAAATTCTGGCCCCATTATTGGCCAATCTAAGAACACAGGGTGTAACGATAATGGCATATCTAGACGACCTGCTACTAATAGACCACTCAGTGGAAAAGCTGGAAGTAGCTATTCACAAGACAATCGAGTATCTGGAATATCACGGTTGGATTATCAACCGGGACAAGTCAGCTCTAAGACCAGTCAAAAGTCTGGAATACTTAGGGCTAAGGCTGGATTCAAATCAGAGAAAGATTTTCTTACCTCCAGAGAAGGTGTCGTCTTTAAGAAATTTGACCCACTTAGTGGGTACAAAAAGAAAACCATCCATACGTCTCTGCATGAGGCTGCTGGGAAAGATGGTGGCTTCATTCGAAGCGGTACCCTACGGTCAATTCCATTCAAGGAATTTGCAAAGGGCCATACTGTCAGCCTGGAACAAAAAAGTTCAGGCTTTAGACTTACCAATGTCCCTGTCCCCTTCCGTTCGCAAGAGCCTCCATTGGTGGTTGGTGCCCCAGAATCTGGAAAGAGGGAAACCCTTCAATCCGGTTTCTTGGAAGGTGGTCACTACAGATGCCAGCCTCATCGGCTGGGGGGCAGTGCTGGAGCAATGGTCTCTCCAGGGCAGGTGGTCAGAAGCAGAAAAGGCCCTGCCCATCAATCTCTTAGAGATACGAGCAGCCCGGTATGCCCTAGTAGCATGGACATCCAAACTCCAGGGGTCCCCTGTCAGAATTCAATCAGACAATGCCACGGCAGTGGCATATATCAATCATCAGGGTGGCACCAAAAGTCGTGCAGCCCAGAAGGAAGCAAATTGCATCCTGGAGTGGGCAGAAAGATATGTCCCAGCCATATCCGCGGTTTTCATCCCAGGAGTGGAAAATTGGAGAGCGGACTTTCTAAGTCGCCAACAATTATGCCCGGGGGAATGGTCTCTTCACCCCGAGGTTTTCCAGGCAATATGCCAGCGGTGGGGAACACCGGATGTAGATCTGCTAGCATCCAGATTCAACGCAAAGGTGGACAGGTTTGTGTCTCGCACAAGGGATCCCCTAGCTTGCGGCTCGGATGCCCTAGTGTTCCCTTGGGATCGGTTCAAGCTGATATATGCATTCCCACCGCCACAATTGTTACCACGATTACTCCGCAGAATCAGGGTAGAAAAGAAACCAGTGATTCTGGTGGCTCCAGCGTGGCCCCGAAGGGCATGGTACGCGGAGATTGTAAAAATGTCAGTGAGGAGTCCTTGGACCCTCCCACTTCGTCCGGACCTGCTGTCGCAAGGACCGATATACCACCCTTCCTTACCAGCCCTAGGTTTGACGGCCTGGCTATTGAAGCCCACATTCTGAAAAAGAGAGGGCTCTCTAATTCTGTGGTATCTACCATGATCAATGCCAGGAAACCGGTATCCAGGCAGATCTATTATAGGATCTGGAAAGCGTACATTACGTGGTGTGAGACCAAGAAATGGCATCCACGTAAGTACATGATAGGGAGGATTCTGGACTTCCTACAGTGGGCTGTAGATAGGAAGCTGGCCTTGAGTACTATCAAGGGTCAGATTTTGGCCTTGTCAATATTTTTTCAAAGGCCCTTGGCTTCGCATTCACTAGTCAAAGCCTTTATACAAGGAGTGATGCGTATTAGCCCTCCGGTTAGTATTCCCATATGTCCTTGGGACTTAAACCTGGTTCTGTCGGTTCTACAGAAACAACCGTTTGAACCATTACAACACATTTCCTTGGTTCTTCTCACCAGGAAATTGGTTTTCTTAGTAGCCATTTGTTCGGCTAAAAGAGTGTCGGAATTAGCAGCTATGTCCTGTAAGGAGCCATATCTGGTTGTCCATAAGGACAGAGTAGTATTACGTCCTCATCCAGCCTTTCTTCCTAAGGTGGTATCGAGGTTTCATTTGAACCAAGATGTGGTTCTTCCTTCTTTTTTCCCCAAACCTAGCTCAGTAGAGGGAAAGTTATTACATTCTTTGGATGTGGTAAGAGCAGTTAAAGCTTATCTAAAAGCCACTGCTCAGATTCGCAGAACGGATTCTTTGTTTGTTCTGCCGGAAGGCCCCAGAAGGGGTCAGGCAGCATCAAAATCTACTTTAGCCAAGTGGATTCGACAGGTCATAATACAAGCCTATGGCTTGAGAAAGAGACCGCCTCCGTTCAAAGTTAGGGCGCACTCCACAAGAGCGGTTGGAACTTCATGGGCAGTGCATCACCAGGCCTCCCTGGCTCAAGTATGTAAGGCCGCAACATGGTCTTCGGTACACACGTTTACTAGATTCTATCAGGTAGACGTTAGAAGTCAGGAGGATGTCGCCTTTGGGCGCAGTGTGTTGCAGGCCGCAAAAGATCCTCATGCCTGATGGCGCCCAGCTTATGTACCCCCCCCTCATTTGGCATTGCTTTGGGACGTCCCATTAGTAATGACTAAGTCGCTCTGTGTCCCGTGATGTACGAAAAAGAAAAAGGGATTTTTATAACAGCTTACCTGTAAAATCCTTTTCTTGGAGTACATCACGGGACACAGAGCTCCCACCCCTCTTTTTGGGACACTTATTGCTTGGCTACAAAACTGAGGTGCTCCCGGGTGGGAGGGGCTTATATAGGGGAGGGTACTTCCGGTTTGGAATTGGCCAGTGCCAACACCTGAAGGTAAACTATATAACCCATTAGTAATGACTAAGTCGCTCTGTGTCCCGTGATGTACTCCAAGAAAAGGATTTTACAGGTAAGCTGTTATAAAAATCCCTTTTTCTCAGTACATGAGTGTTGTGAGTTCACGCTTAAATAGTGTGATAGTAGGATGCAAGGGTGAGGTCCATTGTTTTAAGATTATTTTCCGGCCACCTAAAAGACATATGAGGATCCAGGCTTTGTGTCAAAGGTTTTCTTTGGGAGACTTTTGAGGTTGTAAGGTGGAGTCCCAGAAACAGAATATTAGGAGGTCTTTCCGGATGGTGAGTGTGGTAACTCCTAAAATGAAATAAATTAATTGGTCCCAGAAGGTGGACATGTGAGCACAAGTCCAAAAGCTATGAGTCAGAGAGGGTTTCGGTAGAGAGCATAGAGGGCATAGTGCAGCCTGAGGGTTGTTTTTCTCAGACAAAAAGGGTATATAGGCTCTATGGATCACCTTCAGCTGTGTCTTTCTATATATTTCACTCGTGATAAGATGTAGAATGTTGTTGTAACCAATGAGTAACTTGATAGTGATTTCCGTATCTGGGAAGTCTTTAGCCCAATTAACCGCAGAAGAGGAATGAAATGGGGGATTCCATTTACTGATCAAAGGCTTGTATATTAGTGCAAGGGGGGCGCTATATAAGTGATACGGTCATTAATAATGTGATTAATAATGTGACCCAATACAAACTTATTCTCTAGTACAAAACTATTCCTTGTGAAATAAAATGATCCAAAGTAGTCTGTGATTTTAACAATCACACCAAAATAGTCATAAAAAGTCCCAACTTATATAGTTACATAGTTACATATTTAGTCAGGTTGAAAAAAGACCATCCAGTTCAACCATAAAAAAATAAAATAATAATATCATACAATCCCATATACCTAATTCTATACCCACAGTTGATCCAGAGGAAGGCGAAAAACCCCAGCAGAGCATGATCCAATTTGCTACAGCAGGGGAAAAAAATTCCTTCCTGATCCCCCGAGAGGCAATCGAATATTCCCCGGATCAACTTTACCTATAAATGTTAGTACCCAGTTATATTATGTACATTTAAGAAATAATCCAGGCCTTTCTTAAAGCAATCTACTGAGCTGGCCAGACCCACCTCTGCAGGGAGTCTATTCCACATTTTCACAGCTCTTACTGTGAAG
Organism: Rana muscosa; assembly: GCA_029206835.1. NCBI lineage: Eukaryota > Metazoa > Chordata > Amphibia > Anura > Ranidae > Rana > Rana muscosa. The sequence continues at coordinate 589,282,321 of CM055121.1, forward strand.
AAACCTTTCCATATTTGAAGGTGAAATCTCTTTTCCTCTTGATGTAAAGAGTGCCCCCTTGTCCTTTGTGTTGACCGTAAATTGAATAACTCAACACCAAGTTCACTATATGGACCCCTTATATATTTGTACATGTTAATCATATCCTACCTTATTCTCCTCTTCTCAAGAGTGAATACATTCAGTTACTCTAATCTTTCCTCATAGCTGAGCTCCTCCATGCCTCTTATCAGTTTGGTTGCCCTTCTCTGCACTTATATTAGACAAAATACATATAGGTGCTTTAAATCCGGTGATGCAAACAATCTTGTTAAGCATGGAAAATCCGCGCTACCCCCATATACATAAAAAGTGCAAATGGTGCAACAAATTTGTGTAGGTACAAAAGGATGGTGCAATATGCAATAGTGAAAAAAAGTAAATATTTTACCTACAGTGATACTTGATATTATAAAGTGACAGTGCTGCAACTATAAAAATGACTGGAATAATCAGTTATGTTGGTATGTAAAGAGTAAAAATAGATGCAAAACCAATGGTATTGCAAACACAGTGCAAAATGTAAAGAAAATCTAAAAAATTGTTTTCAATATACTAAAATAAAAATAAATATAAAGAAAAATCCATAGGAAACAACAAAGTCCAATTGGAAAGGGAAAGAAGTCCAATTCTAAACAGCCCCTAAGGCTTGGTGGTGATCCAGGAAGCAAAGATACAAATCTTCCTCCTTTGTTTCCACGCTGCAGGTACAGGATAATAAAGTGCAAAGTGACCGCTTACCAGATAGGTTGGATCTCTATAACGGAGATCAAATGGGCTCAATACCAAACAAAATCCTCCTAGTAACAGCGGCAATCAGATCATCCCTTCATCGCAAACTCCACCGGTCAGCTGGGTATGTGATAATAGATCTCCTTCACAGTCTCAGTGCAAGTAAGTTTGTTCACACAGCGATGTAGGGGACCATATTGGGAAGAGGAAAAAAGACACTTCTTGGTGCATTAACTTTGGTAAAAAAAGTACCCTTTAATCAAATGACTGGGTAACTGACATCAAAAAAGTTGTTTTAAAACAGCAAAAGTTTGTAAAAACGGACATTCCCACAGCCGTGGCTCAAGCCAGCCAGCTGGGGGCGTGGTGACGTCAGGATCTCCGGCTCCACCCGACGCTGAATTTCTCTGTATGGGGCATCTACTGGGAAAGGAGGCTCGATCTGGACGTCACCCACCACACTTTAAATATCTGCAGGAGAGTGACACCGGAAACCTGAAGGAGCGCTTCCGCCCCCAGGTAACCAGGGTATATAGCCTATATCTCTTCAGCAAACTTGGATAACCACGATCGCCAAAGGGTAATATATTATATTGATTATAAACATCAAAGCAGGTTACATTAGAACCTTTACGAATAATATATAAAAAATCACATTGTAATAACAGAAAAAATATGTATTTAAAATGTTTAAAAATAATAAAATGGTGTTTAAAATGTGCGGATTTTAGCTGTTATTAATGTAGCAATTTATGTCCCACTCTATATTGAGGCCTAGTGGGAGATAACACTGTATGTCAAAAATCCACCGCGTTTCTCTGTGAGATATGTGGCGTTTCAAGTCACTTCCTCTCCAATGTGGAGAATATCCCTCAATGCCTCTGACTTCCAATAGGGATGGGTCCCGATTGTGGCACTGGAGGAAATGCCAAGAAACGCTGTCGCCAATAAACCCCCTATGGATATTCAATAAGTGTTCTCCTATCCTAACTTTCAAAGCACGGGTGGTCCTCCCAATATATTGGAATCAACTGGGACAACGTAACAGATCAATCACCTCTACTGTGGCACAGGTAATAAAATTTGATATGGAATATTCCCTAGAAGTTGTATGCGGGGTAAAAATGTATGTTTTAATTGTTTTTGAATTTTTACACATCTTACACCTCTTACAGGGAAAATACCCTTTTAAGTGGCCAAACATACAGATTTTTGATGTCAGTTAACCAGTCATTTGATTAAAGGGTACTTTTTTTACCAAAGTTACTGCACCAAGAAGTGTCTTTTTTCCTCTTCCCAATATGGTCCCCTATATCGCTGTGTGAACAAACTTACTTGCACTGAGACTGTGAAGGAGATCTATTATCACAAACCCAGCTGACCGGTGGAGTTTGCGATAAAGGGATGATCTGATTGCCGCTGTTGCTAGGGGGATTTTGTTTGGCATTGAGCCCATTTGATCTCCGTTATAGAGATCCAACCTATCTGGTAAGCGGTCACTTTGCACTTTATTATCCCGTGCCTGCAGCGTGGAAACAAAATAAGGAAGATTTGTATCTTTGCTTCCTGGATCACCACCAAGCCTTAGGGGCTGTTTAGAATTGGACTTCTTTCCCTTTCCAATTGGACTTTGTTGTTTCCTATGGATTTTTCTTTATATTTATTTTAATTTTTATTTTTATTTTAGTATATTGAAAACAATTTTTTAGATTTTCTTTACATTTTGCACTGTGTTTGCAATACCATTGGTTGTGCATCTATTTTTACTCTTTACATGCAAACAATCTTGCTGAAAGAAACATTTTACTTCTCCAAATGTGCGATGTATAATCCTTCACCAGACAGTATAATTTACGACACCCAAAGTGCACAGAATATGGATTGTGCTTATCAGAAATAATTGACCTCTTTATTTAAAAATATAGTCAAATTTGCTTGAGCAGGATAATGCCTGCATGCATATCAATTGACAGGAGTATGTACGATAACCTCTTCCTCGGAGCTTATGGATAGGACATGTAACACAAACGAAAAGCTTCCATAGTGCAACACTGTTTTATTAAAATCTTATGAGTATAAAAAACGTTAGCCACATGGCCGCTTACATTAAAAGGTGCCTACCCGGCACTGGGTCTGCAGGCTCATGCTATAACCTAGCATGTTTATTATGTTTAAGCTTTGATTGGATCTCAGAGACTTCTCAATTTCCAACTGGTCGCTAGAATCACAAATTGTCCATCTTTTTTCCCTGAAAGCATTATTACATGCTAAGTGGAAGACTCTGCAACCAGCTCTACAACATAACACACCCCTAAGAGACACTGTCAAAGCTTGGAGGGAAACATGGAAGAAACTTGGACTCCCCCTTTACATTTCAAGATACTTACTCATGCAAGGAAATCCGAGTTTTCCCCCAGCCATCGACCATGTGGCCTTCTCAACCTGGAGACGTCAAGGCCTAAAAACTTTTACATCACTATTTGACCAGGAATCGGGGACACCATTTGCTTTTACTGACATAGCCAAACACTTCTCTCTCTCAGCTTCCCATATATTCCACTACTGACAATGTACCAGCTACATCACCACTCAATGCAAAGATAAAGCAAAATATTTAAAATCTCCCTATTGGACTAAATACTACACTGGGGAACATACTCCATCTCGAACATATAGAGGTGGAGAGTGCCCTTGGGGGGACATTTGCTTGAGCCTCCGGGTTAATTGAGCAAAGAAAGAATTCAGCCTCAGTGGGATCTTGAAAAGTGAGCTGTTCGCCGCTCGGGGTGCGAAGGTGCTGCACTGCTGGGTAGGCCAGAGTGAATTTGATTTGATGTTGAAAGAGCGCTGAACAGATGTGTTGAAAAGCCTTTCTTTTTTTGGATACTTCTATGGATTAATTCGCAAAAATTAGGCTTTTAAAACCATCAATTTGTAGGGAGCGTGATTGACGGTATTTCTGCAGAATTGCTGCTTTATCCGCATAGTTGAGATATTTGGCGATAATCGGGCAGGGTGTTTAGCGGTCAGCAGAGTGCAATCCTAGGCGGTGAGCCCTTTCAAAAATGTGATTGGAATTTAGGCCCAGAGCTTCAGGTATCTTAGAGGCACAAAATTCCATGAGGGAGTAAGGTTGTAGAGATGCCGGCACTCCCACACTCTATTTTCTAAGTCCTCCAATTTTTGGAGAATGAACTGGTTTGTTTTGTCCTGCACTTGCTCAGTGGCCTGTGACTAGTATAACTTGTCCTCCACATCAATTCTGATGTACTGATGGCCAATCTATTTATTGAGGCCCTAAAATACCAGGACAGTACAACTACCCTCAAAATAACAAATTTTTGGAAAGTAGACACCTCAAGGTATTTAGTAAGAGGCATGGTGAGTTTTTTTAAGTTTTAATTCTTTGTAAATTTTTTGGGGGAAATGAAGAGCAGTACAGCGTCACCATATGCCTGATGTTATGGTGATCCGGGACACTAACTGGTGACAGTATATAAAAAGAAAAAATATATAATATTTTTTCAAATTTCTTTTCTTTTATTAACATTGTTTCACACACTCACCAGAGCAGTACAGTGCCACCATAGTGACACTGTACTACTCTGGTGAGGTGATCAAGAATTTATTTTACACTATGATTGCTTATTACAGGTATGATCACTGCATAAGCAATAGACATGTGCATTCCTTTTCGTCCGAATGCATTTTCGTCCGAATTTTGGGTATTTTCGTTATCGTTTTAACAAACGAAAACGAACACGCAGAATCCGAAATCTGAAAGATCCGACATAAAAAAATGCTTTATTTTCATTTTTGTTGCTACAACAGTTCGATATAGATAGGAGATTCGACATGATGCTGACAATAACAATCTGTGTCTATCGAACCTGTGGTCGAATGTGCCTAACCTTAACTCTATTAGTCCAAGATTATTCTACATAGAGAGGAAAGATTCGACATAGAGAGAAAATATTCGACATTATAGAGACAGTGTTGGGGTAGACCATTTGACATGAACGACAAAGATTCGACGAAGCAGCGAAAAAAATACAAACGTCGAATCTGTCATTGAAGGCTTATGGTGTCTGTCGAAAGTTCTAAGAAGATTCGACAAGCAGCTAAACTGTACGACGCCGCAATCGTACATTTCCGATCAAATGCTCGGCCCATAGGCTATAGAAGAATTTGAATGTTGGTTGACTAGTAATAATGATTTATAAATATAATTATTACTAGTGTCATACAACATTAGAATCCTTCTATAGCTTGTAGGCGGAACATTCGATCGGAAATGTACGATTGCGGCATCGTACAGTTTAGCTGCTCCGTCGAATCTTCTTAGAACATTCGACAGACACTATGAGCCTTCAATGACAGATTCCACTTTAACTAATTCGGATTTTTGGACGAATGCATTTTTTAACAAAACAAAATAAATAAAAACGAATTTCGGAAGTAACTAAATAAATTAGATTTTCGGACAAAAACAAAATTCCGAAACAAAATATTTCAGTGTGCACATGTCTAATAAGCAATAATGTTTACTTTGTGAATGCCATCTATTTGTGTGCCATTGTGTACTATTGTGATAGCTGTGATTGGTCATAGCTATCACATAGTACAACAGGTCCATTGTGATTGACCCTGTACTATGTGATCAATAGAGATCAATCACAGAGATCACAGTAGTACACAATGGCAATGAATGACAAGCCATTGTTTGTTTACAACTGACATCTGATTCCTGTGATTGGTTGCAGCGTTTACATGGTACCAGGGCCACACACACAGTGAACACAGTAGGTCACAGACTGTGCTGCTGTGTTCCCCCCTATGGTGTGCGCCAGTCACGTGGCTGGTAGGATGTCATATGATGTTCACGCAGAATAGAAGTGGTCCCACCTGGCCATTTTAATACTATGGGCTGGGCGGCAGGTCGTCAAATCACTATTATTTGTTGAACAATATTGTAAATCCTAAAGAAAGCTGACAGCAGAAAAAGAGAACAGAAAGTGTTTTCTATAAATGCTAAAAAAAATGTTTATTCACCTGCTAATAAGTTCATTTTTAATCTAAAATAAATGTTTGACACAATGGGGCTGATTTACCAAACGTTTGCGCCATGAGTATTGGCGCATCTGCGTGCGCAATGGCTGTTTTGGTATTTACAAAACATTAGCGCCGGTAGCGCAGCCCTATTTACCATTTACTATAGTGTTCTCTGCGCCCGGGAGGAGGCGCTCAGTGCGCTACTATGGACCTGGCGCACAGCATGTTAAAATCTAAATATAAAGAAGTTGGAAGTGAGAATATAATGGGGGTGATGTGGGGTGATGTGAGGAAGTGTAGTGACACCTGCCCAAATAACAAACATGGCCAAAATAGAGTGGGAAAGTAACTTTTTCAAAACCAGCCCGCTGCGCCGGCAATTCCGATTCGAGCTGCGGGAGTTTTTGTTTAGCTCAGCGCGGGAATTTCAATGGTTTAAATGCGCTGGTTCACTGCGCCGGCAAAATCTTAGTAAATGTCAAGTCACCTAAATCAATTTGCATAAGTTGAACCGGCGCAGCTCTGAACTTGCCAGTGCGCCTGCAAAATGTCATTTCTAAAGGAAAAGAAACACATTTAAAAGCAGCCGCGGCTGTAATGAATTGTCGGCTCCCGGCAATATAGAGAAAAGTCTTTGAAAGTCTTTGCTAACCAAAAAAAAAAAGCGTGGGGGTTCCCCCAAATTCCATAACCAGGCCCTTCAGGTCTGGAATGGATATTAAGGGGAACCCCGCTGCAAATTTAAAAAAAAAATGACGTGCGGGTTCCCCCCAAGTATCCAAACCAGGCCCTTCAGATCTGGCATGGATTTTAAGGGGAACTCCACCCCAAATTTTATAAAAAAATGGCGTGGAGTTCCCCCAAAAATCCACACCAGACCCTTATCCGAGCACATAACCTGGCCAGCCGCAGGGGAAGAGGGGGGGACGAGAGAGTGGCCCCCCCTCCCTCCTGAACCGTACCAGGCCACATGACCTCAACATGGGGAGGATGTCCCCATGTTGATGGGGACAAGGGCCTCATCCCCACAACCCTTGCCCGGTGGTTGTGGGGGTCTGCGGGCGGGGGGCTTATCGGAATCTGGAAGACCCCTTTAACAAAGGGGACCCCCAGATCCCGCCCCCCCCCTGTGTGAAATGGTAATGGGGAACAATTGTACCCCTACCATTTCACAAGGAAAGTGTAAAAAATGTAAAAAATGACAAGAGCCGGTTTTTGACAATTCCTTTATTAATGTCTTTTCTTTTCTTCCATCTTCTTCTTTCTTCCTTCTTCTTCCATCTTCTTCTTCCATCTTCTTCTTTTCTCCATTCGGGGTTTCTTCCTCCATCTTCATCTTCCTCTTCATCTTTATCTTCATCTTCCTTCTTCCTTCAGTGTTCTCGTCCAGCATCTTGCCCCGGCGTCTTCCCTTCTTCTTTCTTCTCCGGCCGCTCCGTTTGAATTGGAGGTTCCCGCTGTGCGACGCTTCAGTTCTCCACTTGGTCCGCTTACACCCGTGGCTCCGCCCCCCTCTGTCACCACGGGGAAAGTCCCCGTGAAATCCATGTGCGTCATGATGAAGATGAAGATGAAGATGAAGATGAAGATGGAGGAAGAAACCCGAATGGAGAAAAGAAGAAGATGGAAGAAGAAGAAGGAAGAAGATGGAAGAAAAGAAAAGACATTAATAAAGGAATTGTCAAAAACCGGCTGTCATTTTTTACATTTTTGACACTTTCCTTGTGAAATGGTAGGGGTACATTTGTACCCCATTACCATTTCACACAGGGGGGGCCGGGATCTGGGGGTCCCCTTTGTTAAAGGGGTCTTCCAGATTCCGATAAGCCCCCCGCCCGCAGACCCCCACAACCACCGGGCAAGGGTTGTGGGGATGAGGCCCTTGTCCCCATCAACATGGGGACATCCTCCCCATGTTGAGGGCATGTGGCCTGGTACGGTTCAGGAGGGAGGGGGGGCGCTCTCTCATCCCCCCTCTTCCCCTGCGGCCGGCCAGGTTATGTGCTCGGATAAAGGGTCTGGTGTGGATTTTTAGGGGGACTCCACGCCATTTTTTTTTACATTTGGGGTGGAGTTCCCCTTAAAATCCATGGTCATGCTGCATTTTTTAGGTACAAAACTGTACTGGACCCCAGTAAAACATCAAAAACGCAACGGAACGTACCAAAAATGCACTGGAATGCACCGCAACGCACCTAAATGCACCAAAGAGGCACTGCAACACACTTGTCCTAAGTGAAAAGAGGCGGAAAAAAACACTGGACTGCATCAAAAACGCCTCAAAAATGCACTGGAATGTGTCAAAAACGCGCATGCAGAAAAGCACCTGGAACGCACCCAGACTGCGTTTCTATAGTTTGAACTAGGGCCAGTTCACACCATAGAAACACAATCCGGATGCGTTCCAGGTGCTTTTCTGCATGCACTTTTTTCATGCGTTCCGGTGCATTTTTGGTAAGTTTTTGATGCAGTCCAGTGCTTTGTTTTCACCCCTCTTTTTTATTAACCATAGATAAGGACAAGTGTGTTCCAGTGCGTTTTTGGTGCATTTAGGTGTGTTCCTGTGCGTTCCAGTGCGTTTATGATGCGTTTTGATGCGTTCCAGTACAGTCCAGTGCAGGTAAAATGCAGCATGTTCTACTTTTTTGGTGGAACTGGAACGCACTGGAACAAACACTGCCATTTAGAACCATATAACCAACTTTCCATGCATTTTGGATGCATAAAAAACGCAATGGACTGCATGTGGTGTGAAATGGCCCTTAAGCAATTTGGCATATTTAAAGGCACTTCTCCTTGTTTTGTTTATGGTGTTTTCCAAATTGGTGACATTGATATATGTCCCTTAGGGTGGGACCTGGGCCTCCATTTTAAGGCCAATAACTAGAACAGTGTTTCTCAACTCCAGTCCTCAAGGCGCACCAACAGGTCATGTTTTTGGGATTTCCTGCAGATAAAACAGCTGTGATAATTACTAAGGCAGTGAAACTGCTCAAATCACCTGTGAAAATCAATGGAAATCCCAAAAACATGACCTGTTGGTGCGCCTTGAGGACTGGAGTTGAGAAACACTGAACTAGAAGATAAGCCAGCCAAGTGGGGACTAGCAAAATTAACAAGTCAGTTCCCATAGACTGCAATAGTATTTGTTGGTGGGGGGGGAGGGGTGATTGTCCCAACTCTAATTTTGTAGCATGCTGGATGATGTGCTTAATTTTGGACGGGGGAGGGGGGGTTATTTTTTGCTAGCTGCATTGGTGTTGTTCTGCACATGCCCAGCCAGTTATTTTTTTTTTGGCGTGCTTTTTGTGTGTGAACAGCGCTTGGATATTTCTGGGCATGCTCACTCAGAGAGTGTTTTTATGGGTTAGAAATTGAAGGACATCTTAACAGGTGTGCCCACTTTGAATTTCAGTCTCTACATTGGGAGAACTTGCATTTTGGGTGTTTCATGGACTGTGCATGTGTTTTCAATTGCCTCATTAGCACACAAACATATGTTATATAAAGCTCACAGAGCATTCGGTCGATTGCCTTAAGGCCTGGTTCACACTGGGGCGACAAACGCTCCGACATTGGGAGCTCATGTCGCATGACGTGTGAAAATCAATGTTTCCCTATGGGAGCCGTCCTAACTGGTCCGACACATGTCGGTCCGACTTTGAAAATGCTCCCTGTACTACTTTGGTCCGACTTTGATCCGACTTCAGCCCATTGACTATCATTGAAGTCGGATCAAAGTCGGACCGCAGTCTTGCATGGTCCGACTTTGGCATGCGACTTGTGCTGTACTGCTCTTGAGGGGGAACTCCAGGCCAAATTTTAAATAAAAAAACGGCGTGGGTTCCCCTCCAGGGGCATACCAGGCCCTTGGGTCTGGTCTGGATTTGAACGGGCGCCCCTACGCTGAAAAAACGGCGTGGGGGTCCCCCCAAAATCCAAACCAGACCCTTATCCGAGCACACAACCTGGCAGGCCGCAGGGGAAAAGGGGGGGATGAGAGAGCGGCCCCCCCTCCCTCCTGAGCCGTACCAGGCCGCATGCCCTCAACAGGGGGGGTTTGGTGCTCTGGGGCAGGGGGGCGACCTGCGGCCCCCCCACCCCAGAGCACCCTGCCCCCATGTTGATGAGGACTGGGCCTCTTCCCGACAACCCTGGCCGTTGGTTGTCGGGGTCTGCGGGCGGGGGGCTTATCGGAATCCGGGAGCCCCCTTCAATAAAGGGGCCCCCGGATCCCGCCCCCCCACCCTATGTGAATGAGTATGGGGTACATCGTACCCCTACCCATTCACCTGGTGGGAAAAAATTGCAATAAAAAAACACTACACGGGTTTTCAAAGTAATTTATTACACAGCTCCGGGGGTCTTCTTCCGACTTCCGGGGGTCTTTTCCGACTTCGAGGGTCTCCGGTGTCGTCTCCCGCTCTCCGGTCCTTTCTTCCGCCGGGCCTCCGCTAACTTCTTTTTAGCTCTCTTGCTAACAGAGGCCCGGTCTTCCCGTTGTCTCGTCCGGCTCTCCGTTGTCCTTCTGCCGGCCCCTCCACTAACTTCTTTTTAGCTCTTTCGCTAGTGGAGGGGCCGGTCTTCCCGTCGCCGTCGGCTTCTTCTTCCCTCTTCTCCTCCTCGATGTTGACGCGTCGCTTCCTCCCGCTGTAATACTGGCTCTCCGCTCCGCTCCGCATTAATATAGGCTTCTCATGACGTCACAGTCACATGTTCCAGGGCACATGGCCCCGGAGCATGTGACTGTGACGTCATGGGAACATGTGACTGTGACGTCAGGAGAAGCCTATATTAATGCGGAGCGGAGAGCCAGTATTACAGCGGGAAGAAGCGACGCGTCAACATCGAGGAGAAGAGGGAAGAAGAAGCCGACGGCGACGGGAAGCCCGGCCCCTCCACTAGCGAAAGAGCTAAAAAGAAGTTAGTGGAGGGGCCGGCAGAAGGACAATGGAGAGCCGGACGAGACAACGGGAAGACCGGGCCTCTGTTAGCAAGAGAGCTAAAAAGAAGTTAGCAGAGGCCCGGCGGAAGAAAGAACCGGAGAGCGCAGAGACGACACCGGAGACCCCCGAAGTCGGAAAAGACCCCCGGAAGTCGGAAGAAGACCCCCGGAAGTCGGAAGAAGACCCCCGGAGCTGTGCAATAAATTACTTTAAAAACCTGTGTAGTGTTTTTTTATTGCAATTTTTTTTCCACCAGGTGAATGGGTAGGGGTACGATGTACCCCATACTCATTCACATAGGGTGGGGGGGCCGGGATCCGGGGACCCCCTTATTGAAGGGGGCTCCCGGATTCCGATAAGCCCCCCGCCCGCAGACCCCGACAACCAACGGCCAGGGTTGTCGGGAAGAGGCCCTGTCCTCATCAACATGGGGGCAGGGTGCTCTGGGGTGGGGGGGCCGCAGGTCGCCCCCCTGTCCCAGAGCACCAAACCCCCCATGTTGAGGGCATGCGGCCTGGTACGGTTCAGGAGGGAGGGGGGGCCGCTCTCTCGTCCCCCCCTCTTCCCCTGCGGCCGGCCAGGTTGTGTGTTCGGATAAGGGTCTGGTTTGGATTTTGGGGGACCCCCACGCCGTTTTTCGGCGTAGGGGCACCTGTTCAAATCCAGACCAGACCCAAGGGCCTGGTATGCTCCTGGAGGGGAACCCGCGCCGTTTTTTTAATTTAAAATTTGGCCTGGAGTTCCCCTTCAAGATTCATACCAAACACAGTGCCTGATATTGGCGGGGATCCAAGTCGGATCCCCGTTCATTGAAAGTCGGACATATGTCGGCTTCATGTCGCAGGGCAAAGTCAGATCCAAAGTAGGACAGATGTCGTGTCGCACAAGTGTGAACCCGGCCTAAGAAGAGGCAAGTGTGTGTGTGTGTGTGTGTGTGTCAGTCAAAATGTACATGTTGGTGTCCTTATCGAGTTTGTAACACATGTATTTTATTTGTTATGTCTTTGCAAAACAAGTGATTGGTTAACTTTTGTGGATTGTATATTTTTGGTGTGGGGGAGATATGTTCCCCTGAAATAATTCTGATGTTGTTAATGTGTGTTGTTTGTTCACTTTGATTTAATTGTCTGCTGCATTTTTTGGGCCAAAAATTGCTCAAGATGTTGAGTCTGTAACTGTTTCAAATTGACCATGTTTTTTTTTTTTGCCTTCCCTTTTGTTTTGTTGAACAATAAAATTAGATGGAAAGTTTTGATGTTTGTTTTGCGTTTTCTTTGCAACAAATGTGACAGCTGATTGGCATGTCAAAACAAAACAGGTATGATTTGTCTACCCTGGTGCCTTCATGGTAGTATATGCATGGATTGTGTGCTGCCATGGAGAGTCACCAGGAAATGAAAAATACAGAGCGGTAAGTATTCAATTTTCCTTTTTTACTGCAGTGGTTCTCAGCCTTAGTCCTAAAGCACCCCCAACAGGACATGTTTTGTGAATTTATCTTATCGAGAATTGCTGTCCAAAAATCAAAACCATTGACTGTGATTTAAAGCACATGTGCAAGATGAAGGAAAACCTGCAAACATGGCCTGTTGGGGGTACTTGAGAAGCACTGATTTAGAGCACTGCACTTAAAAATAGCTCAGACTTCCGGTTCCGGCGCCGCATGGAGTGACTGCTTCTCTCCTCGGCTCCCGCATCACGGCAACATAACGGCCTATAAAACCGGCCTGAGACGCCCGACGGTCACCCCTACACCTCAGGGCACTCCCCGCCTTCTATATGGACCGATTCGTGGAAAAATCCGGCGCGCGGTCGCAAACGGCCCTGACGGCGCCGACGGCCCAGCCGCAAATCGAGGCCCCGGTCTTGGCCTACACGGCTCCTTCTCCACCACCACCGCCGACAGGGATGGAGGTAAGCAGCTGCCCTAGTCCTCCTACCTCCCCTCATGCCTCAGCATCCCAGCCACCTTGTGACAACACTACAGACCGCATAGCACAGGCTGTGGCTGCTCTCCTGTCCCCCATGATAGCAGCATCTGTGGAGAAGGCAGTGAATGCAGGGATGGCCCAGATCAAGTCCCAGTTAGGGGAACACAGCACCAGACTCAATGAGCTGGAGCACCGCCTATCCAGCGTGGAAGAGGAGTTATACCAGGCACAGGCCGCAGAGCAAGCCCAGGATAAGACTAATCAATACATCATCCAAAAGTTGGATGATTTAGAGAACAGGGCCAGGAGGAGTAACCTGCGATTCGTAGGTATCCCGGAATCGCTGCAGGCCTCTGCCATTTCAGATTTATGCGCTCTGCGCATTCCGGAAGCCCTAGGCCTCTCGGGCCCCTGCACAGTGGAAAGGGCACATCGCGTGGGAGCTTTCAATTCTGATCGCAAAAATCCCCGGCAAATAATTGCCAAATACCTTAACTACTCTGACAAGGCCCTCATTCTTCAAAAGTTCAGACAAACCCGCTCACTTCAAATTGACGGAATAAGAGTCCTCATTTTTGCTGATTACTCCATAGAGGTCTCAAAAAAGAGGAAAGCTTTTCAGCAGGTCTGCACGGAACTCTATAATCAGCAAATCAAATTCACTCTGGCTTTTCCAGCAGTTCTCCGCCTCAAAGCCTCTACTGGCGAACAACTGACTTTCCATGACCCCTCCGAGGCGGAAGCCTTCCTGCGGGCCTCCCGGCACGACTCGCAACCTCACACTCCATCGAAAGCCGCACCACTCATCCGTCCTCTGGACCAAAGAAGCCCACGAAAGGACTCCCCCAAACGTTTCAGAGCTTCTGCCCCAGTCCAATTCCAGCTAACCCAGCGTTAAAATGGTTGAAGTGACTCTTGCACTTCTTCCTCAAATCCTCGATGCTGCTTACAATGCAGTGGCAGTTTTACTCAACTACACAGTTATATACATTTGTACCCTACAGATGACTGCTCAACTAGTTATGCTTTCTATGTTATCCTTGCCCAGATAGGATCAGCTTTCTTTTGGATGCTCTCCGAACGATGTTCATTATTCTATGTGTACCCTTCCCGGCCTCACTGTGTATAGCCGCAACATCCCCCCCTCCGTTTGCGTCCCTCGCCGATCGCATAAAAAACCCCTCTCCTAACGCGGGCTCTCGGCCGCCCTACGTCAGAGCCGTGCTTTTGGGAACCGACTTACACAGTGACTCCTTGCGGAAAAAAGTGAAGTTCTTGCGATTGCTTATGTTGTTTATGTTATTTTTGCTTTTCTTTCAGGTCCCACCTCTTATCTCCTCCCCCTCTCTTCCCCCCTTTAGCCTAGGAACATCTGTGGTAACAGTCCTCCTGTCTCCTGTCTCCCAAGACAGGTATAACACCTTTCCTCTTCATCCGGTATTTACCTTAAAACGCCGCTTACACGGTAGATTAGCTATAACTTCCTCACAATTCCATTTCCCAATATCCCCAACATGAAAATAGTTTCTTGGAACGTGAAAGGGCTTAGGTCCCCCAATAAAAGAATGAAGATCCTCCGTCATCTAAAACGACTCAACGCTGATATCGCCCTACTCCAGGAAACTCACTTATCAGTTCCTGATTTTCATCGCATGAAAAAACTCTGGGTAGGCACGGTCCTAGGCTCGGGGGCCTGCGGCCGTAAAGCTGGAGTCCTTCTCCTGATTCATAAGAACCTTCCCTGCACGGTCCTATCGGTAAATTCAGACGATCACGGACGGCTTGTCACAGCTCATGTCCAACTAGGTTCCACGGAATTGGTAATTTCCAACATATACGCCCCCAACAGCCCTGGCACGACCTTTTATAGTGAACTTTCGGCATGGTTGCTTCATAACACCCACCTCCCCCACTTAATAGGAGGTGATTTCAACGACGTTATACACCAAACTGATGACAGATCATCCCCTAGACGCCCCTCGCCAGGCCTCGACCCTGTCTCCCCCACACTCTTTGCGTCCACCATGGAATCCCTTCACTTCCAGGACCTCTGGCGTTTAAAACATCCAGCGGACAGGGAATTTACCTTCTACTCCAACCCACATAACGTATTCACCAGAATAGATTATCTTTTTGGCTCTGACAACCTAGTACCCATGTTAACTGATGTAGACATCCTCGACATTGCCATATCTGACCACGCACCAATCTCGGCCCAATTTGACAACCTCGACCTACCTCCACATCCCAAGATTTGGCGCTTTCCCTCATACCTCTACAACAACTCTGATTTCCAGCAATTCATGGCAAGGTCATGGACAGAATATTCCACGGCCAATGCTCCACACTCTGATGTCCCGAACCTCTTCTGGGACGCCGGTAAAGCGTTCCTCAGGGGTCGGATCATCTCTTATGCGACCTCTTTCAAGAGGAATACCTTATCAAAGTACAAGTTGGCTAGCTCCCGGCTCCACCAGGCGCAAAGATCTTTATACACTAGGCTTGTGCAATTCGTTTCGTAACGAATTGAAATTCGTCCGAATTTAGCAACTTTCGGACATTCGGAAGCATTCGAATTTCCGAACAAAGCAATTACGAATAAGACCGAATCCGAAATAAATTATACCGCAAATAGCGAATGCCCGAATGTCTTCGGCATAATTCGTTATGAAAAAGTTACGAATGTACGAATCCATACGAAGCACAATAACACTCACTCTGCTCTGCTCTCTGCTGAACTCCCTCTCAAAATGGTGTACAGGGGCGGAGGTTATAGCCGCATGTAAAAAACGAAAGTAAAATACGAGATTTCGAATCCATTCGAAGCACAATAACACTCTGCTCTGCTCTCTGCTTCTCCCTCACCGTGCTGAACCCTCTCAAAATGGTGTACAGGGGCGGAGCCTATAGCCGCATGTAAAAAACGAAAGTAAAATACGAGATTTCGAATCGTTACAAATAACCGCTATGTATTTAGAAAAGTACAAATCCATTCGAAGCACATTAGGCATAATAGGCAGCGTCGTTGTGAGAGAGACACGGAAAATTACGAATCAACGAACCCAAAAAAAGTTACGAAAGTAGGAGTTGTGTCCAGAATCAACGAAAAACAACGTACTCTACCGAAAGTACGAATTATAAAGCAACAAAAAATTCAACGAAAAATGTCGCTTGCAAAAATACGAATGAGTCCGAACACGAAAAATCCCGTCTAGCAAAATTACGAATCAACAGGACCGGAAAGAAACGAACCGAAACGGAACGAATTTTTCCGTTGTGCACAAGTCTATTATACACCATGGACTCCACTGACAATAGAAACGAATGGCATGCAGCCAAGAGATCTTTTGATACTTGGGCAGACACACTTGAACTAACTAAGAAAGCACACTCAGATGCCACCTTCCATAAATTCGGAAATAAATCAGGCAAATTACTAGCCAGGCTCTGCAAGGGGCCCTTTCGCCCAACTCACATTACATCTCTAAAAGATGCTAAAGGCAAAGTGAACACCACACCGCAAACGATAAATAAAGCTATGCTTCAATACTACGCTACGCTTTATGCCCCAGACCCTATAAACAAACAGGCAGCCGGCTTTTTCTTAGAGAACTTAACCATTCCCAAAGTCACTCCCTCACAACTTGAGTACCTTAATGCTCCCATCTCCCTTTCCGAAGTCTCAAACACCATACGAAAGTTGACCCCCTCTTAGGCCCCGGGCCCCGACGGATTCACTAGTGAATTCTACAAGACCCTTCAAAACATAATAGAACCCACCCTCCACAAGGTCTATAACGGCATATGGACGGGCGGCCCCTACCTACCATCGGGAAACCAGGCCACTATTAAATTACTCGCAAAAAAAGACAAGGACCCCCAGGAACCAGGATCTTATAGGCCCATCTCCCTTTTAAACCTGGATGTAAAAATCCTATCCAAGATTGTCGCCTCTAGGCTTGCCGCCATCATCCCATCTCTGATACATCCAGCGCAATCTGGTTTTGTGAAAGGCAGAACGGCCACCCTAAACATTCGTAAGGTCATGTTGGCCTTGGAACACGCCAAACAAAATCCCGGCGGCGATTTTGCCATCATTACGTTAGATGCGGAGAAAGCCTTCGATAATGTCAGCTTCGATTGGCTCTCCATGACCATGACAAAGATGGGCTTTACAGGCCCCTTCTGCCATCTAATAAACGCCATGTACACAACCCCCTCAGCTAAGCTGGTGGCAGCGGGCCTACTCTCAGATGACTTCCGCCTCCACAAAGGTACACGACAAGGCTGCCCCCTATCCCCCCTCCTCTTCAACATTGCACTAGAACCCTTATCCAGACACCTTACCCAAAAAGCCCCCTTGCATGGCATAAAAATAGGAAATCACGATCTCCGCACATCCCTCTTTGCCGATGATGTACTTATCTTTTCAGCGAACCCCTCCTCAGACATGTTCATCATCAAAGAGGTATTTGATGATTTTAGATCCTGTTCTGGCCTCCGCATAAATTACGGCAAAAGCGAAATCCTCCCCATAGGTACTCTATCCAACCCTACCTGGGTCCAACACTCCATTTTTTCTGTTGCTAGATCCCATATCACCTATCTTGGCATCAAAATAGGCAAACTGCCTTCCTCCCTGTACCACCTCAATTATCCTCCCTTGCTCTCTAGGCTCTCTCAGGAAATGGTTAACTGGATGGATCTGCCCCTATCGCTTCTGGGAAGATGCCACTTGATAAAAATGGTCAGTTTTGCCAGACTACTATATCCACTGCAAACTATCCCCTTGCTACTTCACCACAAAGATGTTAAACTCATCAATACGGCCATCTCAAAATTTCTATGGCATGGCAAAAGACCACGCATAGCTTTGAAGAAACTATATCTTCCCAGGAGCGAAGGGGGTATAAGTCTCCCGAATGTCAGAACCTATAACCTAGCATGTTTATTGAGAACTAGTCTAGACTGGATTTCACAGTCCTCGAGGTATTCCAACTACTCCTTGGAATCCGCAATGGCACATCCCTTCTCGCTAACAGCTCTTCTTCACTGCAAGTGGAAATCGGTCCCACCTTTGTATCAACACAACTTACTACTGAGAGACACGGTCATCGCCTGGAGAGAAACCAGAAAGAGCCTCAAGCTTTCCCCTTTCATGTCAAGCCATCTGCCAATACAAGGAAACCCAAACTTTCCACCTGGCTTGGAACATAAACCTTTCAAGATTTGGCAAGAAAACGGTCTCACAAAATTTGCATCTTTATGCGACACTAAAACGGGTCGTCCTTTATCCTTTTCAACCGTTGCTGAAATTTATTCACTCCCGCGATCACATGCCTTTCACTTTTGGCAATGTACTAGCTACTTAAGATCTGCGTGCAAAGAGGACCATAAGCGGTTCACACCAAGTTTCACAGACCTGCTACTCCTGGAAAGATCATATACTATATCGGACATATACAAACCATTACTTCAAAAGTCCACCCCTCCGCTGGCATTCTCATCTGCAGCCAACTGGGGAAAAGACTTCCCAGATGATGACCTGATAGACAAAATTCTAATCGGACTCAACAAAGTGCATCGACTAACACCCAATGAAATTTGGAGAGAATCTCAACTGAAAATAGTCCACCGTGCACATATACCCTTCATTTACTCTGATACGGATCAAAACTGTGCTAAATGCCCCCTCTGCCACCATATGAGACCCTCCCTAACCCACCGTTTTTGGGCGTGCTCTTTCATCTCCTCCTTTTGGGATCAGGTTCTAAACTACATTTTCGAAATAACTCTACTGAAGCTTCCGAAGGATCCGCTCCTCCTCATCTTTGGTTACTGGGACCCCCAACTACTGCCTTGGTCCCGAGTGACGAACTCAACTAACACTGTTCACCCAAACCTTGGTCACACTCTCAAAGATTGGTCCTTGATCTGCCTCCTGATCGCACGGAGAACCATACTAAAGCAATGGATTTCTTCCCACTGCCCTGCTACCACTCAAATCAAACGGGACCTCCTTCTTCTCCTATTTAAAGAAAGAGCTAATGCAGACTTCACATCTGCAGTCTCTAAGAGACGTTTCTACTCCGTTTGGGAACCCTTCATGCGCTCAGCTTTATCTCCGGAGGATATAGCCAGCTTTGATCAGTACTCTTTCTCATACCTCAAATCTACCCCCCATTCTTCAAGCCCAGGAGAGGAAATCTCCCCTGACGGTCAATCCACCACCAACGATCTCTAACTGTTACCCAAATTAAGCTTACTCATACTTACTTCTCTCTGGACTTGGCTAATGCCCTCCCCCCCCTCCCACCCTTCCTCCTCCCTCCCTACTCCCCTGTGTTGTTCCCAGACATTTTTATTTTTATTTATTTTTTTTGGTTGGTTATTCTGTTGTAATACTTGAGACTCTAGGTAGATACTCTATTTGATCCATCCAGTTACCCTCTAGTAGACAACAGATAAAGTACGTAGGTCTTTTGATCCTCTGCTTTCTCTATATGTTTTTCAATGATATACCACGCTGATTCTATTCCTATAAGAGTCCGAGATTAAGCTGCGTATACAGTACGCTTATTCTTGCCCTTAATATGCCTCCCTTTGGTATGTTTTTCTTTTTTTTCTCTCTCTCTCTACTTCTCTTTTTTTTTTCTCTATTTGAAAAAATAGAAAATTACTTTATAACATGTCTTGTAACTGCTGTTATTTTTCATACATCCTAATAAAAATTTTGGGAAAAAAAAAAAATAGCTCAAGGCCATACAATTCTAATTGTGGGCATTTTGAGGGAAACGAAGTAAGTGTTAGAACCCCTGCGTGTGTGTTTTTTTTATTTTTTTTATTTTTTGTAGTTTGGCCTTTGTTTCCTTTTCTTAACATTGGCTTCACTTCCTGTCACACAGCTAAACAGGAAGTGAAGGTAAAACCCTACCAATGTCTTTTCTTGGGGACACACAGATCAATCTAACTAGTGTCCCCATTAAACAAATTGCACTCTAGCACTTTGTTGTGTACACCCCAAATCATTGGGTAGTTTGGGGTTTAGTAAAGACAAATCCACTCTGCAGTAAAAGTGTAGCTGCTGAAAATCTGAGGGAAAGTACTGGTGATTGAATGTTACAATCATGTAAAAGCAAAGATGTTTTTTTTTGGCTTGCATGTCCCCCTCAGATATACAGCAAGTGCACTTGTAGTGCAAAGTAGATTTGCCTTTAGTAAATAAACCCCACAGTCCAAACTACCTAATAATAATTTGTGGTGTACCCCGCAATATGCTCGAGTGCAATGTGTATAATGGGGAAAGTATTTAGACTGACCTGTGTGTCCCCAAGGAAAGACATTGTTAGGGATTTTCCCTCACTTCCTGTGTGGCTATGTGACAGGAAGTGAATTATTTGGAAGGATAAAGTGGCCAAATTATTTAGTTTAACTTTTTAAAGACTCATTCCTAAGTTGAATTGTTATGCATGTCAATGGCCCATTTTGACCCTCTTTAATCACTTGAGATCAGCGCTATAACTGATCGACGGCCACAGCATGGTCCTCAATTGCCGGGAGTCCGTCAATAAACGTCCTCCCCTTTGCGTGCGCTGTGGTCACAGAGTCACTGTGACTCGGGTGATGACAGATCCGAGTAAGGGGCCGATCCCTGCCCTTTACCATGTGATCAGCTGTCAGCAAATGACAGCTGATCACGTGATGTAAACAAAAGCTGGGTAATGGTTTTTGTTTTCTCCTTGTGCTGACAGCGTGAGCATAAAAAAAAGGCACTCACCGGCTTATGTGCAAGGGACATTGGGCCCGAAGAGGAAGAGGCAATTCTGCATCATCTGTGACAATTAGTAGCCCCTGCCAGTGCCACCTATCAATGCCCACCACTGGTGCCAATCAGTGGCACCTAGCAGTGCTGCCAGTGCCTATCAGTGCCC
Source organism: Rana muscosa (assembly GCA_029206835.1). NCBI lineage: Eukaryota > Metazoa > Chordata > Amphibia > Anura > Ranidae > Rana > Rana muscosa. The sequence goes on from CM055121.1 coordinate 589,302,952, forward strand.
ATCACTGCCAACTATCATTGCCACCTAGCAGTGCCACTTCTCACTGCCCACCAGTGCTAAATAGCAATGCCACCTCTCAGTGCCCACCCTTGCCACCTTATCGGTGCCCATCAGTGCAGTCTCATCAGTGTACATCAATGAAGAAGAAAAATTACCTTTTTTAAAAATATTAACCAGTTTCCTACCGCCCACCATCAAATGACATCCTTGGCTTTGGGCGGTGACATCTGAATGATGCCTGCAGTTGCAGGCATCATTCAGATATCATTCTTTTCAGCCGGCGATTCTGAGCACAATAAAAATGATCATAGTGGCAGTTCCGCCGCTTGATCGTTCTTATAGGTGGGGGGAGGGGACGTCCCCCCCTCTCTTGCCACCATCTGGTGCTTCTCCGGGCTCTTCCGTGCCATCTGGGGCTCGGAGAACGATTTGGAGATGACTGGTGACCAGATGGTCATCAGTCATCTCTATGACCGTCGGAGGCGCGGGCACGACGTTATGACATCATGCCGTGTCCCCGTATGTTAACCAAGCCGTGATCTTGGCTGTCAGCATGAGATTGGTGATTTTTTTGGAACAATATCATGCTTTCCAGCCTGGAAGAGAGATGCAGGGTCTTATTGACCCTGCATCTCTCCATAAAGAGGACCTGTCACACACATTCCTATTACAAGGGATGTTTACATTCCTTGTAATAGGAATAAAAGAGATCCCAAAAAATTTAAAAAATAAAAAAAGAGTAAGAAATACAAAAAAGTCAAAAAAATAAAAAACAAAAAAATAAGAAAAAACGCCCATGTCCCCGGTAGCTCGCGCTCAGAAGCGAACACACACGTAAGTCCCGCCCACATATGTAAACGCCGTTCAAACCACACATGTGAGTTATTGCTGCGTGCGTTAGAATGAGTGCAGCAATTCTAGCACTAGACCCCCTCTGTAATGCCAAAATGGTAACGTGTAAAAAAAAATTAAGCATCGCCTAGGGAGATTTTTAATTACTGAAGTTTGGTGTAATGCCATGTGTGTGCGCAATTTTAAAGCGTGACGTGTTAGGTATCTATTTACTCAGCATAACAACATCTTTCACATTATACCAAAAAATTGGCCGTAACTTTACTGTTTTGTAATATTTTTAGCAAACAAATGGCGTTTGAAAATTTATTGCGCAAATACCGAGCGAGATAAAAATTTGCAATGACCGGCATCTTATTCCCTAGGGTGTCTGCTCCAAAAAAATATATAATGTTTGGTGTTTTGAAGTAATTTTATAGCCATAAATTTATGATTTTTACATGAAGGAGAGAAGTGACAGAATAGGCCCAGTGCTGAAGTGGGTAAAATATCCATTTATTTATTTTTTAAACTCGGTCCTTTGTATTTATAGAAAAAAAATAAAACTAAAACACATAGGTGATCAAATAGCACCAAAAGCAAGCTCTATTTGTGTGCCGACAAATAAAACATTTTCATTGGGTTACAGTGTTGTATGAGCGCGCAATTGTCATTAAAAGTGCATCAGCGCTGAAATGTGAAACTTGGTCTGGGCAGTGCGCAAGTGGTTAATATAAGGCTACATGCACACGGACGTTTTTCCAACCGCTTGTTTGAGCGTTTTTTGCAGCTTAAAAACATCTCTCCATGTTAGCCTATGGCCTCATGGCCACCATGGCGTTTTGGAGCTGTAAATGGCATAGGCGTTTTTAGGCCCCATGTAGACGGGACGCTGGTGCAAAGTGTTCTGAACTAAGGTTGAAAGTGGTGTTTAGAAAGGCGCGCTTTGTGGCGTTTCCATGCCGTGTTTTACCACATTTGCATGTATATGATAAGGAGCCGCCCTAAGCTCCAAAAACAGTATTATTTACGATTTTAGCTATTTAGTGAGACCAGAGTGATATGAGCAGCTGAGAGCAGCAGTGTAGTTGTATTTAGGCTGGGTTCACACTAGTGCGACACGACATCTGTCCTACTTTGGATCCGACTTTGCCCTGCGACATGAAGCCGACATATGTCCGACTTTCAATGAACGGGGATCCGACTTGGATCCCCGCCAATAGCAGGCACTGTGTTTGGTATGAATCTTGAGGGGGAACTCCAGGCCAATTTTTAAATAAAAAAACGGCATGGGTTCCCCCTCCAGGAGCATACCAGGCCCTTGGGTCTGGTCTGGATTTGAAGAGGAACCCCTACGCCGAAAAAACGGCGTGGGGGTCCCCCCAAAATCCAAACCAGACCCTTATCTGAGCACACAACCTGGCAGGCCGCAGGGGAAGAGGGGGGGATGAGAGAGTGGCCCCCCCTCCCTCCTGAACCGTACCAGGCCGCATGCCCTCAACATGGGGGGTTTGGTGCTCTGGGGCAGGGGGGCGACCTGCGGCCCCCCCCACCCCAGAGCACCCTGCCCCCATGTTGATGAGGACAAGGGCCTCTTCCCGACAACCCTGGCCGTTGGTTGTCGGGGTCTGCGGGCGGGGGGCTTATCGGAATCCAGGAGCCCCCTTTAATAAAGGGGCCCCCGGATCCCGGCCCCCCACCCTATGTGAATGAGTATGGGGTACATCGTACCCCTACCCATTCACCTGGTGGAAAAAAATTGCAATAAAAAAACACACAGCTTTTTAAAGTATTTTATTGCACAGCTCGGGGGTCTTCTTCCGACTTCGGGGGTCTCCGGTGTCGTCGCCGCGCTCTCCGGTTTTCTTCTGCCGGGCCACCGCTAACTTCTTTAGCTCTTTTGCTAGCGGAGGCCCGGTCTTCTCCGTCGCCTTCTCCCCTCTTCTTCTCTCCGGTTCTTCCTTTCTTCTGCCGTGCCTCCGCTAACTTCTTTTAGGTCTTTTGCTAGCGGAGGCCCGGTCTTCTCCGTCGCCTTCTTCTTCTCCCGCTATCCGGTTCTTCTCCCGGTTCTTCTCCCGCTTCTTTCTTCTGCCGGCCCCTCCACTAACTTCTTTAGCTCTTTTGCTAGTGTAGGGGCCGGTCTTCTCCGTCGTCGCCGTCGGTGTCTTCTTCTCTCTTCTCCTCCACGATGTTGACTCGTCGCTTCGTCTCGCAGTAATGCTAAATTTTTGGTCCGCAGAGATTAATATAGGCTTCTCATGACGTCACAGTCACATGTTCCCATGACGTCACACTCACATGCTCCGGGACCATGTGCCCCGGAACATGTGACTGTGATGTCATGAGAAGCATATATTAATCTCTACGGACCGAAAGTTTAGCATTACTGTGAGAGGAAGCGACGAGTCAACATCGAGGAGGAGAAGAGAGAAGAAGACGCCGACGGCGACGAGGGGAAGACTGGCCCCTCCACTAGCAAAAGAGCTAAAGAAGTTAGTGGAGGGGCCGGCAGAAGAAAGAAGCGGGAGAAGAACCGGGAGAAGAACCGGATAGCGGGAGAAGAAGAAGGCGACGGAGAAGACTGGGCCTCCGCTAGCAAAAGAGCTAAAAGAAGTTAGCGGAGGCCCGGCAGAAGAAAGGAAGAACCGGAGAGAAGAAGAGGGGAAAAGGCGACGGAGAAGACCGGGCCTCTGCTAGCAAAAGAGCTAAAAGAAGTTAGCGGAGGCCCGGCTGAAGAAAGGAAGAACCGGAGAGAAGAAGAGGGGAGAAGGCGACGGAGAAGACCGGGCCTCCGCTAGCAAAAGAGCTAAAAGAAGTTAGCGGAGGCCCGGCAGTAGTGATGAGCCGAACACCCCCGGGTTCGGTTCGCACCAGAACCCGCGAACGGACCGAAAGTTCGTACGAACATTAGAACCCTATTAAATACAATGGATGCGAACGTTCGAATTCTAAAGTGCTAATTATAACAACTATTATGCATGTTATTGTCCTAAAAAGGGTTTGGGAACCCGGGTTCTGCACCAGGGGACATGTATCAATGCAAAAAGAAGTTTTAAAAACGGTCGTTTTTCAGGAGCAGTCATTTTAATGATGCATAAAGTGAAAAAAAAAAAGTCAAATATTCCTTTAAATATCGTACCTGGGGGGTGTCTAAAGTATGCCTGTGAAGTGCCACGTGTTTCCCGTGTTTAGAACTGTCCCTGCACAAAATGACACTTCTAAAGGAAAGAAAAGCAATTTAAAACTGCTTGCGGCTTTAATGTAATGTCTGGTCCCGGTAATATGGATGAAAATCTTTAAGAAAAATGGCATAGCTACCCCATGACCCCCCCCCCTACCCCAGCCCATTACCAGCCCCTTTGGGTCTTGTATGGATATTAAGGGGAACCCCGCACATAAAATAAAAAAGGCCCTATATACTCTGAACAGCCGTATACAGGCGGTGCATACAAGACAGGGACTGTAGGTTTGTTCTTATGTAGAATCTGTTTGTAATTTTGAACAGGTACATTGTTTAAGTGTAGCTCCAGCCCAAAAATCTATTTTTAAACTTTTTGGAAAACATAGGTAAGGGTTATCACCCCTGTAACATTTGTTTTGCTGTCTGTGCCCCTGTTCAGAACATTTCACCTCACTTTCCGTCCCAATGACAACTGTTTTTGAAATGTGGTGTTTTTCTTGAAACAAGGATTGCTGATAAAGCATCAGTACAGAGGAGACACCTTTCTCCCATATTAATTCTTACAGGAGAGAATTTTCCTTCCTAGGGGTAGATTTCCTCTCACTTCCTGTTGTCTTCTTGCGTTTGCAAGTAGGAGTCGTTTGTAAGTTGGATGTTTGAAAGTAGGGACCTGCCGTAGATACTCTGCAGAAATAGGCCCCTTAGTTGTTGGTGTTGGCACAACACTGTAAGCACTCACAGTTACTCTTGGTTGGTGCTGGAACGCCCTGCTGTCAACTATTATATCAGGAATTGTAATTACATATAATTGTTGAACAGTGGTAGTAAAAATTGGGCCTTTGATGGTGGTGCTGGTGCCACAACACTGTAAGCCCTGACAGTTACTCTTGGTGGGTGCAGCAATGGGCCCTGCTGTGAATTATTAGATCAAGAATTGTAATTGCATGCCCCTGTTGAACAGGGGCTGAAAAATTGGGCCTTTGGTGGTGGTGGTGGTGTTGACACAACACTGTAAGCCCTCAGAGTTACTCTTGGTGGGTGCAGGAATGGGCCCTGCTGTGAATTATTAGATCAAGAATTGTAATTACATGCCCCTGTTGAACAGGGGCTGAAAAATTGGGCCTTAGGCACTGGTGGCACAACACTACAACCCCTCACAGATACTGTACTTGGAGCACAGCAATGAGCCCTGTTGCAAAGTATTGCTTCAAAAATTGTAATGACACGCCCCTGTTAAACAGGGGCTGAAAAATTGGGCCTTAGGCACTGGTGCCACAACACTCCAACCCCTCACAGATACTGTACTTGGAGCACAGCAATGAGCCCTATGGCAAATTATTGCTAAAAAAATTGTAATTACACGCCCCTGTAAAACAGGGGCTGAAAAATTGGGCCTTAGCCACTGGTGGCGGCACCCATAAACAAAAATGATCTTCCAAGCTATCATCATCAATCGTATCATTGAGGACTCGGAGGAGGAGGATAGCCAGTCAACATAACAGCACAGACACTCAGCATCAGCATCAGTCTTGAAGGGATGTGACATGTTAAAATCAATTAGTCTGTTATATCAGCATCAGGTGTGTGGTAGCTGGTGGTGATCCAAGACTGGTTCATCTTGATGAAAGTCAGTCGATCAACCGAGTCGGTGGACAGGCGCACCCTGTGATCCGTGACAAATCCTCCAGCAGCACTGAATGTGCGTTCCGAAAGAACGCTGGATGCAGGACAGGCCAGTAGCTCAATTGCATACTGTGCAAGCTCTGGCCAGTGATCCATCCTCAAGACCCAGTAAGCCAGAGGATTTTCGGTGGGGAAGGTGTCCAAGTCTGACCTTGCCCCTAGATATTCCTGCACCATGTTTATCAGACGCTGGCGATGGTTGCTGGAACCAATCATACTTTGGGGCTGCGGACTAAAGAATTGTCTGAACGCATCGGTCAGACGGCCACCTTCCCCACCGCTCCTTCTTTGACTGGCCGAAGCCTCAGCAACTCGTTGTCCTGGACCAGGAGTTTGTAACCTCCCAGTCTCTGGGAACGCGTTGCACAGACCTTTCTGCAAGGCCTCCCGGAGTTGTCTCATCCTCTGCTCCCTCTGCGACGGTAACATAAGGTCCGCAACCTTACCCTTGTACCGTGGATCAAGGAGAGTGGCCAGCCAGTAATGGTCCCTCTCCTTGATCCGAAGAATACGAGGATCCTTCCGCAGACTTTGCAGGATCAGGGAGGCCATGCAGCGTAGGTTTGCTGAGGCATTCGCTCCGGAGTCCTCTGGGTCACTAAGGACGACATGATCCGCAGTCACCTCCTCCCAGCCACGTACAAGTCCACTGGTTTCTTGGGACTGTAAATCATCCCTAAAAGACTGCTGCTGATGATGCTGAGTGCCAGCCTCCACCTCCATGCTGACACAATCCTCCTCCTCCTCCTCCTCCTCTTCCTCTTCCTGTGCGATGGGTGGGACAGAAGGAACACTGTCTGGGTAAAGGGGGCCTTGAGAGGCAAGGAAGTCCTCCTCTTCCTGCCTCTGTTCTGCCTCAAGTGCCCTGTCCATTATTCCACGCAGCGTGTGCTCCAACAGGTGGACAAGAGGTACAGTGTCACTGATGCATGCACTGTCACTGCTCACCATCCTCGTGGCCTCCTCAAATGGTGCCAGGACAGTGCATGCATCCCTGATCATGCCCCACTGGCGTGGAGAAAAAAAAACAAGCTCCCCTGACCCTGTCCTGGTGCCGTAGTCGCACAGGTACTCATTGATGGCCCTCTGCTGCGTGTGCAGCCGCTGCAGCATGGCCAACGTTGAGTTCCACCTGGTGGGCATTTCACATATAAGGCGGTTCTTGGGCAGGTTCAACTCCTTTTGCAGCTCAGCCAGGCGAGCACTGGCATTATAAGATCTGCGGAAATGCACACAGACTTTCCTGGCCTGCCTCAGGACATCCTGTAAGCCCGGGTACCTGCCCAAGAACCACTGCACCACCAGGTTAAGGACGTGAGCCACACAGGGCACATGGGTCAGTTGTCCCTGTCGGAGGGCGGAGAGGAGGTTGGTGCCATTGTCGCAAACCACCATTCCTGGCTTAAGCTGGCGTGGCGTCAACCACCTCTCGGCCTGGCCCTGCAGAGCAGACAGGACCTCTGCCCCAGTGTGGCTTCTGTCCCCCAAACACACCAGCGCAAGCACGGCATGGCATCTTTTTGCCTGCGTACTTGCGTAGCCCCGTGAACGGCTACGGAGCACCGCTGGTTCATAGGACAAACCACAGGAAGAGGCCATGGAGGAAGAAGAAGAGGAGGGGTGGAGGAGAGAGGTGTGTCACAACCAGTAGTAGCATTTTGGAGGCGTGGCGGTGGGACAACCTCCAACACTACTGCACCTTGTCCTGCATCCTTCCCAGCTGCCAAAAGAGTGACCCAATGGGCCGTGAAAGAAAGGTAACGTCCCTGTCCATGCCTGCTGGACCATGAGTCAGCGGTAATATGCACCTTACCGCTGACCGCCCTGTCCAGCGAGGCCAAGACATTGCCTTCCACATGCCGGTAGAGAGCCGGAATAGCCTTCCGTGAGAAAAAGTGGCGTTTGGGAACCTGCCACTGAGGAACCGCACATTGCACAAACTCACGGAAGGGGGCCGAGTCTACCAACTGAAAAGGCAGCAGTTGAAGCACTAGCAATTTAGCCAAGCTAGCATTCAACCGCTGGGCATGTGGATGGCTGGGAGTGAACTTCTTTCGACGGTCCAGCAGCTGGGGCAGGGAAATTTGCCTGCTAGAATCGGACGTCGGTGTACTGCTAGCAGAGTGGCCGCAAGTACTTGGCTGTGACACACCTAATTCTACACCTTCATTCCTCTCAGTGCATGTTTCAGAGAGGACTGAAGTTATAGTGGGGTTGGAAATCCCAGCTGATGCGGTGCAAGGAGAGGTCCGCTTTGTTCTTTGGTGTGGGTCTTTGAGGTAGGCTTGCCAACGAGCTGCATGGCAGGTCAACATATGTCTGGTCAGGCATGTGGTACCCAAGCGGCTGATGTTTTGGCCACGCGATATACGCTTGAGACATATGTTGCAAACAGCAGCTGTGCGATCTGATGCACTAGCCTCAAAAAAGGCCCACACCAAGGAACTTTTTGAATGACGGGCAGAGGCAGCGCCCTGCACCGGCGGAGCTCTGCGGTGTGATTCCGTCGGTGTACTGCCCTTACGCTGGCCACCAAAGGGCATCCTGTCTCGTTGGAGATGTGCCTCCTCCTCATCCTCCTCCTCCTCTCTCCTATTAGGCACCCACGTGGAGTCAGTGACCTCATCATCCCCTCCCTCCTCATCACTGGAGCCAATCTGGCAGTATGCTGCAGCTGCTGGAACATGACTGCCAGATTGGTGTCCTTCTTGAGCATCCCCTCTGTCTGCTCTCACCCTACTGCCTTCCTGTAGCTGGGTTTCATCATCAGACCCTTCGAAACGCTGGGCATCCTCCTGGAGCATGTACCCAACACTGTGCTCAAACAGTTCAGGGGACTCCTCAGGAGGAGGACATGGTGGGTCTAGGGAAGGAGTGACTGATGATGAGTCTGACATTGATACCAGGGAAGAGGACGCTTTGGCAGCTGCTTTGCCAGTACCCTGAGCCTGGGTGAGAGAGGATGAGGAGGAGGAGGAGGGCTTGGTCATCCACTCTACCAAGTCTTCGGCATGATGTGGCTCAACATGTCCAGCTGCGGAAAAGAAGGACAAGCGTGTCCCATGGCCATGTGCTGATGACAATGCACCGCGTCCACGACCAGCACTGTTGCCCCCAGACACAGAGCCTGCTTGCCCTCTTTTATTGCCTCCTGACTGTCTGCCTCTCCTTGTTTGCCTTCCAGACATTCTAATAGATGGCCTGCAGGGAGATGGGAAAAAAGCAATAAGGGCTACCTTCAGGTGTCCTTCTCTGTCCCTTGAAACAAGGACTTGCACAGTGAAAGAAACTGACACTCTCCCTACCTACAGTTTTCTGTCCCTAGAAAAAATGTTTTTTTTTAAGCACAATATAGCACAAGGAGAATTCACTCACTGTCCTTCCAGGTCCCTAGAAACAAGGACTTGCACAGTGAAAGAAACTGACACTCTCCCTACCTACAGTTTTCTGTCCCTAGAAAAAATGTTTTTTTTAAGCACAATATAGCACAAGGAGAATTCACTCACTGTCCTTCCAGGTCCCTGGAAACAAGGACTTGCACAGTGAAAGAAACTGACACTCTCCCTACCTACAGTTTTCTGTCCCTAGAAAAAAGGTTTTTTTTAAGCACAATAAAGCACAAGGAGAATTCACTCACTGTCCTTCCAGGTCCCTAGAAACAAGGACTTACACAGTGAAAGAAACTGACACTCTCCCTACCTACAGTTTTCTGTCCCTAGAAAAAATGTTTTTTTTAAGCACAATATAGCACAAGGAGAATTCACTCACTGTCCTTCCAGGTCCCTAGAAACAAGGACTTACACAGTGAAAGAAACTGACACTCTCCCTACCTACAGTTTTCTGTCCCTAGAAAAAATGTTTTTTTTTAAGCACAATATAGCACAAGGAGAATTCACTCACTGTCCTTCCAGGTCCCTGGAAACAAGGACTTGCACAGTGAAAGAAACTGACACTCTCCCTACCTACAGTTTTCTGTCCCTAGAAAAAATGTTTTTTTTAAGCACAATAAAGCACAAGGAGAATTCACTCACTGTCCTTCCAGGTCCCTAGAAACAAGGACTTACACAGTGAAAGAAACTGACACTCTCCCTACCTACAGTTTTCTGTCCCTATAAAAAATGTTTTTTTTAAGCACACTATAGTACTAGGAGAATTCACTCACTGTCCTTCCCAGTCCCTAGAAACAAGGACTTGCACAGTGAAAGAAACTGACACTCTCCCTACCTACAGTTTTCTGTCCCTAGAAAAAATGTTTTTTTTAAGCACAATAAAGCACAAGGAGAATTCACTCACTGTCCTTCCAGGTCCCTAGAAACAAGGACTTACACAGTGAAAGAAACTGACACTCTCCCTACCTACAGTTTTCTGTCCCTAGAAAAAATGTTTTTTTCAAGCACACTATAGCACAAGGAGAATTCACTCACTGTCCTTCCCAGTCCCTAGAAACAAGGACTTGCACAGTGAAAGAAACTGACACTCTCCCTACCTACAGTTTTCTGTCCCTAGAAAAAATGTTTTTTTTAAGCACAATATAGCACAAGGAGAATTCACTCACTGTCCTTCCAGGTCCCTGGAAACAAGGACTTGCACAGTGAAAGAAACTGACACTCTCCCTACCTACAGTTTTCTGTCCCTAGAAAAAATGTTTTTTTTAAGCACAATATAGCACAAGGAGAATTCACTCACTGTCCTTCCAGGTCCCTAGAAACAAGGACTTGCACAGTGAAAGAAACTGACACTCTCCCTACCTACAGTTTTCTGTCCCTAGAAAAAATGTTTTTTTTAAGCACACTATAGCACAAGGAGAATTCACTCACTGTCCTTCCCAGTCCCTAGAAACAAGGACTTGCACAGTGAAATAAACTGACACTCTCCCTACCTACAGTTTTCTGTCCCTAGAAAAAATGTTTTTTTTAAGCACAATATAGCACAAGGAGAATTCACTCACTGTCCTTCCAGGTCCCTGGAAACAAGGACTTGCACAGTGAAAGAAACTGACACTCTCCCTACCTACAGTTTTCTGTCCCTAGAAAAAATGTTTTTTTTAAGCACAATATAGCACAAGGAGAATTCACTCACTGTCCTTCCAGGTCGCTAGAAACAAGGACTTACACAGTGAAAGAAACTGACACTCTCCCTACCTACAGTTTTCTGTCCCTAGAAAAAATGTTTTTTTTAAGCACAATATAGCACAAGGAGAATTCACTCACTGTCCTTCCAGGTCCCTGGAAACAAGGACTTGCACAGTGAAAGAAACTGACACTCTCCCTACCTACAGTTTTCTGTCCCTAGAAAAAATGTTTTTTTTTAAGCACAATAAAGCACAAGGAGAATTCACTCACTGTCCTTCCAGGTCCCTAGAAACAAGGACTTACACAGTGAAAGAAACTGATACTCTCCCTACCTACAGTTTTCTGTCCCTAGAAAAAATGTTTTTTTTAAGCACAATATAGCACAAGGAGAATTCACTCACTGTCCTTCCAGGTCCCTAGAAACAAGGACTTACACAGTGAAAGAAACTGACACTCTCCCTACCTACAGTTTTCTGTCCCTAGAAAAAATGTTTTTTTTAAGCACAATATAGCACAAGGAGAATTCACTCACTGTCCTTCCAGGTCCCTGGAAACAAGGACTTGCACAGTGAAAGAAACTGACACTCTCCCTACCTACAGTTTTCTGTCCCTAGAAAAAATGTTTTTTTTAAGCACAATAAAGCACAAGGAGAATTCACTCACTGTCCTTCCAGGTCCCTAGAAACAAGGACTTACACAGTGAAAGAAACTGACACTCTCCCTACCTACAGTTTTCTGTCCCTAGAAAAAATGTTTTTTTTAAGCACACTATAGCACAAGGAGAATTCACTCACTGTCCTTCCCAGTCCCTAGAAACAAGGACTTGCACAGTGAAAGAAACTGACACTCTCCCTACCTACAGTTTTCTGTCCCTAGAAAAAATGTTTTTTTTAAGCACAATATAGCACAAGGAGAATTCACTCACTGTCCTTCCAGGTCCCTGGAAACAAGGACTTGCACAGTGAAAGAAACTGACACTCTCCCTACCTACAGTTTTCTGTCCCTAGAAAAAATGTTTTTTTTAAGCACAATATAGCACAAGGAGAATTCACTCACTGTCCTTCCAGGTCCCTAGAAACAAGGACTTACACAGTGAAAGAAACTGACACTCTCCCTACCTACAGTTTTCTGTCCCTAGAAAAAATGTTTTTTTTAAGCACAATATAGCACAAGGAGAATTCACTCACTGTCCTTCCAGGTCCCTGGAAACAAGGACTTGCACAGTGAAAGAAACTGACACTCTCCCTACCTACAGTTTTCTGTCCCTAGAAAAAATGTTTTTTTTAAGCACAATAAAGCACAAGGAGAATTCACTCACTGTCCTTCCAGGTCCCTAGAAACAAGGACTTACACAGTGAAAGAAACTGACACTCTCCCTACCTACAGTTTTCTGTCCCTAGAAAAAATGTTTTTTTTAAGCACAATATAGCACAAGGAGAATTCACTCACTGTCCTTCCAGGTCCCTAGAAACAAGGACTTACACAGTGAAAGAAACTGACACTCTCCCTACCTACAGTTTTCTGTCCCTAGAAAAAATGTTTTTTTAAGCACAATATAGCACAAGGAGAATTCACTCACTGTCCTTCCAGGTCCCTGGAAACAAGGACTTGCACAGTGAAAGAAACTGACACTCTCCCTACCTACAGTTTTCTGTCCCTAGAAAAAATGTTTTTTTTAAGCACAATAAAGCACAAGGAGAATTCACTCACTGTCCTTCCAGGTCCCTAGAAACAAGGACTTACACAGTGAAAGAAACTGACACTCTCCCTACCTACAGTTTTCTGTCCCTATAAAAAATGTTTTTTTTAAGCACACTATAGCACTAGGAGAATTCACTCACTGTCCTTCCCAGTCCCTAGAAACAAGGACTTGCACAGTGAAAGAAACTGACACTCTCCCTACCTACAGTTTTCTGTCCCTAGAAAAAATGTTTTTTTTAAGCACAATATAGCACAAGGAGAATTCACTCACTGTCCTTCCAGGTCCCTGGAAACAAGGACTTGCACAGTGAAAGAAACTGACACTCTCCCTACCTACAGTTTTCTGTCCCTAGAAAAAATGTTTTTTTTAAGCACAATATAGCACAAGGAGAATTCACTCACTGTCCTTCCAGGTCGCTAGAAACAAGGACTTACACAGTGAAAGAAACTGACACTCTCCCTACCTACAGTTTTCTGTCCCTAGAAAAAATGTTTTTTTTAAGCACAATATAGCACAAGGAGAATTCACTCACTGTCCTTCCAGGTCCCTGGAAACAAGGACTTGCACAGTGAAAGAAACTGACACTCTCCCTACCTACAGTTTTCTGTCCCTAGAAAAAATGTTTTTTTTTAAGCACAATAAAGCACAAGGAGAATTCACTCACTGTCCTTCCAGGTCCCTAGAAACAAGGACTTACACAGTGAAAGAAACTGATACTCTCCCTACCTACAGTTTTCTGTCCCTAGAAAAAATGTTTTTTTTAAGCACAATATAGCACAAGGAGAATTCACTCACTGTCCTTCCAGGTCCCTAGAAACAAGGACTTACACAGTGAAAGAAACTGACACTCTCCCTACCTACAGTTTTCTGTCCCTAGAAAAAATGTTTTTTTTAAGCACAATATAGCACAAGGAGAATTCACTCACTGTCCTTCCAGGTCCCTGGAAACAAGGACTTGCACAGTGAAAGAAACTGACACTCTCCCTACCTACAGTTTTCTGTCCCTAGAAAAAATGTTTTTTTTAAGCACAATAAAGCACAAGGAGAATTCACTCACTGTCCTTCCAGGTCCCTAGAAACAAGGACTTACACAGTGAAAGAAACTGACACTCTCCCTACCTACAGTTTTCTGTCCCTAGAAAAAATGTTTTTTTTAAGCACACTATAGCACAAGGAGAATTCACTCACTGTCCTTCCCAGTCCCTAGAAACAAGGACTTGCACAGTGAAAGAAACTGACACTCTCCCTACCTACAGTTTTCTGTCCCTAGAAAAAATGTTTTTTTTAAGCACAATATAGCACAAGGAGAATTCACTCACTGTCCTTCCAGGTCCCTGGAAACAAGGACTTGCACAGTGAAAGAAACTGACACTCTCCCTACCTACAGTTTTCTGTCCCTAGAAAAAATGTTTTTTTTAAGCACAATATAGCACAAGGAGAATTCACTCACTGTCCTTCCAGGTCCCTAGAAACAAGGACTTACACAGTGAAAGAAACTGACACTCTCCCTACCTACAGTTTTCTGTCCCTAGAAAAAATGTTTTTTTTAAGCACAATATAGCACAAGGAGAATTCACTCACTGTCCTTCCAGGTCCCTGGAAACAAGGACTTGCACAGTGAAAGAAACTGACACTCTCCCTACCTACAGTTTTCTGTCCCTAGAAAAAATGTTTTTTTTAAGCACAATAAAGCACAAGGAGAATTCACTCACTGTCCTTCCAGGTCCCTAGAAACAAGGACTTACACAGTGAAAGAAACTGACACTCTCCCTACCTACAGTTTTCTGTCCCTAGAAAAAATGTTTTTTTTAAGCACAATATAGCACAAGGAGAATTCACTCACTGTCCTTCCAGGTCCCTAGAAACAAGGACTTACACAGTGAAAGAAACTGACACTCTCCCTACCTACAGTTTTCTGTCCCTAGAAAAAATGTTTTTTTAAGCACAATATAGCACAAGGAGAATTCACTCACTGTCCTTCCAGGTCCCTGGAAACAAGGACTTGCACAGTGAAAGAAACTGACACTCTCCCTACCTACAGTTTTCTGTCCCTAGAAAAAATGTTTTTTTTAAGCACAATAAAGCACAAGGAGAATTCACTCACTGTCCTTCCAGGTCCCTAGAAACAAGGACTTACACAGTGAAAGAAACTGACACTCTCCCTACCTACAGTTTTCTGTCCCTATAAAAAATGTTTTTTTTAAGCACACTATAGCACTAGGAGAATTCACTCACTGTCCTTCCCAGTCCCTAGAAACAAGGACTTGCACAGTGAAAGAAACTGACACTCTCCCTACCTACAGTTTTCTGTCCCTAGAAAAAATGTTTTTTTTAAGCACAATATAGCACAAGGAGAATTCACTCACTGTCCTTCCAGGTCCCTGGAAACAAGGACTTGCACAGTGAAAGAAACTGACACTCTCCCTACCTACAGTTTTCTGTCCCTAGAAAAAATGTTTTTTTTAAGCACAATATAGCACAAGGAGAATTCACTCACTGTCCTTCCAGGTCCCTAGAAACAAGGACTTGCACAGTGAAAGAAACTGACACTCTCCCTACCTACAGTTTTCTGTCCCTAGAAAAAATGTTTTTTTTAAGCACACTATAGCACAAGGAGAATTCACTCACTGTCCTTCCCAGTCCCTAGAAACAAGGACTTGCACAGTGAAATAAACTGACACTCTCCCTACCTACAGTTTTCTGTCCCTAGAAAATTTTTTTTTTTAAGCACAATATAGCACAAGGAGAATTCACTCACTGTCCTTCCAGGTCCCTGGAAACAAGGACTTGCACAGTGAAAGAAACTGACACTCTCCCTACCTACAGTTTTCTGTCCCTAGAAAAAATGTTTTTTTTAAGCACAATATAGCACAAGGAGAATTCACTCACTGTCCTTCCAGGTCGCTAGAAACAAGGACTTACACAGTGAAAGAAACTGACACTCTCCCTACCTACAGTTTTCTGTCCCTAGAAAAAATGTTTTTTTTAAGCACGATATAGCACAAGGAGAATTCACTCACTGTCCTTCCAGGTCCCTGGAAACAAGGACTTGCACAGTGAAAGAAACTGACACTCTCCCTACCTACAGTTTTCTGTCCCTAGAAAAAATGTTTTTTTTAAGCACAATAAAGCACAAGGAGAATTCACTCACTGTCCTTCCAGGTCCCTAGAAACAAGGACTTACACAGTGAAAGAAACTGATACTCTCCCTACCTACAGTTTTCTGTCCCTAGAAAAAATGTTTTTTTTAAGCACAATATAGCACAAGGAGAATTCACTCACTGTCCTTCCAGGTCCCTAGAAACAAGGACTTACACAGTGAAAGAAACTGACACTCTCCCTACCTACAGTTTTCTGTCCCTAGAAAAAATGTTTTTTTTAAGCACAATATAGCACAAGGAGAATTCACTCACTGTCCTTCCAGGTCCCTGGAAACAAGGACTTGCACAGTGAAAGAAACTGACACTCTCCCTACCTACAGTTTTCTGTCCCTAGAAAAAATGTTTTTTTTAAGCACAATAAAGCACAAGGAGAATTCACTCACTGTCCTTCCAGGTCCCTAGAAACAAGGACTTACACAGTGAAATAAACTGACACTCTCCCTACCTACAGTTTTCTGTCCCTAGAAAAAATGTTTTTTTTAAGCACACTATAGCACAAGGAGAATTCACTCACTGTCCTTCCCAGTCCCTAGAAACAAGGACTTGCACAGTGAAAGAAACTGACACTCTCCCTACCTACAGTTTTCTGTCCCTAGAAAAAATGTTTTTTTTAAGCACAATATAGCACAAGGAGAATTCACTCACTGTCCTTCCAGGTCCCTGGAAACAAGGACTTGCACAGTGAAAGAAACTGACACTCTCCCTACCTACAGTTTTCTGTCCCTAGAAAAAATGTTTTTTTTAAGCACAATATAGCACAAGGAGAATTCACTCACTGTCCTTCCAGGTCCCTAGAAACAGGGACTTACACAGTGAAAGAAACTGACACTCTCCCTACCTACAGTTTTCTGTCCCTAGAAAAAATGTTTTTTTTAAGCACAATATAGCACAAGGAGAATTCACTCACTGTCCTTCCAGGTCCCTGGAAACAAGGACTTGCACAGTGAAAGAAACTGACACTCTCCCTACCTACAGTTTTCTGTCCCTAGAAAAAATGTTTTTTTTTAAGCACAATAAAGCACAAGGAGAATTCACTCACTGTCCTTCCAGGTCCCTAGAAACAAGGACTTACACAGTGAAAGAAACTGATACTCTCCCTACCTACAGTTTTCTGTCCCTAGAAAAAATGTTTTTTTTAAGCACAATATAGCACAAGGAGAATTCACTCACTGTCCTTCCAGGTCCCTAGAAACAAGGACTTACACAGTGAAAGAAACTGACACTCTCCCTACCTACAGTTTTCTGTCCCTAGAAAAAATGTTTTTTTTAAGCACAATATAGCACAAGGAGAATTCACTCACTGTCCTTCCAGGTCCCTGGAAACAAGGACTTGCACAGTGAAAGAAACTGACACTCTCCCTACCTACAGTTTTCTGTCCCTAGAAAAAATGTTTTTTTTAAGCACAATAAAGCACAAGGAGAATTCACTCACTGTCCTTCCAGGTCCCTAGAAACAAGGACTTACACAGTGAAAGAAACTGACACTCTCCCTACCTACAGTTTTCTGTCCCTAGAAAAAATGTTTTTTTTAAGCACACTATAGCACAAGGAGAATTCACTCACTGTCCTTCCCAGTCCCTAGAAACAAGGACTTGCACAGTGAAAGAAACTGACACTCTCCCTACCTACAGTTTTCTGTCCCTAGAAAAAATGTTTTTTTTAAGCACAATATAGCACAAGGAGAATTCACTCACTGTCCTTCCAGGTCCCTGGAAACAAGGACTTGCACAGTGAAAGAAACTGACACTCTCCCTACCTACAGTTTTCTGTCCCTAGAAAAAATGGTTTTTTTAAGCACAATATAGCACAAGGAGAATTCACTCACTGTCCTTCCAGGTCCCTAGAAACAAGGACTTACACAGTGAAAGAAACTGACACTCTCCCTACCTACAGTTTTCTGTCCCTAGAAAAAATGTTTTTTTTAAGCACAATATAGCACAAGGAGAATTCACTCACTGTCCTTCCAGGTCCCTGGAAACAAGGACTTGCACAGTGAAAGAAACTGACACTCTCCCTACCTACAGTTTTCTGTCCCTAGAAAAAATGTTTTTTTTAAGCACAATAAAGCACAAGGAGAATTCACTCACTGTCCTTCCAGGTCCCTAGAAACAAGGACTTACACAGTGAAAGAAACTGACACTCTCCCTACCTACAGTTTTCTGTCCCTAGAAAAAATGTTTTTTTTAAGCACAATATAGCACAAGGAGAATTCACTCACTGTCCTTCCAGGTCCCTAGAAACAAGGACTTACACAGTGAAAGAAACTGACACTCTCCCTACCTACAGTTTTCTGTCCCTAGAAAAAATGTTTTTTTAAGCACAATATAGCACAAGGAGAATTCACTCACTGTCCTTCCAGGTCCCTGGAAACAAGGACTTGCACAGTGAAAGAAACTGACACTCTCCCTACCTACAGTTTTCTGTCCCTAGAAAAAATGTTTTTTTTAAGCACAATAAAGCACAAGGAGAATTCACTCACTGTCCTTCCAGGTCCCTAGAAACAAGGACTTACACAGTGAAAGAAACTGACACTCTCCCTACCTACAGTTTTCTGTCCCTAGAAAAAATGTTATTTTTAAGCACAATATAGCACAAGGAGAATTCACTCACTGTCCTTCCAGGTCCCTAGAAACAAGGACTTACACAGTGAAAGAAACTGACACTCTCCCTACCTACAGTTTTCTGTCCCTAGAAAAAATGTTTTTTTTAAGCACAATATAGCACAAGGAGAATTCACTCACTGTCCTTCCAGGTCCCTGGAAACAAGGACTTGCACAGTGAAAGAAACTGACACTCTCCCTACCTACAGTTTTCTGTCCCTAGAAAAAATGTTTTTTTTAAGCACAATAAAGCACAAGGAAAATTCACTCACTGTCCTTCCAGGTCCCTAGAAACAAGGACTTACACAGTGAAAGAAACTGACACTCTCCCTACCTACAGTTTTCTGTCCCTAGAAAAAATGTTTTTTTTAAGCACACTATAGCACAAGGAGAATTCACTCACTGTCCTTCCCAGTCCCTAGAAACAAGGACTTGCACAGTGAAAGAAACTGACACTCTCCCTACCTACAGTTTTCTGTCCCTAGAAAAAATGTTTTTTTTAAGCACAATATAGCACAAGGAGAATTCACTCACTGTCCTTCCAGGTCCCTGGAAACAAGGACTTGCACAGTGAAAGAAACTGACACTCTCCCTACCTACAGTTTTCTGTCCCTAGAAAAAATGTTTTTTTTAAGCACAATATAGCACAAGGAGAATTCACTCACTGTCCTTCCAGGTCCCTAGAAACAAGGACTTACACAGTGAAAGAAACTGACACTCTCCCTACCTACAGTTTTCTGTCCCTAGAAAAAATGTTTTTTTTAAGCACAATATAGCACAAGGAGAATTCACTCACTGTCCTTCCAGGTCCCTGGAAACAAGGACTTGCACAGTGAAAGAAACTGACACTCTCCCTACCTACAGTTTTCTGTCCCTAGAAAAAATGTTTTTTTTAAGCACAATATAGCACAAGGAGAATTCACTCACTGTCCTTCCAGGTCCCTAGAAACAAGGACTTACACAGTGAAAGAAACTGACACTCTCCCTACCTACAGTTTTCTGTCCCTAGAAATTTTTTTTTTTTAAGCACACTATAGCACAAGCACAAAACACACTGACACTCTCCCTACCTATCCTTCTCTTTCCCTAAACTAAAGGAATCCAGGTTAAGCAAGAAAGAAATAAAAGTCACTGTCCCTGCCTATGCTGCTCTATCCCTGCTCCGGAACACACTACACTAGGCCGCCGTGCTGGCGGCCTTTTATAGTGTGGGGCGTGTACTAAACACCCTCAGCAATAATTGGCCACAGGCATCCTGCCTGTGGCCAATCATTGCTCTCCTCGCTTCCGGCGCTGTGATTGGCCAAGCATGCGGGGTCACAGTGCATGCTTGGCCAATCACAGCGCCTGGATGACACTGCGATGGCGTAGTGCATTGTGGGCCGTTCGCGTCACTCGAATTTGGCGCGAACGGCCCAAATCGTTCGATCTTCGTCGAACGATCGAACAGCCGATGTTCGAGTCGAACGTATGTTCGATTCGAACACGAAGCTCATCCCTACCCGGCAGAAGAAAGGAAGAACCGGAGAGAAGAAGAGGGGAGAAGGCGACGGAGAAGACCGGGCCTCCGCTAGCAAAAGAGCTAAAGAAGTTAGCGGTGGCCCGGCAGAAGAAAACCGGAGAGCAGCAGCGACGACACCGGAGACCCCCGAAGTCGGAAGAAGACCCCCGGAGCTGTGCAATAAAATACTTTAAAAAGCTGTGTGGTTTTTTTATTGCAATTTTTTTCCACCAGGTGAATGGGTAGGGGTACGATGTACCCCATACTCATTCACATAGGGTGGGGGGCCGGCATCTGGGGGCCCCCTTTTTAAAGGGGGTCCCCTGATTCTGAAAAGCCCCCCGCCCGCATACCCCGACAACCAACGGCCAGGGTTGTCGGGAAGAGGCCCTTGTCCCCATCAACATGGGGGCAGGGTGCTTTGGGGTGGGGGGGCCGCAGGTCGCCCCCCTGCCCTGAAGCACCAAACCCCCTATGTTGAGGGCATGCGGCCTGGTACGGTTCAGGAGGGAGGGGGGGCGCTCTCGTCCCCCCCTTTTCCCCTGCGGCCTGCCAGGTTGCGTGCTCGGATAAGGGTCTGGTTTGGATTTCGGGGGGACCCCCATGCCATTTTTCAGCTTGAGGGGTTCACCTTAAAATCCAGACCAGACCTAAGGGTCTGGTTTGGATTTTTTGGGGACCCCCACGCCGTTTTTCGGCTTAGGGGGTTCACCTTAGAATCCAGACCAGACCTAAGGGCCTGGTATGCTCCTGAAGGGGAACCCATGCCGGTTTTTTCATTAAGATTTGGCCTGGAGTTCCCCTTCATGATTCATACCAAAACATGGGACAGCGAGGCTGCCGAGGACCAGCGCGATGACATTGCGCTGGACACATTCTCGGCCGGCTAGTCGCCTCTAGGACACGACTTGAGCGGCTGCTGCACGCTCAGGTTGTGTCCAGATCGCCTCGCAAAGTCGCGCTGTCCCTGTGTCAGCCGGCACACGAGTCACCCGCAAGTCGGATCCGACTTCCCGGACGACCTCTATTCAAATCAATGGGCTCCCATAGGGAACCATTCATTTTCAATAGAGCGCCGCTGACATTTCTATTTACTATAACAGTGCGCCGCTGCTTCCTGCGCCCAGTGAAGGAGTTATCCGGCGCACCAATTAAGGTTAGAACCAGCGCAGCGCACTGTTATTAGTAAATCAGCCCCAATGTGTTATATTTATTCTTTGTAGAATGTGTTCTAGTATATTTTTACAGCAGGACAAGATATTCTGAATGATAGGATTTATTTATAGACAGCAGTGGGCTGCAAATAATTAATTGCAAGTACAGTCAACAAAAAATAAATATATATTTTTTTTGAGTGTACAGTGCATAGTGTACTTTAACCACTTCAGCCCCAGAAAATTTGGCTGCTCAATGACCAGGCCGTTTTTTGTGATACGGCACTGCAGTGCTTTAACTGACAATTGCGCGGTCATGCGACGCTGTAACGAAAAGAATTGACGCCTTTTTTTCCCCACAAATAGAGCTTTCTTTTGGTGGTATTTGATCACCTCTGCGGTTTTTATTTTTTGTGTTATAAACAAAAGAAGAGCGACAATTTTGAAAAAAACGGCAGTGATCAGCAATTTTTATTGGGACTGCGATATTGCGGTGAACATATCGGACACTTTTGACACATTTCTGGGACCAGTGACAATTATACGACGATCAGTGCTATAAAAATGCACTGATTACTGTATAAATGTCACTGGCAAGGAAGGGGTTAACACTAGGGGGCGTTCAAGAGGTTTACTGTGTTCCCTAAGTGTGTTCTAACTGGGGGGGGGATGGGACTTACTAGGAGGAGAGAGAGAGATCCATGTTCATACTTAGTATTAACACACAATCAGTCTCCTCTTCCCTGAGAGAACCGTGATCTGTGTATACACACACAGATCACGGTTCTCCCTCCGTCACGAGCGATCACGGGTGTCCGGTGGGCATCGTGCCCACTGGGCACTCGCATCAGCTCCAGCGGTGAGCCACAGGCGCGCGCATGCCTCTGACGCCGCTCGTGCGCCCCCTAGTGGCCAAAAGGTGAAGCGACATAAGGTAACGTTGTTTCGCCCAGGGGAGCCAACCTGCTGCAATAAAACAGCGGCGGCTGGTCCGGAAGAGGTTAATATAAGCCCTCAAAATCTATGGGAGGATTAAAAATAAATTCCACATAGGGCAGTTTTTACTTTGTTACTTTAGTCCAGTAACAAAGCAGGTTGGACCGATGTAAGTATGTATGTGCCAAACCTGTGGAATACCACCTGGAAGCCGGAAAACACTGTAGTAGATATTGCTTCTTTCGTGATCTCCATTAACTTCTGGGCCCCCTGTCCCTTGGAAACAAAGGTATCAAATGGAAAATACCCTGACTTCACAACCACATAACCTGATGGGGCATGAAAAACCCACAACCTCATGAGAGTACTACAATGTGTTAGCTACTTACCCCTCAAGTTTGAGTTATATAGCAACATTTAAAACCACATATACACATACCAGACAACAGGCTACAACATACCTTATTCACTCACTTTGCTTCATATACCTCTGTGATGGGTGGCACCTACTCTGCCACAGTGCAGTCATCAACCTCCTCCAAACGCTTGAAAAGCAGAGTAGAATCAACCTATCAAATAGTACTACAATTAAACTGTTTGTGACACTTGTACCTCTCCCTCCTTCCCCTCAATACCCTCCCCTCTATGGTTCTAAATGATTGTTGTTCAGTGGCGGTGCGTCCATAGTGGGCGCAGGAGCGCCGCCCCCTCTCGCTCCTGTGCCCGTTACTCACTGCATTGCATGAACCTATGTATTGTCGCCGCCGCCGCCGCCGCCCCCTGTTGAGTGGCCATCTGAATAACAGCAGCTGGTTGGTGTTTGGTAGTGCCTATCAGAGCCAGCGGCTCTGATAGGCTTCCCGATTACAGCCGGAGGGCTGTAATCGGCTTCCAAATAGTTAACCAGAGGACGCACGGGGGGTGCGTTCCTTGGTTAACACTGACAGGCGTTTCAGCCAATCAGGTTCACCAGGTCTGGTTACCAGTAACCTGATTGGCTGAAGCGACATCGAGGGCGGGAGAAGACATCCAGGATGGAAGAAGGAAGGCGCTGACCCGAGGAAGGTAAGTGCAGGGCTGGGGGGACAAACTGGCTGTATTTGGGGACAAACTGGCTGCATTTGGGGGGAAACTGGCTGTATTTGAGGGGAAACTGGCTGAATTTGAGGGGGCACACTGGTGGCGTTTGGGCACAGTGGCTGCGTTTAATGGGCACAGTGGCGGCAATTTATGGTTTGGTTTTTTTCCGTTTGTTTGCACCCCCCAAAAATTTGGAGCACCAGCCGCCACTGTTGTTGTTATTATAGTTTACATGGACTTTTAGCATGTACATTGCATGTAATCGACTGTACTGCTTATTGTCCTATATTTCTGTACCTTACTTTGAAAGTCTCAATAAATCATTTGAAAAAAAAAAAAAAACTTCTGGACCCAATGCAAAATGGTTGCCCTGCTGCATTGGGAAAAGAGCGCAATTTAGGGAACACTTGAATTTTAAAACATTCTCTGATTGGATGAGGTGAAGAGGTGAGATTTCCATCTTCACCTTGTCCAATTACAGAACACTTTGCATTCACAGAGAAATTTTAAAGTGTTCCCTGAATGGAACCCATGCAGAGTGAGCAACCTCCTGTGTTCAGACAGGCTACATGCTTCAGTTTAAGGTCTGGTATGGTTTTTTAGGAGGGCGTGGGGGAGCTAATGTTTTTTTTATATATGGAGTCCTCCTTAAAATACACAGCAAACCCAAAGGGTCTGGTTTTGTGAGGTACACCTTAAAATTCATACTAGACTCAAAGGGTCTGGCATGTTTTTTGGTCTGGGGGGACTCTACGTAATCTTTTTGTTTCATTCTTGTACAATGAGCTACAACAAAAGTGACAAGATACAGTTTAATTTGTTAGTTTTAAATTGACTTTGCTTCTGCAGCACTTTCAGTGAGATGTGCCCCTTTACAGGCAGGATTAGGACACCCCCTGAGACATGTTATTTAAAGGAATTGGGCATTTTCAATGTTTTCCTTTAAAAATAAATAAATGCATAGTCACATATTTCCCAGGGTGGTGCCACCCTCAAGCATTTTTTTTATATTTTTTTACACCCCTTGCCTATCAGCCAGGAAAATTGACATTGTTAATTTGAAAGATTCTGCTCCGATTGATTTCAATCAGGTTTGGCATCCAAACTTATTTGAAGTTAACTAAAACCCTGATTGAACTGAACCCAGGGCAGTTCAGCTTATTCCTAGTGCACAGGGAAGAAGGTAGACTCTTCTGCACTCCACTATTATTCAATGGGTCAGAATTTCACTATCAATGGTGCGGAAACTACAGAAAATAATTTTCCCTATGATAATGGCACCTTGGTCATGTAAAATCCAGCCTTGATTAAAATGAATCGCCTTACCTTCATTTTATACTTTTAAAATTCCTGGCCAATCTTTTTATTATTTTATCATCCTATATCTCCCTCTGCATTCAACAATGTAGAAGACATAAGTCTAATGAAATTCTATAACTTCTCAGAAAAAACAATGACAAATATTCATTAGAATCCGAACAATGTTCATAATTACTAGGTGATCTTTAATTTATTTATTTTATCTGATATTTTTCATTTGGTATTGATGATGTTATGAAATGCCTCTGCAAAACAAAAGTTTGTAGCTATATCTATGCTGCCTTTTTAAATGCAGTCATCAATCCTGCTTGTTGTACCATTAAAATACTAGATTTGCAACCTGTCTTAACATTTCACCAAGGACATCGGTGGATACTACATAAATCAATTGACAGTGTTTGTAAATAACTGTTGCTGACTAAACCTTCAGGTAGTATATGTTTATGGAAAATACTGCCTTGGCTTATACAGGAATAATGAAACATATTTTGTAGATGTGTCAGGTATCTAAACTGCTTTGATGAATACTATTACTTACCTCATCTCTCTTGGTTTCATTTATATCTACTGAAATAAATCAAAGCTAGCATTTCCATGTGTCTGTATGCAAATTTTAAAAAAATAGGCATATTGCATATATAGCATGCACCGAATAAAGTAAATTGTATTAGTATGATTTCTTTGCCAGAGGTTCATATTTTGCAAACAGCAGGAAATGGCACCATGAAATTAGTCATATAGCTGTAAGGACATCTATTTTGGTTTTGTAATATTATATACTGTGTATCAATACACAGTAACTGTTGGTTAGTATTTAAAGTGGTTGTAAACCCTTACAGACCACTTTTACCTACAGGTAAGCCTAGATTAAGGCTTACCTGTAGGTGCAAGAAATATCTCCTAAACCTACACGGTTAAGGAGATATTTCCAAAAGACAGACACCGATGTCTATGGCGCATGCACCGTAGACAACGCTGCGCAGGCGCACTGAGTGTGCCGTTTCTAACGGCGATCGTGCCATTAGTGGCGGCTTCCCCGCATTCGCGGGAGTGATGTCATCGCGTCTCCGGCCAGTCACAGCGCCGGAGCCACGATACCCGGACGTCACTTCGGGAGACATGGCGGCGACGAAGGAGGGGAACAAGGACCGCTGCGGGGGCTTCGATCTCAGGTAAGTAATTCATAATGAGCTAGTATGATATGCATACTAGCTCATTATGCCTTTGTCTTGCAGGGTGTTTTTTTTTCCAGAGGGTTTACTTCCTCTTTAAAGAGCTACTTGGTTTACCTTACACTGGTCTGTATTGAGAAAACAAGACTGGCAAGCTGTTACATCCTCTCTGGGGGATTGATGCAATGGTATAGCCAGCAAATCAATGCCTTACATGAACAGGGACCCTCCCCTTCTGCATATATCATGTGACCAAAGCTTTGCATTGGCAATATGACCCACCAATGGAGGGAGCCCCAATTCCATGTTTCTACAAAAAAGTACGTATTTTATAGCTACTGTTAATACGGATTAGCAGTGCTGATAAAACACTGTATGCTGCACATAGGTTCACTTTAATAATAGGATGCTATTGAAAAATATTTTTAAAAAGATACCAAGAAAAAAACAAACCCAGTGATCAATAAGCTCCAATTTTGCTTTTGGGGGTGTTGTGGAAAATTTTATGAAGATGTATTTAATATGTATTGTCATAGTGTCACCCAGTGTTAGTTCTCCCGCAACCCACTCTAAAGAGCTGACTGGGGCGGACTGACGCTGGTTGAGATAAACTTCCTGATTTGAAGAAGGGTGTTTGCGGAGTGAGGCCTCTCTGCAAACGCATTATCGGTTTCAGCGGATATATGCTCTTGTCGCCTCTGTGTCTGATCAACATGGAGGTGGTGACGTGAGCATGCACCTGTGGATAAGCTCCCCTCATCAGGAACTGTGTTCATTGGTTATTATATTATTATTGTATCGTGTTGTTGTATTGTATCCTTTAGCTGTATTTCTTGTGTTGTCAACTCCTTATATGGACATTTGCTGTGTGAAGGGGACATCCTGTGATGTCCCCTCCCACGGAGGAGGTGATTGGCTGCTGCAGCCATCACTTCCTGTTTGTGATAATAAAAGGACGCTATGAAGGCGTCGGCGGTCAGTGATTGCTGGGATGCCGAGATAAGAACAGTCTGGTGATGATGTCTCTTGATTTGAATGAATAGGAATCAAATGGAAGGTGAGTGGATTTTAGCTTAAGATGCATTATATCATTGAGATGAAATGTGTTACTATTAGAGACACAATATCTGGCTGTGTGCTCTGCGTACAGCCTGATTTCGCTGACAGGGGAGAAAAAAGAAAGAAGAAAAAAAAAATATTTATATATACTGTATATCCACAAAGTTTTGAGAACTGCCTGCAAATGTATTGCTTTTGTTTGTTTTAGACATAACATAGTCATGGCACACAATGTAATTGGATGCGACTTTAACCCCCTTTCCTTCACCTGATCTCTTCCTAGACCTGAAAATATGACAGTACTTCCTGGAGACATTTTAGAACAGCTACTGCTGAAAGTCACAAAGGAAAACTAAAAACCAGGGTCAGATAATGGTTTATTATATGGAGTTCAAATTTACAAGGCACCAGCTGTTAGAATGGTTCAGTTGTTGCTGAAGCCAAGAAAATAAAATATTAATAATCAATTTTAATTTTAACAATAATTATTGTCTCTAATTGTCAACATTATCATAACTTCTAGTGACTGTATAGTGGCTTTGCAGATACTGGTGGTCATGAAAAAATCCGTATTAGAACAAAAAAAATTTTTTTTCAAGAAAATAAGAAATATTCCAGATGTTTTATTATTTTCATTTTCACAGCTAGTAGATAGAGCCCTAGTCTCTTTTTGCTTATGATTATTTATTTGTTTATTGAGCTCAGTATTTCTAGGTGAAAATTACACACACAAGTGAAAGTCATTCACCTGTCTCCATACATCTCTTCCTGAGACTGCATTTGGACACACAGTTTACAGTGCTCTGGGAATCCTTTTCCATGTGTGTAACTAGACATGTGCAAATCATTTCATACTGAATTCGTTTTTTAACAGATTTCAACCAATTCGTTAATTCAGAAATATCTGAATTAACAAACGTTTCTGAATATTCGTAATTTCTAATATTCGAAAATTTGGAAATTCTGAAATTTTAGAATTCGGAAATTTGAAATTTGAAAATCCGAAAATCTGAAAAAATAACTAATAATAACTTTTACTATTACTAACTATTAAATTATAGGTTTGGGAATTTCCTTTCAAATTTGTCTGTTAGTGAACGTAACGAATACGAATTTATCTGAAGTTACGAATTATCCAAAATAACGAAGCTAAATGAATGGAACGTAACAGAGTAATAATAATAAATAACAATAATAATAATAAAAACTTTTCATTATTATTAATATTTATTATTAATTTATTTTGTTCCATTTGTTCAGATGCGGCATTCGTTATTTTGGATCATTCGTAACTTCGGATAAATTTGTATTCAGTACGTTCACTAACAGCCAAATTTGAAAGGAAATTCCAATACCTATAATTTAATAGTTAGTTATTATTTAGTTAGTTAGTTCGTTATTCTTTTCTTTCAAATTTTTTTGATTTTCTTTCTTATTTTCGGATTTTCGAATTTACAAATTTACGAATGTACGAATTTTCGAATTTACGAATTGCGATCATAACGAATGACCCGAAAAAAAAAAAAACCTGAATGAAACGAAAACGAACAATTTTTTCGGCAGTGCACTTGTCTATGTGTAACTAGTATTTTTTAAATAGTATTTATAAATTGTATTTTTAATAGATTTTTTAACAAAAAAATAGTAACAAAAGCAGAAATAACACACACAATTAACATCAAACAATTACAATTCTTCTTTATAAAAACATATAGGGTTTATTCAACATTTTTATTTTTAAATGCATTTTTTTTACCAAAATTGCAATATATTCTAATGGCCCATATTGTTTACACTATGAACAATGAATGTAAATGTTAAAAATATTTGTGTCCTACCATGTTATTATGCCTTCAATTATTCAATTACTTCAGTTCAAATAGAAATTGTTTTCTGCAATGCATTATGCCAAATAGCTTTTTACACTTCAAATGACATTTGTTTTAAATAAGTATTTACAAGTTCCAGAGAGAGCATTATTACACTCCAAAGGTCCAGATTATTTATCAAAATAAATTAATATAATATGCTTCCAGATGATTTACTTTTTTGTAGCTATGAATAGAACAGAGATTTCTTATTTTGCAAAATGTGGAGCTTTACACATATAGAACATCAGCATGAGATGAAATTATCTTGTTAAATCATATTTTCCCATAGCTCTCTTTGTTTAGAGGTGTTAATAGATAAATTGTGCAGTCTTGCCTATTGTAAAATTCTTTATTGTGTTTCAAGAAAATGGAAGTGAAAAAGCCACCTTAGCAATTAACATTTAATGAAACATATATATCTGTAAATATTTCTAAATATATGGGGTTTTCTTGTATTTATTATTTTATTATATGACTTACAACTTTCACTATGCACATTTATTTACTAGTGATGATCAAATCAAAATAATCAAAGACCCTCTAATGCTTTATTCACCTTTGTATTTGCATGAACATCTTTGGTTGAGAATCACACAATTCAGAAATCCTGACAATCAAGACTGGTGAACTGCATAATTGTATGCAAACTGCAAAAAT
The DNA here is from genome assembly GCA_029206835.1 of Rana muscosa. Lineage (NCBI taxonomy): Eukaryota > Metazoa > Chordata > Amphibia > Anura > Ranidae > Rana > Rana muscosa. Next base: position 589,331,932 of record CM055121.1, read on the forward strand.
GTGTAGGCATAAACTGTATTTAGACAAATCAAAAAAAATATTAATTTACTAATTTGGCAGTTTGCCTAATTAACAAACTAATCGAGTCACTGTTGTTTATTAACTCCAAACAATCCCTTATGTTTTAAAAACTGAAGGACATTTGCTAATGCAAAGTAAATGTGCCCTGTACCCTCTAAACTATCCAGAAGTATCCACTGCTTTAAAAAACTTTTCCTGTTGTGTATGTACTGTACAGCGCCTTGAAAAAGTATTCATACCCATTGAAATTTTCCACATTTTGTCATGTTACAACCAAAAACATAAATGTATTTTATTGGGATTTTATGTGATAGACCAACACAAAGTGGCAAATAATTGTAAAGTTAAAGGAAAATTATAAATGGTTTTAATTTTTTTTATAAATAAATATCTTAAAAGTGTGATGTGCATTTGTATTCAGCCCCCTTTACTCTGATACACCTAACTAAAACCATAGTGGAACCAATTATCTCAGTATAAATACAGCTGTTCTGTGAAGCCCTCAGAGGTTTGTTAGAGAACCTTAGTGAACAAACAGCATCAGGAAGGCCAAGGAACACACCAGACAGGTCAAGGATAAAGTTGTGGAGAAGTTTAAAGCAGGGTTAGGTTATAAAAAAATATCCCAAGCTTTTAACATCTCACTGAGCACTGTTCAATACATCATTCGAAAACAGAAAGAGTATGGCACAACTGCAAACCTACCAAGACATGGTGGTTCTACAAGGGGGCTGAATACAAATGCACGCCACACTTTTCATATACTTATTTGTAAAACAAATTGAAAACCATTTATCATTTTCCTTCCACTTCACAATTATGTGCCACTTTGTGTCTATCACATAAAAGCACAATAAAATACATTTACGTTTTTGGTTGTAAAATGACAAAATGATGGAAAATTTCAAGGGGAATGAATACTTTTTCAAGGCACTGTATATGTTGGTGGAAAGGACATCACTTTGTCTTCACTTTTGGTAGATGAATATTTCACTTTAATTGGGTTTTATTTGGATTCTGCTTTATTTTTATGGACTATATATATTTTTTCACATTAATGTAGTAACATCAATCACATGACCTTGGTGGCATTTTTAATTACCGTACTTATAAGCATTGTGACCATATATTTGATTATTATATCATAAGTGGGAGGGCGGATACCATTATTTTATTTTATTGGCATTGGTTAACCATGCATGAAACAGGGAATGCAAGCCAGATCAGTCCAAGGAGGTTTTTATTGCACTTGTATTCAGCAGTTTCAATGCAGAAGGGCTTTGCACAGCATTTTAATAGCTTAAAAAAGCAACATATCTGCTCATCCAAGCCATTAACTAAAGCAAGGTCAACACAAACAGATAGCACATGTACCTGTTTAGTGTTCTTTCAGCACTCAGTATCTTCATCCAACAGCAGGCTCCCACAGCACCATGAGTAAGAGAGAGCTCTGAGCATCAGTCAGATCACATATATAAAAGCTTGTTGACAGCTGAGATTAATAATGAGGTCAGACTACCAGATAAGATGTAGGCCAAAGAATAGAGGCTTTATCCGACAAAAAACTCTCCAGGTGCCAGAACCCGGAACATAACTTAATATGATTCTCAGAAAACAAAATATTTGTTTTCTTCACATCCATAAACCCTGAAGCCCCTCACTATGTGTATGTGAGAAACTTAGGCAATACACCATCCACAATCCTGCCCGCCAGTGTCTCACAAATCTCATTTACAAATTGTCATAAATGCTAAACCAGAAAAAGAACAATAAAACAAGAAAATATTATTTGTAAAAGAGGTGTTCCCTGCAGTTGTTTGAGCACCAATGGCTTGGTGTCTACCGGTGCTGCTGATATAAAGCCAGTCCTAGAAACAACTTCATAAAATTTGAAATACATGGCTTGATAATTATCTCTTAGATTGTCTCTGTGCTTCTTGACAATGAGAGAATCTTTAAAGGCTGAAGAGAAATGTAAGGTGCAGGCATACCTTATGTGAGGCCCTTTCCTTTGACTGGATGACTGGAAGTAGGAGGACCCCTAATTGTACCAGAATTGTGACTCCAAAGCATTGTGAGTACTCAGTATGCTGTTAAGGACTTTGCCCTTAGTTCAGGAGAGAGATTTGGGGACTGACAGTTCAGATTGTGACATCATTTGGGCATACCTAGATTAGAATGATCACATTTAAAGAAGATAAAATACACAGTTCTGAGAGTAGATACGGAATCTGTTTCCATTACTTCAGGAAACATTGTTGATTCAGTCACTTATGACTTCTCAAACACTAACTGCCATCTATCTAGAAACTTGAAAAAGTTTTTAGATTGATGAAAAAGCCCTCAAGCATATTTATAAAGCAATTTGCCAATATTTTGTATAAAATAAAATAATATTTTTGTTACCCGCCCAATAAGGTGGTTGGAGGAAAAAAGTAGACACAGGAAGCAACATAGCAGAACCTAGATGATTAACTGGTTAATTAAATTAATATGTGTGACCAAGTCATACTGTCAGGGGATGCCATACATAGACATCCAATACAGGTGATCAGATCGTTGGGCTGCACCAAGAAATAAGGAATAAACGAGTAAGTGAAAAAGTAAGTTTATTTAGGATAAAGACACCAAACAGAAAACCATAAACAAGTAATACGTGCAAGACACAGTAAAACCCCAAAAACACCTAACTAACTATCTAACTAATAATCATATATTCATAAGCATAGGAAATAAACATAAATAACCCAGGCGGGGACAAAAGCAAAGGGCAACAGAAGCCAGGTATGGGGAAACAGACCGTATTGAGAGCAGGGAGCAGGTACAGGTCTCAAGGACAGGGTATGTTGCCTTATGAGGAGTTTATGAGTGATCTCCATTAGCAACTGGGAATATTTGTATATATATATGTATATATAGTTTAGAATAAGAAATAAGATTAGGGTGTATGTAATATTGGTGTTAGTACGGGGTTAACTTAGCTAGATGTAAATATATGACAGGCTTTGCCTGAGAAGATCTAATTCATTTACCAGTTCCTTTTGACTTGCAAGAATGTTAGGTGAGGGTGTTATGGGAGACGCTTTGCTATTTACCTGTGGTAATATTCAAATTCAAGGAAGAGATACCATCTAAGTGCGTAGACCTGACGGGGCCGAATTCATTAGCTAGATAAAGGCCCTGTAGTCCTTTTTGTTAACCAACCATTTATCCATTACAAAGGGTGTTTGATATGCTGAGAATATTTATTTGATCTGTTCAGGAAGGGACAATTTGCCTGGGCTATTGCCATGCATAGTTAAGTGCCCCATTCAAGAGAAGGTGATGATCTTCGCTTTAATTAATTTCTCTTCAAACTAATTATCACAAACTCATTAACCCAAGAGAGGAGATGCTATTGGGGGGCTAAGCTAGGTTAAATTAAAGGGGTTGTAAAGGATATATATATTTTTTTTAAATAACAAACCAATGGCTGCGCTGCTTTCAATCAACCAATGAATGAGCCAAGAAGCCCGGCCGAGAAGCCAGCGCTTTGCGGCGCAGGACTTTCGAGGGGTCAGGTAAGTAAACGGGGGGCTGGGGGGCCGATAATCCTCGGATGTTTTTTCACCTTAATGCATAGAATGCATTAAAATATGTGCCTTTACAACCCCTTTAAGTTAAGAGGAAATTGTCCAATCTTGGAGGAGATACGCCCGGAGGGAGGAGAGGGCTAACATAATTACCAATCAGGGTGGCCCTGTTCAAGTCAATGAGAGCTGGGCCTATATTAGTGGGAATCATACACCGAGTAGATAGAGTCATGAGTCTGACCTGGGCTCAGAACCATCAATAGAGGTAAATATCAGATTATCTCCCAGCACTTAAAGTTATACCTGCTTGTCATATGTTTGTTTGTTTGCTGTTTGTATTTTGATAAATATACTCTGTATTCTTGTATTTTTAACCTACTATTTCCTCCTTTGGTGTAAGACTATAGATAGATGTTTGTGTATTAGATAGATTCTTTCAACTACTTCCTTATAAATATTATTATTATTATTTTTTTCTCAATCAAAGTTTTATTGAAAGAAAATGATTACAAATTATTGACAATGATAATACAGCAGCAAAATTCTGTACTCAGCAACCAAGTCTAGCGACTAGAGGCACATATTGAGGAAAGCTAGAGTACATACAATATGGTAAGGCACATTAAATCTGTCATAATAATCCTTATTTGTAGAAAGGGGAAGGAATGGGGAAGGGGAAAAGAGAAGTAAGTGACACTTAGGAAGATTGGGAGGGGGAAGGGAGAAAGAGGGGAGAGAGCGCTGGAGTAAAGGGTTTTAGGGAGGCGAATAACTTCGATATCATTCCAATGTCAGATTCCCACATAGATATATCAGTAAGTAAAGAGTAACACGTCAATCAATTATATCATCTATTACAAAATACAGTATGTCTACTTCATGGAATATGAAAAGAGAAAGTACAGCTAATATTCGACTGAATGAATTGCTGGTAATGTAGATCTAGAAGGGTCCTAGTTCATCAGAGTTTGGAATTCAGCAGGGTACCTGAATACAACCCAGGGTTGCCAAAGTTTGTGAAAGCTTTCAGTGGTTTCTCTTTTTATTGCCACAATATCGTCCATTTTGTGTATAAACATTACCCTGTCCAACCAATCCTTGACCGTCGGTATACTGGTGGTTCTCCAGTGCAGTGGGATAAGTGTTTTAGCCGCTGTCAATAAACGCCTCGTTAATGCTCTTTTATATTTGCCAATCTTGAAGTGGTTAATATGTAAAAGGCATGCAGCTGCATTCAAGACAATCTTAGTATCTGTGATGTGTTTTATCCATGTTATTACTTGAGACCAATAGTCAAGGATAGGGGGACAACTCCACCAGATGTGCAAGAAGGAACCAGGTTCCCCATTACACCTCAACAAATGTCTGATGAGTCATTCGACCATTTTTTGGATTTCACTGGGGTCATATACCACTGAGTTAACAACTTGTAAGAGATTTCTTGGTATCTCGTGCTCAGGGAACATTTATGAGCAAAGATGCATGCCTTTTCCCATTGTATATTGCTGAATGTGAGACCCAGATCAGTTTCCCAATTGTTTTATGCTTATTGCATGACTCTGTTTGCGTCTGACCCAGCCATGAATAAGCTAAGGATGTTGTCCTAGGGACCTGGGTTCTGGAGAGGCAAATATGCTCTAGCTGGGTTAGATTTTTACAATATGAATTTTTATGTTTGCTATTGATCAAAAAGTCTTTCAGCTGTAAATGGGACCAAGGTTTGAGTAATGGCTTACCAAAGTCAGTTCTGAAAGCACCTAAAGTTTTAACCTTATTATCAGTTAGGCAGTGGGTGACCAACAATTTACCAGTAGTGGAGGGAATCGGGAGTCTCGGTTGATTTTCTCCTGGCGAGAAGTCTGGATTGTCAGCAATTGGGGTTAATGGGCCCGGGATTGTGGCCAATTTGTAAGGAGTGGCAATTTTGTGCCAGATATCAAGTGTGGTCGCTACAAAGGGGTTAGTCATTCCTTTGGTGTGTTTGGAAAAAGCGGACCAGAGGAAATATAGGATAGGTTTCATGTTATGGTCTCGTTCTAGCTGTATCCAGTCTTTGTAATTACCGTGGCAATGCCAATCTATCAATCCTGAGATATGAGACGCTATGTGGTATTTCTTATAATCAGGCAAACCGATGCCCCCCTTGCTCTTTGGAAGTGTAAGGAGTTTCAAACTAATTCTCGGCTTTTTCCCAGCCCAGAGGAAACGTCTCTGTATGGTTTGTAACTTTGAAAAGAAGGAGGAGGGCATCTTGATTGGTAAGGCATTAAAGAAGTAGCGCAGTCTCGGAAGGATAGTCATTTTTATAATGGATGCTGTTCCAAACCAAGAAAAGAGCCTGGGGGTCCATTTTTGTAAGTCTGTAGTGATGGAATGTAAAAGGGGGGTGAAGTTGGCTGAGAAGAGACTGTCAATAGATGGGGTCAACTTGATTCCTAAATATTTAAGGGTATTCAGTTCCCATTTAAAATTGTGGTTGCTCTTAAGTAGGTCATATTTTTTGGAGTCGAGATTCAGGTTAAGGGCCTCAGATTTTGTTTGATTAATTTTGAAGTTAGAAATAAAAACCAAAAGTTTTAAAAATCTCTGTAAGGTTAGGGATAGATACGTGTGGTTGCGTAATAAAGAAGAGAAGGTCGTCTGCATATGCAGCTACTTTGTATTCTCTCTCCAGTACCGTAAAGCCTCTAATGTCATGTGAGTTATTTATGGTCCTGATGAGAGGTTCCAGTGATAAGATGAAAAGCAAGGGAGAAAGGGGACAGCCTTGACGTGTACCATTGTTTATTTTGATTGGGTCAGAAACAACGTTATTCATTTTGATTTTTGCCTGAGGGTTGACGTAAAGGGCCTGAATCCAGTTTAACATATTCTCACCTAGGCCTATATGTGAGCAAGTTGCCAACATGTAATCCCACGAGACCCTATCGAAGGCCTTCTCCGCATCAGTAGACAGAAGAAGGCCCTCGATCTTCGTGTGCCTCGCCTGATAGATAAGGTTAAGGGACTTGGTAATATTGTCTCTGGCTTCCCTACCTGGCATAAAGCCTACTTGCTCCGGGCCAATAACTTGTGAAAGTAAAGGTTTCATTCTGTTAGCTAGGATTTTTGCCAACAATTTAATGTCAACATTCAGCAAAGAGATTGGTCTAAAGTTTGTGCAATCTGAGTGATCCTTGTCAGGCTTGGGGACTACTGCTATGTGTGCAGTAAGCAGTGAATTGGAGTCATGTTTATTTTTGGACAGATAATTGAATGCTTTAAGTAAAGGATTAGTTATAAGTTGAGTAAAAGTCTTATAATACTGGAAGGTAAATCCGTCAGGGTCTGGGCTTTTCCCTGTTTTTAGTTCTTTGATTGCACTTTGTATCTCAGCCATTGTTATGGGGTCTTCCAAAGAGGAGATATCTTCACTAAGGAGGGGAGGCATCTTACTGTTTATCAAGAAGTCCCTGATTATCTCATCCCTAGAAGTTGTTATATGGGGTGGCTTGTGTTGCGTGGATAAATTATAGAGTTTGTCATAGAAGCTATAAAAAAATTGCAATTTTTTCTGGTTCGTGTTCTAGTGTACCTTGTTTATTGCGGATGGCATGTACATGATTCGCTATCGTAACGTCTTTCAGGGCTCTAGCTAAATATTTACCACTTTTGTCTCCATGTTCGTAGAATATGTTTTTCTTAAACAATAGGGCTTTTTGGGTTTGTAAGTCTAATATGCGTTTCAGGGATTGCCTGTTATAATTAAGTTCTACTTCCACTTTGGCAGATAGCGATTTTTTGTGTTGTAGTTCTAGTCTAGCTATTGTGTTGGACAATTGGGATATCTTCTTTTCCCTGTCTCTCTTTTTTCTGGCTGCCCATTTTATCAATTCTCCTCTGATCACAGATTTATGCGCTTCCCAGTTATTGAGGGGATTGGTGTCTGAGTCTTCATTATTTAGGAAATAGGTCCGAATGGAGTCATGAATACTGTTGTGGATTGATTGGTCCGTCAATAGGGCGGCATTAAGTCTCCAGTTGAATGTCGAGCTTTTAGGCGGGCTAAATCTCATTGTAATCGCTGTAGGGGCATGATCAGATAGGGAAATAATGCCTATATCTGCTCTGACCAGGTTGGATAGGTCTCTTTGCGTGATAAAAATCAAATCTATCCTGGAATATCGTTTTTGGGGGGCCGAGTAGAAGGAGTAATCCCTATCAGTGGGGTGGGTCGATCTCCATGTGTCCACTAGTGCCAATGATTGCAATAGAGCTTTAATGTGTTTCAATATTTTGTATGAGACATGGGAGTGTCCAGTCGATGTGTCCTGAAGTGGTGAAAGGGGTACATTAAAGTCTCCACCTAATATTATACAACCCTCTGCAAACCACTTCAATTCATCGATTATTTTACTACAGAATGTGATATGAGATTTGTTTGGGAAGTATACATTAGCCAATGTGACGGGTGACACTTCCCAGGTGCCTTTTAATATGATGAACCTGCCTTCAGGATCTGCCAGTTGTTGTTTGAGTTTGAACAGTGTATTTTTATTAATTAGTATTGAGACACCCTTCGTCTTGGCCAAGGGGTTTGTCGCATGGTGGGCCACAGTGTAGAGGTTTTCAGTGATTTTGGGGATATTCTGTCCTTTAAAGTGTGTCTCTTGTATGAATACAACTAGAGGTTTGACTTTTCTGAGTTCCTTAAGGAGTTTGGATCGCTTTTCCGGGATGTTAAGACCATCAGCATTATGTGAGACTACCGTGGGCGAGATACCTAAAAAGGAGAATGACATTTTGGATGGTTTTAGATATACGATAAATAGCTCTCAGGTAGGAACAGTTAGGGTTTAGGAAAGAAGAAAGAGGGGGAGGTGGCTTTGTAGAAAGGAAAGGTTATGTTTCTATCAGCTATTTAGATATCAAACAAATCAGATAGAACTGATGTAACAACAACTAAAATGAGTCTAAGCCCCAGTTATCCCCTGGAGGGGTCACCTGTATTCCAACAAAAAAAAAAAAAGGAGGAGAAGGAATACACAACAATTGTGGTAACCACAAATGACTCTCGGGGGTTGTGGGAGGAGTCTTTGTGGATGGAAATAAGTTGTTTGAGAAACTGGAGTGTATGTAATCGGAAAGGTCTAGGAGGGACGGGATATTTATATCTACTATTTAAGTGCTAGTCTGAGCCATAGAATTTTGGAGTGTACAACTCCGTAGAGGAATAACATAAAACCTGTAGCAATATAAATTGAGAATCAATCTGTAACAACTATTGATAAGTGATTTACACTACTGCAAAATTATTTAACTGGAACCCTAGAGAGTGCACAAGGAGGGCCCAGCCGAGCGACCCGGAGACAGAGGACCACCATCCTCGCCACCCCACTACGCCCCCCTACGCCTCACATCCAAGGCTACTAGGATCATTACAATGTCCTGCATCCAAAAAGAACATAACACAAGATGGTTAATGCAAGGTACCAGCTGAGCCACATAAGACAGGCTGGTAGACCCGAGTAAGGGTGTGGCAGTCCAGGAGAGCAAGTTCCTCTTCACACATGAGATCATGTCTAACCTTGAGGATTAAATGTGTACTTACAGTTCCCAGACACATAAAGGTAAGTCCACACCTCACAACACAGTGAGGTTGAGCAGTCTGTAGCAGCAGGGATCAGTGGCAAGGCTGCTTTGGATGTGCCTGTAGTACATCAGTCTCATGCAGAGGGGAACACAGAAAAAAAATAAGAAACAAATCAGGTTAGGAAAAAAAAGGAAAAAAACAACGTTATACAAAAAAGGCCTTAGAACATCCACAGATTGAATGATATAGTGTCAGAATTTCCTGTGTCCCTATCGGGTTTGCATAGCAACATCATAAGGCAATTAGTCCAAAGATGGCTCCATATAAGGCAAGATAGGTTGAAGGCAGTTTCATTTCACCATTATCTATCGTCTCATCATAGGTATAGAAAATGATGCATAACTAAAAGTCTTTTCTGGTGAATAGTGATCACAACATTCTAGGCTTCTTTGAGGGGATGTCGCCCTCCAGTGGCGAGAATTATCAACAACAGCACCAGTTTCCAGGGAGTTCCAGTAACATCTGGTGTAAATAAAGTATAGCAGGCATTATACATGTCAGTGCCTCTACTCGATAGGTATGTATCTTTTCATGTACAAGCAAAATTCCTTGGAGGTATGGCGTACTCATATAACAAAACAAAGGGAACAAAGCAGCCCAACATGAGTAGTAACTTCATCAGGAACTAGGCAACAAGCTTCATGTAAGGGGAGGGACAGCCTTTATCTGGGTTCCCTCATCCTAGAGCATTTAGGAGATGGTGAATTAAAACTGCTCTTAAGTGAACCTTTCCTGTACTGACCAGGGCGATAAGGAGATTTAGCTGGAGAAGGGCAGTACGATGGCGGCTGGTTATTGATAGCAGGAGGGAGCTTGAATTCTGCATACCAATCGGGCAAATCAATGGGGACTATTTGCAGACTTTCACAGAATCTGTGTAGATCCTCCGGGGTCCTCAGTAGGTGTTGCTTGCTATTGTATGAAGCCTGCAGTGCAAAAGGAAATTTCCACCGATATCTTATCCCCTTTTCTTTCAATATCTCCAGTACTGGTCTCAGGGCTCTCCTATTCTTTAAAGTGATTGGTGACAGGTCTTGGAACAACTGAACGTCCGTCTCATTAAAAATGATTTGGTTGTTTGTCCTGGCTTTCTGCAGTATTTCCTCCTTCAGGCTGAAGTTAGGGAGGCAGCATATCACATCTCTTGGGGGATTGTTGTCCGGGGCTCTAGGCCTAAGAGCCCTGTGCGCTCTGTCAAATTCAATAGGCGAGGCCTTGGGCCTATCCAACAGGCCATTAAAGATGGAGGTGAGTGCAGGCCTAATTTGTTCAGGCAGGACAGATTCTGGTATACTCCTCACTCTGATGTTATGCATATGGCCCCGATTGTCGAGGTCTTCTAAATGCCTATTTGTGTCAATTAAGTGCTGGGAGTGGGTTACAGCGATGTCGTCTAATCTAGTTAGAGCTCTGTCCCTTCTCTTTCCAGATCTCTCTACGACCGTCATTTGCTCTGAGAGCCTGAGCAGTTCAGTCTTTATGTCAGTTATGGCGATCGAGAAAGAGTTCTTAATATCAGCAGCAATCTCTGTCATAGAGGCATAGGTCAAGGGGCAGTCACCCTGTACAGTACCTCCAGCAGAGTCCTCCGATGCAGGCAAAGACACCTCGTCATCCTCCATGTCCTCTCCCCTGTCCTTTCTCGCTACCAGTGCCATCTTGGATTTTCTTCAACTGCCTGTATAGCGGTATCTGCTCAAGTTGGCCAACGAGATTTTATGTTTTGGTGTGCCCATCGAGCGCAGGAGTCTGCTAGGTGTCCCCCTTGTGCAGTATGTGCTCATAATCCTCCGTAGAGCAGCCGATTTAGCACCCGTCCCGTCCCGCTGACCGGAGCTCTTTTAAGCAGCATCCATCCACGCCGCGCGCCAAGCCACGCTCCCTGAATATTATTATGTTAAAACTTTCACTCTTGGTCAAAAGAGCTTTCCTTTAACCCACATCATATCTTTAAGATATTAAACCTTAAATATATTATTTTGGTTAACAGGGTACATTGAACGGAGTCCGGGACAAAAGCAGGAACAAAAGCAGGTTCAGGCAGGGACAAGGCTAGCAGATGGAATTCTGGAGCATTTGAGCCTTGGTTAAGGGCGGGCTTATATAGTCCAGCAGACCCACATCAGATGTGCTTGATAGCTGGTTGGAAGTCTTGGCAGGGAGACACCTGCTGGTGGCCACCAGAACTACACCCACTGGTGCCGAACGTAACAGTGCCACCAGCAGGTGGACCCAGTAATGACACCATTTCTGACAAATACAATGTGTGTAATGTGTGGAAAGAAACTAGACTGGATATATACAATTACAAATTCTTTTACAAGTAAACCTGTAAATATGTAGTTATTTCAACTATGTTTTAAGAGGTTTAAATTTACAGTTGTAAGTCATGTTTTATTGCTTTATATGTCTTAAAATGTTCTATGATATCATATTAAATCTGCTGTTTTTAGTTGAATAATTCATTGTTTTGTTATTTTTATTTTTTTATGACAAGAAATTAAGATAACTAAACTATTAATACACACTGTAATCTACAACCCATTCTATTGAGAGAATCTGTCAGTTATATTGCACACACAAAGAGTGACAAATCATTTGTGCTGATGATTAAAATAGGAATCATTTGTTCTCTTCTTCCTAGCATAATTAATATCAATCACTGTTTCCTAATTTCTAAGAAAGTAGACTTGTTTATTTGTTTTAAATGATATTTTCTTGTCTGAGTTTGGGTACATCATGACCTGTACTTGGATTGAATCTAGTTACTGTGTTTATTTAAATTGTGCTGGAAAACCAAGATGTGTTTTTTATTTCTTGTAGTCAGTCATGTACTGGAATAGGTCTCAAGTAATTGACGTAATAGATTCAACTTTTGAAGTTAAAGCAATATACTTTATTAGCTCACTCAGAAGACTGTACATTCCAGCTTTTGAATCATGTTAACATATTCCTTAAAGGCTGCCACTGCTGTCCTCCTGCTTAAAATGCTAGTAGTCTGCCTGTGTGTGGCTATAATACTTCTGGGTCTAAGGCTAGAGGCAATCATACAGCAATTAAAGGCTAGAGAAAAGTCATAATTCTTAATCTTTATGCTTGTTTTAGCAGTGAATAGGAAAGTACTGAAGTTACAATATCAGCATGACTGCCAGGAAACTAGCATGGGACTGTAGACAGCACATGGAGCATAAATAAGAAACAAGAACAAACTTGGTGGAGGAAAAATTGGCTGCAGCCTCTTTATTATTAGCATATACTTTAATACATAACACGCCAATAATAAATAACTCTTTTATAATTCATTGTAACAATCTCACTCATAACAGACCAGTGAAGAAACAACCCAGCCACTACGGCTCGGGTTGTCATAAATCAAACCATTTTTATTAACTGTCCCCCTTTCTAAAAAATGAAAGGTGTCCAAAACCACATAATAATTCTAGGCCGCGACAGGGAGGGGGGGGAGGGGGGAGCTCACAGGAAGGAGGTCTTGAGGACTGGCAGACTGGGACCCTTTTATAGGGGTTAGACCCCTTCTAGAATATACCAATAGGTCTTTTTTTTATTTTTTTTTATTAATATCTTTATTTCTAGTTCAAATTCAGGTGTACAGATAGGCATTTGTTCCACAGACCAGGTATATATAATACATACATATTTCATACTTTCAACATGCCCATAACATGAGGCTTTGAGTGTCAAAGGGATAAACAGCAAAAACAAAACACTATAACATATAAACATGCATCTGGTTTCTCTTGTCTCCTTCTCTTATCTCTGTCAGATTCTATTCCCTGGGATGTCCCTACCTAGCTCTTTATTTCCATGGTTTTCTTTCCTCCTATTACCTCTGTACTCCTATTAAGTTTTTAAATTTTTATACATACAAAACCAATACAATTCTCCTCTACCCCTTCCCATTCCCTCCCAAGTCCCCGGGAAGGGAAAAAAAAAAAGCAAGAACATAGGGTCCTCTCTTGGTTTCCGTCCTGGTCCATATAAGGACCCTACTCTATAACCCTGTCTCCTTCTTTTTCCTTCCTACCTAAACCATTCTCCTTAATTCTTATCCTAGTCCTATCAATTTTTTATACCGGGACACATCCAGAAAATATGAAATATAGTACCCCGTTCCTGGCCGCATCTCCAGCAGAGGTCTGATACCTCTGGAGAGAATTTACTCAACCTTGATGGAGTGTAGTACCAACGTGTTAAGATCTTATAATTTAACTCCTGTATTCTAGTACACCTAGATGATTTTAAGGTAAGGGATATTATATTCTGACGTTGTTCTGATGTAAAGGTTTGTTCCAAGTCTCTTTCCCACTTGCTTAAGCTTGTCATAGTAAAGTTCTCTGAGGGTGCTGTCAGCAGCCCATACATCCTAGAGATAATATGGGACAGTGGTTCTGTCTCTTCACAATATGTCTCGAATTGTGTACATAGTCGTCTGTAACTAACCGTCGGTCTCAAGGTTTCTAGGTAATGTCGTAGTTGTCTCTCTTGCCAGATAGGTATTTCATATTCACTGCCCTGTTGCGTCAGGGCTTCTATCGTTGGCCATTTATTAGCTCTCAAAAAGTGCGAGGCCTGAAAATAACCTTTCTCCCATAGTTTCCCAAACGTTCGTGGCATAATCCCCGGTGCGAAGTCTGGATTCCCCAGAATGGGATATAATGGAGAATTTATAGTGGAAAATCTAGGGTTCTGAATTATCTTAAAGCCTATACGTAGTGTAGGGCCAATCGTAGGATGTGTTTTTAACGGGGCCGGTAAGGTTGCATAGCACCATATAGCTCTCTTCAGGGGTACTGGACTTACTTGTTGTTCCATATTGATCCACATTTTATATTCATCATGTCTGCACCAGTCAATAATTCTACCGAGCTGAGCTGCCTGATAGTATTTATATAAGTCTGGGGCCGCTATTCCTCCTGCCTTTTTAGGCAATGTCAACAAATTTCTATTGATCCTCGGCTGCCTACTTGCCCAGATAAATTTGGTAAATTCAGCGTGGATTTGACTGAAATAAGCCATAGGTATAAAAATGGGTAAGGCCTGAAACAAATATAGCAGTTTTGGTACTATATTCATTTTTAGGATGTTACATCTCCCAAACCACGAATGGAAATTTCTATTCCATCTCACTAATAGTTTACTGATTTCCCTAAGTAGGGGTGGAAAATTAAGCACAAACGCATCTGTTAGTTTTGGGGGATGTATATTCCCAGATATTTTAGCGCTATTGTAGTCCACTTATATTTGAAGCTATTCTGGAGGTTTATTTGCACCGGGCCCGTTAGTGACACCCCCATTGCCTCCGATTTGCTGTAATTTATTTTAAAATTCGACAGAGCCCCATAACATTCTACTTCCTTCATAAGGTTAGGTAAGGATATTTGCGGACTAGTAAGAGAAAAAAGTAAGTCATCTGCGTACGCAGAGACTTTATACTCATATTCCCCCATAACAATACCTTTGATGTCAAGGTTCTGTCGAATTTTATTTAACAAAGGCTCCAGCATCAGAGCAAACAGGAGGGGCGAAAGGGGGCAGCCCTAACGGGTGCCGTTTGTAATAATGAAATTCTCTGAATGAATCCCGTTCGCCTTTACCAATGCCTGTGGTCTAGAGTATATCCCAGCTACCCAATGTAGCATCCGGTCTCCTAAACCCATATGTCTCAGAACTCCTAACATGAATGTCCAGTTGACCCTGTCGGAAGCCTTTTCCGCGTCTGTATTCAAAAAGATACTTGGCATCTCCATTTGATTTGCATACTGGACCAAGTTCAAAACTTTAATGATACTGTCTCTAGCCTCCCATGTAGGGATAAACCCTACTTGGTCTAGATGTATCAACTGCGCTAACTGGGGTTGTAAACGTGTTACCAGTGTTTTTGTGAATATTTTTAAATCTACATTTAATAATGATATTGGTCGATAACTACTGCAAACCGATAAGTCTTTCCCTTCTTTTGATATGACCGTAATATGAGCTTGCAATGCATCTACTGGTGGAGCTGTTATTTGGCCTAATGCATTGAATGATTTTATCATATATGGGCCTAATAATGGAAAAAAGCTTTTAAAGTACTGGATGGAGAAACCATCAGGGCCCGGTGCCTTCCCCTGTTTTATTGTCTTCATTACTGTAAGGGCTTCCTCCATAGTAATTGGTATTTCCAGTTTTCTTCGCATTGGAGATGGTAGTCCTACTAATTGTGAGGAGGAGAGATAGTCTTCCAGAGACGAGAGGGGCAAATCAGATGTTGGCAGATTGTATAATGAGGAGTAATATTCCCCAAATTCTTTTGCAATATCTTTTGGTAAAAAAAGTTTTTGGCCTCCTTTTGTTTTAATGTGTGGTATATATGATCGTGCTTGTTGTTTTTTTAGCTTATTTGCCAACAGTTTGCCACACTTGTCTCCGGATTCGTATGTCATCCTCCTCCCTTGTTGCAGCACTACCTTTGCTTTGCTTCGGAGGAGATCTGATAATTGTCTTCTTAGGTGTGTTAAGTCCCTTCCTAGTTCCTTCTCTAATGTCCCCTTATGTTGGATCTCTAGATCCTGTATTCGTTCTAGTCGTTTTTTAATTTCTTCTTCTCGTGCCCTTTTTAATCGCGAACCATGTTTAATTAGAATTCCTCTAATTACTACTTTATGAGCTTCCCAAACTGTTCCCGGATCACTCCCTTCAATCTCATTTGTCTGAAAGTACCAGTTAATTTCTTCAGTTAAATCCTCTCGGATTTCAGGGAGTTGTAATAGATTTTCATTTAAGCGCCACCTCCATTCTGTCGGTTGGGCTGCCCCTGATAGTGACAGCCTGATTGTAACTGGCGCATGGTCTGACCAAGTTATAACTCCTATTTCTATATTCTGTACAATCGAGAGTAATTGATGTGGTACTAGAAAAAGATCGATTCGGGAATATGTTTGATGGGGGTTGGAAAAATATGTGTAGTCCCTTTCATCTGCATGGAGGGCTCGCCAAATGTCTATCAGCTGAAGATCATGGAATTTCAGGAGGATCCGCTTCCTGGAGCCACTAGGGATCAAGGAAGTTCCCACCGATGTATCTGTTTTGGGGTCCAAGGGGGTGTTAAAATCCCCTCCTAAGATCAGTTTTCCCTCTCTGAATTCCATTAACTTCGATAGAACTTTATCCAAGAAACTGTCTTAATGAACATTAGGTGTGTAGATAGTTGCTAAGGTAACCTTCACGTTACCTATAAATCCTTTGATGAACAAATATCTTCCCCCCCTCATCTGAGAATTTGTCCAACATAGACCATGCAATTCGGTTAGAGATTAGAATAGCCACGCCTTTAGATTTGGCCATATGGTTAGCAGGATGGTATACGTTGGGAAAGTGTCTATTCTGAAGATAAGGGAACACTCCTTCCTTTAAATGTGTTTCCTGTACCATTCCTACATCAGTTTTAAGACGTTTCAGCTCATTCAGAAGCATCCTACGTTTTTCAGGAACATTAAGTCCTCTAGCATTTAATGATGTTATAGTCAATCCCTCCATCTTATCTATTGTGTCGGACCTCTAAGGAAGAGAAACCAAAGGAAAAAAAACCCCAAAAAATACGAAAATTTCAAAAAAAAACCTAAGAGGAGAATACCTCAACCCCTCCTCACCTACCCTGGGGTACTAAGTTTCCCGTAGGTACCGAAATACGGGGAGTGGTTAACTATGGCTGAGGAAGCAGAGCTCCTCCCCTCCCACCCTCCAGCTGTTTTTCTTTCATATTTTTATCCTCTGATACCGCCCATTCCCTTTCCCTGCCCCCTCCCCCCCTGTCCCCCCTCCATCTATCAAACAAAATAGCCGTATATAAAGCCAAATCCTCTGCCTTTTCTCTGAAAACCTCTCCTCCAACATCTTTAACTTCATTGTCATATTATTCACAAAAAAAAAAAGGACTCAGCAGTTATCGGTTATTAACTTTACTTCAGCCTTTAACCTTATTACCTCTTTTAATTATTAAGCCCCAAGTCCCTAGTATGCCCAGTTCTGTTGGTATTTCCCTTTCTGATATCGAATATTCAATTGCCTCCCAACCTTTAAAGATGGGAGGGCATCTCAAACAGTTTTGTCCATTTTAATACAACGATAAAAATAAAATCCACATCCCCGACATTAAGCACTTTTCCTATCCTACTGTCTTGCGGTCTTAGGGCCAAAAAACTACCGAATACCATTTACTTATCATAGCATGCTTACCCTCCCTGTGTCCTATCCTTCCTTCCTTCCATCCCCATCTCCTCACCTCTAAATAGTTCTACCCCCCCTCCTCTCCCCCTCCCCCAAAATCCAGTATCCCGAGAAAGTCTTCCCCCTCCACCTCCATCCCTGCCATCCTCATTTATGTCTGTATCAGAATTGCCTCCCTCTTAAAAGTGCCTATCTAATTTCCCTATGTGTTACTATGTTCCTATAGTTTAGAAAAGTGTTTCCCCATCCTTCTCCCCCCAAGTGCCTTGCCCCTTTCTGTGAATTATATAGTGTAATGTGTAATTTATACAATGTGTGCACTGAACTATTTATCCATATTAACCACATCAATACTGGGCACTTTAGCCCCCTTTCTTCCCAGACCAATTTTCAGCTTTCAGCGCTCTCGCATTTTCAATGACAATTGCGCGGTCATGCTACACTGTACCCAAATGAAATTTTTATCATTTTGTTCACACAAATAGAGCTTTCTTTTGGTGGTATTTATTCACGACTACGTTTTTTATTTTTTGCGATATACGCGAAAAAATAGTGGAAATTTGGAAAAAAAATATATTTTCGTCTTTCTATTTTAAAAAAATCCAATAAAATCGAATTTTGTCATAAATTTAAGCCAAAATTTATTCTACTACATGTTTTTGGTAAAAAAAATTCCGTTAAGTGTATAATAATTGGTTCGTGTGATCACGGACATATGTACGCAAATGATCATGTACAGATGTGCGCAGGTGATCACGGACATATGTGTGCAAATGATCATTGGGACATATGATTTTACTGTCACATATGTGGGGGACAGGTGTTTTTACTATGTGGGGACATGTGTGTGTGTCGGGACATGTATTTTGGGGACATGTATTTTGGGGACATGTTTGTGTTTACACTGTGTGGGGACACTAGGCTGGTGATCAGTGAGTAAAAAGCTGAAAAAAACTGCTTATACTCACTGATCACCAGCCAGCTGCAGCGATCCGCTCTCCTCTCCTCACCGATGACTTCTGTGTGAGGAGAGCTGATTGCCTAGCAACCGGCTCTCTGTTTACATCACATGACGGCTGTGATTGGACACGGCCGTCATGTGATCAGGAGGGCCAATCACAGAGCCCTCCTGCCGAATCGAGATGCGCTGTGTCCGGGTGACACGCGTGCATCGGGATCGCGCCGTGCGCGATCCCCCTCCTTCTGAGGGACGTTCCTGAACGTCCACTCAGAAGGAGAGAGTGCCCACCCGGCCGTATATATACAGTGGCCGGGTGGGAAGTAGTTAAACGTGTCCCATTTTTTCCCATTCCATATTTCTTCCCATCGCAGAAATTAACTAGCATCAAAATATATCGTATTCGTATCCATATACGTTCCCCTATTCCCATAGGTCATGTGACTATACATACATGTGATTATACATTACATCAGCCTTTCTCAACCTTTTCAACACTGAGGAACCCTTGAAATAGTTCTCCGGTCTCGGGGAACCCCTGCTAAAAATGTGAACTCTACAACTCATGATACATTAGTGTGATGGTCAGTGGGAAGAATGGTCCTTACACTTGTGGTCATTGGGAAGAATTACCTCCTTACAGATAGCTAAAAAGATCACTGGTGTCAGTGGAACTCATCTGAGAGGCAGAAATTGCCCAATGCTGAAGGAACCCCTAGTAACCTCTGGAGGAACCCTGGTTGAGAATCACTGCATTACATTATTGTATGTCTCTTCAGTGAAACATTAACCATGTGACCATCCAAATATTTTTTTATACTTTTTTTAAATTAAAATTAATTTTTTGTGTAATTTTTATGATATATATATATATATATATATATATATATATATAATTTATTATATTACATTTTGCTATCCCATTATTGTTTACATTGATAAATTTTGATCCTTTATGTAGTATTTGACAACCTCTTTTGCAGTGACCCCGTTCAACATGGTTCTGCAATTAACTTCCGGTGTCACAGCCGGCTTTAATATCAGTGCTGAAAGTCTCTGCTCCATCCTCCATTCCCAGAAGTAGCCTATTAAGGGGAAACATGTTGGAAGGAGACGGGAGCTGTGATGTGATGATCCATATTTGTTGATGATCTCTTGGTTGGATTACCCTCTCTATTGCCTAAATGTATCCTAGTTGCTGTAAGAGCATTATTTTAGCTTTAATAAACATTTTTGTAAATGTATTATGCGATGAGTCTTCCCTATGTTTAAACCCCACACATGCATCGAGTGGAAAGCATCAAGCAAGGCCAGGCTGGAGTGCGCAGGGCTGGAAAGCTAATTAAGAGGGTGCAGGACTGATCTATTGAGGAGGTCGGGTTACATACTGTACAGGAGGAATCCACATATCTGTTCACCTCATGCGATATATGATCTCTTATAACTTGGAGATCATTGGGATCTGGTGAGCGGCACATTTAATTATATTTGGAAAAACAGATTGAAAATATTATTTCACTGAAAGTGGTTCACTTGATTTTATAAAAAGATTTGAAAATGGATTGAAATGAAAACACCAGGACACTTTATATGTACAGTTGCAATAAAAGTATGTGAACCCTTTTGGAATGATATGGATTTCTGCACAAATTGGTCATAAAATGTGATCTGATCTTCATCTAAGTCACAACAATAGACAATCACAGTCTGCTTAAACTAATAACACACAAATAATTAAATGTTACCATGTTTTTATTGAACACACCATGTAAACATTCACAGTGCAGGTGGAAAAAGTATGTGAACCCCTAGACTAATGAGATCTCCAAGAGCTAATTGGAGTGAGGTGTCAGCCAACTGGAGTCCAATCAATGAGATGAGATTGGAGGTGTTGGTTACAGCTGCCCTGCCCTCTAAAAAACACACACCAGTTCAGGGTTTGCTTTTCACAAGAAGCATTGCCTGATGTGAATGATGCCTCACACAAAAGAGCTCTCAGAAGACCTATGATTAAGAATTGTTGACTTGCATAAAGCCGGAAAGGGTTATAAAAGTATCTCCAAAAGCCTTGCTGTTCATCAGTCCACGGTAAGACAAATTGTCTATAAATGGAGAAAGTTCAGCACTGCTGCTACTCTCCCTAGGAGTGGGCGTCCTGTAAAGATGACTGCAAGAGCACAGCACAGACTGCTCAATGAGGTGAAGAAGAATCCTAGAGTGTCAGCTATAGACTTACAAAAGTCTCTGGCATATGCTAACATCCCTGTTAGCGAATCTACGATACGTAAAACACTAAAGAAGAATGGATTTCATGGGAGGATACCACAGAGGAAGCCACTGCTGTCCAAAAAAGACATTGCTGCACGTTTACAGTTTGCACAAGAGTACCTGGATGTTCCACAGCAGTACTGGCAAAATATTCTGTGGACAGATGAAACCAAACTTGAGTTGTTTGGAAGAAACACACAACACTATGCGTGGAGAAAAAGAGGCACAGCACACCAACATCAAAACCTCATCCCAACTGTGAAGTATGGTGGTGGGGGCATCATGGTTTGGGGCTGCTTTGCTGCATCAGGGCCTGGACGGATTGCTATCATCGAATGAAAAATGAATTCCCAAGTTTATCAAGATATTTTGCAGGAGAACTTAAGGCCATCTGTCCACTAGCTGAAGCTCAACAGAAGATGGGTGTTGCAACAGGACAACGACCCAAAGCATAGAAGTAAATCAACAACAGAATGGCTTTAACAGAAGAAAATACGCCTTCTGGAGTGGCCCAGTCACGTGACGTGTGACGTAATGCATAGGGGGAGGAGCCTAATCACGCTACCAGCGGTATTCTGAGGAATCGGAAGCCGGAGCAGTGAAGAAGATCGCTCAAACTGAGCTGAACTGTGGCTACTTATGCACAAACCTTATCTACGGTCACGTGAGTGAAAGCGCCTAATGAAATATCATTGCCTGTAGGTTACACAGCATTGCGCAATGATTTTCTTTTCTTTCCTTTATGATTTGCTTACCCGATATGAGCTCACCGCTTAGACTGCTCAAGCCAGAAAACTGACAGCTGTCCCGGTCCATGACCAGCTGATGAGAGGGACATATTAAGGAGCACTTAGTCGGTCTCCACATAGGACTGAGAACTGTATGTGTGTGGACTCCACATAGCTGCTGAGGAGCAGTAATATCAGTAGTGTTCCTTCTGAGGCTGTTTTTTGCTGCACTGGATTGCACTTTTACATAACGCAGGTTTTTGCACTGTTGTATTTTGCACATGGTTTGCAGTTTTCACATATTTGCGGTTTGCACTTCTGGTTTATATGTATTTATATTAATTTATGCAACGGTTTATCTGATTTATTCACTTGATTTTATAGCGCATCGATATTATATTTATTATTCACGTATATGGTACCAGATTACTTTTGATTGATTGCAGCTTTAATCATTTAGTTATTTGATTGGTTTCACTTATTTATATTTTACACTTCATTGTGTACCATTTTAGCGCTTTAGTAATTTATTATATTTAACCCCTTCCCGCCCCCTAGTGGTTAACCCCTTCACTGCCAGTCACATTTATACAGTAATCAGTGCATTTTTATAGCACTGTTCGCTGTATAAATCTGAATGGTCCCAAAATAGTGTCAAAGTGTCCGATGTGTCCACCGCAATATCGCAGTCCTGACAAAAATTGCAGATCACCGATATTACTAGTGGAAACAAATAAAAAATTAAAATGTCATAAATCTATCCCGTCTTTTGTAGGCGCTATAACTTTTGCGCAAACCAATCAATAAACGCTTATTGCGATTTTTTTTAACAAAAATATGTAGAAGAATACGTATCGGACTAAACTAAAAGAAAAAAAAATGTAAAAAAAAATTGGGATATTTATTATAGCAAAAAGTAAAAAATATTGTGTTTTTTTTTCAAAATTGGCGCTATTTTTTTGTTTATAGCGCAAAAAATAAAAACCGCAGAGTTGATCAGATACCACCAAAAGAAAGCTCTATTTGTGGGAAAAAAATGATAAAAATTTAATTTGGGTGCAGTGTTGTATGACAGCGCAATTGTCATTCAAAGTGCGTCAGCGCTGAAAGCTGAAAATTGGTCTGGGCAGGAGGGGGGTTTAAGTGCCCAGTAAGGAAGTGGTTAAATCCAAGGGTTCACATACTTTTTCAACCTGCACTGTGAATGTTTACACAGTGTGTTCAATAAAAACATGGTAACATTTAATTCTTTGTGTGTTATTAGTTTAAGCAGACTGTGATTGTCTATTATTGTAACTTAGATGAAGATCAGATCACATTTTATGACCAATTTGTGCAGAAATCCATATCATTCCAAAAGGGTTCACATACTTTTTATTGCAACTGTATATTTGGTTTCAAATTACGTTATTATGTTCATTTAATCATATGGTGGTAATTTTTGTGTTTGTTCATAATACTTCATTTTATTGATTCACATGAGACAGCGCATATCTTTTATATTTTGAGCACCTTATCTTCACCTCCTCATATTTAATGAGTAGTACAGTAAAAGTGCAGCAGTCTTACCTATATTTAGCGCAAGGTTTTTCTATACTATTTTAGGTCATGTGCCTGCCTTCCGGAATGTTCCCTAAGTTCAGCTGACCAACACAGGTCAGCTGACCTCCAAAGGTGGGCTGATCCATTTGACCTTCTTGAAAGGTGATTCCTTCAGCTGAAACCTAACTCCACCCACCTGCCTAACCTACTAGAGAAAAAAGGGGAGCCTGAAAACTGATCAGCTGTCACAGCACCGTGAGTTTGGGGAGCCTTAAAACTGCCACCCCTTACTTTCATTTTTAGAAGGAAATGTCATTAATTGCAGCCTACATGTTTTCCTTATTGCAGATGTCATGCAATGTATATGTACATCTAAATCCAAATCTTGTTTTCCTAATTTTGGAGTAAACAATAGGTAAAGCTTCTGTCTTTTTTGTTATCTGTGTTGCATTGTGGAGATATCTCTTCACTGCATGTCCTATAGACACAACAGGAAATAATAGAACATCTTTCCAAAGTAAATATTATCCCCTCCCAAGATGGCAGTTCTTTTTGTTCAACTAGTAGGTTGAATGCAAAAAACACCTTTGCAGCCATTGAGCTACTTGCTGGGTGTTCTGTGTGCTCCTGTACTTTTAAGAAGGGGTGGGCTCCCCTTGAGTCCACCTGCCCTCACCTATCCATCAGAATGCATGTGCCTCCACTGTGGGGACACTCATTAGTTAGCATTAGGTACCACAGAGCTGGTCGGTAAGTAAGCTTGTTTTTTTCCCATGGATTCCTCCATGGCCCTGTTTATATTAATGAAAAAAACTTGTTTTTCTAATGTATAGATGGGGAAATCTTCCCTGCTGTGTCTTTGTTCTCTGACAGTTGGGAGACTTCTGTTCAGGCACTGTGGCCATACATAAATCAAAATGTGTCCAGTTCCTGCTGAACTGACTGAATTTTGATCCATGTATGGCCAGGTTTAAACAGTTGGTATCAAAAAGTATCCCTATTTTAAGGTTTCCCTCTTTCTGTTATGATAACAACTCACAAGTTTGAATATTCTTCCACTTTTACAAAAAAAAAAAGTAGTGACCAGGTTAAAGAAATAAAGTGAATTTCCTTCTGGAGGGACACCCACAGCAATAAAAATCTGAAATCGGTTCCTACCTCTCATCACTCTATGTAAAAAACAAATTTAACAGTATTTGCATATCCTTTAAATTTGTTTATTAGATAACCTGTCTGACAAAGAAGCCTAATACAGTATTGCTTTGGAAACTTGCAATTTGAGTTAGTCAATAAATGTTTTTACTTCAGCTCTAGATTTTCTAGTTTTATTACGGTAAAATACTCTACTGCTATTATGGTAAAAGATAAGATGGCATGACAATACAGAAGTAAAATAAAACACCACTAAAATGTCCATCACGCTTTAGAAAACATGATAGGTATAAAAAGTGTATAATATAATTGAAGTTGAATATTTTAATGGCATTTTTATTGCTAACAGTCAAACAATCAAATAATTCCTGTTAGTTAGCTGTATGGAAATCAAAGTTAAATGGAAGAAAGGGAGACACATCAATTTAATAGAAATGTATCCCTTTGACAATTTTTTTTTTTTTTTTTTAGCTGTGCATATCTTAACAAAGAAGCTGCTTTATACCTATAGAACGTTAGGTGGCATTGTATGAATCTTATTTAAACAAGGGGACAAGTAATAACGCAAAGACCACTGATTTGCCATATCTTATAGCAAGCATATAATTGTTTTTTTGCAGTTGCTATATAGTTCTAAGAAGCAGCATCCCAGTCAGCAGCCAAACAATGTATAAAATGGACAGAGATGGTTCCATATTTGCTGCCTGATAAAAATGTATCCTTTATTGACTAATATCCTGAAAATATGTTAGAATAAAGAAATTGTAATCATGACCAACAGCTGTTTTTAAATGCTCACGGAATGCTTATGCTTCCATCACCTTAGCAGGCAATCACACAATAAGAAAGCATGCAAAAGGAAAGGGAATGGCTGTTATTAACTGATATCTTTTTTTTCTGCTGTATTTTTTGGTTTAAGCAATAGTAAACTATGTAATTGAACTATAGAGATGTCAGGAACCATGAATTAGACAGAAAATGCAGTAAAAACAACACCTTTAATGTAATGGTAAAAAATGGTACAAATCAGTAAACATAGTCAAAAGCCAGGGATTGGAAACCAAAACAGATAGTCAGAGGAACCAGTAATCAGGAAACCTGAAATCAGTGTAGTCGGAGGCAGAAGAACAGGATCAGGAACTAGAAGGGACGTCAGCCAGGCAAAGTCTTTCACAGTAACCCAGCAGAGACAATCCAGATATGTTGACCAGGCGAAGGCACAAAAGGAATGAATAGGGCAGTTTAAATAGCCAGAAGGGGCTGGCTGTAGGCAGAACTGACGAGCAGGTAATGATAACCAGGTGAGCCACTGTGGAAACAATGAGTGCTGACAATTATCTGACAGCAGAGCAGCCTGAGCACTGAGAAGAGAGCTGCTAAAAGCCCAGCCCTGACAAGAGAGCTATGGTATTGAACAATGTTGCAGGTGGCTAGCCAATGACCACACCTTGTTCCCCACCTGGGGTATAATTTGTCTTTCTGTGTTCATGGGTGTTGCTGGAAAAGGAAACAAGCAGGCTGTGAGGTAACATGTCTGCAGGTCTGAAGCAAACCCAGTGGGGTCTATTTACTAGCCAGGAAGCCTAATAACTGTTTCTGTTGGACTTTTGTTTTTGGACTGTGATGCTTGTAATGCGAGGGAATATTTTTGTTTTGCTGTAAATGCTGACCAATAAACACGGATGGGAAGCCTGTAAACCTTCTTGGTGCATGGACTACCTCTCTGTGAGCTCTCCTCTTGAAGCTGAACCCCACAATTGGTGGAGGATGTGGGCAATCACTCTACTGATCCTTGCTGAAAGGCAAGTTTGCTGGTTACACTGTGTACCTGATGTTACAACTGCATTGAGACGAGCTGTGTGAAAGTTTATGTCAGCAGTATTTAAAGAGACAGCAGACTGTGTTTATGTCACTTAAAAGGTACACTGTGATTGTGAATCTGCAACATGGGGGACCGGATAATTGTATTAGTCCAAAGCAATGCTAAACAGCAAGAAACGAATAGAATGTTAACTTCACAGCAGCAGCAAGCACAAGAAAGCAGACAGCAAGCTGCTGCCCAAAAATAAACGAATAGACCGTTGGCTGCCCAGCTGGTGAGCATGGAGGCTCAAGTGACTGTTTTGGTTTAGGCAGCTGAGTAAGACTGACAGGCCTTAGCAGAAGTGCTGCAGGGACTGCTAGTCCAGACTGCAAGTGTTTCCACTGTGTCCCCTAGTGACATAATTTCAGGCACAAGGAGCAATCTTCTACAAATGATGATATCTCAGTCCTTCTTATGCACTTTTGAAAGAACTGCCGAGGGCCTAAGGACTGTTGGCCCGTGCTTGTTGCACCACTGTTAGCAGGGGACTGCCAAAAGGCATACCTCAACTTTACCACTGAGGATTCCCAAGATTATGACAAACTAAAAGTTGAGATTGTGCTGCATCTGAGGGTCACAACCTCAGTGATAGCACAGTGAGTACACAGCTGGAGATTCAAGGCAGATGGATGCCCAAATGTATGACCTAATCAACCTAGTGAAATGGTGGCTGCCGCTGGAAGTGCTCACATGGCCTTAAACAGTGGAGAGAGTTGCGATGGACAAGTTTCTGAGAACTATACCTCCTGCAGAGGTGGGTGGGGCAAGCTGATCCAAAGTGAAATAATAATCTGGTTGAGCTGGTGAAACGCTAGCCTGCTACTGAGGTCTACATGTTCAGTGTCTCTAGCTGCCAAAAGACCCCTCCAGTAATAACCAGGCCAAACCCTGCAGCACAGACAGTGAGACCTACAAGAGTAAGTCCTAAAGGGTCCGCCCATGTTAAAAAACCACGTCAGGGAAGCCCAGGTGGAACTTATTGGCAGCCCCAGTGTTGGCAGTGCAGTGAGTGGGGTCACATTGCTGCCAAGTGTCTCTTAAACCTCAAGCCTATGGAGTGTGACGTGGTCCAATGAGTGTCCTTGTTTGCATGCCCTGGGGCTAGTTGCAAGTATGGATATGCTGAGCTCTGTTGTAAAGATAAGGGGGGAAATGTGCACATGCTCCTCAACCCTGGAAGTCTGGTTACCCTGGCTCATATCCATCTCATGGACCCTGGACAGCTGACCCAGGTTCAAGCAGGAGTGGTATGTGTGCACGGTGACAGCTTTGGGACCGCTCAGTTACAGGACCCTACTCTTGCACAAGCTATGAAAAAGCTATGTAAGCAATGGGAGCCCGGTAGCTCCGGGGTTTAAGAATGTGTGTTTCCCCACATGGCAATTAACCATAACATAGTGGATTGAGTTGACAAAATCTGGCATGAAATTGTGGAACAGCTTGTGGTGCTCAGCCCTTATAGGAAGACAGTGTTGAACTTAGCACATACACATCCCCTGGAGGGTCACCTTGCATATGAAAAGACCAAGGAACATATTTTACAGCTTTTATTTTGGCCCGGGATACATGCAGATATGAAAAACTATTGTGCATCTTGCACTGAGTGTCAAAAGTCAGCTCCTAAGCCCCATTACCGTAGCCCACTGGTACATTGACCATGATCAAGGTCCCATTTAATTGAATCGCCATGGATCTGATAGGACCAGTAGTAAATTCTGCTAGAGGCCATCAGTATATTCTAGTGGTCATGGACTATGCCCCCAAGTATCCCCAGGCTGTTCCCTTACCACTTCAGCCCCAGACCATTTTGCTGGTCAAAAACCAGGCCACTTTTTGCGATTCGGCACTGCGTCACTTTAACTGATAATTACGCGGTCATGCGACGTGGCTCCCAAACAAAATTGACGTCCTTTTTTTCCCACAAATAGAGATTTCTTTTGGTGGTATTCGATCACCCCTGCGGTTTTTATTTTTTGCGCTATAAACAAAAATAGAGCGACAATTTTGAAAAAAATTCAATATTTTTTACTTTTTGCTATAATAAATATCCCCAAAAAATATATATTTTTTTTTTCCCTCAGTTTAGGCTGATATGTATTATTCTACATATTTTTGGTAAAAAAAAAATGTATTTAGCGTTAATTGATTGGTTTGCGCAAAAGTTATAGCGTCTACAAAATAGGGGGTAATTTTATGGCATTTTTATTAATATATTTTTTTTACTAGTAATGGCGGCGATCAGTGATTTTATCATGACTGTGACATTATGGTGGACACATCGGACACTTTTGACACATTTTTGGGACCATTGTCATTTTTACAGCAATCAGTGCTATAAAACTGCACTGATTACTGTGAAAATGACACTGGCAGTGAAGGGGTTAACTAGTAGGTGGCGCTGTAGGGGTTAAGTGTTTCCTAGGGAGTGATTCTTACTGTAGGGGGGATGGGCTCTGTGTGACATGACACTGATCACTGCTCCGATTACGCGGAGATCAGTGTCATTGTCACTAAGTGCTTATTTACACTTGCATCTCCCCGCTCTATCTCTCCGTGAGACGATCGCGGGTATCCCCGCAGCGATCAAGTCCGTGGGACCCACGGAAAAATCGTCAGGGTCGCGAGCGCGCGCCGGCGACGCGAGCGCGACCACAGGGCAACATCTTAAAGGGGACCTACCTGTATGTACTTATGCCTGTCCGTGCCATTCTGCTGATGTAAATATACAGGCGGCGGTCTTTAAGTGGTTAAACTGGTTCTAAAACCTCAAGGTTTTTTACCTTAATGCAATCTATGCATTCATGTGTAAAAACCTTCCCTGCTGCAGGATCCCCCCAGCCCCCCTTTTTCTTACCTGAGCCCGATCCGATCCAGTGGTGTGCTTGGGAGCAGAGGATCTCACCGCTGTCTCCCTTCTCATTGGGCAGATTTATAGCAGCGAGGGTCATTGACTCCCACTCCTGTCAATCAACTCCAGTGAAAAGGGAGTGGGGGGCAGGGGAGAACTCGCATGAGTGCCTGCATGGGAATCGTTTTCCTACTGGGGGCACCAACAAGGGAGGAGAAGCCAGGAGCTCTGACTGGGACCCGAGAAGAGGAGGATTGGGGCAGCTCTGTGCAATTCTATTGCACAGAGCAGGTAAGTATAGACATATTTGTTCTTTTTTTCTTTTTTTTTTTTTACAATCACTGTAAGAAACACCTCCTCTAAGATGATGTTTACCCATACTGGGATACTGGGAACAGTTCATTAAAACAGTGCAAACTGTTTAATATTTATCACTTTCATACTTCAGTTTGTCACCATCAGATTGATGGTTTGGTAGAAGGGTTTAACTACTTCCTATCTGGCCCATGTACATAAACAGCCGGATAGGATATGTGCTGATATGGGTGAATGTTCTTCAATGTCTTCTCGCATCAGATGCTCCTATGTGGCTCACAGAGAGTACACTCGGGAGCCCGGTGATCGGTGTGTCCCGAATACAGCAGATCACATTCCTGTTGTGTCAGAGTAATCACATGGTGTCATGGTGATCACCTGGTGTCCAATCACAGCAATCACATGGTAAACAATAGAAATAAAAACTGAACATTAAATAAGAAATAATACCTCTGAGCTACCTGTGTGTAGAACAAATCCACAGTGTATGAACTAATGTGTATAATAAAGAAACTCAAACAATATACTTATATTAGCCAAGTGTGTTTGCTGCAAACACTGTACTGTGTTCCCACCACTAATGAAATAATAAATATGAATAAGTGTTGCGCATACCAGAAAAATAAACAAATACTGTAAAACAAATAAACTCAAATGATCTGTGATGAAAATGTACCCAATCATCAAATAAAATCAATTCACACTCAGTGCATTAAAATAGTTCAATAAAAGTAAAGTGCAGGTGTGCTAAAAAGTGCATGATAGTCCATATCAAATGAAAAATAAGGTGTCTAGTTTTCTTTCTTTAGTGCAGGCAGCTTCAGTGTGACAACATATAAACAAATGGTGTACTTCCACCCAATCCTGACACCTCAGTGCTCCCAGTATTCTCACCTCAATAAATAAGCAAATACACATGTAGCAAGGTCCCAGGTCCCTTTTGGTCTAATGAGAACCTCCAGAGTTAGGGACAGCTGACACCCTTCTATGTAAAGTGGGTTACAAGGCATGATGGGTGTAGTGAAAAATAGATTCATGGGCACCAGACACTTCTTGAATGCAAATAGAATTATTTTCTCTTGAACAGAACTGTGGGAGAGAGGGTTTAGGGCCAGGACACCCTTTAGTAGTTGCAATGTGAATAGGCAGACTTCTATAGGTTGACAGCCATGCAGGGAAAGGCATCTAGCAAGACAACACATCTTCATGTGTAGGATCGCTGTCTCATATGGCACAGTCTTATAAGAGTTTCTAACACAAGTTGTAACAAACTTCTCTACTTCCTCTACAATTACTTCTTGCAGGACTGCACTTCACTGAGCTCCCAGTCTCTCCTCACTAGACTTGCCGATCCACTGCCACTGGATCTCCTGAGCTCTTCCAACCTTCTCACAGGGTATCTTCCTCAAGCGTCACCCCCACTTCCCTGCTGGGTTCATAGCTTGGCACTTACAGATACTCCTCAAGCGTCACCCAGCTGGCCTGCTCGGGCCCTGGCTTGGCACACAAGACTGCTCTGCAAGCGTCACCTCCGCTGGCTGGGTCCCTGGCTGGGTCCCTGGCTTGACACCTGCTGAAGTTTCCCAATTCTTTACCGTCCTCGGTTGGTGAGAATACTGCTCTGGTACTTGCTTCAGCTACTCACTGTGGTCCCTGGTAATATGGTGGTTGGTTTCTTAGTGGCGGCAGCTTCCCCTCTACCTCCAACCACGACAGGTTCTCCGCCCGGCAGAACCGTCACTTCTGGTTGGACTGCAAGCCGCAGTCCCAACCCTATACTGCTCTCATGCTTCTGGATAGGCCCTCAGACAGCTTAGCAGCCAGATGTCCCCGGGATAGGCCTCAGGCTCTGTGTCACGTACCAAGTGTGACCAGAACTGTGCAGCTAGCAACAGAGGAACACCAAACACGTATAAGTGAAATATAAAGATTTATTAAAGATAAGTGAAATAATATATATATAACCACCTCCAATACCACACAGTGCACAACAACCAATACCAAACAGAACCCACAATTAATAACAGTAACAGACAAATATGCACAAGTAATGGGGGAACCAGAATCATAAACAGGGCCAGGCCGAGGTCATACACAGGGGGATCAGCAGATGGGGTAAGGATGGATCAGGACAGGGAGACAGGATCAAGCAGGGGGCAACCAGGCTGCAGAGCAGGGATCAGGGATTAGGACGGACACAACAGGTTCAGGATCAGGTTACAGGTTCAGGTTACATGGATCAAGGTTCAAGCAGACAGGCTACAGGTCAGGGCACGAGGACGATACCAGGGCAGTGTGTGTATACACCTGCCGGGTATTTATAGGAATGCCTGATTAGCTTCAGGTCACACCTGATCGGAGGGAGGGCAGTCTGCTCCACACTGCCAGGATCCATCCGCTGGTGGAAACCAGTACTGCGTCCAAAAGATAATACAACACCAGCAGGGAAAGATTCTCCTGACAGTCACAAACTGCCAGGAGACACCTGCTGGTGGACCACAGTACTGCAAGATAAATAATAAATGCCACCAGCGGATGGAACCTTTCCTGACAGTACCCCCCCTCAAAGGAGCGGCCTCCGGACGCTCCAACTAGCTGTTGCCGGAGAAAGTTCATGGCAATCAGCTGGGTAGTAGGCAAAGTCACATCCGGGCAGACAATCACATCAAGCTGGGCAGCAGGCAGGAACACCTCGGGCTGGGCAGCAGGCCCCGGGTCATCGAGCTGGGCAGCAGACAGGAACACTTCGGGCTGGGCAGCAGGCCCCGGGTCATCGAGCTGGGCAGCAGGCTCTGGGTCATCGAGCTGGGCAGCAGGCAGGAACACCTCGGGCTGGGCAGCAGGCTCCGGGTCATCGAGCTGGGCAGCAGGCAGGGACACTTCGGGCTGGGCAGCAGGCTCCGGATCATCAAGCTGGGCAGCAGACAGGAACACTTCGGGCTGGGCAGCAGGCTCCGGGTCATCGAGCTGGGCAGCAGGCTCCGGGTCATCGAGCTGGGCAGCAGACAGGAACACTTCGGGCTGGGCAGCAGGCTCCGGGTCATCGAGCTGGGCAGTAGGCTCCGGGTCATCAAGCTGGGCAGCAGGCAGGGACACTTCGGGCTGGGCAGCAGGCTCCGGGTCATCGAGCTGGGCAGCAGGCTCCGGATCATCAAGCTGGGCAGCAGACAGGAACACTTCGGGCTGGGCAGCAGGCTCCGGGTCATCGAGCTGGGCAGCGGACGGGATCATCTCAGGCTGGGCAGCAGACGGGATCATCTCAGGCTGGGCAGCAGACGGGATCATCTCAGGCTGGGCAGCAGATGGGATCATCTCAGGCTGGGCAGCAGACGGGATCATCTCAGGCTGGGCAGCAGACGGGATCATCTCAGGCTGGGCAGCAGACGGGATCATCTCAGGCTGGGCAGCAGACGGGAT
Organism: Rana muscosa; assembly: GCA_029206835.1. Classification (NCBI taxonomy): domain Eukaryota; kingdom Metazoa; phylum Chordata; class Amphibia; order Anura; family Ranidae; genus Rana; species Rana muscosa. The sequence goes on from CM055121.1 coordinate 589,364,478, forward strand.
CATCTCAGGCTGGGCAGCAGACGGGATCATCTCAGGCTGGGCAGCAGACGACATACCCTCGAGCCGGGAAAAGGGCTCCACAACCTCGGGCCGGGAAACGGGCACCACAACCTCAAGCCGGGAAACGGGCACCATAACCTTAAGCCGGGAAACGGGCACCACAACCTCAAGCCAGGGAACGGGCACCACAGTGGGCACCACAACCTCAGGCCGGGAAATGGGCATCACAACCACAGGCCGGGAAACGGGCACCACAACCACAGGCCGGGAAACGGGCACCACAACCACAGGCCGGGAAACGGGCACCACAACCACAGGCCGGGAAACGGGCACCGGATCTTCCGACTGGGACACTGTCATCAGGGCTTCAGTTTGGAAGGCTGGCACGGGAACTCCATGCTGGCAGGCTGGCACAGGGTCTTCAGGCTGGCAGGCTGGCACAGGGTCTTCAGGCTGGCAGGCTGGCACAGGGTCTTCAGGCTGGCAGGCTGGCACAGGGTCTTCAGGCTGGCAGGCTGGCACATGGTCTTCAGGCTGGCAGGCTGGTACAGGGTCTTCAGGCTGGCAGGCTAGCTCGAGAACCGCAGACTGGAAGGCTGGCTCGAAAACCGCAGGCTGGAAGGCTGGCTCAAGGACCGCAGGCTGGAAGGCTGGCTCAAGGACCGCAGGCTGGAAGGCTGGCTCAAGGACCGCAGGCTGGAAGGCTGGCTCAAGGACCGCAGGCTGGAAGGCTGGCTCAAGGACCGCAGGCTGGAAGGCTGGCCCAAGGACCGCAGGCTGGCCCAAGGACCGCAGGCTGGAAGGCTGGCTCAAGGACTGCAGGCTGGAAGGCTGGCTCAAGGACTGCAGGCTGGAAGGCTGGCTCAAGGACTGCAGGCTGGAAGGCTGGCTTGAGAACTGCTGGCTGGAATGCTGGCTTGAGAACTGCAGGCTGGAAGGCTGGCTTGAAGGCTGGCTCTGGGACTGCAGGCTGGAAGGCTGGTTCTGGAACTGCAGGCTGGAAGGCGGGCTCAAGGACCGCAGGCTGGAAGGCGGGCTCAAGGACCGCAGGCTGGAAGGCTGGCTCAAGGATTACAGGCTGGAGCAGGTTGGTGGGTGTGGAGGAAGGTGGGATTACTGGTTGGATTGTGTGGGTAGGGAAATACTTCCGCTTCTTTTTAGATTTGGTCACTGCAGGTTTGCACATAACGGGGGGAGTATATGGAAAAGATGGAATCGAGCAAATGGAAGAATATGGCAGGGATACGGGGACAGTGGCTGGAGGAGGTTCTTGTGGGCTTGCAGGCAGCTGAGAAGAGGCAGGTGGGTTGAATGCAGGATAGGTGCAGGGAGCAGAGACTGGATATTGATACCTGGTGGGAAGTAGTGTGTACTGAACTGCGACTGGGATTGCCATGGGTGATGGAGAAATAGACTCTTGGGCAGGCAGGTGTCTGGCAGCAGAGATGTTTCTTTGTGGGCTGGCTGGGGCCAATTGCAAAATATCAGACCATGCTGAGAGTAGTGGCTGCACAAACTGCAGTTTACATTCTGCCTGTCTGACAAGGGATTGTACACAATCAACACACTCTATTATTTTATGTTGGGAACAAGCTGTGTAATGTTCAAAAAAGTATGGGGAGTCATCCTCCAGAAGCCAAACCAAAGATACAACCTGATTAACATTAAAGGGGGGAGAAAAATTATCATGGCCCTCTGGGATACAAGGCAAAGCCAGCTCTGTGCAGATTTTAATTAAAGGTTGAACATCCCCAAACATCATACAGCCCTGATCAACCCAGGAGTGAGCTAAACGAATAATCTCTAGCAGCTGATCACTGGTCCACTCTTTCAGTGTCTGACGGAGATATTCACCACTCTCTGACGCCAGCAGAGTATAATAAGGAATCATATCAGAGTTCATTTTAGCAGAGTAACAGAACCAAAATGGGTCCTCTGTGCAGCTACTTCTGATCATTAATGGCCCTGGTATACTGTCACGTACCAAGTGTGACCAGAACTGTGCAGCTAGCAACAGAGGAACACCAAACACGTATAAGTGAAATATAAAGATTTATTAAAGATAAGTGAAATAATATATATATAACCACCTCCAATACCACACAGTGCACAACAACCAATACCAAACAGAACCCACAATTAATAACAGTAACAGACAAATATGTACAAGTAATGGGGGAACCAGAATCATAAACAGGGCCAGGCCGAGGTCATACACAGGGGGATCAGGAGATGGGGTAAGGATGGATCAGGACAGGGAGACAGGATCAAGCAGGGGGCAACCAGGCTGCAGAGCAAGGATCAGGGATTAGGACGGACACAACAGGTTCAGGATCAGGTTACAGGTTCAGGTTACAGGGATCAGGATACAGGGATCAAGGTTCAAGCAGACAGGCTACAGGTCAGGGCACGAGGACGATACCAGGGCAGTGTGTGTATACACCTGCCGGGTATTTATAGGAATGCCTGATTAGCTTCAGGTCACACCTGATCGGAGGGAGGGCAGTCTGCTCCACACTGCCAGGATCCATCCGCTGGTGGAAACCAGTACTGCGTCCAAAAGATAATACAACACCAGCAGGGAAAGATTCTCCTGACAGTCACAAACTGCCAGGAGACACCTGCTGGTGGACCACAGTACTGCAAGATAAATAATAAATGCCACCAGCGGATGGAACCTTTCCTGACACTCTGGTCTAGCAGCCCGGGGCAGCACAACATGCGTCCACCAAGACAGCCATCCAGGTTGCACAGAACCCAGATCAACTAACCTTACCCAAATAAATAGTCTCTCCTAGCAGGCCAAGGGACCCAAGAAGATCCCTGCTGATTGGCTGAGATACCCCATATAGTCCTAAACCGTCCTTGCAGTGCCCTTGTCTTATCTAAAGTCACCAGACACCCGGCCATCTAGTGACAGAAGAGAGAAGTGCAGCTATTCCAGAATTAGGGTGGAATTAATTGATCGCCTATCAATTGGCCAAGGCAACTATGCCTGACAGGTAAATTTACTAGCAACCCTAACCATCAGGGTGCTATACACACTTGATTACATATAGAAATCCACCTCCATCAACTACCCCATCCCTCTCAGAGCATTAGAAAGTCAAATATCAAACCTTAAAATCCAACACTGGCAATCATATGGGATAAACTCCCTAATAGACCTCATATCCCAGCATTTGATTAAAGCACTTAGTTCCCTCCAAAACAAATTCAGTCTCCGAGACCTACAATTATATAAGGATAAACCACTTCCTTAAAGCCTCCAAACTCCCCTCTAAACAGTAGACAGATTACCTGAAACATTCCACAGATTCTACTCCCAACCAATATATCCAAAAGATGGTATCTCCACGATGTACGAGGCCGTAAATGACCAATGACCATACTCTCAAAAAAACACCCTTTCAAAATGGGAAGCAGAATTAAATATCAAGGCGGCCCCTACTATGTGGCAAAAGGCCTTCAAATCAACCCACACCGTGTCCCACTGCTCTAACCACTGGGAAACCTACCAGAAAACTGTACATAGGTGGTACCTAACACCCTACAAATTATCAAAAATATACCGAAACTCGCCTAATATTTGCTGGAGGGCCTGCGGCAGCTTAGGTACTATAGCACACCTCCTCTGGTTTTTCAGATCTCTTTGCTCCTTTTGCAGACAAATCTTTTCCCTAATTGCCTCTATATCACAAATACCCTCAAAGCCTTCTCCAGAATTAGTTCTACTCCACTTGGGTATAGAAACATTTCCGTCCAGATCAAGAGTAGTAGTAATGATTAGTAATGATTAGGGTTGAGCAAACCCGAACTGTAAAGTTCGGGTTCGTATCGGACTTTTGGGTTTTTGGTATCCGGACCCGAACCCGAACAATTTACTGTATGTTCGGGTTCGGGTTTTGAGTTCGGTGTTCGGCAATGTAATGGCACATTTTAAAAAGCTGCAGGGCAGCCAATCAACATTTGTTTAACTCGTGTGCCCTTGGAAGCTATCACAGCCATGCCTACTAATGGCATGGCTGTGATTGGCCAGTGCAGCATGTGACCCAGCCTCTATATAAGCTAGAGGCACATAGCACAGCATGTCACTCTGCTTTAGATAGTGTAGGGAAAGGTTGATGCTGCTGCTTTGAGGGAGAGTCCTGATTCAGAAATCAAATTACTCAGCGATCAACCTTGATTTTGTTGTGTGGGTGCAGTGCACAATCTTTTTACCCTACCTTGAGCCCAGTGCCAGAGAAAAGATAACTTTTATCCATCTGTTGGTTGGTGTCGGCGGGCATTTTATGCAAGCTCAGTGCACCAGCACTGCATATGTTACTGTGAGATACACCCTTTAGATACTGTTGGTCTATTCTGCTATTCTAAAAACATCCATTTAGGGCAAAAAAAAATTTTTTGCTGCGTTTCCTGCATATCTGTATTTAGTGAGTTACACACTTTAGATACTGTTGTTTTATTCTGCTATTAAAAAAAAAAGAAATTAGGACAAAAACATTTTTTTGACAACATTTTCTGCATATCTTTACATGTGAGATACACGCTTTAGATACTGTTCTCCTATTCTGCTATTCCAAAAAATAATAATTTAGGGCAAAAAAAAAATTTTTGTGCATTTTCTGCATATCTGTACCTGTGAGATACACCCTTTAGATACTGTTGCTCTATTCTGCTATTAAAAAAAAAACACATTTAGGGGAAAAATCTTAAATTTCGGCCTAGTCTGTATCTGTACGTATGCGGTACACCCTTTAGATACTGTTGCTCTATTCTGGTATTCTAAAAAAAAACACATTTAAGGCAAAAAAATATATTTTGCAGTGTTTCCTGCATATCTGTACGTGTGAGATACACACTTTAGATACTGTTGTTTTATTCTGCTATTCAAAAAAAAAAAATTAGGGCAAAAATATATTTTTGGCAACGTTTTCTGCATATCTGTACGTGTGAGATACACAGTTTAGATACTGTTCTTCCATTCTGCTATTCCAAAAAATAATAATTTAGGGCAAAAAAAATTTGTTTGGTGCGTTTTCTGCATATCTGTACCTGTGAGATACACCCTTTAGATACTGTTGCTCTATTCTGCTATTCAAAAAAAAAACATTTAGGGGAAAAATCTTAAATTGCGGCCTAGTCTGTATCTGTACGTGTGAGGTACACCCTTTAGATACTGTTGCTCTATTCTGGTATTAAAAAAAAACACATTTAGGGCAAAATCTAATAATTTGCAGCATTTCCTGCATATCTGTACGTGTGAGATACACACTTTAGATACTGTTGCTCTATTTTGCTATTCAAAAAAACACATTTAGGTGAAAAATCTTAAATTGCGGCCTAGTCTGTATCTGTACGTGTGAGATACACCCTTTAGATACTGTTGTTCTAAAAACACCCATTTAGGGCAAAAAAAATTGCTGCATATCTGTACATGTGAGATACACCCTTTAGATACTGTTGTTCTATTCTGCTCTTCAAAAAACACCCATTTAGGGCAAGATCCTAAATTTGAGAAATATGAGGAGAACGTCAAATAAGGGACGTGGCCCCGGTCGTGGTGCTGCTGGTGGAGCTCCTGTTGCAGGGAGAGGACGTGGTTGATCTGTGCCAGCTACACGCACAAGTGAAACACCTTCCTCAGGCGCGAGTAGGCGACAGAGCCTGCAGTGGTATTTGGTCGGGCCTAATGCGGCTCTACGAATGTTGAGGCCAGGACAAGTACAGGCGATAGTAGATTGGGTTGCTGACAGTGCCTCCAGTTCCTTCATATTGTCTTCCACCCATGTTATTTTAAGTTATTTCCCTATCTACATTTGTTTACAGAGCACGTGCTATGCTCTTAACAACATTTTGCTGCCATTTGCAGCCCTCTAGCCCTTTCCATTACTTTTTTAGAGCCATTTTAGAACTCAAAAGCTTGGGTCCCCATTGACTTCAATGGGGTTCGGGTTCGGAACATCTGTCGAAATATTACATGCATTATTACCGATGTATGTGAAAACTTCTAATAAAGAATATTTAAATATAAAAATAAAAAAAATAAACTGGGAAAGAACACTCTGATATCCAATCGATATCAAATCATCCAATATCCGGCTAATTAGCTGTAAGAGAACTGTTGTAGTGCATCGAGCGCACACGCGTGCATAAGGAACCTGGCTGCTCGCAGGTGTGCCAATGCGCAAAGGAATGTGCGGGCTCGTGGGAACGCATCCACAGTTCCCTTTGGCGCCAGACGGCATATTTAAAGGGCGCTCTGACCCTTGCTTAATGCTGACTGATCTTCAGCTGTTTCCCTGTGACCTGCCTGTATCCTGTTTAATCATTTGTTGCTGTTCTGGCTTACCACTGACCTTTGGATTCCGATTATACTGCTGATTACTGGTTCCTGATTGTGGCTTATCCCTGACGTTGCTTCTGTCTGATGCCCTGGTACTTTGCTGCCTGCTCGCTGCTGACTCTGGCTGATCCTCTGATTTCACTCCTGTTTCCTGTCTGGCTCCACACCTCCTCCGAGTACCTGAGCTGGCTTCCTCTTTTCCAAGCTCCATTGAACACAGTGATCTACCCAGCATCATCACAGTTCCGGAATTGATGTTCTGCCTGAATCTCAGAGTCTACAACTTCTGCCACAAGCTCTGCAACCTACACCTACAGTCACTTATATTCCTCCTGTCCCTTGGCACCCTCTGTCTCACTCTCAGTGTGGCCTGGACTGGAGATACAAGGGAGTCCGACCTCGTCACTTCGGACTCCGACCAGGTACGTGACATTAGCACTGGTAACACAGGTAGGAAGTTCAGCCATGTAAATGATAAATCCTGACTGCTGTAACTAGAAGCAGGCTATCCATGTGGGAATATGGAAAGAGATATTGCTGTGATACGGTAATATGTTAAGCAGAGAATAGCTTCTGTATTTGGTCAGATCTCTGTGTACCACGCCGAGGGGGCTGCCACACATTCAAATGCAATGATACTTATCAGCCCAGAAAGATTCCCCTCAGCATGCAGGTAATGTCAACCTGTAATAATAACCAGTGTACTCACAGACCTCATAGATCACCATTCACAGTCTCCCGCAGATGGATGGATGAGCAAGCCTCTCAGCATAGTCCCAGTATGTACGGCTCTCCGGCAGGTATTATCCTCAACTGGAGTGATCGTATCTGTGCTGAACAGCTAAAGAGCTGATGTGATCTGGTGCAATCAGAGGCGGTTCTATTTACTAGCCAGGAGGCTTAATCAGTGGCGTCACTATGGGGGTGCGGGGGTGCCGTCCAAAGCAGGCCGACACCCGCCAGAGGGGTGACACCAGGCTCGACACCAGGTGTTGCATTGAGAGGGGCACCATGGCTCTTTTCTTTCTGGGATCTCTGCTGTATCTCCTCAGCTCCCCGCGATGTGCAGGGAGGGAGGGGGAGGAGAGAGTGGAGCAGAGACACAGACAAGTTAGCTCTCGAGTCCCGAGTCCCAGCTCCACTGATTCACCGCACAGGGGCTCATTACTGAGAGCACCTGTCCTGCTTGTGCTCCGGGAACTGGTGCAGCAATCGCCCGCTATATTATTGTGACAGCCGCCTGCCTGCAGGCGGGCAAAGCAGGTAATACACTTAACAGCTGATGTAGCCTATGAGCAGGGACATCCGTGTGAACAGAACCGTACTGATATGATGTCTGTCAATGTAGGGAGAGATTTACACTACAGGGCATTAAACTACAGGGATTACAGGGGGGGAAGGTTCTACTGTTACAATGGGGTGATTACACTGGGGAGGGGTTCCACTTTTACACTGGGGGTGATTACATTGGGGGGGGTGCAATAGGTGATTATGCTGGGGGGATTACACTATGGGGGATTACATTGTGTGTGTGTGTAGAGGGGTTCCACTTTTACATTGGGGTGATTATATTGGGGTGATTACACTGGGGGGATTACACTGGGGTGATTACATTGGGGGTATTTACACTATGGAGGATTACATTGGGGGAGGTTCCACTTTTACACTGGGGTGATTACACTGGGGAGGGGTTCCACTTTTACACTGGGGGTGATTACATTGGGGGGAGTCAATAGGGGATTATGCTGGGGGGGATTACACTATTATTATTATTATTAATATTATTATTATACAGGATTTATATAGTGCCAACAGTTTGCGCAGCGCTTTACAACATCGGGGAAGACAGTACAATTACAATACAATACAGGAGGAATCAGAGGGCCCTGCTCATTAGAGCTTACAATCTAGAAGGGAGGGTCAAGTGGAACAAAGGGTAGTAGCCGTGGGGAATGATCAGATGGACAAGATGAAAAAAAAAAAAACAGTTGTTAGGTGTGGGTGGGATAGGCTTCTCTGAAGAGAAGGGTTTTGAGGGATTGTCTAAAAGCTAGTAGAGAAGGAGATAGACGGATAGATTGGGGTAAGGTGTTCCATAGGCTTGGAGAGGCTCTGGAAAAGTCCTGGAGGCGAGCATCGGAGGAGGTGATGAGAGAGCTAGAGAGCAGGAGGTCTCGCGAAGAACGAAGAGAACGAATAGGTTGGTATTTTGAGACTAGGTCAGTAATGTAGCTAGGGGCAAAGTTGTGGATGGCTTTGTAGGTAATTGTTAGTATTTTTAATTTAATTTGTTGGGTGAGCAGGAGCCAGTGGAGGGATTGACAGAGAGGAGTAGCAGAGACAGAGCGTTTAGTAAGGTGGATGAGTCTGGCAGCAGCATTAATGATAGACTGAAGGGGGGTTAGAGTATGCAGAGGTAAGCCAATGAGGAGGGAGTTGCAGTAATCAAGGCGAGAGATGACTAGGGAGTGAATTAAGAGCTTTGTGGATTCATTGGTTAGAAAGGGGCTTATTTTGGAGATGTTGCGGAGGTTGAGGCGGCAAGATTTGGACAGTGATTGGACGTGGGGCTTAAAGGAGAGTTCAGAGTCCAGAACTACACCTAGAACCTTGGCATGCGGGGATGGGCTGATAGTAGTGCCATCGATTTTGACAGAGAGATCGGGGGAGGTGGCACACGTGGGAGGAAAAATTATAAGTTCGGTTTTGGGTAGATTAAGTTTGAGGAAGTGGTGTGACATCCAGACTGATATATCTGATGGTAAATTAGTGATATGTGAGGAGAATGATGGAGTGAGTTGAGGGGTAGAGAAGTAGATTTGAGTGTCATCAGCGTAGAGATGGTATTTGAAGCCGTGGGAGGCTATCAGCTGACCCAGGGTGGAAGTGTAGATTGAAAAAAGGAGGGGTCCAAGAACAGAACCTTGGGGGACCCCAACAGAGAAAGGAAGAGGAGAGGAAGTAGAATTGTAAGTAACGCTAAAAGTGCGGTTGGATAAGTAGGAAGAGAACCAGCGAAGAGTACAGTCACTGAGACCAAAGGCATGGAGTTTTTTGAGGAGGAAGGGGTGGTCAACCATATCAAAGGCAGCAGAGAGGTCCAGGAGTAGGAGTACAGAATAGTGTCCCTTAGTTTTGGCCTTTGGTAGATCGTTTGTTAGTTTTAGGAGAGCAGTTTCTGTGGAGTGTTGAGGGCAAAATCCAGACTGAAGGGGATCAAGAAGGCCATTATCAGCAAGGTGGACGCTCAGTCGGTTGTATACTAGACATTCAAGGAGTTTGGATAAAAAGGGGAGCAAGGAGATGGGGCATAGGTTGTTAAGATTGGATGGGTCCAGAGAGGGCTTTTTAAGTATGGGGCTGACAAGTGCATGTTTTAGAGAGTTAGGGAAGATGCCAGAAGAGAGGGAGAGATTAAAGATGTGGGTTAGAGAGTGAAGAATAGAGCCAGAGGGTAAATGTAGCATTTGCGAGGGAACAGGATCCAGAGGGCAGGTGGTAAGATGGACATTGGCAAGTAATTTAGCAACTTCGTCAATAGTGGTGGGGTTGAAAGAGGGGAGCAATGATTGTACCTGTGAACATGAGGTGTAAGGTGTGGAGGGTATCTGAACTGTAGAGATCTCTTCGCAAATTGTATCAATCTTCTGTTTGAAGTGATTGGCAATCTCCTGGGCGGTGAGTGAGTTAGTGGGTGGAGGTGGTGGAGGACAAAGTAGAGAGTTGAAGGTAGAGAAGAGTTGACGGGAACGGGATGATAAGTTTTTAATGAGAGTGATGAAATAGGTCTGCTTGGCAGTGAGGAGGCTGGAATTGTATTTTTGGAGGGCAGATTTATACTGGCTGAAATCTGTCTGGGACTTCGTCTTGCGCCACTGGCGCTCAAGAGCACGGCTGTGTTTTTTCAGACTTTTAGTATCGTCCGTTTGCCAGGGTTGAAGGGGGCGGGGCCTGATTCTGTGTGTAGTGAGGGGGGCCAGTGTGTCCAGTGAGGCTAGAAGTGAAGTGTTGTAGACAGAAGTGGCTAGGTCAGTGCAGGACAGTGGTGCGATTTTGTCATAGAAGTGGTCAGTTGCAGAGTAGAGAAGAGAAGGGTTGAGATGGCGAAGGTTTCTACGGGTAACAGTTAGGCGTTTGGAGGGAGAGGAGGCGGAGGAGAGGGAGAGAGTGAAATTAATAAGGTGGTGATCAGAGAGAGGGTAAGGATAGTTGGAGAGGTTGCATGGAGTGCATAGGTGGGAGAAGACGAGGTCAAGGGTATTGCCTTCAGCGTGAGTAGGAGCATGTATCCATTGCTTCAGGTCAAAGGAGGAGGTTAGACTGAGAAGTTTGGAAGTTGCAGGAATGTTGGTATTAGTAGGGATGTTAAAGTCCCCGAGGATGATTGTGGGGATTTCAGAAGAGAGAAAGTAAGGTAGCCAGGCAGAGAAGTCATCAAGAAAGGTAGATACTGGTCCAGGGAGCCGGTAGATCACAGCTATCCTAAGAGAGACTGGGGAGAAGAGACGAATACAGTGCGCCTCAAATGAGGAGAGTGACAGAGAGGGAGGTGGGTGAAGTACCTGAAAGGTGCTATGTGGGGCTAATAGGATTCCAACACCCCCTCCTTTGCTTCCACTGGGTCTGTGGGAGTGAGTCCACAGAAGACCACCGTGGGAAAGAGCAGCAGAAGACGAAGCCAGGTTTCGGTAATGGCGAGTAGATTAAATGAGTCGGCGATAAAGAGATCATGGAGGGAGGTGAGTTTGTTACAGACAGAGCGGGCATTCCAAAGGGCGCAAGAGAAAGGGAGTCTGGTCTTGGGAAGAAGAGAAATGGGAACTAGATTATGTGCATTGCGGCTGCAGCCAGAGGGTGTAGGGTAATGGGTGTGTTGAATAGAGTTAAATGAAGAAGGCCCAGGGTTTGGGGATACATCACCAGAGGATAGGAGAAGCAGAAGTGTGAGGGAGGTAATGTGGGAGTGTGATTTATGTGAAGGGACATGCCCCATTGGTCTGGAGTATTGGGTGTGTGGATTTAAAATTAGCAGGAGTTGGTGAGTGCAGTAATAGGGAGAGTACAGAAGTGATGATGATATATATAAGGTGTGGGGTGGAGGAGAGGTGTGCAGGAGAGTTAGTTTAACCACTTCCATACAGGGCTTTTTGTACCACTTCAATACCGGGCCTATTCTAGCACTTCTCTCCTACATGTACAAATCATCATTCTTTTGCTAGAAAATTACTCAGAACCCCCAAACATTATATATTTTTTTTAGCAGACACCCTAGGGAATAAAATGACGGTCATTGCAACATTTTTTCTTGAACGATATTTGCGCAATAATTTTTCAAACGCCTTTTAAAAAAAAAATGGTTTCATGAATTAAAAAATAACAAAACAGTAAAGTTAGCCCAATTTTTGGTAAAATATGAAAATATGAAAGATGATGTTACGCTGAGTAAATAGATACCTAACATGTCACGCTTTAAAATTGCGCACACTCATGGAATGGCGCCAAACTTCGGTACTTAAAAATCTCCATAGGCGACGCTTTAATTTTTTTACAGGTTACCAGTTTAGAATTACAGAGGAGGTCTAGTGCTAGAATTGTTGCACGCACTCTAACGCACGCGGCGATACCTCACATGCGTGGTTTGAACGGCGTTTACATATGTGGGCGACTTACGTGTGCATTCGCTTCTGATCGCGAGCTACCGGGGACAGGGGCGTTTTAATTTTTTTTTTTATTATTATTTTTTTTTTTTTACTTATTTATTTATTTTTTTACAATTATTTTACTTTTTTTTTTGATCACTTTTATTCCTATTACAAGGAATGTAAACATCCCTTGTAATAGGAATGTGTGTGACAGGTCCTCTTTATTGAGGGATGCGGGGTCAATAAGACCACACATCTCTCCTCCAGGCTGGAAAGCATGAGATCAGTGAAAATTTTTTCACTGATCTCATACTCACAGCCGCAATGGCGGCTTTGTTAAATTTGAGGCCCGCACGTGGCGTCATCACATCGCGCCCGGGCCCCTGACGATCATAGAGATGACTGGTGACCATCTGGTCACCATTCATCTCTATGTTCATCACGTGACCCACCAACGACGCCGGAAGATTCGCTCCGGGTCCCCGATCGCACGGGAGAGCCCGGAGAAGCACCGGATGGCGGCGGGAGGGGGGATGTCCCCTCCTGCCGCCTATAAGAACGATCAAGCCGTGGAACCGCCGCTATGATCATTCTTATGGTGCACAGAATCGCCGGCCCAAGAAAAGGATATCTGAATGATGCCTCTAGCTGAAGGCATCATTCAGATATCCCCCTACAAAGCCGAGGACGTCATATGACGTCCACCCAGGATGGGAGATCCCATCTGTGGACGTCATTTGACTATGGCTGGGTAGGGAAGTGGTTAAGGATACAAGACACAGCTGTCAGAAGGAGTGGTAAACAGTGCATTTTAGAAGGGGGAAGAAGAGCTGAAAATGTAAACAAGGTCACCTGTTTTGAAGTTTAAGGCATTTTCTTGTGTTCCTTTGCCTTGTGCATTCGCTGAAATGCAGAGTCAGAAGTGCTCCCACTTATAGAAAAACCCCCACTTTGAGAAAGCACCCCATCTGCAAATGTGCCACCCCTTGGCAAACATGCCTTTCCCAAGAGATGCTTAGTTATATACTGCTAGGAATGGGGTGTGTGTTCTTCTAATTACTAATTAGGGAGGTAATAAAAAATGCCTGGCTATTCAGGGCAAAATTTGCACTTAAGAAACAGACTTAAAAGTGGACAGCTAATAGAGATAAGAAAAGGCCATAATTTAGAGGTAAGGCATAGGGAGGAAACGAAAACAAAAGCAAGGTATGTGGGCAGTCCATAGATTGTTAAACAAAAAAGCATACCAGGGTTAAAAAGGCATAGGAAAAACACTTTTCAGTATTGCGATTAAAGATGGAGTTGCATCAGTGTGAGCACATACCAGGGTTAAAAAGGCATAGGAAAAACACTTTTCAGTATTGCGATTAAAGCTGGAGTTGCATCAGTGTGAGCACATACCAGGGTTAAAAAGGCATAGGAAAAACACTTTTCAGTATTGCGATTAAAGCTGGAATTGCATCAGTGTGAGCACATACCAGGGTTAAAAAGGCATAGGAAAAACACTTTTCAGTATTGCGATTAAAGCTGGAGTTGCGTCAGTGTGAGCACATACCAGGGTTAAAAAGGCATAGGAAAAACACTTTTCAGTATTGCGATTAAAGCTGGAGTTGCATCAGTGTGAGCACATACCTGTGGAAGGACAGGGAGAAGACATTTTCAGATGAGACACACAGGTGATGAGTGCAGAGTAAGAAGTGCTCCCACTTATAGAAAAACCCCCACTTTGAGAAAGAACCCCATCTGCAAACTTGCCACCCCTTGGCAAACGATGGGGGATTACATTGTGTGTGTGTAGAGGGGTTCCACTTTTACATTGGGGTGATTACATTGGGGTGATTACACTGAGGTGATTACATTGGGGGTGATTACACTGGGGTGATTACATTGGGGGTGATTACACTGGGGTGATTACATTGGGGGTATTAACACTATGGGGTATTACATTGGGGGGTTCCACTTTTACAGTGGGGGGATAACACTGGGGGTGATTACAGTGGGTGGATTTACATGGGGGGAGTACAATAGGGGATTATGCTGGGGGATTTACATAGGATGGGATTACATTGAGGGGGAGTGCTTTGGGCAGTACACTGTGGGGTTTTCCACAGGGGAGTACCATGGGGGGGATTATACTGGGGGGATTACACTATGGGGGATTAAACTGTTAAGCCCTGTACACACGATCGGTTTGACTGATGAAAACCGTCCGATGGATGGTTTTCATCAGACCAACCGATCGTGTATGGGACCCATCGGTCTTTTTTCCATCGGTTTTAAAAAATAGAACATGTTTTAAATTTTTCCGATGGCTAAAAAACCAATCGAAAACTCTGATCATCTATGGGCAAGTCCATCGGATCAAAAACCCACGCATGCTCAGAATCAAGTCGACGCATGCTCAGAAGCATTAAACTTCATTTTTCTCGGCTCATCGGAGTGTTTTACGTCACCGCGTTTGGAACGGTCTGTTTTTTGACTGATGGTGTGTGGGCAAGACTGATGAAAAACAGTTTCATCGGATTTCCGATGGACAAATCCATCGGACGAAAATCCATAGGTTATCCGATCGTGTGTACGGGGCTTTAGAGTACACAGGGATTTTTCACTGGAGGGATAACACTATTACACTGGGAGGATTACAGTGCGGGGAATTCACACTTGGGGAATTACACTGGGCTGCTCAGTCTAAAATGCTGGGGCATATTTTTGGCCCAATATAAGTAGAAAATTACTGCGCTAGTTCTAGATAGCATAAAGCGGCAACTAAAAATGTTATACAAAACACTAAACAAGATAAGAAAAAGATGGGAGTGACACCATTGCAGTTGAATATCACTTCTTATTTGGTGGTGTCGTCTATGCCCGGTCTGGACCAAAAATATAAGAAAAAAAAAAAGCTGCGCTAGTGAAGGTGAAAATAGGTTTTGATATTATCAAAACAATATCCAAATGAATGTGATCTGAGTCGAAACACTAATTTGGTGTATGCTAGTTGTATGCTAGCTTTTTATTAGTGTTTAGACTCAGATTACATCACATTCATTTGGATATTGTTTTGATAATATCAAAACCTATTTTCACCTTCACTAGCGCAACTTTTTTTATTTTTCTTATATTTTTAGCCCAGACCGGGCATAGGGGACACCATCAAATAAGAAGTGATATCCAACTGCAATGGTGTCACTCCCATTCGTGACAGCGCATGGATCGGCACACAAGCACTAACCGCATCATTTACAGGGACCGGTTTGGGGTGCCCACCCTGACTGTGCGCTGCCAACAAAAAACTAGCCTGCCCAGCGCCCTGCAGCACACTGTGACAGGCTAGATAGGAGAGAGTGTCTACTGCTCTGTCCTGCTCCTGCTGTCACTCTGCAGCAGCAGGGCAGAGATCTGTGGCAGGCTGGGGGGGGAGCCACTCCCCGCCAATGCACTAGCCTGATCAGGGATGGGGGACGGGGAACGGGTGACACCATGTTTTACCGTACCAGATGACACCTACCCTAGTGACGTCACTGGGCTTAATAACTATTTTTGCTGGACTTTTGTTTTTGGACTGTGATGTTTACACCACACAAACGCTGACCAATAAACACGTACTGGAAGCCCTTAAACTTACTTGGTGCATGGAATACCTCTCTGTGAGCTCTCCACACAGAACATTCAAATAGTGATAGATCTTCTTTTAAGGATATTTACATATTTAAAAAAATAGTATTTAACCACTTCAGCCCCGGAAGAATTGGCTGTTCAATGACCGGGCCATTTTTTGTGATTCAGCACTGCGTCGCTTTAACTGACAATTGTGCGGTCATGTGAAGCTGTACCCAAACAAAATTGACGTCCTTTTTTTCCCACAAATAGAGCTTTCTTTGGGTGGTATTTTATCATCTCTGCAATTTTTTTTCCACTATAAACAAAAAAAGGGCGACAATTTTGAAAAAAACACAATATTTAGTACTTTTTGCTATAATAAATATCCCCAATTATTTTAAAAAAAAAGCTAATTTTCTCTCAGTTTAGGCCGATATGTATTCTTCAACATATTTTTCGTAATAAAAATCACAATAAGCGTATATTGATTGGTTTGTGCAAAAGTTATAGCGTCTACAAAATAGGGGATAGATTTATAGCATTTTTTTTTTTTTTACTAGTAATGGCAGTGATCTGTGACAGATCGTGATTCCTAGCTATTAGGAACTCACGATCTGTCTCTCCTCACAGAACAGAACAGGGATGTGTGTGTGTGTGTTGTTACCCTTTAAATTCTATATTTAAGGTTTAATACCTCAAAGATATGATATGGGTTAAATAAGAGTTCTTTTGACCAGAAGTGAAAGTTTCAATATAATAAACATTTATTAGAAAATTGTTAAAGACTAATCTAATACACAGAAACTATCTATATAGTCTTAAACAAACAGGAAATGGTAGGTTAAAATATACAAAGTATTTACATGGAGGGATACAGAGCATATTCCTCTAAAACATTAAAGTACAGACATATTCAGTTACATGTACCACAGACCCTTTTCCATAATTACCCATCCTGCAGGCTACCTTTCCATCAAGAGAGAGCTCCCTTCTCCATCCCTCTTGAGTATATCTCTCTATGCTGATGTCCCATTGGTTGGCCTAGCTGGTATCATGATTGGAGGGCTTACTCCATAAGTCAGCCCCCTTTCATGCAAATCCTGGTGTCTCTATCTCGGAATTTTCCAGGATTACAGGTGGGGCTCGCTGTATTGCATATCCCAGCATGGGATCAAAAATAGAGAGAAAATATATGGACAGCCGCACTCCGAAAAAAACTTTTAGGTTGCCTTTATTAGTAAAAAGATAAAAGCACTACAAGTCACAGCAGACAGTGGGATATCAGCTAACGCATTTCACGCTAAGGTCTAGTGTTTAGTCATAGCAAAAACAAAATGCATTTAAAGGCAACCTAAAAGTAGGATTTTTGAAACAGCTTACCTGTAAAATCCTTTTCTTGGAGTACATCACGGGACACAGAGCGGCATAGTCATTACTATGTGGGTTATATAGAATTACCTTCAGGTGCTGGCACTGGCAACTTCCAAGACAGGAAGTACCCTCCCCTATATAAGCCCCTCCCATCCGGGAGCACCTCAGTTTTGTAGCAAAGCAATACGTGTCCCCAAAAGAGGGGTGGGAGCTCTGTGTCCCGTGATGTACTCCAAGAAAAGGATTTTACAGGTAAGCTGTTTCAAAAATCCTACTTTCTTGTTCATACATCACGGGACACAGAGCGGCATAGTCATTACTATGTGGGACGTCCCAAAGCAATGCCAAATGAGGGGGGGGGATACACCATACATAAGCTGGGCGCCATCAGGCATGAGGATCTTTTGCGGCCTGCAACACACTGCGCCCAAAGGCGACATCCTCCTGACTTCTAACGTCCACCTGGTAGAACCTAGTAAACGTGTGTACTGAAGACCATGTTGCGGCTTAACAAATTTGAGCCAGGGAGGCCTGGTGATGCACTGCCCATGAAGTTCCAACTGCTCTCGTGGAGTGCGCCCTAACTTTGAACGGAGGCGGTCTACTTCTCAAGCCATAGGCTTGTATTATGACCTGTCAAATCCACTTGGCTAAAGTAGATTTTGATGCTGCCTGACCCCTTCTGGGGCCTTCCGGCAGAACAAACAAAGAATCCGTTCTACGAATCTGAGCAGTGGCTTTTAGATAAGCTGTAACTGCTCTTACTACATTCAAAGAATGCAATAACTTTTCCTCTACCGAGCTCGGTTTGGGGAAAAAGAAGGAAGAACCACATCCTGGTTCAAGTGAAACCTCGATACCACCTTAGGAAGAAAGGCTGGGTGAGGACGTAATACTACTCTGTCCTCATGAATAACCAGACATGGCTCTTTACAGGACATGGCGGCTAATTCCGACACTCTTCTAGCCGAGCATATGGCTACTAAAAATATCAATTTTCTGGTGAGTAGAACCAAGGAAATGTGCCGCAAAGGTTCAAATGGCTGCTTCTGCAGAACCGACAGAACCAAATTTAGATCCCATGGACATATGGGAGCTTTAATCGGTGGAATAATACGAGTCACCCCTTGCATAAAGGATTTGACAAGTGAATGCATAGCCAGGGGCCTTTGAAATAGTATTGATAAGGCCGAAACCTGACCCCTGATAGTACTTAAGGCAAACTTCCTGTCTACAGCCCACTGTAGGAAGTCCAGAATTCTGCCTATAACGTACTTACGTGGAGGCCACTTTCTGGCCTCGCACCAAGTGATGTACGCCTTCCAAACTCTATAGTAGATCTGCCTGGATACAGGCTTCCTGGCATTGATTATAGTTGATACCACAGAGTTAGAGAGACCTCTCTTCTTTAGGATGTGGGATTCAATAGCCAGGCCGTTAAACTTAGAGTTAGTAAGGAAGGGTGGTATATCGGCCCTTGCGAAAGTAGGTCCGGACGACGTGGAAGGGTCCAAGGACTCCCCACAGACATTTTGATGATCTCCGCGTACCAGGCCCTTCGGGGCCACGCTGGAGCCACCAAGATCACCGGCTTCTTTTCCAACCTGACTCTGCGAAGGAGTCGAGGCAACAATTGTAGCGGAGGGAATGCATATATCAGTCTGAACTGATTCCAAGGGAACACCAGAGCATCCGAGCCGCAAGCGAGGGGATCCCTTGTCCGGGAGACAAATCTGTCCACCTTTGCGTTGAATCTGGATGCTAGCAGATCTACATCCGGTGTTCCCCACCGCTGACATATTGCTCGGAAGACCTCGGGATGAAGGGACCATTCCCCTGGGCATAACTGTTGGCGACTTAGAAAGTCCGCCTTCCAATTCTCCACCCCTGGAATGAAGACAGCTGACATACATGGGACATGCTTTTCTGCCCATTCCAGGATGTGACTTACTTCCCTCTGGGCTGCACAACTCCTGGTGCCTCCCTGATGATTGATATATGCCACTGCTGTGGCATTGTCTGATTGAATTCTGACAGGGGACCCTTGGAGTCTGGATGCCCAGGCTACTAGGGCATACCGGGCTGCTCGTATCTGTAAGAGATTGATGGGCAGGGTTTTTACTACATTTGACCATCTGCCCTGGAGAGACCATTGCTCCAGTACTGCCCCCCAGCCTATAAGGCTGGCATCTGTAGTGACCACCTTCCAGGATATCGGACTGAAGGGTTTTCCCTTCTGGAGATTCTGGGGGATCAACCACCAGCAGAGACTCTTCCGAACGGAAGGGGACAAAGCCATCGGGAAGTCTAGAGCCTGAATTTTTCCATTCCAGGCTGACAATATGGCCCTCTGTAAATTCCTTGAGTGGAATTGGGCGTATGGCACAGCTTCGAATGATGCTACCATCTTTCCTAGCAGCCTCATGCACAGGCGTATGGACGGCTGTCTTTTTGCACAAAGTAGGCGGACCAAGTCCCTCAAAGAGGATACTTTGTCTTGAGGTAGGAAAATCCTCCTCTGGTCTGAATCCAGCCGTAGCCCTAGATATACCAGGTTTTTCACTGGCTGTAGGGCTGACTTGTCCAGGTTGATGACCCAACCGTGAGATTCTAGATACTTGATTGTATCGACAATTACCACTTCTAGCTTGGCAACTGAGTGGTCCATCAACAACAGGTCGTCTAGGTATGCCATTATCGTTACACCTCGTGTTCTTAGATCGGCCAACAGTGGGGCCAGAATTTTTGTGAACACTCGTGGTGCTGTGGCCAGACCGAATGGTAAGGCTCTGAACTGAAAATGGCGCCCTTCTACTGCAAAGCGTAGAAATTTTTGATGACCTGGAAAGATGGGAACGTGCAAGTAAGCATCTTTGATGTCGATCGAGGCTAACCATTCCTCCCCCTGTAGGGCAGCGGTGACCGATCGGATCGACTCCATCCGGAAGGACCGGACGTTTAGAAATTTGTTTAGACTCTTTAGGTCCAATATGGGTCTTATGTCCCCGTTTGGTTTCGGGACTGTGAAAAGGTTTGAGTAGAAACTCAACCCCCACTCTTCCATAGGAACCTCCATAATTACTCCTTGGAGCAATAGTTGTTCTAACGCCACTAGGAGACACCTTCTTTTCAGAGGGTCTTTTGGCATGCCTGACCACATAAAATGGGAAGGAGGAGACTCTTTTAACTCCAACTTGTATCCCCGAGTTACTGCGGAGAGCACCCATCTGTCTTTGATCGTCTCCCGCCAGGTCTCTGTGAACAACTGAAGTCTTCCCCCCACCCGTTTGAGTGGGGGCAGCCCTTCATAGGCTTGACTTGGAGGCTGGTTTAGTACCTCTTCGGATCCAGGGTTTTTTATTACCCTGTGACTGTCCCTGATTTTTACCTCCTGAGTTTGACCGAGGAGGCCGTCGGAACTGCTTAGTAGCAGACGTCCCAGGGATAGGAGAGGTAGTCCTCTTAAAAGATGGACCCCTAGACCTCTTTTTAATTGGTAAGAGAGTACTTTTACCACTGGAAATCTTCTGGATATATTTATCCAGGTCTTCGCCAAAAAGGCGTTCTCCATGAAATGGGAAGCTAACTAAGAGCTTCTTACAGGGAGCCTCAGCAGACCAGTTCTTGAGCCACAGAAGCCTACGCATATGTACCAAAGACAGCGTGAGGCGGGAGGCCTGATGGATAGAATCCTTGATGGCATCAACCGCAAAGCATAATGCTCTAGGCAGATCAGCCAGAGCCTGGGCCTGCTGGTCTGGCAAATCCCTCAGGACCATTTTCATTTGATCCTTTAAAGCTTGGCAGACCCCAATAGCTGCCACTGCTGGCTGTGTAACAGCCCCTGCTGTGGAAAAAGCAGATTTTAATAAAGATTCCAATTTTTTATCTACTGGATCTTTGAACATTTGAACATTATCTACTGGACATGTCAGTGATTTGTTCACAGAAGAAATGGCTGCGTCCACCGTAGGAACATTCCATCTCTGGGTGAATTTTTCCTCCATGGGATAGATCACCTGAAATTTCTTAGGTGGAACAAATAGTTTATCAGGATGTTCCCAGTCCTGGTATATAAGTCCTTCCAATAATGGATGAATTGGAAAGGAGCAATTAATCTGGGGAGCTTTTAGCGACCCCAACGAGGAGACAGCAGTAGTTGATGGTTCAACAAGAGGCATTTTAAATGCAGATCGAACCATGTCAGTTAGGGTCTGGACCCACAATCTTTCAGTCTGTGATGCTGAAAATGGTTCATCTACTGTCGATTCCTCAAAAACAGAGTTAACCTCCTCCTGATCCCCTTCAGGTAGGTCAGTCCCTTCCTGGGACTGTTGCTCTGCCAACAGGCACTCTAATGGAGGGGATGGAGATCTGGCGCACTTTCTTTCCTGTAGAGAAGAAGCGATCAATGCTGCCAATCTCTGCTCCAATCCCTCCAGAGTTGAGGCAAAAACCAGGTGGACTGAGGACAGCCGCAGTACCTGGCACTCCCGGGGGTTCCTTATGGGTATTAACCTCTGATTTCTCAGGGGAGGAAGGTGCAGATGACTGCTCCAGATCCTCAGAGCCCGATGGAGACCCCCTACACTTCCTGAGAGGTATATCTCGGAGTTTTTTAGGTGGCATATTCCTTAGTTCAAAGCTGAGGTATTCCAGCCGCAATACACCCCTTTACTGAAATAGTCTAATGCAATTTGCTGCTATGTACATCAGTGGGTGTCTACTAATGCGTCTTTCTGGGGATGGCTGTATCAACCGCCCGCTGTAAGCCCCTATACCATGCTACCAGCTCCTTTTCATGCTCTGTGTCCATAGCAAGCAGCGTGGACTGAGTCCTTTTATCTTGCTGGGACGCCCGCACATGCGCCGAAGCGCTGGGCGCACAGAGCGCGTCATCCGCCAGGCTCCGCCCCTTTTTTTAAGCTAAATCTATAAAAAGAAAGCGTGTGTGCGCGCGTGCGCGTGCATGCACGTGTGCGCTCTTGGCGCCATGTAGGGAGAGGAGCCAGGGTCCCTGTTTCACCAGGACTCGGGGATGGAAGGAAACTACTTGGCAGCATGAGAGAGGAATGCAGCTTCCCTGATAGAGAGCTCACTCATCTGCCTGGACTTTCACCATGGAAGGAATAGTCCCAAGAAAAAAAGACGTTCCACAGCGGCCTCTAGTGGACAAACACAGGTACCGCACTTTTGTCTTTTTTTTTTTTTTTTAAAACCTCCTTTATGAAAAACATTTCTAGGTTTACAGTTTTTAAAACTTCCTTTATGAAAAGACATTTCTAGGATTTCTTAGGCATATACAGCTATTAGCGGGAATACCTTTAGGTAACAGGCAGAAAGACATATTAGGCTTGGGGGTCCCCTCAATAGAACCAAGTTCCTGAGGGGCCCCCACTTACCTTTTCCCCGCTGCAGGACTTTGTTTGGTCCACAGAAGCCCAAACTTCACCTCTCACGGCAGGCATTGTACTAGACCTTCAGGGACCGGGTTCCCAAGGATTCCACTCCCCTGGACCTGTATAGCACCCTGCACAGATAGCCTCTTGGTTTTGGGTATGACCAGAGCTCTGGATCCCAGGGTCCAGCCCTCCTAAGAGAGGCATTACAGGCAAAACCCTGCTCTTCTCTGCAAGGCCCGGGTACCGACCGTTTAGCTATGAAGCTTTTTTGGTCGGATCCGGAATAGCTTGCTAAGGCCCAGAGAACCTGTACACAAGCCCAGATGAATACACGTTAACCTTGGCCAACACCTTAGACACTGGCAAAAAACTGAGGTGCTCCCGGATGGGAGGGGCTTATATAGGGGAGGGTACTTCCTGTTTTGGAAGTTGCCAGTGCCAGCACCTGAAGGTAATTCTATATAACCCACATAGTAATGACTATGCCGCTCTGTGTCCCGTGATGTATGAACAAGAAAGTTTTTTTTGGAGTGTGGCTGTCCATATATTTTCTCTCTATTTTTGCTTCGTGCATTGCCAGCACCCGTGGTTTCTGAGAGGACACTGATTGCCTATTGCATTCATCTGGAGCGGTAACCTCCCTTCCTTCATGGGATCCTTTGAGGTGAGTAGATGCAAACAATGGAATTGGCTCTCCATTTTCTGCATATACAAGCCTCAGACCTGCATAGTCTGCTCTTAACAAAAGGGCTTTCCTAGGTGCCAAATGAAATATAGTCAGTAAGCTAAATGAAATATATACAGCAAGCTAAATTAAATATATTCATAATTACAATATTTTACAGCTATTTAATGGAGATTTCACATAAAACCATAAGACAACAGATGGCCCCTTGTGGCCAGTTGAGAATATGAGACTCGGCCACACCTAAAATAATGGTTTATGTGTAATCTCCTTTAATATTTGGAACTTTTGGCTTTGCCCTCTGAAATGAAATAAAACTCTTTGAGAAGAAACAAAACTTTTAATCTTTCCGTCTCTACAGTTCATATTTCTGGATCCCAGTATTGGTAGTCATCACTTGTTCTGGATGTAATAAGTCCATAATAAAAATCATAAGATACAAAACACACAAAAAAAACGAAGGGGAAAAAAAACATGAGGCTCCTTGTTAGGGATGAGCTTGGTGTTCGAGTTGAACATACGTTCGCCTCGAACATCGGCTGTTCGATCGTTCGACGAAGATCGAACGATTTGGGCCGTTCGCGCCAAATTCAAGTGACGCGAATGGCCCACAATGCACTACGCAATTGCAGTGCAATCCAGGCGCTGTGATTGGCCAAGCATGCACTGTGACCCCGCATGCTTGGCCAATCACAGCGCCGGCAGCGAGGAGAGCCATAATTGGCCACAGGCAGGATGCCTGTGGCCAATTATAGCTCAGGGGGATTTAGTACACACCCCACACTATAAAAGGCCGCCAGCGCGGCGGCCTTGTGTAGTGTGTTCCGATTCAGGGAGAGAGAAGGATAGGCAGGGACAGTGTCAGTGCTATTTGTTCATTTAACTTGTGTGCAGGGAGAGAGAAGGATAGGCAGGGACAGTGTCAGTGATATTCTTTGCTAAACCTTGTGTGCAGGGAGAGAGAAGGATAGGCAGGGACAGTGTCAGTGATATTCTTTGCTAAACCTTGTGTGCAGGGAGAGAGAAGGATAGGCAGGGGGCAGTGTCAGTGTCATTTTTGCTAAGCCTCCTGCACAGTATACACCTGAAACTAGCCCTTATTGCTGTGTTTTCCTGTTGTGTAACACAGGCAGGCATCTGCAGCACTTACAGCGGGCGTAGTGGGCCTCCTGCATATTATACACCTGAAGCTAGCCCTTATTGCTTGTGTTTTTTTTTCTTTTGTGTTACACTAACAGGCATCTGCAGCACTTACAGCGGGCGTAGTGTGCTTCCTGCAAAATATACACCTGAAGCTAGCCCTTATTGCTGTGTTTTCCTGTTGTGTAACACAGGCAGGCATCTACAGCACTTACAGCGGGCGTAGTGTGCCTCCTGCACAGTATACACCTGAAGCTAGCCCTTATTGCTCGTGGTTTTTTCTTTTTTGTTACACTAACAGGCATCTGCAGCACTTACAGCGGGCATAGTGTGCTTCCTGCAAAATATACACCTGAAGCTAGCCCTTATTGTTGTGTTTTCCTGTTGTGTAACACAGGCAGGCATCTGCAGCACTTACAGCGGGCATAGTGTGCCTCCTGCACATTATACACCTGAAGCTAGCCCTTATTGCTCGTGTTTTTTTTCTTTTGTGTTACACTAACAGGCATCTGCAGCACTTACAGTGGGCGTAGTGTGCTTCCTGCAAAATATACACCTGAAGCTAGCCCTTATTGCTGTGTTTTCCTGTTGTGTAACACAGGCAGGCATCTGCAGCACTTACAGCGGGCGTAGTGTGCCTCCTGCACAGTATACACCTGAAGCTACCCCTTATTGCTGGTTTTCCCATCTCCCTGCAGGCCATTAGAATGTCTGGAAGGCAAACAAGGAGAGGCAGACAGTCAGGAGCCAATAAAAGAGGGCAAGCAGGCTCTGGGTCTAGAGACAACAGTGCTGGTCGTGGACGCGGTGCATCATCATCAGCACGTGGCCATGGGACACGCTTGTCCTTATTTTCAGCAGCTGGACGTGTTGAGCCGCATCATGCCGAAGACTTGGTAGAGTGGATGACCAAGCCCTCCTCATCCTCCTCATCCTCTCTCACCCAGGCTCAGGGTACTGGCAAAGCAGCTGCCAAAGCAACCTCTTCCCTCGTATCAATGTCATCATCAGTCATTCCTTCCCTAGACCCACCGTGTCCTCCTGAGGAGTCCCCCGAACTGTTTGATCACAGTGTTGGGTGCATGCTCCAGGAGGATGCCCAGCGTTTCGAAGGGTCTGATGATGATACCCAGCTAGAGGAAGGCAGTAGCGTGAGAGCAGAGAGAGGGGATGCTCAAGAAGGACAGCAATCTGGCAGTCATGTTCCAGCAGCTGCAGCATACTGCCAGATTGGCTCCAGTGATGAGGAGGGAGGGGATGATGAGGTCACTGACTCCACGTGGGTGCCTGATAGGAGAGAGGAGGAGGAGGAGGAGGAGGAGGAGGCACATCTCCAATGAGGCAGGATGCCCTTGGGGGGCCAGCGTAAGGGCAGCACACCGACTGAATCACATTGCAGAGCTCCGCCTGTGCAGGGCGCTGCCTCTGCCCGTTATTCCAAAAGTTCTTTGGTGTGGGCCTTTTTTGAGTTGAGTGCATCAGATCGCACCGCTGCTGTTTGCAACATATGTCTGAAGCGCAACTCACGTGGCCAAAACATCAGCCGCTTGGGCACCACATGCTTGACCAGACATATGTTGACCTGCCATGCAGCTCGTTGGCAAGCGTATCTTAAAGACCCACACCAAAGAACAAAGCGGACCTCTCCTTGCTCCTCATCAGCTGGGATCTCCAACCCCACTGTACCTTCAGTTCTCTCTAAAACCTGCACTGAGAGGAATGAAGGTGTAGAATTAGGTGTGTCACAGCCAAGTACTTGCGGGCACTCTGCTAGCAGTACACAGACGTCCGATTCTAGCAGGCAAATTTCCCTGCCCCAGCTGCTGGACCGTCAAAAGAAGTTCACTCCCAGCCATCCACATGCCCAGCGGTTGAATGCTAGCTTGGCTAAATTGCTAGCAATTCAACTGCTGCCTTTTCAGTTGGTAGACTCGGCCCCCTTCCGTGAGTTTGTGCAATGTGCGGTTCCTCAGTGGCAGGTTCCCAAACGCCACTTTTTCTCACGGAAGGCGATTCCGGCTCTCTACCGGCATGTGGAAGGAAATGTCCATGCCTCGCTGGACAGGGTGGTCAGCGGTAAGGTGCATATTACCGCTGACTCATGGTCCAGCAGGCATGGACAGGGACGTTACCTTTCTTTCACGGCCCATTGGGTCATTCCTTTGGCAGCTGGGAAGGATGCAGGACAAGGTGCAGTTGTGTTGGAGGTTGTTCCGCCGCCACGCCTCCAAAATGCTAATACTGGTTGTTGTGACACACCTCTCTCCTCCACCCCTCCTCTTCTTCTTCCTCCATGGCCTCTTCCTGTGCTTTGTCCTCGGAACCAGCGGTGCTCCGTAGGCGTTCAAGGGGCTACGCAAGTACGCAGGCAAAAAGATGCCAATCCGTGCTTGCGCTGGTGTGTTTGGGGGACAGGAGCCACACTGGGGCAGAGAGTCTGTCTGCTCTGCAGGGGTAGGCCGAGAGGTGGTTGACGCCACGCCAGCTTAAGCCAGGAATGGTGGTTTGTGACAATGGCACCAACCTCCTCTCCGCCCTCCGACAGGGACAACTGACCCATGTGCCCTGTGTGGCTCACGTCCTTAACCTGGTGGTGCAGCGGTTCTTGGGCAGGTACCCGGGCTTACAGGATGTCCTGAGGCAGGCCAGGAAAGTCTGTGTGAATTTCCGCAGATCATATAATGCCAGTGCTCGGCTGGCTGAGCTGCAAAAGGAGTTGAACCTGCCCAAGAACCGCCTTATATGTGACATGCCCACCAGGTGGAACTCAATGTTGGCCATGCTGCAGCGGCTGCACACGCAGCAGAGGGCCATCAATGAGCACCTGTGCGACTACGGCACCAGGACAGGGTCAGGGGAGCTTGGTTTTTTTTCACCACGCCAGTGGGGCATGATCAGGGATGCATGCACTGTCCTGGCACCATTTGAGGAGGCCACGAGGATGGTGTGCAGTGACAGTGCATGCATCAGTGACACTGTACCTCTTGTCCACCTGTTGGAGCATATGCTGCGTGGAATAATGGACAGGGCACTTGAGGCAGAACAGAGGCAGGAAGAGGAGGACTTCCTTGCCTCTCAAGGCCCCCTTTACCCAGACAGTGTTCCTTCTGTCCCACCCATCACACAGGAAGAGGACGAGGAGGAGGAGGAGGAGGATTGTGTCAGCATGAAGGTGGAGCATGGCACTCAGCATCAACAGCAGCAGTCTTTTAGGGATGATTTACAGTCCCAACAAACCCGTGGACTTGTACGTGGCTGGGAGGAGGTGGCTGCGGATCATGTCGTCCTTAGTGACCCAGAGGACTCCGGACCGAATGTCTTAGCTAACCTACGCCTAGCCTCCCTGATCCTGCAAAGTCTGCGGAAGGATCCTCGTATTCTTCGGATCAAGGAGAGGGACCATTACTGGCTGGCCACTCTCCTTGATCCACGGTACAAGGGTAAGGTTGCGGACCTTATCTTGCCGTCGCAGAGGGAGCAGAGGATGAGACATCTCCGGGAGGCCTTGCAGAAAGGTCTGTGCAACGCGTTCCCAGAGACTGGGAGGTTACAAACTCCTGGTCCTGGACAACGAGTTGCTGAGGCTTCGGTCAGTAGCAGAAGGAGCGGTGGAGAAGGTGGACGTCTGACCGATGTGTTCAGACAATTTTTTAGTCCGCAGCCCCAAGGTATGATCGGTTCCAGCAACCATCGCCAGTGTCTGATATATATGGTGCAGGAATACCTAGGGGCAAGGTCAGACTTGGACACCTTTCCCACCGAAAATCCTCTGGCTTACTGGGTGTTGAGGATGGATCACTGGCCAGAGCTTGCACAGTATGCAATTGAGCTACTGGCCTGTCCTGCATCCAGCGTTCTTTCGGAACGCACATTCAGTGCTGCTGGAGGCTTTGTCACGGATCACAGGGTGCGCCTGTCCACCGACTCGGTTGATCGACTTACCTTCATAAAGATGAACCAGTCTTGGATCACCACCAGCTACCAAGCACCTGAAGCTGATATAACAGAATAATTTATTTTCAAATGTCACATCCCTTCAAGACTGATGCTGTTGCTGAGTGACTGTCCTGTCATGTTGACTGACTATCCTCCTCCTCCTCAATGATCCAATTCTTAATGATAGCTTGGAAGAACTTTTTTGTTTCTGTGTGCCGCCACCAGTGGCTAAGGCCCAATTTTTCAGCCCCTGTTTAACAGGGGCATGTAATTACAATTTTTGATGCAATGCTTTGCAGCAGGGCTCATTCCTGCACTCCAACTTGAGTATCTGGGAGAGGTTGCAGTGTCATGGCACCAGCACCAGTGCCTAAGGCCCAATTTTTCTGCCCCTGTTTAACAGAGGCGTGTAATTAAAATTTTTGATACAATACTTTGCAACAGGGCTCATTGCTGTGCTCTAAGTTCAGTATCTGTGAGGGGTTGCAGTGTTGTGGCACCAGTGCCTAAGGCCCAATTTTTCTGCCCCTGTTTAACAATTGCGTGTAATTACAATTTTTGATGCAATACTTTGCAACAGGGCTCATTGCTGTGCTCCAAGTACAGTATCTGTGAGGGGTTGCAGTGTTGTGGCACCAGTGCCTAAGGCCCAATTTTTTTGCCCCTTTTCAACAGGGGCATGTAATTACAATTCTTGATCTAATAATTCACAGCAGGGCCCATTCCTGCGCCCACCAAGAGTAACTGTGAGGGCTTACAGTGTTGTGGCAACACCACCACCACCACCACCACCAAAGACCCAATTTTTCTGCCCCTCTTCAACAGGGGCATGCAATTACAATTCTTGATCTAATAATTTACAGTAGAGCCCATTCATGCGCCCACCAAGAGTAACTGTGAGGGCTGACAGTGTTGTATCACCAGCACCACCACCAAAGGGCCAATTTTTCCTACCACTGTTCAGCAATGGCATGTAATTACAATTCCTGATATAATAGTTCACAGCAGGGCGTTCCAGCAGCCACCAAGAGTAACTGTGAGGGCTCACAGTCTTGTGGCACCAACATGTAAGGGGCAAATTTATATATATATAAATATATAATATATATATACGGCAGACCCCTACTTTCAAACATCCAACTTACAAACGACTCCTACTTGCAAATGGAAGGAAACAACAGGAACTATTAGGAACTCACGATCTGTCTCTCCTCACAGAACAGAACAGGGATGTGTGTGTGTGTGTTGTTACCCTTTAAATTCTATATTTAAGGTTTAATACCTCAAAGATATGATATGGGTTAAATAAGAGTTCTTTTGACCAGAAGTGAAAGTTTCAATATAATAAACATTTATTAGAAAATTGTTAAAGACTAATCTAATACACAGAAACTATCTATATAGTCTTAAACAAACAGGAAATGGTAGGTTAAAATATACAAAGTATTTACATGGAGGGATACAGAGCATATTCCTCTAAAACATTAAAGTACAGACATATTCAGTTACATGTACCACAGACCCTTTTCCATAATTACCCATCCTGCAGGCTACCTTTCCATCAAGAGAGAGCTCCCTTCTCCATCCCTCTTGAGTATATCTCTCTATGCTGATGTCCCATTGGTTGGCCTAGCTGGTATCATGATTGGAGGGCTTACTCCATAAGTCAGCCCCCTTTCATGCAAATCC
Organism: Rana muscosa; assembly: GCA_029206835.1. Classification (NCBI taxonomy): domain Eukaryota; kingdom Metazoa; phylum Chordata; class Amphibia; order Anura; family Ranidae; genus Rana; species Rana muscosa. Next base: position 589,394,286 of record CM055121.1, read on the forward strand.
TGGTGTCTCTATCTCGGAATTTTCCAGGATTACAGGTGGGGCTCGCTGTATTGCATATCCCAGCATGGGATCAAAAATAGAGAGAAAATATATGGACAGCCGCACTCCGAAAAAAACTTTTAGGTTGCCTTTATTAGTAAAAAGATAAAAGCACTACAAGTCACAGCAGACAGTGGGATATCAGCTAACGCATTTCACGCTAAGGTCTAGTGTTTAGTCATAGCAAAAACAAAATGCATTTAAAGGCAACCTAAAAGTAGGATTTTTGAAACAGCTTACCTGTAAAATCCTTTTACAGGTAAGCTCGGTTTGGGGAAAAAGAAGGAAGAACCACATCCTGGTTCAAGTGAAACCTCGATACCACCTTAGGAAGAAAGGCTGGGTGAGGACGTAATACTACTCTGTCCTCATGAATAACCAGACATGGCTCTTTACAGGACATGGCGGCTAATTCCGACACTCTTCTAGCCGAGCATATGGCTACTAAAAATATCAATTTTCTGGTGAGTAGAACCAAGGAAATGTGCCGCAAAGGTTCAAATGGCTGCTTCTGCAGAACCGACAGAACCAAATTTAGATCCCATGGACATATGGGAGCTTTAATCGGTGGAATAATACGAGTCACCCCTTGCATAAAGGATTTGACAAGTGAATGCATAGCCAGGGGCCTTTGAAATAGTATTGATAAGGCCGAAACCTGACCCCTGATAGTACTTAAGGCAAACTTCCTGTCTACAGCCCACTGTAGGAAGTCCAGAATTCTGCCTATAACGTACTTACGTGGAGGCCACTTTCTGGCCTCGCACCAAGTGATGTACGCCTTCCAAACTCTATAGTAGATCTGCCTGGATACAGGCTTCCTGGCATTGATTATAGTTGATACCACAGAGTTAGAGAGACCTCTCTTCTTTAGGATGTGGGATTCAATAGCCAGGCCGTTAAACTTAGAGTTAGTAAGGAAGGGTGGTATATCGGCCCTTGCGAAAGTAGGTCCGGACGACGTGGAAGGGTCCAAGGACTCCCCACAGACATTTTGATGATCTCCGCGTACCAGGCCCTTCGGGGCCACGCTGGAGCCACCAAGATCACCGGCTTCTTTTCCAACCTGACTCTGCGAAGGAGTCGAGGCAACAATTGTAGCGGAGGGAATGCATATATCAGTCTGAACTGATTCCAAGGGAACACCAGAGCATCCGAGCCGCAAGCGAGGGGATCCCTTGTCCGGGAGACAAATCTGTCCACCTTTGCGTTGAATCTGGATGCTAGCAGATCTACATCCGGTGTTCCCCACCGCTGACATATTGCTCGGAAGACCTCGGGATGAAGGGACCATTCCCCTGGGCATAACTGTTGGCGACTTAGAAAGTCCGCCTTCCAATTCTCCACCCCTGGAATGAAGACAGCTGACATACATGGGACATGCTTTTCTGCCCATTCCAGGATGTGACTTACTTCCCTCTGGGCTGCACAACTCCTGGTGCCTCCCTGATGATTGATATATGCCACTGCTGTGGCATTGTCTGATTGAATTCTGACAGGGGACCCTTGGAGTCTGGATGCCCAGGCTACTAGGGCATACCGGGCTGCTCGTATCTGTAAGAGATTGATGGGCAGGGTTTTTACTACATTTGACCATCTGCCCTGGAGAGACCATTGCTCCAGTACTGCCCCCCAGCCTATAAGGCTGGCATCTGTAGTGACCACCTTCCAGGATATCGGACTGAAGGGTTTTCCCTTCTGGAGATTCTGGGGGATCAACCACCAGCAGAGACTCTTCCGAACGGAAGGGGACAAAGCCATCGGGAAGTCTAGAGCCTGAATTTTTCCATTCCAGGCTGACAATATGGCCCTCTGTAAATTCCTTGAGTGGAATTGGGCGTATGGCACAGCTTCGAATGATGCTACCATCTTTCCTAGCAGCCTCATGCACAGGCGTATGGACGGCTGTCTTTTTGCACAAAGTAGGCGGACCAAGTCCCTCAAAGAGGATACTTTGTCTTGAGGTAGGAAAATCCTCCTCTGGTCTGAATCCAGCCGTAGCCCTAGATATACCAGGTTTTTCACTGGCTGTAGGGCTGACTTGTCCAGGTTGATGACCCAACCGTGAGATTCTAGATACTTGATTGTATCGACAATTACCACTTCTAGCTTGGCAACTGAGTGGTCCATCAACAACAGGTCGTCTAGGTATGCCATTATCGTTACACCTCGTGTTCTTAGATCGGCCAACAGTGGGGCCAGAATTTTTGTGAACACTCGTGGTGCTGTGGCCAGACCGAATGGTAAGGCTCTGAACTGAAAATGGCGCCCTTCTACTGCAAAGCGTAGAAATTTTTGATGACCTGGAAAGATGGGAACGTGCAAGTAAGCATCTTTGATGTCGATCGAGGCTAACCATTCCTCCCCCTGTAGGGCAGCGGTGACCGATCGGATCGACTCCATCCGGAAGGACCGGACGTTTAGAAATTTGTTTAGACTCTTTAGGTCCAATATGGGTCTTATGTCCCCGTTTGGTTTCGGGACTGTGAAAAGGTTTGAGTAGAAACTCAACCCCCACTCTTCCATAGGAACCTCCATAATTACTCCTTGGAGCAATAGTTGTTCTAACGCCACTAGGAGACACCTTCTTTTCAGAGGGTCTTTTGGCATGCCTGACCACATAAAATGGGAAGGAGGAGACTCTTTTAACTCCAACTTGTATCCCCGAGTTACTGCGGAGAGCACCCATCTGTCTTTGATCGTCTCCCGCCAGGTCTCTGTGAACAACTGAAGTCTTCCCCCCACCCGTTTGAGTGGGGGCAGCCCTTCATAGGCTTGACTTGGAGGCTGGTTTAGTACCTCTTCGGATCCAGGGTTTTTTATTACCCTGTGACTGTCCCTGATTTTTACCTCCTGAGTTTGACCGAGGAGGCCGTCGGAACTGCTTAGTAGCAGACGTCCCAGGGATAGGAGAGGTAGTCCTCTTAAAAGATGGACCCCTAGACCTCTTTTTAATTGGTAAGAGAGTACTTTTACCACTGGAAATCTTCTGGATATATTTATCCAGGTCTTCGCCAAAAAGGCGTTCTCCATGAAATGGGAAGCTAACTAAGAGCTTCTTACAGGGAGCCTCAGCAGACCAGTTCTTGAGCCACAGAAGCCTACGCATATGTACCAAAGACAGCGTGAGGCGGGAGGCCTGATGGATAGAATCCTTGATGGCATCAACCGCAAAGCATAATGCTCTAGGCAGATCAGCCAGAGCCTGGGCCTGCTGGTCTGGCAAATCCCTCAGGACCATTTTCATTTGATCCTTTAAAGCTTGGCAGACCCCAATAGCTGCCACTGCTGGCTGTGTAACAGCCCCTGCTGTGGAAAAAGCAGATTTTAATAAAGATTCCAATTTTTTATCTACTGGATCTTTGAACATTTGAACATTATCTACTGGACATGTCAGTGATTTGTTCACAGAAGAAATGGCTGCGTCCACCGTAGGAACATTCCATCTCTGGGTGAATTTTTCCTCCATGGGATAGATCACCTGAAATTTCTTAGGTGGAACAAATAGTTTATCAGGATGTTCCCAGTCCTGGTATATAAGTCCTTCCAATAATGGATGAATTGGAAAGGAGCAATTAATCTGGGGAGCTTTTAGCGACCCCAACGAGGAGACAGCAGTAGTTGATGGTTCAACAAGAGGCATTTTAAATGCAGATCGAACCATGTCAGTTAGGGTCTGGACCCACAATCTTTCAGTCTGTGATGCTGAAAATGGTTCATCTACTGTCGATTCCTCAAAAACAGAGTTAACCTCCTCCTGATCCCCTTCAGGTAGGTCAGTCCCTTCCTGGGACTGTTGCTCTGCCAACAGGCACTCTAATGGAGGGGATGGAGATCTGGCGCACTTTCTTTCCTGTAGAGAAGAAGCGATCAATGCTGCCAATCTCTGCTCCAATCCCTCCAGAGTTGAGGCAAAAACCAGGTGGACTGAGGACAGCCGCAGTACCTGGCACTCCCGGGGGTTCCTTATGGGTATTAACCTCTGATTTCTCAGGGGAGGAAGGTGCAGATGACTGCTCCAGATCCTCAGAGCCCGATGGAGACCCCCTACACTTCCTGAGAGGTATATCTCGGAGTTTTTTAGGTGGCATATTCCTTAGTTCAAAGCTGAGGTATTCCAGCCGCAATACACCCCTTTACTGAAATAGTCTAATGCAATTTGCTGCTATGTACATCAGTGGGTGTCTACTAATGCGTCTTTCTGGGGATGGCTGTATCAACCGCCCGCTGTAAGCCCCTATACCATGCTACCAGCTCCTTTTCATGCTCTGTGTCCATAGCAAGCAGCGTGGACTGAGTCCTTTTATCTTGCTGGGACGCCCGCACATGCGCCGAAGCGCTGGGCGCACAGAGCGCGTCATCCGCCAGGCTCCGCCCCTTTTTTTAAGCTAAATCTATAAAAAGAAAGCGTGTGTGCGCGCGTGCGCGTGCATGCACGTGTGCGCTCTTGGCGCCATGTAGGGAGAGGAGCCAGGGTCCCTGTTTCACCAGGACTCGGGGATGGAAGGAAACTACTTGGCAGCATGAGAGAGGAATGCAGCTTCCCTGATAGAGAGCTCACTCATCTGCCTGGACTTTCACCATGGAAGGAATAGTCCCAAGAAAAAAAGACGTTCCACAGCGGCCTCTAGTGGACAAACACAGGTACCGCACTTTTGTCTTTTTTTTTTTTTTTTAAAACCTCCTTTATGAAAAACATTTCTAGGTTTACAGTTTTTAAAACTTCCTTTATGAAAAGACATTTCTAGGATTTCTTAGGCATATACAGCTATTAGCGGGAATACCTTTAGGTAACAGGCAGAAAGACATATTAGGCTTGGGGGTCCCCTCAATAGAACCAAGTTCCTGAGGGGCCCCCACTTACCTTTTCCCCGCCGCAGGACTTTGTTTGGTCCACAGAAGCCCAAACTTCACCTCTCACGGCAGGCATTGTACTAGACCTTCAGGGACCGGGTTCCCAAGGATTCCACTCCCCTGGACCTGTATAGCACCCTGCACAGATAGCCTCTTGGTTTTGGGTATGACCAGAGCTCTGGATCCCAGGGTCCAGCCCTCCTAAGAGAGGCATTACAGGCAAAACCCTGCTCTTCTCTGCAAGGCCCGGGTACCGACCGTTTAGCTATGAAGCTTTTTTGGTCGGATCCGGAATAGCTTGCTAAGGCCCAGAGAACCTGTACACAAGCCCAGATGAATACACGTTAACCTTGGCCAACACCTTAGACACTGGCAAAAAACTGAGGTGCTCCCGGATGGGAGGGGCTTATATAGGGGAGGGTACTTCCTGTTTTGGAAGTTGCCAGTGCCAGCACCTGAAGGTAATTCTATATAACCCACATAGTAATGACTATGCCGCTCTGTGTCCCGTGATGTATGAACAAGAAAGTTTTTTTTGGAGTGTGGCTGTCCATATATTTTCTCTCTATTTTTGCTTCGTGCATTGCCAGCACCCGTGGTTTCTGAGAGGACACTGATTGCCTATTGCATTCATCTGGAGCGGTAACCTCCCTTCCTTCATGGGATCCTTTGAGGTGAGTAGATGCAAACAATGGAATTGGCTCTCCATTTTCTGCATATACAAGCCTCAGACCTGCATAGTCTGCTCTTAACAAAAGGGCTTTCCTAGGTGCCAAATGAAATATAGTCAGTAAGCTAAATGAAATATATACAGCAAGCTAAATTAAATATATTCATAATTACAATATTTTACAGCTATTTAATGGAGATTTCACATAAAACCATAAGACAACAGATGGCCCCTTGTGGCCAGTTGAGAATATGAGACTCGGCCACACCTAAAATAATGGTTTATGTGTAATCTCCTTTAATATTTGGAACTTTTGGCTTTGCCCTCTGAAATGAAATAAAACTCTTTGAGAAGAAACAAAACTTTTAATCTTTCCGTCTCTACAGTTCATATTTCTGGATCCCAGTATTGGTAGTCATCACTTGTTCTGGATGTAATAAGTCCATAATAAAAATCATAAGATACAAAACACACAAAAAAAACGAAGGGGAAAAAAAACATGAGGCTCCTTGTTAGGGATGAGCTTGGTGTTCGAGTTGAACATACGTTCGCCTCGAACATCGGCTGTTCGATCGTTCGACGAAGATCGAACGATTTGGGCCGTTCGCGCCAAATTCAAGTGACGCGAATGGCCCACAATGCACTACGCAATTGCAGTGCAATCCAGGCGCTGTGATTGGCCAAGCATGCACTGTGACCCCGCATGCTTGGCCAATCACAGCGCCGGCAGCGAGGAGAGCCATAATTGGCCACAGGCAGGATGCCTGTGGCCAATTATAGCTCAGGGGGATTTAGTACACACCCCACACTATAAAAGGCCGCCAGCGCGGCGGCCTTGTGTAGTGTGTTCCGATTCAGGGAGAGAGAAGGATAGGCAGGGACAGTGTCAGTGCTATTTGTTCATTTAACTTGTGTGCAGGGAGAGAGAAGGATAGGCAGGGACAGTGTCAGTGATATTCTTTGCTAAACCTTGTGTGCAGGGAGAGAGAAGGATAGGCAGGGACAGTGTCAGTGATATTCTTTGCTAAACCTTGTGTGCAGGGAGAGAGAAGGATAGGCAGGGGGCAGTGTCAGTGTCATTTTTGCTAAGCCTCCTGCACAGTATACACCTGAAACTAGCCCTTATTGCTGTGTTTTCCTGTTGTGTAACACAGGCAGGCATCTGCAGCACTTACAGCGGGCGTAGTGGGCCTCCTGCATATTATACACCTGAAGCTAGCCCTTATTGCTTGTGTTTTTTTTTTCTTTTGTGTTACACTAACAGGCATCTGCAGCACTTACAGCGGGCGTAGTGTGCTTCCTGCAAAATATACACCTGAAGCTAGCCCTTATTGCTGTGTTTTCCTGTTGTGTAACACAGGCAGGCATCTACAGCACTTACAGCGGGCGTAGTGTGCCTCCTGCACAGTATACACCTGAAGCTAGCCCTTATTGCTCGTGGTTTTTTCTTTTTTGTTACACTAACAGGCATCTGCAGCACTTACAGCGGGCATAGTGTGCTTCCTGCAAAATATACACCTGAAGCTAGTCCTTATTGTTGTGTTTTCCTGTTGTGTAACACAGGCAGGCATCTGCAGCACTTACAGCGGGCATAGTGTGCCTCCTGCACATTATACACCTGAAGCTAGCCCTTATTGCTCGTGTTTTTTTTCTTTTGTGTTACACTAACAGGCATCTGCAGCACTTACAGTGGGCGTAGTGTGCTTCCTGCAAAATATACACCTGAAGCTAGCCCTTATTGCTGTGTTTTCCTGTTGTGTAACACAGGCAGGCATCTGCAGCACTTACAGCGGGCGTAGTGTGCCTCCTGCACAGTATACACCTGAAGCTACCACTTATTGCTGGTTTTCCCATCTCCCTGCAGGCCATTAGAATGTCTGGAAGGCAAACAAGGAGAGGCAGACAGTCAGGAGCCAATAAAAGAGGGCAAGCAGGCTCTGGGTCTAGAGACAACAGTGCTGGTCGTGGACGCGGTGCATCATCATCAGCACGTGGCCATGGGACACGCTTGTCCTTATTTTCAGCAGCTGGACGTGTTGAGCCGCATCATGCCGAAGACTTGGTAGAGTGGATGACCAAGCCCTCCTCATCCTCCTCATCCTCTCTCACCCAGGCTCAGGGTACTGGCAAAGCAGCTGCCAAAGCAACCTCTTCCCTCGTATCAATGTCATCATCAGTCATTCCTTCCCTAGACCCACCGTGTCCTCCTGAGGAGTCCCCCGAACTGTTTGATCACAGTGTTGGGTGCATGCTCCAGGAGGATGCCCAGCGTTTCGAAGGGTCTGATGATGATACCCAGCTAGAGGAAGGCAGTAGCGTGAGAGCAGAGAGAGGGGATGCTCAAGAAGGACAGCAATCTGGCAGTCATGTTCCAGCAGCTGCAGCATACTGCCAGATTGGCTCCAGTGATGAGGAGGGAGGGGATGATGAGGTCACTGACTCCACGTGGGTGCCTGATAGGAGAGAGGAGGAGGAGGAGGAGGAGGAGGAGGCACATCTCCAATGAGGCAGGATGCCCTCGGGGGGCCAGCGTAAGGGCAGCACACCGACTGAATCACATTGCAGAGCTCCGCCTGTGCAGGGCGCTGCCTCTGCCCGTTATTCCAAAAGTTCTTTGGTGTGGGCCTTTTTTGAGTTGAGTGCATCAGATCGCACCGCTGCTGTTTGCAACATATGTCTGAAGCGCAACTCACGTGGCCAAAACATCAGCCGCTTGGGCACCACATGCTTGACCAGACATATGTTGACCTGCCATGCAGCTCGTTGGCAAGCGTATCTTAAAGACCCACACCAAAGAACAAAGCGGACCTCTCCTTGCTCCTCATCAGCTGGGATCTCCAACCCCACTGTACCTTCAGTTCTCTCTAAAACCTGCACTGAGAGGAATGAAGGTGTAGAATTAGGTGTGTCACAGCCAAGTACTTGCGGGCACTCTGCTAGCAGTACACAGACGTCCGATTCTAGCAGGCAAATTTCCCTGCCCCAGCTGCTGGACCGTCAAAAGAAGTTCACTCCCAGCCATCCACATGCCCAGCGGTTGAATGCTAGCTTGGCTAAATTGCTAGCAATTCAACTGCTGCCTTTTCAGTTGGTAGACTCGGCCCCCTTCCGTGAGTTTGTGCAATGTGCGGTTCCTCAGTGGCAGGTTCCCAAACGCCACTTTTTCTCACGGAAGGCGATTCCGGCTCTCTACCGGCATGTGGAAGGAAATGTCCATGCCTCGCTGGACAGGGTGGTCAGCGGTAAGGTGCATATTACCGCTGACTCATGGTCCAGCAGGCATGGACAGGGACGTTACCTTTCTTTCACGGCCCATTGGGTCATTCCTTTGGCAGCTGGGAAGGATGCAGGACAAGGTGCAGTTGTGTTGGAGGTTGTTCCGCCGCCACGCCTCCAAAATGCTAATACTGGTTGTTGTGACACACCTCTCTCCTCCACCCCTCCTCTTCTTCTTCCTCCATGGCCTCTTCCTGTGCTTTGTCCTCGGAACCAGCGGTGCTCCGTAGGCGTTCAAGGGGCTACGCAAGTACGCAGGCAAAAAGATGCCAATCCGTGCTTGCGCTGGTGTGTTTGGGGGACAGGAGCCACACTGGGGCAGAGAGTCTGTCTGCTCTGCAGGGGTAGGCCGAGAGGTGGTTGACGCCACGCCAGCTTAAGCCAGGAATGGTGGTTTGTGACAATGGCACCAACCTCCTCTCCGCCCTCCGACAGGGACAACTGACCCATGTGCCCTGTGTGGCTCACGTCCTTAACCTGGTGGTGCAGCGGTTCTTGGGCAGGTACCCGGGCTTACAGGATGTCCTGAGGCAGGCCAGGAAAGTCTGTGTGAATTTCCGCAGATCATATAATGCCAGTGCTCGGCTGGCTGAGCTGCAAAAGGAGTTGAACCTGCCCAAGAACCGCCTTATATGTGACATGCCCACCAGGTGGAACTCAATGTTGGCCATGCTGCAGCGGCTGCACACGCAGCAGAGGGCCATCAATGAGCACCTGTGCGACTACGGCACCAGGACAGGGTCAGGGGAGCTTGGTTTTTTTTCACCACGCCAGTGGGGCATGATCAGGGATGCATGCACTGTCCTGGCACCATTTGAGGAGGCCACGAGGATGGTGTGCAGTGACAGTGCATGCATCAGTGACACTGTACCTCTTGTCCACCTGTTGGAGCATATGCTGCGTGGAATAATGGACAGGGCACTTGAGGCAGAACAGAGGCAGGAAGAGGAGGACTTCCTTGCCTCTCAAGGCCCCCTTTACCCAGACAGTGTTCCTTCTGTCCCACCCATCACACAGGAAGAGGACGAGGAGGAGGAGGAGGAGGATTGTGTCAGCATGAAGGTGGAGCATGGCACTCAGCATCAACAGCAGCAGTCTTTTAGGGATGATTTACAGTCCCAACAAACCCGTGGACTTGTACGTGGCTGGGAGGAGGTGGCTGCGGATCATGTCGTCCTTAGTGACCCAGAGGACTCCGGACCGAATGTCTTAGCTAACCTACGCCTAGCCTCCCTGATCCTGCAAAGTCTGCGGAAGGATCCTCGTATTCTTCGGATCAAGGAGAGGGACCATTACTGGCTGGCCACTCTCCTTGATCCACGGTACAAGGGTAAGGTTGCGGACCTTATCTTGCCGTCGCAGAGGGAGCAGAGGATGAGACATCTCCGGGAGGCCTTGCAGAAAGGTCTGTGCAACGCGTTCCCAGAGACTGGGAGGTTACAAACTCCTGGTCCTGGACAACGAGTTGCTGAGGCTTCGGTCAGTAGCAGAAGGAGCGGTGGAGAAGGTGGACGTCTGACCGATGTGTTCAGACAATTTTTTAGTCCGCAGCCCCAAGGTATGATCGGTTCCAGCAACCATCGCCAGTGTCTGATATACATGGTGCAGGAATACCTAGGGGCAAGGTCAGACTTGGACACCTTTCCCACCGAAAATCCTCTGGCTTACTGGGTGTTGAGGATGGATCACTGGCCAGAGCTTGCACAGTATGCAATTGAGCTACTGGCCTGTCCTGCATCCAGCGTTCTTTCGGAACGCACATTCAGTGCTGCTGGAGGCTTTGTCACGGATCACAGGGTGCGCCTGTCCACCGACTCGGTTGATCGACTTACCTTCATAAAGATGAACCAGTCTTGGATCACCACCAGCTACCAAGCACCTGAAGCTGATATAACAGAATAATTTATTTTCAAATGTCACATCCCTTCAAGACTGATGCTGTTGCTGAGTGACTGTCCTGTCATGTTGACTGACTATCCTCCTCCTCCTCAATGATCCAATTCTTAATGATAGCTTGGAAGAACTTTTTTGTTTCTGTGTGCCGCCACCAGTGGCTAAGGCCCAATTTTTCAGCCCCTGTTTAACAGGGGCATGTAATTACAATTTTTGATGCAATGCTTTGCAGCAGGGCTCATTCCTGCACTCCAACTTGAGTATCTGGGAGAGGTTGCAGTGTCATGGCACCAGCACCAGTGCCTAAGGCCCAATTTTTCTGCCCCTGTTTAACAGAGGCGTGTAATTAAAATTTTTGATACAATACTTTGCAACAGGGCTCATTGCTGTGCTCTAAGTTCAGTATCTGTGAGGGGTTGCAGTGTTGTGGCACCAGTGCCTAAGGCCCAATTTTTCTGCCCCTGTTTAACAATTGCGTGTAATTACAATTTTTGATGCAATACTTTGCAACAGGGCTCATTGCTGTGCTCCAAGTACAGTATCTGTGAGGGGTTGCAGTGTTGTGGCACCAGTGCCTAAGGCCCAATTTTTTTGCCCCTTTTCAACAGGGGCATGTAATTACAATTCTTGATCTAATAATTCACAGCAGGGCCCATTCCTGCGCCCACCAAGAGTAACTGTGAGGGCTTACAGTGTTGTGGCAACACCACCACCACCACCACCACCAAAGACCCAATTTTTCTGCCCCTCTTCAACAGGGGCATGCAATTACAATTCTTGATCTAATAATTTACAGTAGAGCCCATTCATGCGCCCACCAAGAGTAACTGTGAGGGCTGACAGTGTTGTATCACCAGCACCACCACCAAAGGGCCAATTTTTCCTACCACTGTTCAGCAATGGCATGTAATTACAATTCCTGATATAATAGTTCACAGCAGGGCGTTCCAGCAGCCACCAAGAGTAACTGTGAGGGCTCACAGTCTTGTGGCACCAACATGTAAGGGGCAAATTTATATATATATAAATATATAATATATATATACGGCAGACCCCTACTTTCAAACATCCAACTTACAAACGACTCCTACTTGCAAATGGAAGGAAACAACAGGAAGTGAGAGGAAATCTACCCCTAGGAAGGGAAATTCTCTCCTGTAAGAGTTAATATGGGAAAAAGGTGTCTCCACTCTACTGATGCTTTATCACCAATCCTTGTTTCAATAAAAGCCCCACTTTTCAAAGACATTTGTCATTGGGATGGAAAGTGAGGTGAAATGTTCTGAACAAGGGGCACAGACAGCAAAACAAATGTTACAGGGGTGATAACCCTTCCCTATGTTTTCCAAAAAGCTTAAAAATAGATTTTTTGGCTAGAGCTACACTTAAACAATGTATGTGTTCAAAATTACAAACAGATTCTACTTAAGAACAAACCTACAGTCCCTGTCTTGTTTGCACCGCCTGTATACTGCTGTTCAGAGTATATATGGCCTTTTTTATTTTGTGAGCGGTGTTTCCCTTAATATGCATACAAGACCCAAAGGGGCTGGTAATGGGCTGGGGTGGGGGGGGGGGTGCTGGTGGGGTAGCCATGCCATTTTTCTTAAAGATTTTCATCCATATTACCGGGACCAGACATGACATTAAAGCCGCAAGCAGTTTTAAATGGCTTTTTTTCCTTTAGAAATGTCATTTTGTGCAGGGACAGTTCTAAACACGGGAAACACATGCCACTTCACAGGCATACTTCAGACACCCCCCAGGTACGATATTTAAAGGAATATTTCACTTTTTTTTTCCACTTTATGCATCATTAAAATGACTGCTCCAGAAAAAACATCAGTTTTTAAAACTTATTTTTGCATTAATACACGTCCCCTGGGGCAGAACCCGGGTCCCCAAACCCTTTTAGGACAATAACATGCATATTAGTCGTTATAATTAGCACTTTAGATTTCGAACGTTCGCGTCCATTGTATTTAATAGGGTTCTAACGTTCGCGCGAACTTTCGGTCCGTTCGAAGGTTCTGGTGCGAACCGAACCGGGGGGGTGTTCGGCTCATCCCTACTCCTTGTTCTCAACTGTCCAATAATGATAATTTGTGCGAAAGTCAATAATGTCAATCTGGTCATGTTGCCCTTGCTTCTGGGACAGACTTCCATGGTGATTCCACTTGGATACAGCATACAGTAATGGCCTTTAGACCAACTTTACTGGCTTTCTGTGATTGTACTTTATTAATGTGGGCAAAGTTAGAGAAGGAAAAACACGAGTACTTTTAAGACATATGCCTTCAAATGAATGCTTATCTTGTCATTCTGAGTATTAAGGACCTTTGATTAAAATTGTTACAGATATACTGTTACCTAGTATGAGTCCCTTTCCCATTGACACGTGTAATAATTTAAATGATTGCGCCCTTAAGCCAGGTTGTCTGATTTCCATCCCCCATCTTTCTTCATCCATTGTCATATGCCTGCCAGTAACTCTGCCCCGCCTTCTGCTGATTACCCCTGTGTGTGTGTATGACCATTCGAGTGTCCAGGGGGATCTTGTTGCCATGGCAACTCACCACAAACTCCTTTTACTGAAGCTGTGTTCAGTTATACCAACCCTGATGGGTTAAAGCCTTGGCGGGTGCCAAACTTTTGTGCATATAGCTCCGTCCTTGGCTACCATGTGTAGCTACTGTATGAGTCCTGCCTTTAGTGGGCTAGCGAAGAGGTCATAACTTTAAGAGGTCTCTGTGCAGATTTAAGCAGTGTCAAATTAAGCAGCCAAAAATAACTTGATTTCAGAATGTGGATAAGTGTGATGTCACCAGTTACTTGTGGCTTCAGGGATGATTAGACTAAATTACTTCTTAAGTACAATTGTACTATACTTTCTGCTATTTGAAAAATCACTATGAGTCTCACCAGTCCCAGTATATCTATATGATCTTCAAGCAATGCTCTTTGAACTTAGTTATGGCACAAAAAGAAAACTGACCAACAGGGATGAGCCGAACACCCCCCTGTTCGGTTCGCACCAGAACCTGCGAACAGACAAAATGTTCGTGTGAACTTTAGAACCCTATTAAATACAATGGACTCGAACGTTCGAAATCTAAAGTGTTAATTATAAAGGCTGATATGCAAGTTATTGTCCTAAAAAGTGTTTGGGGACCCGGGTCCTGCCCCAGGGGACATGTATCAATGCAAAAAAAAGTTTTAAAAACGGACGTTTTTTCGGGAGCAGTGATTTTAATAATGCTTAAAATGAAAAAATAAAAGTGAAATATTCCTTTAAATTTCATACCTGGGGGGTGTGTATGATATGCATGTGAAGTGGCGCATGTTTCCCGTGCTTAGAACTGTCCCTGCAAAAAATGTCATTTTTGAAAGAAAAAAAGTCATTTAAAACTGACTTGCGGCTATTAATGAATTGTCGGCTCCCGGCAATACATTCAAAAGTCATTGATAAAAAAAAAAAAGCGTGGGGGTTCCCCAGAATTCAATTACCAGGCCCTTCAGGTCTGGAATGGATATTAAGGAGAACCCTGCCGCAAATTTAAAAAAAAATTGACGTGGGGTTCCCCCACTTATCCATTCCAGGCCCTTCAGATCTGGCATGGATTTTAAGGGGAACTCCACCCCAAATTTAAAAAAAAAATGGCGTGGATTCCCCCTAAAAATCCATACCAGACCCCTTATCCGAGCACGCAACCTGGCCGGCCGCAGGGGAAAAGGGGGGGGACGAGAGAGCGGCCCCCCTCCCTCCTGAACCGTACCAGGCCACATGCCCTCAACATGGGGAGGATGTCCCCATGTTAATGGGGACAAGGGCCTCATCCCCACAACCCTTGCCCGGTGGTTGTGGGGGTCTGCGGGCGGGGGGCTTATCGGAATCTGGAAGACCCCTTTAACAAAGGGGACCCCCAGATCCCGGCCCCCCCTATGTGAATTGGTAAGGGGTACATTGTACCCCTACCATTTCACAAAGAAAGCGTAAAAAAATGTTTAAAAAAAACACACAAACACCTTGAAAAAGTCCTTTATTTAAAAAAAAACAAAAAACATTCCAGCGGTGAAATCCAGTGTCCCGCGGCGATCCCGATGTCCAGCGCTGTCCTTTATTGGTTGTGCCTGAGCGGACCTGATGGGGAACTCCCTCTCAGTATTTTAAATGTATAGACCCGCCCCTTCTAAAGTTCCCCATCAGGTCCGCTCAGCGGACCAGATGCGGAACATGAGAAGGGGCGGGTCTATACATGTATTGCCAAAGTGAGAGCAGTTCCCCATCAGGTCCGCCCTCTCGGTATGTCGGACCCGCCTACGTCATTGGCTTGAACGGGGAACTTCCTTCACTATGTAAATTTAAATTACACAGTGAAGGAAGTTCCCCGCTCAAGCCAATGACGTAGGCGGGTCCGACATACCGAGGGAGCGGACCTGATGGGGAACTTTAGAAGGGGCGGGTCTATACATTTAAAATACTGAGAGGGAGTTCCCCATCAGGTCCGCTCAGGCACAACCAATGAAGGACAGCGCTGGACATCGGGATCGCCGCGGGACACTGGATTTCAGCGCTGGAATGTTTTTTTTTTTTTTATTATTATTTTAAATAAAGGACTTTTTCAAGGTGTTTGTGTTTTTTTTAAACATTTTTTTACGCTTTCTTCGTGAAATGGTAGGGGTGCAATGTACCCCTTACCAATTCACATAGGGGGGGCCGGGATCTGGGGGTCCCCTTTGTTAAAGGGGTCTTCCAGATTCCGATAAGCCCCCCGCCCGCAGACCCCCACAACCACCGGGCAAGGGTTGTGGGGATGAGGCCCTTGTCCCCATCAACATGGGGACATCCTCCCCATGTTGAGGGCATGTGTCTTGGTACGGTTCAGGAGGGAGGGGGGGCGCTCTCTCGTCCCCCCCTTTTCCCCTGCGGCCGGCCAGGTTGCGTGCTCGGATAAGGGGTCTGGTATGGATTTTTAGGGGGACTCCACGCCATTTTTTTTAAATTTGGGGTGGAGTTCCCCTTAAAATCCATGCCAGATTTGAAGGGCCTGGAATGGATATTTGGGGGAACCCCACGTCAATTTTTTTTTTCATTTGCGGTGGGGTTCCCCTTAATATCCATTCCAGACCTGAAGGGCCTGGTAATTGAATTCTGGGGAACCCCCACGCTTTTTTTTTTTTTTTTTTATCAATGACTTTTGTATGTATTGCCGGGAGCCGACAATTCATTAATAGCCGCGAGTCAGTTTTAAAAGACTTTTTTTTCTTTCAAAAATGACATTTTTTGCAGGGACAGTTCTAAGCACGGGAAACATGCGCCACTTCACATGCATATCATACACACCCCCCAGGTACGAAATTTAAAGGAATATTTCACTTTTATTTTTTCATTTTAAGCATTATTAAAATCACTGCTCCCGAAAAAACGGCCGTTTTTAAAACTTCTTTTTGCATTGATACATGTCCCCTGGGGCAGGACCCCGGTCCCCAAACACTTTTTAGGACAATAACTTGCATATAAGCCTTTATAATTAGCACTTTAGATTTCTCCCGTAGATTTTTCGAATTTGCCGCGAACACCCCAATTTGTTCGCTGTTCGGCGAACGGGCGAACAGGCAATGTTCGAGTCGAACATGAGTTCGACTCGAACTCGAAGCTCATCCCTACTGACCAACATAAAAAAATTACCAATGACCACATATGTTGACTGCCGAATATTAGAACTGTAGAGAGGACACTATGTCACATATACAAGGAAACTAGTCATATGACTATTGCTAAACCCAGGTGTTACTGTTACTATTGTCATAGTTGGTAATAGCTACAATGACATATATTTATATAAAACCATTATCCCATGTCGAAAAAGAGACAAAAAAACTGTTGGAACTTTGTCCCATCCCCCAAAATGCTATAGGGAAGCTTTATTATTCAATATCAACATGTTATAAATATTCCCATATAAGGTTCCCTCCTACTCCCCTCTTTTTTTTTTTTTATTTCACCATAGCCAAGCCAAACTCTAGAATCACCGAGCAAAATAAATAAATAAGGTGATATAGGACAGAAAGAAAAATAGTTTTCCTTAAAAGAAAAAGGTAAAAGTGGAAAAAGAGAAAAAAAAAACTGATCCAAAAAAAGGTAAAAAACAAAATTGAGATTGAATGCTGACCCAACCTTTAACTTGTTAAAGAGCATTGAATCTGTAGTTGTGTTGAAAAAAAAATTGAAGCTGCCTTAAACATTGCAGCTATACAAAAGGCAACACTCTCTCTCAGTAGTGATTAACATATTAATTGATATTAATTGATTCTCAGTGAAAATCAATTTGCCAGTCCACCAGGCCACAGGAAGTTGTGAGAGAGACACTGTTTAATGAAACAGACCACAAATAACAAAAAAAAAATAGTATTTAGTTAGGCCTGACTAATTAATTCCATTCCAGGATTTTTCTTAAAACAAGACATAAAAAAAATATGTTTTAAGGTCCTCTGTGTTTTTAAAGAAATTTGACCAGTCTTGGTCCGTTCATCCATCCCTGTGTGTGTATTTCTTCCTAAAATACAAAACTCAAAACCATTATTAACACCTCACTGTACCTCTTCTGAGAGGTTTCTAATGGGCTAACTGGCAGTATATGCTTGGAACAGACTTCCAGCCGAGGTAATGAGTCCATCAACAGTAAGTACAGTGAAACATGTACCGACTCCCCCGTATATCTGTACTCTGACAAACAAAAAGTTATAGGAAAACCTGGTGGGGTTTGTAAATACTTACAGTCTAAGAAGACCCCATTTCAACATAAAACCTTTACACATATTAACAGCACATGCGTCAATTCGGAAAGGAAAAAAAAACAAGACAAAACCTAAGACCTACTGAATCCATAAGATGCCATAAGGTAATGTATTATGAAGTTTCTACGTGTGAGAGTGAATGAAGCTTCACTCTAACCACAGGAAAGGGAGAGAAGAAAAAACAAAATTCCTACAGTTTCTCCTAACTATAGGAATTAAGATCTCATATCTGTGCACAGGTTATTTATTTGCAAATACATTTCAATTTAAAAAAAAAGGTATAAATTTAAACTGGTACCAGTATTGAGCTCATTACAAACGAGAGAGAGAAAAAAAAATCAAATAAACATAAACAGTACAAAGCATGCACATTAATGTGATCACACTTATTGATGGCCATAAAATAAAAAATCTTGTTTACACATGGACCGTTCATACACATTCATTCCATGACACACACACACATTCGTTTAGCTTGAATCCCCTAGATTTTGTTTAGAGCTTTGGTAATTTGCAATTGAATTGCTAGGCGTTTCTGGCCACTTGGAGAATACAAAGGGACTGAATAATAAAAAAATAAAAAAAAACATGGAATACTATACTTTACCTTTTGTTAGGCGCGTATTTACGCATATATACAGCTTTATATGTCCATATACTTTCAGGACTCACTTACCCTGAAAAAAAATTACTTGTAGCAAAACAGTTATTACTTTATCCCACTTTTTTTTTCTTTAACTTATTTAAAGCAAACATTACAACATTCTTAGATGTACATTGGTAAATGGTCAAGGACCTTCCCACTTTGATCTAGTGAAACTAAATACCCTAGACCTCTAAAACATAACTTCTAGCTTGCATTTCATCCCCTTTTTAGTGTACTGGTTTGGTTCCAGATGGACATATGTACTCCCTCCATTTTTAAAATTCAAGGAGTCAATAACGTTTCTTTTAAAGGATTGAAATTCTTTCACAAACTCATCCTGTTCCTGTTTAATTTGCCTAATCTCATACTGTAAAGCCTAATTTTCGGCCTTAATAGTTGAGGAAGGGATGTATAAATTTGTATTTTCATATTTCTTAGGTTTTTCACCCCATCGAGGTGAGTACACTTCCACCTCACGCCTCTTTGTTGTATACTGATTTGGCTTTAATATCTTTTCTTTTTTTTGTAACATCAAGTTTATTGAAAAGAGATACAAATGAAATCTACAAGGGGAGACGCAGCTCCCCCTCTGCCGTCAACACAGTATTGTTAATAGAATAATCAAACAATTAGTCTAGAAGTAATATCTAGGACAACCTGTAGTCCTCGGCTAAAAACGGCTGTAAGTGGTTATCCAACAATGAAATCAGGAGTTGTAATAAAAAGGAAGTACTGCGGGCGTTGGGAGCAACATTGCTCCGAGAAGTGTAGAAAGGAACAGTGAGAGAGAAGTAAAAGAAAGAATCTCGAAAAGGGGTAGATGAATGGTATGGGCATAATCTTATACGTGGTGAGATCTTGTTAGGAAGTCTCTATAAAGTAAAACATGTAATCACTTATAGGTAAAAGGCCAGTTAATGAAACTTATATAGTTCTGGATCAGTTGTTACAGGGTGTACCTATTTGGGAGGGGCATTGTCAGGCACCCTCCCCTGTCCTGCCCTTCATGGGGTCAGTGAACTCATATGTAGGCCCGGGTTCCCAGCACCTGTCCTGAGGAGTTAGGTGGCCAGGTCCACTGCTGTTGAGTCCTCATAAGCTCGCAAAAATTTGTATTGAATCCAGGGGGACCAGGTATTAAAAAATTTATCATGGTTGTCTGTGGACTGGGCCACCGTCTCCTCCATATCACAAGTCTCAGAAACTCTCTGGAACCACTCCCTGAGTGAGGGGGTTCTGGTGGATTTCCAATATAGAGGAATTAGAGCTTTCGCCGCATTTAATAAGTGTTTGGTCAGAGAATTGTTGTATCTTTTGTATGATACCTCTGTGATGTGAAGCAGACAGCACGCCACGTCCAGATTAATTAAGGTCTCAGTGATTGTCCGAATTTTCTCACACACAGCCTTCCAGAAGGGGGCGATCACAGGGCAATGCCACCAAATATGGAGTAGATCACCCCCTTCCTTCCCACATCTCCAGCACGTGTCTGGAGTCTGCGGGAACCAGCCATGTATCTTAGCCGGCGTGGTGTACCAATGTGTCAGGAGTTTGTAGGATGTCTCCTGTGTTCTTGAGCTAAGGGAACATTTATGTGTAAATACACACGCTCTCTGCCACTGATTGGCCGAGATAGGCCTCTTCAGGGCCCGTGACCAGCTCTCTCTGAATCTGTCTTCTCCTTGCATGGGTTGGTCTCGTAGCCAAGCGTATGAAATTGAGGTAGCCTTCCGTACTAGGTTACCCTCCAGGCACACTGACTCCAGGTCCGTCAGATCCCTTCCAAAAGAGTCTCTCCTGTGGGGTTGGTTTAGGTAGTGTCTGATCTGAAAATACGTCCATAATGGGATGGAGGGCGTGTCCATCCCTGCAGTGAGCTGTTCGAAATCTTTAAAACTACCTTTATGAAAGCAGTCCTGGGCGAGCAGCGTTGTGGAAGTATGTCGGGAGTGCAGTAAGCGGTTGCCCACTCCGGGGAGAAAGTCTGGATTATTGAACAAGGGCGTCAAGGGACCTAGTGGGGAAGAGAGGTCTGTTTGTTTGGTCAATTTATGGAAGACTCCAAGTGATGTACCTATAAAGGGGTGTGTTTTGAGGGTCGCTGGATATTTAGACCATGGTATCCATGGGGAGAATCTTAGGGCTAAGGGGCTGAGACTGTTCTCTAGTTGGATCCAGTCCTTTTGTGAGTGATGGCAGTGCCAATCAATAATTCTGGTGACGTGGGCAGCATAGTAGTATATTCTAAAATCCGGTATACCCATTCCCCCTTTAAGTTTGGGCTTCGTCAGGAGTTGGGCTTTTATTCTGGGTGGTTTGTGGGCCCATATAAACCTTGACTGCAAGCTGGAGATCGTTTTGAAAAAACTCTGGGGGATCCTAACTGGTAAATTACGGAAGAGGTATAGGAGCTTTGGCAGAATGACCATTTTGCATATGGCAGCTCGGCCGAACCATGAGAAGTTACGCGTGTGCCAGTTTTTAAGGTCCTGGTCTAAAATTTTAAGAATAGGCGGGAAGTTTCGGTCATAGATTTGAGCAATGTTAGGGGTCAGCCAGACTCCTAAGTAATGAAGAGCTGAAGATTCCCATTTAAAGGGGCAATTAGCTTTGAGTCTGTTCAGTGGGGCTGCGGGTAAGTTTATATTTAGGGCTTCCGATTTCGAGAAATTTATTTTTAGATTAGATAACTTGCCAAAGATGGAGAATTCGCGTAGCAAGGAGGGTAGAGTGATATGGGGGTTGGTTAGGAAAAAGAGTAGGTAGTCTGCATACGCCGCTATTTTAAATTCCCGACCAGCAACTGCAAATCCTTGTATGGCTTCTTCTGCAATGACTTTTCTAATGAACGGTTCCAATGAGAGTATAAATAAGATGGGTGAGAGGGGGCAGCCCTGTCTCGTCCCATTGTTGATATGGACTTTGTCTGACAGGGAACCATTAATCTTGACCTGAGCTGATGGGTTTGAGTATAATGACCCGATCCATGACATCATGCAAGAGCCCAGACCAATATGTTGGCATGTCTCCAGCATGTAGTCCCATGCCACACGATCGAAGGCCTTCTCCGCGTCTGTGGACAGGAGAAAGCCCTCGATCTTCTGTGTTCGTGCTGCATAAAATAGGTTGAGTGCTTTGGTTACGCAATCTCTGGTCTCCCTGCCCGGCATAAAGCCAGCCTGGTCAGGACCAATGATATCGTGCAGCAATGGTCTAAGTCTGTTGGCAATTATTTTAGCTAGGAGCTTAACGTCTATATTAAGGAGAGATATCGGTCTGTAGCTGGCACATAATTGGGGGTCTTTATTCTGTTTTGGTATGACAGGAATGATGGGCAGCGATGAATGATGATGGCACCGTTCTGGGTGTTGAGAGGGCGTTCAGCGCTTTATGTAGTGGGTCGAGGAGCAGGTCAGTAAAGGTCTTGTAGTAAATGGAAGTGAAACCGTCCGGACCTGGGCTTTTACCCGCTTTTAAGTCTTTAATGGATTGCAAAATTTCAGATTTGTCAATGGGACTGTCTAATAGCTGGGCATTCTCACCTGTTAGGGTAGGAAGTTTGGAGTCTTTTAAGTAGTCCCGGATTAATTGCAATCTAGACCTTGGGGAGGGAGGGGAGTTTCCCTGTGAAGGTAAATTGTAGAGGTTGGAGTAATATTCATGGAAGTGTTTGCTAATTCCCTCAGTGGTAACATCTACTTTGCCCTTATAGTTTCTTATTCCTAGAATGTTCTGGTGTGATGTGGCATCTTTTAGGGCCTTGGCTAGGAACCTTCCAGTCTTGTCTCCATGCTCGTAATAGATCTTCTTTTTAAAGAAAAGAAATCTTTTGGCTTTTGCGTCTAGAATGTGTTGGAGGGTTTTCCTAGTGTCCAGAAGGGCGCTCGCTGATCTTTCCGATAGGGATTTTTTATGTAGCGTTTCTAGGGCGTGAATTTTGTCTGTCAGCTGTCTGATCACTTTTTCCCTTTCCCTCTTACAGTGGGCTCCCAATTGGATCAACTCCCCTCTTATGGTGCATTTGTGTGCCTCCCAAATCATCATGGGGTCCATCTCAGGGGTCACCTTTAATATCTTTTCACCAGAAGATAAACAAAACTGGGAAATGTGGCAGAATAAACCACACGTGAAGCATTTTATCTTCTGTAAAGTATTAAAGCGTCTCTTAACAACTGGTGTGGTTTTAGGCTGAGAATATTCAATGGCTAAAACCTAATTAACAACTTTTGCTGTACGAGAAATAGGAGCCCTTTCAAAAGAGCTCCCACTTTTCAATGAGTTGTTGGAACTAACACATACTCCAGACTGAGATAATTTCCTGTTGCTACTAGAAATACTCAAACTGGTTGCATTACAATCTATTGTATGTGTAGATTGTACCCGCTGCCCTGTGCTGGAAGATGCCAATCATTTTTCACATTTACTGTCTGCAGCCTTCAGCCCCTGTATTGTTGCCTGCTGGTGGCTAGCATTCATATTTGTCATAGAAACTCTTAGAGTACTGATATTACTTTTGTCTATTTCTAGATCTTCCTCGAGAGAAATGGTTTGCAATAATAACGACCTATAATTGTTAGCTAACCAAAAGGCCGCAAAAATTAGTGCAGTCTTATCCTCACGTTTGCTGTATTTTCTCTCTGTAAGTTTTATATTTACATAC
Organism: Rana muscosa; assembly: GCA_029206835.1. Lineage (NCBI taxonomy): Eukaryota > Metazoa > Chordata > Amphibia > Anura > Ranidae > Rana > Rana muscosa. The sequence continues at coordinate 589,417,122 of CM055121.1, forward strand.
TCTTGTGCATGGTGCCATGGGCTTTTGGATTCCTCCATTGCTCTTATTATCTCAGCGCTATTTTTAACTTTAGCAATCCTGGCCATCAATTTCTCCATGATGTGCAGGTTCAGTGATGATACAATAATACACCACACAACAGACTTGATACAGTAGTCTAGCACTTAGAATATGCACCAGTGGAGATACAAGCCTTAAAATAACACTACTATCTTCACAGAGTGAAGTCTAAACCCAAAAACAAAAGTGCTGAGATCCGCACACAAGGAACCATAGGTATACCGCTCTGTTTACACCACTATTTGTAACACTCAATTCAGTAAAAAAAATGAACTAACAAAAAAAAAAAATTCAAGGTATAATGTACTATGTTCAATGCACCTTATTTTACACTAATAATAATCTTTCTCAGATATTAGCTTCAGTAGTAAAACTTCCACAGTTTTGTATTTTAACTGACATCAATAAGAATATTACTGCTTGTAAATTCCCACAGTTAAAAAAAAAAACTAAAAACAAAAAACAAAATCTTTTGTAGGTTTCAATGTCCTAAATATTTTCCATGTTAGTGGACATATAATTTAAATAAAAACAAAAACTTGTTGAACCTTTTCAACAACACAACCAAGACCACATTTTTCAGTGTCTTTCTAATGAAAAATTTACTCACCATCAAGCAAACTCAAACACTGGTTAGAGATAGCAATGAAGCTTGGTGAGGCAGAAAAGCAATAATTAAAAACACATTTTTTCCCGCTGTACTTCCTCCCTATTAAACATCCCTGTTCTGCCTCTCGCGCCCACGATCGCTCGCAACCCGTGATGCAGTGGGCACACGCGCCTGCTATCCCACCTAAAGGGACTGACGTACAGGTCTTGCCGACCTGTCGCAGTATAATGACAGCAGCTGGTCGGCAAGTGGTTAATCCACTTTTACTCTTGACTTATGTATCTGTAAGCTGTAATCTAAATACAATATATAAACAATATATAAACCCCATATACCAACATGCAGAAAATAAATCTGTGTTACCACCACCTTGCCTGCTTGATACTGACTCAAGGTCTACTAGCAATAGCACTTGTAGCACCAATTAGCATTGTGTGAATTTGCTGGGCTGATTATATGGGAAGTAGAAGAATAATGGTGGGTACTACCAGACCCAATATTATGCATATAATTCCAATATAAGATGGTTCTAAAAAAAAAAATATTGAAATAGAAAAAGAGGTTATACTTACCTGCTGTGTGCAACAATATTGCACAGAGCCCATCCCCTACCTCTTCTTTGGCTGTCCCCCACTGGTGCCCCACCCTCCTTCTTCTCATTATTGCCTCCATAGCAAGCTATGTGCTTTGGGGGCACCCATGCAGGCGTGCTCTTGAGCCAGGCTGTGTGCATACATAGACACACACAACACAGCTCGTCCACACGTCTGCTTGCTCCTCTCAGAATGTGACTGACAGCAGCAGAAGCCAATGGCTCCGGTTGCTCCAAGTGTAGCATGTGAGAGCAGGAAAAGTGGAGAGCAGCCAGGCACAGAGTTGGCTCAATAAAGAAATCAGGTGTTTAGAGAAGGAGGGAAATAGTTAGTGGGGTGTTTTTTATCTTAAAGCACTAAGGTAAAATACATCTAGACTTTAAAACCACTTTAAGCTTTTAGCATGGGGCCATTAAAACTATGCAAGTCCTGCACTACCTGGACAATGGTAACTGCCTAGAGGTACTGGGTTACATTTGATATATAGATTTTGAGAAAAAAAAATGCACTTGTGGTTTAATAATATTTGTGCATCTCAAGTTTTAATGTAATGTGCTGTATCTCTTTTTATTGCTATGGTAGAAATCCCATTTCTGTACTCAACATAACATGGAAGTGGAGCAGTAAGCTTTTTTTTTCATAGACTGTGTCCTAATGGGATAAGCGGTACATCTAAACCAGCTATCCACACAGTGTAGAAATAAAGAAGCACACCATTAGTATTCTTTCTATGTGAAACCCATCCGAACAGTTTTTATTTCCTGACACTTCAAATTAAGGTTTCCTTTATGAATGGTGCAGTTGACCTGACACCTGCAGGGTGTTGTTCTGTATTTCTTGGTCTGCTTCAATAACCTCACTGTGTTTTTTGTAGGCTAAAAGAAAGTTTATGTGAAATCTTCAAAATTTTCCTGTCAATTGCGATTTGAGAGTACTCTTTGATTTCATAGATATTATAAAGTTGAATCTCAGCATTTATCTGGAGAATTGTTTACCTCCTAAAACAAACCAATTTTACAAATAATACAGTTTCACATTAATAATGAAATATTGGAGACCCACTTACAAGTCCCCCATGCCAAACAGAATATACTTACAAATTCCTAAAACTATTGAACTACTGTATGTTACTAGTTTATATGTCATTGGAGGCTACTGTCTACTGAAATAAGGGTAATAGTAGGTTGCTCAGATTTATCCACAGAGATCATTTTCCAGGTCATATGTTATACAGTATATAGTTATTCTTACACACGCACACCATGAACTCAGTAGTCTCCTGAAGATATTGTACACTTTTCCATCGTTCTTGATTTTTTTTTCTTGTAGTTAAAAAAAATGCATTCCACTGTTTATGCTTTTAAGCACAGTGTTTATGTAAGAATAATAACATTTTAATCGTTTTTTGGTATCCCCGGATTTTCACTTTCTTGCATTTATTTGCAGTTAACTTTTGGCTGGATGATATTGGAAGCTTTCTGGGAGCCGAGTCTGCAGGTAGTCCATTAGAAGTGTTTCTGAACAACATTAAAAAGAGAAGTACAGGAGTGGTAGCTTAGTGTCACTGTATTTTTCATGGTTACAGTTTAGCATTTTTGGTGAAAGAACTTGCAGAGTATGGATCCAGCACTCTATTGCCGCGTACACACGGTCGGAATTTCCGACAACAAATGTTCGATGTGAGCTTGTTGTCGGAAAATCCGACCATGTGTATGCTTCATCGGACATTTGCTGTCGGAATTTCCGACAACAATTTTCTAAGAGCTGGTTCTCAAATTTTCCAACAACAACACTTGCTGTCAGAAATTCCGAGCGTGTGTACACAATTCCGACGCACAAAATTCCACGCATGCTCAGAATCAAGCAGAAGAGCCGCACTGGCTATTGAACTTAATTTTTCTCGGTTCGTCATACGTGTCACCGCGTTCTTGATGTTCGCAATTTCCGACAACATTTGTGTGACCATGTGTATGCAAGGCAAGTTTGAGCCAACATTCGTCGGAAAAAAAATCCACTGTTTTGTTGTCGGAATGTCCGATCATCTGTACGCGGCATAAGAGTTGTGAGATGTTAGGCAGGTGCTATCTTACCATATTTGATCAGCTATAAATGACAGACATGAGATCACACGATGCACCAGCTAAGATAAATACAGTATCTCACAAAAGTGAGTACAACCCTCACATTTTTGTAAATATTTTATTATTTCTTTTCATGTGAAAACACTGAAGAAATTACACTTTGCTACAATGTAACGTAGTGAGTGTACAGCTTGTATACCAGTGTAAATTTGCTGTCCCCTCAAAATAACTCAACACGCAGCCATTAATGTTTACACCGCTGGAAAAAAAGTGAGTATACCCCTAAGTGAAAATGTCCGAATTGGGCCCAATTAGCCATTTTCACTCCCCGGTGTCATGTGACTTGTTAGTGTTACAAGGCTTCAGGTGTGAATGGGGAGCAGGTGTGTTAAATTTGGTGTTATTGCTCTCTCTCTCTCTCATACTGGTCACTGGAAGTTCAACATGGCACCTCATGGCAAAGAACTCTCTTAGGATCTGAAAAAAATAATTTTTGCTGTACATAAAGATGACCTAAGCTATAAGAAGATTGCCAAGACCCTGAAAATGAGCTGAAGCACAGTGGCCAAGACCATACAGTGGTTTAACAGGACATGTTCCACTCAGAACAGGCCTCACCATGGTCAACCAAAGAAGTAAAGTGCACTTGCTCAGCCTCATATCCAGAGGTTGTCTTTGAAAAATAGATGTATGAGTGCTGGCAGCTTATGCGGAGGTTGCAGGTCAGCCTGTCAGTGCTCAGACCATACACTGCACACTGCATCAAATTGGTCTGCATGGTTGTCGTCTCATTAGGAAGCCTCTTCTAAAGATGATGCACAAGAAAGCCCGCACACAGTTTGCTGAAGACAAGCAGACTAAGGACATGGATTACTGGATCCATGTCCTGTGGTCAGATGAGACCAAGATAAACGTATTTGGTTTAGATGGTGTCAAGCGTGTGTGGCAGAAACCAGGTGAGGAGTACAAAGACAAGTGTGTCTTGCCTACAGTCAAGCATGGTGGTGGGAGTGTCATAGTCCGGGGCTGCATGAGTGCTGCCGGCACTGAGGACTCAAGCCCCGTACACACGATCGGATAACCTATGGATTTTCGTCCGTTGGATTTGTCCATCGGAAATCCGATGAAACTGTTTTTCATCAGTCTTGGCCACACACCATCAGTCAAAAAACCGACTGTTCCAAACGCGGTGACGTAAAACACTCCGATGAGCCGAGAAAAATGAAGTTTAATGCTTCTGAGCATCCGTCGACTTGATTCTGAGCATGCGTGGGTTTTTTAACCGATGGACTTGCCCATAGACGATCGGAAATTCCCATCGGTTTTTTATCCATCGGAAAATTTTAAAACAAGTTCTATTTTTTACAACCGATGGAAAAAAGACTGATGGGTACCATACACGATCGGTTGGTCTGATGAAAACCATCCATCGGACGGTTTTCATCAGTCAAACCGATCGTGTGTACGGGGCTTTACAGTTCATTGAGATAACCATGAATGCCAACATGTACTGTGACATACTGAAGCAGAGCATGATCCCCTCCCTTCGGAGACTGGGTCGCAGGGCAGTATTCCAACATGATAACGCCCCCAAACACACCTCCAAGATGACCACTACCTTGCTAAAGAAGATGAGGGTAAAGGTGATAGACTGGCCAAGCACAAGCATGTTTCCAGACCTAAACCCTATTGTGCATCTGTGGGGCATCCTTAATCGGAAGGTGGAGGAGCGTAAGGTCTCTAACATCCACCAGCTCTGTGATGTCATCATAGAGGAGTGAAAGAGGACTCCAGTGGCAACCTGTGAAGCTCTGGTGAACTCCATGCCCAAGAGGGTTAAGGCAGTGCTGGAAAATAATGGTGGCCATACAAAATATTGACATTGTGGGCTCAATTTGGAAATTTTCACTTAGGTGTGTACTCACTTTTGTTGCCAGTGGTTTAGACATTAGTGGCTGTGTGTTGAGTTATTTTGAGGGGACAGCAAATTTACACTGTTATACAAGCTGTACACTCACTACTTTAAATTGTAGCAAAGTGTAATTTCTTCAGTGTTGTCACATGAAAAAGTATAATAAAATATTTACAAAAATGTGAGGGGTGTAATCACTTTTGTGAGATACTGTATATAGTGTATATATTAGATGGTCTGTACCTTCTTATCAGTGATTTCCCTCAAGGAGTTTCCTGCATTGCATATGCAAGATTAGTAGATACAGAGTCATCATAAAAAGCTGAAGAGTGACTGTATGGAGGAGACTGAGAATAATGAATTGAACTATGGCATCTTTAGCCATGATCCCCTTATCCCTTCCTAACGGAGACAAAATGAGGAAGGAAAGTTTCTGGTCTTCCACTACAATGTATTCATAAAGGGATGGACATGGTCAGCAACAATAAGGTAGACCATGGCGTTTAACTACTTGCCTACTGGGCACTTTTACCCTCTTTCTGCCCAGGCTGTCGCTCCCCAAATAAAATTCTTATCATTTTTTTGAGACAGATAGAGCTTTCTTTTGGTGGTATTTAATCATCACTGGGTTTTTTGTTTTGGTGCTAAATTTTTTTAATAATGCTGAACATTTGGAAACAAAAATGTTTTTCAAATGCCCCATACAAACGACCGGTTTGCCCGTCGGAAAAAGTCAGATGAGAGCTTTTCGTCAGGAATCCCGACCGTGTGTATGCTCTGACTTTTTCCCACAAGAAAACTGGCAGAAAAAAAAAAGAGAGCAGGATCTCTTATTTCCCGTCAGGAAAAAATCCTAGCGGGAAAACCGTTGGTCTGTATGCTATTTCAACGCGCAAAATATGATCATCTTACGTCCGGGATACCATCCACTTATTGCAGATCATTGAGGGTGTCCAGATTTCCAATGAATGCATTCTTGCCAGTATTGATGTGGAAGCTTTATATAGCTCCATTCCCCACCCCAAAGGCCTTGCATGCATTCAAAAGATGCTTTCCCAAATTAGCCACTACGAGACATCCTTCAATGAGTTTATTTTATACTCATTGGACTTAATACTCAGACATAATGTTTTCACTTTTGATGGACGATTATTCCTCCAGGTGCATTTATCGAACAGACAATAACGGACAACATACGACTGACCACAAATATCATTCAAGACTCCAACATACATTCCAAATCCACACTCCTACTTAGTCTCGATATACACAAAGCTTTCGACAGCATTGGCACACTACTCCCCAAATATGGAATTAACAAAGAATTCCTACATAGTTTTAAAGCTCTTTATCACAACCCTCAAACACGCATCAAACACCCAGGCAACAATTCTGACTTTCTCCCTCTGACCAAGAGTACCAGGCAAGGATGCTCACTCTCCCCTCTACTCTTTGCCCTTGCAATAGAGCCCCTTGCCTGTGCTATCAGAAATAATACTAACATCAAAGGTTATTCTAAAAGATCCAAAGAATTCAAACTGAGTCTTTATGCAGATGACGTCCTTCTATTCATAACTGACCCCCTTATTTCCCTATCCAATCTGACCAAAACTCTAGATATCTTCCATGATCTGATGGGTTTAAGTGTAAATCTGTCTAAATGCTCAGCCTTGCCCATTAATATCCCCCCCAGCCTTAATATCATCACTTAAAGACAACTTTCCATTCAATTGGCACACTGACTCATTTAGATACCTGGGTATTCATATTATGCCTTCATACAAAACCTTATACCATGCAGACTACCCCCCCCCCCTTATTTAGCAGCATTAAAAATGTACTTAAATTATGGTCATCATACCAGATTTCATTCTCAGGAAGAATAGTGGCCACGAAAATGGTGATTTTACCCAAACTCTTATTTTTTTTTTTAGAGCCCTTCCCCTTATATTGCCTAAAAAAACATTAGATTCTCTTCAGAGAGAGACCAACAAATTCATTTGGCAAAACAAAAAAAAACAGATTTAGCTATTCCCTTATGTTCAGACCCCAACTTAAAGGAGGCCTCAATATCCCAAACTTTTGGCTATATTTTCTATCGGCCAGATTCACCCAATTAGCCCAATGGTATGCCCCAGCATCTCAAATCCCCTGGCTTCTGTTCGAGGAACAATCAATCCTCCCACACCACCTACAAGGACTTCTCTGGTCCAAGACTACTCCACCACAAAAAATTAGACCCTTACATTTAATTGTTACTCACACCCTTCAACTATGGAACAGACATGTTATTAAATTTGGTCTATCCTCTGTTGTCCCTCCCCTAGCTTCCTTTCTAAGTGATCCTCGAATCACCCCCCCCCCAGATAGAGACTAAAACTCATTAACAATATGGGAACTACACAATCTAACACATTTTGAATCGCTTTCCCACAACAATTCATTCCTCACCTTCACTAACCTTCAAACAAAATATGACCTTGCACCTACAGAACATGATAATTATACAAAAATAAAACAATTCTATCAACAATATTACTCACTCACACTCCACGACCCCTTTACACAATTTGAGCAGATTTGCATCTCCTCCCCTTGTGATAAGGGATTAATTTCCAGAATATATAAAAAAATTATGAATGCAATATGCCTGAAAAATCGCATCCCATGCAACAATGGGAATCAGACTTAAATATTTCACTGTCCCTTGAACAATGGGACACAATCTTTACAAACCTACACAAATGTACCAAAACAACCACAATTAGAGAATCAGCCACTAAATTGCTCTATAGATGGTATCTCACCCCTGCCAAACTCAATTAATTTTATCCTTCAACATCCCCACTCTGTTTTAGGGGCTGCCCTACACATGAAACACTATTACATATATTTTGGGATTGCCCCCACTTAAAAAACATCTGGCATAATGCTAGTCTCATAATAGAAAAAATATCTGGTAGAAAGATTCCATTAACACCTCAAATATGTATTTTATTCTCCCCCATACAGGATATACCAATAGCTAGCTACACCCTATTTAGCTCTATCCACTGGGCCATCGCCTTCAATTGGTGCTCCTCTAATGTACCCTAGCCACAGATTCTCAACCGTATGACAAACATCAAATTATCTGAAAGAATACATCATACATTATATGACTCCATGCATATATACCAAAAACAAATGGATTATCTGGGATTCTACATTTCTCTGGTTTAAGATTAACTACTACTACTTCTTCTGAACATGTATATGGTTATTCACTATAGAGCACTATATGCATTTAAACCCAATTTTATGTACTTTTCCATTTGATTAACTAATTATTTTGTATCGTGTACATTGTGAATGAACCCTACATATGTACATATCCTACCACTGTTATTTTCCTATTTCTTGACCTTTTACATAATAAAAACCGTTTGTAAGCAAAAAAAAGAAAAGATAATATAAAAAATTGAGGAATGAATAACCAGAAGTAATAATAACTTTCAGGTACAATATCTAAAGTTTGATAGTCTGCTACCGCCCACCCCAAGTGGGATCATACTGTAGGCGGGAGCTGGTCATCAAATACTCAAATTTTTAGGAATAAAAAGAAGAAGAGGGGTCTATAAGAAATTCAATATCTTGGTGTATCATATATCGCCATTCTTTAAGTAATTGGAGGCTTTTGGGTTGTTTATCCAAACTTGCCATTTTTTTTAAAAATAGTGATAGAGAAATTTTTGAATGCTAACATCAATTCGTATTGTACCTGAGTGTTTAGTCTAATAATGACATTTGACAAGTTAGGAGCTTCTGTGCATTTCCACATGTTGGCAATGGTAAGTCTCGCTGCTATTAGGATATGTGATACTATTGTTCTATAGCAATGTGGGTATATATCTAGATTTAATCCTAATAATGCTGTTGCCGGTAACAATGAGTCGAACACCCCCCCCAGTTCGGTTTGCACCAGAACCTGCGAACGGACCGAAAGTTTGCGCAAACTTTAGAACCCCATTAAAGTCTATGGGACACGAACATTCAAAATCAAAAGTGCTAATTATAAAGGCTAATATGCAAGTTATTGTCCTAAAAAGGGTTTGGGGACCCGGGTCCTGCCCCAGGGGACATGTATCAATGGAAAAAAAAGTTTTAAAAACGTCAGTTTTTTCGGGGGCAGTGATTTTAATAATGCATAAAGTGAAAAAAAAAAGTGAAATATTCCTTTAAATATCGTACCTGGGGGGTGTCTAAAGTATGCCTGTGAAGTGGCACGTGTTTCCTGTGTTTAGAACTGTCCCTGCACAAAATGACATTTCTAAAGGATAAAAAGTCATTTAAAACTGCTTGCGGCTTTAATGTAATGTCTGGTTCTGGCAATATGGATTAAAATCATTGAGAAAAATGGCATGGGTACCCCCCCCCCAGCCCACTACCAGCCCCTTTGGGTTTTGTATGGATATTAAGGGGAACCCTGCACCCAAATTTAAAAAAGGAAAGGCGTGGGGCCCCCAGGCCCTATATACTCTGAACAGCAGTATACAGGCGGTGCAAACAAGACAGGGACTGTAGGTTTGTTGTTACGTAGAACCTTTTTGTAATTTTTAACTGGTACATTTTTAAAGTGTAGCTCCAGCCAAAAAAATACATTTTTAAGCTTTTTGGAAAACATAGGGAAGGGTTATCACCCCTGTAACATTTGTTTTGCTGTCTGTGCACCTGTTCAGAACATTTCACCTCACTTTCTGTCCCAATGACAAATGTTTTTTGAAAAGTCATATAAACAGTTTGCGGTCCCGGCAATATAGATAAAAATCATTGAGAAAAATGGCATGGGTACCCCCCACCCCCCCAGCCTACTACCAGCCCCTTTGGGTCTTGTATGGATATTAAGGGGAACCCTGCACCCAAATTAAAAAGAGGCCCTATATACTCTGAACAGCAGTATACAGGCGGTGCAAACAAGATAGGGACTGTAGGTTTGTTTTTAAGTAGAATCAGTTTATAATTTGGAACAGGAAAATTGTTTAAGTTTAGCTCCAGCCCAAAAATCTATTTTTAAGCTTTTTGGAAAACATAGGGAAGGGTTATCACCCCTGTAACATTTGTTTTGCTGTCTGTGCATTGTGCACCTGTTCAGAACATTTCACCTCACTTTCCGTCCCAATGACAAATGTTTTTTGAAAATGTTGGGTTTTTATTGAAACAAGGATTGGTGATAAAGCATCAGTGGAGAGGAGACACCTTTTTCCCATATTAACTCTTACAGGAGAGAAGTTCCCTTCCTAGGTGTAGATTTCCTCTCACTTCCTGTTGTCTCCTTCCGTTTGCAAGTAGGAGTCGTTTGTAAGTTGGATGTTCTAAAGTAGGGGCCTGCTGTATATACTCTGCAGAAATTTGGCCCTTAGGTGTTGGTGTTGCCACAACACTGTAAGCCCTCACAGTTACTCTTGGTGGGTGCTGAAACGCCCTGCTGTGAACTATTATATCAAGAATTGTAATTACATGCCATTGTTGAACAGTGGTAGGAAAAATTGGGCCTTTGGTGGTGGTGGTGGTGCTGGTGCCACAACACTGTAAGTCATCACAGTTACTCTTGGTGGGCGCAGAAATAGGCCCAGCTGTGAAATATTAGATCAAGAATTGTGATTACATGCCCCTGTTGAACAGGGGCAGAAAAATTGGACCTTTGGTGGTGGTGTTGGTGGTGGTGTTGCCAAAACACTGTAAGCCCTCACAGTTACTCTTGGTGGGCGCAGGAATGGGCCCTGCTGTGAAATATTAGATCAAGAATTGTAATTACATGCCCCTGTTGAACAGGGGCAGAAAAATTGGGCCTTAGGCACTTTTGCCACAACACTGCAACCCCTCACAAATACTGTAGTTGGAGCGCAGAAATTAGCCCTGCTGCAAAGTATTGCAGCAAAAATTATAATTAAACACCCCTGTTAAACAGGGGCTGAAAAATTGGGCCTTAGGCACTGGTGCTGGTGCCGCAACACTGCAACCCCTCACAGATACTGTAGTTGGAGCGCAGGAATGAGCCCTGCTGCAAAGTATTGCATCAAAAATTGTAATTACACGCCTCTGTTAAACAGGGGCTGAAAAATTGGGCCTTAACCACTGGTGGCGGTGCCCAGAACCAAAAATTTTCTTACAAGCTATCAGCATGATCATTGAGGAGGAAGAGGATAGTCACTCAGCATAACAGGATAGTCACTCAGCATCAGCATAGGCAGTCTTGAAGGGATCTGACATTTCAAAAAAAATATTTGGTTACATCAGCATCAGGTGCTTGGTAGCTGGTGGTGATCCAAGACTGATTCATTTTTATGAAGGTCAGTCGATCAACTGAGTCGGTGGACAGGCGCACCCTGTGATCGGTTACAAAGCCTCCAGCAGCACTGAATGTGCGTTTCGAAAGAACGCTGGATGCAGGACAGGCCAGTAGCTCAATTGCAAACTGTGCAAGCTCTGGCCAGTGATCCATCCTCAAGACCCAGTAACCCAGAGGATTTTCGGTGGGAAAGGTGTCCAAGTCTGATCTTGCCCCTAGGTATTCCTGCACCATGTAAACCAGACGCTGGCGATGGTTGCTGGAACCGATCATACCTTGGGGCTGCGGACTAAAAAATTGTCTGAAAGCATCAGTCAGACGGCCACCTTCTCCACCGCTCCTTCTTTGACTGACCGAAGCCTCAGCAACACGTTGCCCAGGACTAGAAATTTGTAACCTCCCAGTCTCTGGGAACGCGTTTCACAGACCTTTCTGTAAGGCCTCCCGAAGATGTTTCATCCTCTGCTCCCTTTGAGACGGCAAGATAAGGTCCGCAACCTTACCCTTGTAATGTGGATCAAGGAGGGTTGACAGCCAGTAATGATACCTCTCCTTGATAGCACGAATACGAGGATCCTTCCGCAGGGTTTGCATGATCAGGGAGGCTATGCAGCGTAGGTTTGCTGAGGCATTTGGCACCGGAGTCCTCTGGGTCCCTCAGGACGACATGATCCGCAGCCACCTCCTCCCAGCCATGTACAAGTCCATGGGTGTCTTGGGACTGTAATTGATCCCTTGAAGACTGCTGCTGATGCTGAGTGCTAGGCTCCACCTCCATGCTGACACAATCCTCCTCCTCCTCCTCCTTGTCCTCTTCCTGTGTGATAGGTGGGCCATCAGGAACACTGTCTGGATAAAGGGGGCCTTGAGAGGTAAGGAAGTCCTCCTCTTCCTCCCTCTGTTCTGCCTCAAGTGCCCTGTTCATTATTCCACGCAGCGTGTGCTCCAACAGGTGGACTAGAGGGACAGTGTCACTGATGCATGCACTGTCACCGCTCACCATCCTCGTGGCCTCCTCAAATGGTGCCAGGACAGTGCATGCATCCCTGATTATGACCCACTGGCGTGTCAAAAAAAAAAACAAGCTCCCCTGACCCTGTCCTGGTGCCATATTGGCACAGATACTCATTGATGACCCTCTGTTGCATGTGCAGCCACTGCAGCATGGCCAACGTTGAGTTCCACCTGGTGGGCATGTCACAGATTAGGCGGTTCTTGAGCAGGTTAAATTCCTTTTGCAGGTCAGCCAGCTGGGCACTGGCATTATATGACCAGCGGAAATGCACACAAACTTTCCTGGCCTGCCTCAGGAAATCCTGTAAGCTCGGGTACCTTCCCAAGAACCGCTGCACTACCAAGTTAAGGACGTGAGTAAGGGTCAGGTGTCAGGTGTGCCTGTCGGAGGGCGGAGAGGAGGTTGGTGCCATTGTCGGAAACCACCATTCCTGGCTTAAGCTGGCGTGGCGTCAACCACCTCTGAGCCTGCCCCTGCAGATCTGACAGAATCTCTGCCCCAGTGTGGCTCCTGTCCCCCAAGCACACCAGCTCAAACACCGCATGGCATCTCTTTGCCTGCGTACTTGCATAGCCCCTTGAACGCCTACAGAGCACAACTGGTTCCGAGGACAAAGTACATTAAGAGGCCATGGAGGAAGAAGAAGAGAAGGGGGTGGAGGAAAGAGGTGTGTCAGAATCACCAGTAGTAGCATTTTAGAGGAGTGGTGGCGGATCAACCTCCAACACTACTGCACCTTGTCCTGCATCCTTCCCAGCTGCCAGCAGAGTCACCCAATGCGCCGTGAAAGATAGGTAACATCCCTGTCCATGCCTGCTGGACCATGAGTCAGCGGTAATATGCACCTTACCGCTGACCGCCCTGTCCAGTGAGGCCAAGACATTGCCTTGCACATGCTGGTAGAGAGCCGGAATCGCCTTCCGTGAGAAAAAGTGGTGTTTGGGAACCTGCCACTGAGGAACCGCACATTCCACAAACTCACGGAAGGGGGTAGAGTCTACCAACTGAAAAGGCAGCAGTTGAAGTGCTAGCAATTTAGCCAAGCTAGCATTCAACTGCTGGGCATGTGGATGGCTGGGAGCGAACTTCTTTTGGCAGTGCAGCAGCTGGGGCAGGGAAATTTGCCTGGTACAATCTGACGTTGATGTACCGATAGCAGATTGCCCGCAAGTACTTGGCTGTGACACACCTAATTCTACACCTTCATTCCTCTCAGTGCAGGTTTCAGAGAGGACTGAAGGTATAGTGGGGTTGGAGATCCCAGCTGATGAGGAGCAACGAGAGGTCCGCTTTGTTCTTTGGTTTGAGTCATTAAGGTGTGCTTGCCAATGAACTGCATGGCAGGTCGACATATGTCGGATCAAGCATGTGGTGCCCAAGCGGGTGATGTGTTGGCCACGCGAGATACGCCTGAGACATATGCTGCAAATAGCAGCGCTGCGATCTGATGCACTCATCTCAAAAAGGCCCACACCAAAGAACTTTTTGAATAACGCGCAGAGACAGCAGCGCCCTGCACATGCAGAGCTCTGCGGTGTGATGCTGTCGGTGTGCTGCCCTTAAGCTGGCCCCTGGAGGGCATCCTGCCTCGTTTGGAGATGTGCCTCCTCCTCCTCCTCCTCTCTCCTATCAGGCACCCATGTAGAGTCCGTGACCTCATCATCCCCTCCCTTCTCATCACTGTAGCAAACCTGGCAGTATGCTGCAGCTGGGGGAACATGACTGCCAGATTGCTGTCCTTGTTGGGCACCCCCTCTCTCTGGACTCACGTTACTACCCCCTCTCTCTGTGCTCACATTACTGCCTTCCTCTAGCTGGGTTCCATCCTTGGAGCCTTCAAAACGCTGAGCATCCTCCTGGAGCATATACCCTACACTGTGGTCAAACAGTTCGGGGGACTCCTCAGGAGGACATGGTGGGGCTAGGGAAGGAGTGACTGATGCCATTGAGCTGAGGGAAGAGGCCGCGTTGGCAGCTGCTTTGCCAGAAAAAGTACCCTGAGCCTGGGTAAGAGAGGATGAGGAGGATGAGGACGGCTTGGTCATCCACTCTACCAAGTCTTCGGCATGTTGCAGCTCAACATGGCCAGCTGCCGAAAAGAAGGACAAGCGTGTCCCATGGCCACGTGCTAATGAGGATGCACCATGTCCATGACCAGCACTGTTGCCTCTAGACACAGAGCCTGCTGGCCCTCTTTTATTGGCTCATGACCGTCTGCCTCTCCTTGTTTGCCTTCCAGACATACTAATGGCTTGCAGTGAGATGTAGCTGCACAAAGGTGGGATGTATATATATATATATATCTATACTGATTATATATATATATATATTATATATATAGCAGAATCAACTGCCTGCTGTGGTATTAGTATGAGAACACCAGCAATTGTCTTCAGTTAGTTTTAGGTGCACACTGTGCAGAGGACACAGTACACTAACTGAAAATACTTGCAGCTCCCTGCCTGTGGTATTAGTATGAGAACACCACCAATTGAATTCAGGTACCTTTAGGTGTATGCTGTGCAAAGGACACAGTACACTAAGTGAAAATAAAGCAGCTCCCTGCCTGTGGTATTGGTATGAGAACACCACCAATTGTATTCAGGTACCTTTAGGTGCACGCTGTGCAAAGGACACAGTACACTAAGTGAAAATAAAGCAGCTCCCTGCCTGTGGTATTGGAATGAGAACACCACCAATTGTATTCAGGTACCTTTAGGTGCACGCTGTGCAAAGGACACAGTACACTAAGTGAAAATAAAGCAGCTCCCTGCCTGTGGTATTGGTATGAGAACACCACAAATATATAAAAGTTTTATTGTACTGTGTCCTTTGCACAGGGTGCACCTTAAGGTACCTGAATACAATTGGTGGTGTTCTCATACTAATACCACAGACAGGGAGCTGCAAGTATTTTCACTTAGTGTACTGTGTCCTTTGCACAGGGTGCACCTTAACCACTTAAGCCCCGGACCAATATGCAGCATAAGGACCAGGCCCCTTTTTGCGATTCGGCACTGCGTCGCTTTAACTGACAATTGCGCGGTCGTGTGACGTGGCTCCCAAACAAAATTGGCGTCCTTTTTTTCCCACAAATAGACCATTCTTTTGGTGGTATTTGATCACCTCTGCGTTTTTTTTATTCAGGAAGGCATTTACGTCCCATTCGACGTTCATACCCCACGGTTGATAAGTTTGGAGAACATATATCCAATATGTCTCCAATTACGAAACACCCCTGGTGAGTGCTCCTCCTCTCCATGGGGGGATGTAACTGTCTATCACTAGAAAACAGCGGCAGGGTTACGGTCATGGAACTCCCTGTAATGTCTAGGTACTGTATGTTTTGTATCGCCACCCTTGATCTTAGATATATGTTCTCCCACTCGAATCGCAAATGTACGTGTCGTGTGTCTGACATACTGTTTCCCACATGGACATGTGATCAGATAGACCACGCATCTTGAAGCACATGTGTGGAACCCTTTGATGGTGAAAGTGTGATTGGTGACGGTGCATCTAAATTGCAACGACTTAGTCCTACCGTCACAGTTGTGATTACATACCACACATTTTTTGCAGGGATAGTAACCTTTCAGATTATGAAAGAAAGAAGGACGTACCGGAGGGTTGATAATATTTGGGGCGATTTTGTTCTGTAGTGAAGGAACTCCTCTGAACGTTATTTTAGCCTTTGATGGAAGTAATGGACATAGAACTTTATCTGTTCTCAAAACTCCCCAATGTCTGTTCAGTATAGTTTGGATGTCTTTATGTTGAATGGAATATGATGACGTAACTGTAGCCCACTTGTATGAGTTGTCTTCAATCTTAGGTGGTCGCTCGGCCAACAAAGTGCGTCTATCAAGTTCCAAGACATCTTGGTGCTGTGAGTGGACAGACATTGGATCGTAACCCTTATCGAGGAATTTTTTTGTCAGAGTAGCTGCTTGTTGTACAAAAATGGCTGTATCTGTGCAATTCCTGCTTAGTCTTAAAAATTGGCTCTTAGGGACAGCTTTAAGCCACGATTGATGGTGGCAGCTGTCGGCAGGTATAAAGCCATTTCTGTCTGTCGGTTTGAAAAATGTTTTAAAATTTAAACGTCCTGACTCAATCTCAACCTCGAGATCCAAAAAATGTACCCTTGAAGAGCTGAATTCATAAGTGAGTGATATCCCACAATCATTGGAATTCAAGGTATGAAAGAAGGATTCGAGCGAATCGGACGGGCCGTCCCACAGGAGGAGGATGTCGTCTATATATCTAGCCCATAGGGCTAAAGAGGGACCCCCCTCTTGATAGACGACATCCTCCTCCCACTTAGCCATGAACAGATTGGAGAGGCTGGGGGCAAATTTGGCCCCCATAGCAACGCCTCTCTGTTACACATAATACTTCTGGTCAAACCAGAAGTAGTTGTGCGCTGTGGCGAATTCTAACAGCTCTATGATGTAACTACACTGTACCTGAGTGATGGAAGGATCCTTCCTCAGATAGTAGTGGACAGCATCAATACCTAAAGAGTGTGGAATACAGGTGTATAGGGAAGCAACATCAGCGGTAGCCAATAAATAGTTACTCCCTATAACAAGCTGTTCCAACCGCTGGATAGTGTGGGTGGTGTCTCTAAGGTATGATGGTACTCGTTTGACCAACGGCTGAAGAAAGAAATCGATATAGCGGCCGATTCTTGAAGTGATCGAATCAATGCCACTTATAATTGGATGGCCTGGAGGGTGGATGGGGTCCTTGTGGATTTTTGATAAAAAGTAAATGGTGGGAATCCTGGGAGCCAAAGGGACAAGAAAGGACCATTCTTTATTGTTTAAAATTTTAATTTCAAATCCTTTGTCAACCAGGGCCACCAACTTTTCCCTAAAGCTATTGGTGGGATTCATAGGTATCTCTTTCAAAATATTTTATTTTTCAATAATTATAAAATAAATCATAAAATAAAACAAATAATATACAGTATAACATACGAATAATTCATACAGGAGAATAATAATATAGACAGCACAAATAATATTCCATATTCAAAAAAATTTATAAAAATAAATAAATAAAAGAGCAATACGTATCTTTACTTTCAATAGAAGATTTATCCGATAAATGCCAGAAAGCCTAAAAAATGTTATATAGATTTACTTTAGCTAAACCAGAATAAAAAGAAAAAATGAATTAATCGAGATCCACGCCCCTCCATGGCACCCCTATAGGGATCATGCTGTGCCAGAAGAGGGGATCCCACGTGTGTTTAAATGGGCTCTTAATAAAGCCCTCTAACCCTTACAAATCAAGAGATAAAACCAATGGAATAGGATGAAGGGTCATTCACACTATAACCTTTCAATCAAAAAATGTTGTAAAGACACTAGGAATATCATAAGAATATGTTTCTTATAAGGATCTCCAAGATTCATATCAGAAAAAATAAAGATAAAAATAAAAATAGAAGACAAAAGCACAATAAAAGATGTAAGGAGGGGGGGGGGAGAAAAGGAGAGGGGTGTACATGCCTGACTTAACGATCCCAAGCTGGAAAACAATGGAACAATTCAATGAAGAGATAATCCAATATAATTCACCCAAGGTTCCCATATCTCTTCAAATTTTGGAACTGTGTTATTTAATATACTAGCTAGTTTTTCTTGAGTCATAATCCAAGAAATCTTTTGTTTGACATCAAAAAGGAAGGGTTTTTGTTTTTTCCAAGCTTTTGCTATGGTGATCTTGGCTCCGGTGAGAATAAAGTGAATCAGTAATTGAGTAGGTTTAGATATACGAGGAAGATGTGCATTCAGGAGAGCAACAAATGGGGATCTGGGAATCTGGTTTCCAGTGACTTTAAAGATTCAATTTAAAATGTTATTCCAAAAGGGGCGAATCCTAGGACACTCCCACCATGTATGGGCCATTGATCCTATAAGTTGGCAACCTCTGAAGCATGAAGGATCAGCTGAAGGGTAAATAGTAGCTAATTTAGAGGGGGTAAGATACCACCTTGTTAAAACTTTTACATTGGCTTCCACCAGATATACATTCAGAACGCCTTTAAAGGACTTCGAACAAGCAGTATGCCAGACTTTCAGGCCCAAGTTAGAACGGAAGTCCTTTTCCCAAGCGGTCATGTAGGGGGACTTCTCATTAGAATGAGTGAGGGACGAATACACTAGAGAAATACCTCCCCCTGGTTCCATAGCTCTATCGCACCATGTTTCGTAATTAGTATATTGGATCGAGGAAGGGATATCCTTCCATATACTAGTCAGGAATTGTGAAATTTGGCGATAATGTAATTTTTCAGATTCTGGGAGTTTTAATATTTTGATACAATGATCTAGGGATATAAGACACCCAGATTTAATAAAGTTTCCTATACGGTATAGTCCCCTATTAGTCCACCATCTGAAATCATCAACATTCAGACCAGGGGGAAAATCTGGATTATTAAATACAGGTGTGAGAGACCGTCCAGCAGATGTAAGGGTTGGAAGATTTCAAAATTTGTCCCAAAGCGCTATAGATTGCGACAAGGTAGGAGACATTATAGGAGGACGAAACTTGGTAGGACACCATAGGAGATAATCCAAGGAAAATCAGGGTACTGCTTGATTTTCTATTAAGACCAAATCAGGCTTTTCAGTCTTAGAGTATATTAAGGAGAGTTGTGCTAATCTTGCTGAAACAAAGTATTTGTATAAGTCTGGGAGACCTAGTCCCCCTCTATTTCTATGAAGAAAAAGAGTGCTCTGTGATACACGGCAACCAGAGGAACCCCAAATAAATTTGAGAATCTTGCTCTGAAATGACTTCAAATGATTTTTTTTAATAGGGATGGGCAATGATCTACAATAATAAAGAATCCTCAGGAGTAAAGTCATTTTGACAGAATTGATTTTGCCAAGCCAAGACATATCATATTTGGACCAGGCTTTGAGATCAATTTCCAATTTCTTAAATAGGGGCGGGTAGTTACAGTCATATATATTTTCCGTTCGTGCAATTAGAGTTATACCTAGGTATTTGATAGAATCTTTCCATTCAAATTTGAATGATTGCTGTAATGAGGAAACAACGGAACAGGGGAGCGAGATGTTTAGGGCCTGTGATTTCGTATAGTTTACTGTTAGACCTGAAATTTTAGAAAAGTCATTAAGTACTTTACAAATGTTTGGTAAAGAAATTAAAAAGGAATTAACAAACATAAGAATGTCATCCGCAAATAGCCCACATTTATGTGTCTGATTTCCGCATACCACCCCCTGAACGCTAGGGTTTTGACGAATTGCTATTGCCAGGGTTTCTATCACAATGGCAAAGATGAGCGGAGAAAGCGGGCAACCTTGCCTAGTGCCTTTTTCTATGTTAATCGGTTTTGAATAATGACCTTGGAGATGAAGCAATGCTGTGGGATGATAGTATAGGGAGTGAAGAAGACCCCTAAAGCGCATTCCAAAACCCGAACGTTCCATAAGGGTAAAAATATAAGTCCATGAAACCGAATCAAAAGCCTTATGAAGGTCCAATGATAAAAGGAATCCCTGTTGCCTTGTGCCCCCCTTCAAATTAGTCTGAAGTATAGAGATTAAATCTATTGCTCTCCTTATCTGGTCAGGCCCTTGTCTACCAGGGATGAAGCCAACTTGATCTTTATGTATATACACATTAATAAAAGAGGCTCGACGATTGGCTAGTATCTTCGTCATTATTTTTATATCATTGTTTATCAAAGAGATTGGACGGTAGTTATTAATTTCTTCAGGATTTTTATCAGGCGTAGGTAAAATTGTGATATATGCAGTATTTAATTGGACATATAAAGGAACACCCACTGTTTTAGCATTGAAAAATTTAGTTAAATGTGGAGCTAATGTTTCCGCAAAGGCCTTATAATAGGGAATAGAGAACCCGTCAGGAACCGGAGCCGAACCCGCTTTGAGACCTTTAATGACTTCAAGAACCTCCTCCTCAGTAAAGGCAGATTCAAGTAAATCCCTATGCGAAGAGAGAAGGGTAGGAATGGGAAGATCATCAAGGAATTTAGTAACTGAGTCTGTATCAATTTGGGAGGAAGATTTATAGAGGTCGGAAAAAAACTCATGAAAGGCCTCCAGAACTTTGACAGGGTTAGCTGTGGGAGGCTGACCAGAAATTCTGATTTTAGGAGTAGTATTGATTCGAACCCGGGGGGAAAGCTTAGCAGCTAATAAGGGTCCTATTTTGTTAGCATGAACATAGAATTTGTTACTCATCCAGCGAATAACTTTATCAGCTTGAGTAGTGAGTAGTGATGAGCCGAACACCCCCCCGGTTCGGTTCGCACCAGAACCCGCGAACGGACCGAAAGTTTGCACAAACTTTAGAACCCTATTAAATACAATGGATGCAAACGTTTGAAATCTAAAGTGCTAATTATAACGACTATTATGCATGTTATTGTCCTAAAAAGGGTTTGGGAACCCGGGTTCTGCACCAGGGGACATGTATCAATGCAAAAAGAAGTTTTAAAAACGTCCGTTTTTCGGGAGCAGTCATTTTAATGATGCATAAAGTGAAAAAAAAAGTCAAATATTCCTTTAAATATCATACCTGGGGGGTGTCTAAAGTATGCCTGTGAAGTGCCACTTGTTTCCCGTGTTTAGAACTGTCCCTGCACAAAATTACATTTCTAAAGGAAAAAAGGCCATTTAAAACTGCATGTAATGTCTGGTCCCGGTAATATGGATGAAAATCTTTAAGAAAAATGGCATAGCTACCCCATCACACCCCCCCCCCCTACCCCAGCCCATTACCAGACCCTTTGGCTCTTGTATGGATATTAAGGGGAACCCCGCACACAAAATAAAAAAGGCCCTATATACTCTGAACAGCCGTATACAGGCGGTGCATACAAGACAGGGACTGTAGGTTTGTTCTTATGTAGAATCTGTTTGTAATTTTGAACAGGTACATTGTTTAAGTGTAGCTCCAGCCCAAAAATCTATTTTTAAGCTTTTTGGAAAACATAGGGAAGGGTTATCACCCCTGTAACATTTGTTTTGCTGTCTGTGCAGTGTGCACCTGTTCAGAACAGTTCACCTCACTTTCCGTCCTAATGACAAATGTTTTTTGAAAATTTGGGGTTTTTATTGAAACAAGAATTGGTGATAAAGCATCAGTGGAGAGGAGACACTTTTTTCCCATATTAACTCTTACAGGAGAGAATTTGCCTTCCTAGGGGTAGATTTCCTCTCACTTCCTGTTGTATCCTTCCGTTTGCAAGGAGGAGTCGTTTGTAAGTTGGATGTTTGAAAGTAGGGGCCTGCTGTATATACTCAGCTGAAATTTGCCCCTTACATGTTGGTGTTGCCACAACACTGTGAGCCCTCACATTTACTCTTGGTGGGCGCATGAATGGGCCCTGCTGTGATTTATTAGATCAAGAATTGTAATTGCATGCACCTGTTGAACAGGGGCTGAAAAATTGGGCCTTTGGTGGTGGTGGTGGTGGTGTTGACACAACACTGTAAGGCATCACAGTTACTCTTGGTGGGCGCAGGAATGGGCCCTGCTGTGAATTATTAGATCAAGAATTGTAATTACATGCCCCTGTTAAACAGGGGCAGAAAAATTGGGCCTTAGGCACTGGTGCCACAACACTGCAACCCCTCACAGATACTGTACTTGGAGCACAGCAATGAGCCCTGTTGCAAAGTATTGCATCAAAAATTGTAATTACACGCCCCTGTTAAACAGGGGCTGAAAAATTGGGCCTTAGCCACTGATGCTGGTGCCACGACACTGCAACCTCTCCCAGATACTCTAGTTGGAGTGCAGGAATGAGCCCTGCTGCAAATCATTGCATAAAAAATTGTAATAACATGCCCCTGTTAAACAGGGGCTGAAAAATTGGGCCTTAGCCACTGGTGCTGGTGCCACGACACTGCAACCTCTCCCAGATACTCTAGTTGGAGTGCAGGAATGAGCCCTGCTGCAAAGCATTGCATAAAAAATTGTAATTACATGCCTCTGTTAAACAGGGGCTGAAAAATTGGGCCTTAGCCACTGGTGGCGGCACCCAGAAACAAAAATGTTCTTCCAAGCTATCATCATCAATCGGATCATTGAGGAGGAGGAGGATAGTCAGTCAACATAACAGGACAGTCTCTCAGCATCAGCATCAGTCTTGAAGGGATGTGACATTTGAAAATAAATTAGTCTGTTATATCAGTTTCAGGTGTTTGGTAGCTGATGGTGATCCAAGACTGGTTCATCTTTATGAAGGTCAGTCGATCAACCGAGTCGGTGGACAGGCGCACCCTGTGATCCGTGACAAATCCTCCAGCAGCACTGAATGTGCGTTCTGAAAGAACGCTGGATGCAGGACAGGCCAGTAGCTCAATTGCATACTGTGCAAGCTCTGGCCAGTGATCCATCCTGAAGACCCAGTAAGCCAGAGGATTTTCGGTGGGGAAGGTGTCCAAGTCTGACCTTGCCCCTAGGTATTCCTGCACCATGTATATCAGACGCTGGCGATGGTTGCTGGAACCGATCATACCTTGGGGCTGCGGACTAAAGAATTGTCTGAACGCATCGGTCAGACGGCCACCTTCCCCACCGCTCCTTCTTTGACTGACCGAAGCCTCAGCAACTCGTTGTCCAGGATCAGGAGTTTGTAACCTCCCAGTCTCTGGGAACGCATTGCACAGACCTTTCTGCAAGGCCTCCCGGAGTTGTCTCATCCTCTGCTCCCTCTGCGACGGTAAGATAAGGTCCGCAACCTTACCCTTGTACCGTGGATCAAGGAGAGTGGCCAGCCAGTAATGGTCCCTCTCCTTGATCCGAAGAATACGAGGATCCTTCCGCAGACTTTGCAGGATCAGGGAGGCCATGCAGCGTAAGTTAGCTGAGGCATTCGGTCCGGAGTCCTCTGGGTCACTAAGGACGACATGATCCGCAGCCACCTCCTCCCAGCCACGTACAAGTCCACTGGTTTCTTGGGACTGTAAATCATCCCTAAAAGACTGCTGCTGATGATGCTGAGTGCCAGGCTCCACCTCCATGCTGACACAATCCTCCTCCTCCTCCTCCTCTTCCTGTGCGATGGGTGGGACAGAAGGAACACTGTCTTGGTAAAGGGGGCCTTGAGAGGCAAGGAAGTCCTCCTCTTCCTAACTCTGTTTTGCCTCAAGTGCCCTGTCCATTATTCCACGCAGCGTATGTTCCAACAGGTGGACAAGAGGTACAGTGTCACTGATGCATGCACTGTCACTGCTCACCATCCTCGTGGCCTCCTCAAATGGTGCCAGGACAGTGCATGCAGCCCTGATCATGCCCCACTGGCGTGGTGAAAAAAACCCGAGCTCCCCTGACCCTGTCCTGGTGCCGTAGTCGCACAGGTACTCATTGATGGCCCTCTGCTGCGTGTGCAGCCGCTTCAGCATGGCCAACGTTGAGTTCCACCTGGTGGGCATGTCACATATAAGGCGGTTCTTGGGCAGGTTCAACTCCTTTTGCAGCTCAGCCAGGCGAGCACTGGCATTATAAGATCTGCGGAAATGCACACAGACTTTCCTGGCCTGCCTCAGGACAATCTGTAAGCCCGGATACCTGCCCAAGAACCGCTGCACCACCAGGTTAAGGACGTGAGTCACACAGGGCACATGGGTCAGTTGTCCCTGTCGGAGGGCAGAGAGGAGGTTGGTGCCATTGTCGCAAACCACCATTCCTGGCTTAAGCTGGCGTGGCGTCAACCACCTATCGGCCTGCCCCTGCAGAGCAGACAGAACCTCTGCCCCAGTGCGGCTCCTGTCCCCCAAACACACCAGCGCAAGCACGGCATGGCATCTTTTTGCCTGCGTACTTGCGTAGCCCCTTGAACGCCTACGGAGCACCGCTGGTTCCAAAGACAAAGCACAGGAAGAGGCCATGGAGGAAGAAGAAGAGGAGGGGGTGGAGGAGAGAGGTGTGTCACAACCAGTAGTAGCATTTTGGAGGCGTGGCGGTGGAACAACCTCCAACACTACTGCACCTTGTCCTGCATCCTTCCCAGCTGCCAAAAGAGTGACCCAATGGGCCGTGAAAGAAAGGTAACGTCCCTGTCCATGCCTGCTGGACCATGAGTCAGCGGTAATATGCACCTTACCACTGACCGCCCTGTCCAGCGAGGCCAAGACATTGCCTTCCACATGCCGGTAGAGAGCCGGAATTGCCTTCCGTGAGAAAAAGTGGCGTTTGGGAACCTGCCACTGAGGAACCGCACATTCCACAAATTCACGGAAGGGGGCCAAGTCTACCAACTGAAAAGGCAGCAGTTGAAGCGCTAGCAATTTAGCCAAGCTAGCATTCAACCGCTGGGCATGTGGATGGCTGGGAGTGAACTTCTTTCGACGGTCCAGCAGCTGGGGCAGGGAAATTTGCCTGCTAGTATCGGACGTCGGTGTACTGCTAGCAGAGTGCCCGCAAGTACTTGGCTGTGACACACCTAATTCTACACCTTCATTCCTCTCAGTGCAGGTTTCAGAGAGGACTGAAGGTATAGTGGGGTTGGAGATCCCAGCTGATGCGGTGCAAGGAGAGGTCCGCTTTGTTCTTTGGTGTGGGTCTTTAAGGTAGGCTTGCCAACGAGCTGCATGGCAGGTCAACATATGTCTGGTCAAGCATGTGGTGCCCAAGCGGGTGATGTTTTGGCCACGCGATATACGCTTGAGACATATGTTGCAAACAGCAGCTGTGCGATCTGATGCACTCGACTCAAAAAAGGCCCACACCAAAGAACTTTTTGAATAACGGGCAGAGGCAGCGCCCTGCACAGGCGGAGCTCTGCGGTGTGATTCCGTCGGTGTGCTGCCCTTACGCTGGCCCCCCGAGGGCATCCTGCCTCGTTGGAGATGTGCCTCCTCCTCATCCTCCTCCTCCTCCTCTCTCCTATTAGGCACCCACGTGGAGTCAGTGACCTCATCATCCCCTCCCTCCTCATCACTGGAACCAATCTGGCAGTATGCTGCAGCTGCTGGAACATGACTGCCAGATTGGTGTCCTTCTTGAGCATCCCCTCTCTTTGCTCTCACGCTACTGCCTTCCTTTAGCTGGGTATCATCATCAGACCCTTCGAAACGCTGGGCATCCTCCTGGAGCATGTACCCAACACTGTGCTCAAACAGTTCGGGGGACTCCTCAGGAGGACATGGTTGGTCTAGGGAAGGAGTGACTGATGATGACATTGATACCAGGGAAGAGGACGCTTTGGCAGCTGCTTTGCCAGTACCCTGAGCCTGGGTGAGAGAGGATGAGGAGGATGAGGAGGGCTTGGTCATCCACTCTACCAAGTCTTCGGCATGATGCGGCTCAACACGTCCAGCTGCCGAAAAGAAGGACAAGTGTGTCCCATGGCCACGTGCTGATGGCGATGCACCGCGTCCACGACCAGCACTGTTGTCTCTAGACACAGAGCCTGCTTGCCCTCTTTTATTGGCTCCTGACTGTCTGCCTCTCCTTGTTTGCCTTCCAGACATTCTAATGGCCTGCAGGGAGATGGGAAAACCAGCAATAAGGCCTAGCTTCAGGAGTATATTTTGCAGGAATCACACTACGCCTGCTGTAAGTGCTGCAAATGCCTGTTGGTGTAACACACCAGGAAAACACAGCAATATAGGCTAACTTCAGGTGTAATATGATCAGGAGGCACACTCCGCCCACTGTAAGTGCTGCAAATGCCTGTTGGTGTAACACCAGGAAAACACAGCAATACAGGCTAACTTCAGGTGAATAATGTGCAGGAGGCACACTCCGCCCACTGTAAGTGCTGCAAATGCCTATTGGTGTAACACACCAGGAAAACACAGCAATATGGGCTAACTTCAGGTGTATAATGTGCAGGAGGCACACTCCACCCGCTGTAAGTGCTGCAAATGCCTGTTGGTGTAACACACCAGGAAAACACAGCAATACGGGCTAACTTCAGGTGTAATATGATCAGGAGGCACACTCCGACGGCTGTAAGTGCTGCAAATGCCTGTTGGTGTAACACCAGGAAAACACAGCAATACAGGCTAACTTCAGGTTTATAATGTGCAGCAGGCACACTCCGCCCGCTGTAAGTGCTGCAAATGCCTGTTGGTGTAACACACCAGGAAAACACAGCAATACGGGCTAACTTCAGGTGTAATATGATCAGGAGGCACACTCCGCCCGCTGTAAGTGCTGCAAATGCCTGTTGGTGTAACACCAGGAAAACACAGCAATACAGGCTAACTTCAGGTGTATAATGTGCAGGAGGCACACTCTGCCCGCTGTAAGTTCTGCAAATGCCTGTTGGTGTAACACACCAGGAAAACACAGCAATACGGGCTAACTTCAGGTGTAATATGATCAGGAGGCACACTCCGTCCACTGTAAGTGCTGCAAATGCCTGTTGGTGTAACATCAGGAAAACACAGCAATACAGGCTAACTTCAGGTGTATAATGTGCAGGAGGCACACTCCGCCCGCTGTAAGTGCTGAAAATGCCTGTTGGTGTAACACACCAGGAAAACACAGCAATACGGGCTAACTTCAGGTGTATAATGTGCAGGAGGCACACTCCGCCCGCTGTAAGTGCTGCAAATGCCTGTTGGTGTAACACACCAGGAAAACACAGCAAAACGGGCTAACTTCAGGTGTATAATGTGCAGGAGGCACACTCCGCCTGCTGTAAGTGCTGAAAATGCCTGTTGGTGTAACACACCAGGAAAACACAGCAATACGGGCTAACTTCAGGTGTATAATGTGCAGGAGGCTTAGCAACAATGACACTGACACTGTCCCCTGCCTATCCTTCTCTCTCCCTGCACACAAGGTTTATCAAAGAATATGACACTGACACTCTCCCTGCCTATCCTTCTCTCTCCCTGCACACAAGGTTTAGCAAAGAATGTGACACTGACACTGTCCTCTGCCTATCCTTTTCTCTCCCTGCACACAAGGTTTATCAAAGAATATGACACTGACACTCTCCCTGCCTATCCTTCTCTCTCCCTGCACACAAGGTTTAGCAAAGAATGTGATACTGACACTGTCCCCTGCCTATCCTTCTCTCTCCCTGCACACAAGGTTTAGCAAAGAATATGACACTGACGCTCTCCCTGCCTATCCTTCTCTCTCCCTACACACAAGTTTGAGGTACAAATAGCACTGACACTGTCCCTGCCTATGTAACTCTTTCCCTGCGCCGGAACACACTACATAAGGCCGCCGCCCTGGCGGCCTTTTATAGTGTGGGGCGTGTGCTAAACCCCCTGAGCTATAATTGGCCACAGGCAACCTGCCTGTGGCCAATTATGGCTCTCCTAGCTGCCGGCGCTGTGATTGGCCAAGAATGCTGGGTCACAGTGCATGCTTGGCCAATCACAGCCCTGGGATTGCACTGCGATGGCGCAGTGTATTGTGGGCCGTTCGTGTCACTCGAATTTGGTGCGAACGGCCCAAATCATTCGATGTTCACCGAACGGTCAAACAGCCGATGTTCGAGTCGAACTTATGTTCGAGTCGAACACCGAGCTCATCCCTAGTAGTGAGGAGTACGTTTAGATCAAGTCTAGCTTTATCAATGAGGGCATTAGGAACTTTGGACGGGTCCTTTTTGTGTTTGGCTCTGAGATAGGCATATTCTTTTTCTAAGCAGTCTATTTTATCTTTACGTTCCCTTTTGAGTTGCGTTGCTAGCTGAATCATTTTACCTCGTATGAAAGCCTTATGAGCCGCCCAAAGCGTTTCAACCGAGACTTCTCCAGTATCATTGAGAAGAAAATAATCTTGAAGAGCTTTATTAATCGTCTCAACTCTTAATGGATCAGAAAGAATGGATTCGTTGAGTTTCCAATTGCCCCTTTTTCCATTTAAAGCATTAGAGTGAAGAGCTATAAGTACAATTGAGTGATGTTAAAGGACAGTATCTTTAATACGAGCATTGAGAATAAATGGGAGAAGAGATGTGGATGTTAAAATATGATCAATTCTAGCATATGTATTATGCGGATGAGAGAAGTGAGTGAAATCTCTTTTTGAAGGATTCAGCTCCCTCCATATGTCAGCCAGGTTATGGGTCGAAAGTAATTTAGCAAATTTGTGGCTTTCTCTAGTAGGTCTAGTTAGTTGAGTACCTTGGGGTTTAGATTTGTCCAAAGCCTGGTCCAAAGCAACATTGGAATTGCCTCCAAGAAGGATCATGCCTTCTAGTAAGGGATTGAGGGAATCCATCATGACTTTAAAAAAAATAAGCTTGACCCTTATTAGGGGCATAGTAGGAAACTAAAGAATAAAGGTGCCCTTCAATGGTACCTTTTAGTAGAATAAATCGTCCCTCAGGATCTAAGTATTCAGCAATCTTTTCAAATTTACAAAATTTAGAAAAAAGAATGGCTAACCCCTTTGTCTTATTCTCGGCATTGGCTAGGTGAAATTGTGAATAATGTGAATGTAGGAAAGTAGGAGTATACCGTATAGGAAAGTGTGTCTCTTGGAGTAGGAGAATATCAATTTTAAGAGTTTTATAATAGTCTAAAATTTTTCTCCTTTTGGTTGGAGAGTTTAGGCCCTGTACATTGTGCGAGGCAATTAGTAGGTTGGAATGTGTGGTATTAGCCATGGAAGTCAAGGTGGAAGCATCTATTACAGTCGTACCCACTCACCCAGAAGAGATAGCTGGTAGAAGTTGAGCTCAACATTTCTCTCAGCAGATACCCATATGTGAATGTGCTCACTGTAAATCTGGTGGATGTGATTCTGTAAAATACAGATAAGTCAGGCATGTACACAGAGGGGAAGACAAAAAAGATGAGGGAGAAGAAAAAAAAATGGAAAAAGTAGAACCAATAAAAAAAGAAAAAAAAAGAAAAGTCTCCTAGCATCAAATATCAGGATCGGGGGGGGGGAGACAACCCCCCAGAGCCCTTCAACAACAATATCTGACCCAAAGGTAAAGATAACCTATCCTCCAAAGACTACTGGTCTTCAAGAGATAGGTGGATGCGCATGTGAGCCATTCCTCCACAGGACGCCCCTAAAAGAAAAAAAATTGCATTCAAGTTGTAACACGGTTATATAACATTTTGAACTGAACATATCAGGATGTCCACAAGTGACCTATATAGGATTAGCGAATCACTACCCCTCAAAAAAAAAAAAAAAAAAAAAAAAAAATATATATATATATATATATATATATTTGAAGAGAGATAATAAGAGTGTCAAGTCCATATATAAGTAGAGTTGAGCGGACACCTGGATGTTCGGGTTCGACGGGTTCGGCCGAACTTCGGAAAAAAGTTCGGGTTCGGGACCGAACTTTAACCCGAACCCGGACCCGAACCCGAACCCCATTGAAGTCAACGGGGACCCGGACTTCTAAGGACTAAAAAGGCTCTAAAAAGGTAATGGAAAGGGCTAGAGGGCTGCAAATGGCAGCAACATGTTGTTAAGAGCATGGCAAGTGCTCTGCAAACAAATGTGGATAGGGAAATAACTTAAAATAACATAAAAGAAATAAAAATAAAAAATAATAATCTTGACCTAGGAGGACGAGGTCCATATGGAGAAGGAGGTTGAGGTGGCGGTGGATGTGGCTGTGTAGGTGGAAGCGGCGGTGGAGGAGGACGAGGTAGCCAACACTGATTCAAAAATACAACAATGGCTGGGTAAGGCCGGTGATGTGCCGAATTCTGTCCCCCGTCAAATAGTGTCCACCCTGTACTGCGCTTGCTCAGTATGTAGGACAAAAGGATTTCGAAAATCTCCCAAGACGAACGGCGCCTGCATGGTGAGTTCAGATGAAGGCCACACCATCCGTGGCTCAAGCCGAGCCAAGTGAGGCCGTGCCCGAAGCGTGGCAATCGAACCGAGCCCGTGAGGGGCCCTGTTACTATGTGCTACCGTATGTCCACTTGGATGGTGGGGCTTGAACCTGCACTCACAGCGCAGGCGCCGTTCATCTTCGGAGATTTTGTGAATCTCCTTGTCCTCTGTACTGCACAAGCGCTGCGCCTTCGCAGTATGGGCCGGACACAATCCGATGGCCGGACAGTTTTTGTCACAACACCGGTATACATGTCTATTCTGCACAAGGTACGGACAAGTCCTGTGGGATCCATGCCTGGTTCATTTTAATGAACGTGAGCTTGTCCACATTGGCTCTGGACAGGCGGCTGCGCTTGTCTGTGATAACACCCCCTGCTGTGCTAAATACACGTTCAGATAATACACTGGCTGCAGGGCAGGCCAGCACCTCCAAGGCATAAAGGGCAAGCTCAGGCCATGTGCCCAATTTGGAGACCCAGAAGTTAAAGGGGGCAGACCCGTCATCCAGTACGTGTAGGCCTGTGGACACATACTGCTCAACCATGTTGGTGAAATGCTGCCTCCTGCTAAGACGTTCCATCTCAGCTGGTGGTGCTGGTTGTTGTGGCATGCTGACAAAGCTTTTCCACATTTCAGCCATGCTAACCCTGCCTCCTGAGGTGCTGCCGGTGCCCCGGCTGCGTTGGCGACCTCTTCCTCCTCCTCTGCCTTCGCCTTGTGCTTCCACCGTACGCCCGCTGTCAGGTGGGAATGCCACCAGCAGCGCGTCTACCAGCGTGCGCTAGTACTCGCGCATCTTACGATCCCGCTCCAGTGAGGGAATTAAGGACGGTACGTTGTCCTTGTAACGGGAATCCAGCAGGGTGGCCACCCAGTAATCAGCACCAGTTAAAATGTGGGCAACTCGGCGGTCATTGCGGAAACACTGCAGCATGTAATCGCTCATGTGTGCCAGGCTGCCCAGAGGCAAAGAAAAGCTGTCCTCTGTGGGAGGTGTATCGTCTGTGTCCTCTGTATCCCCCCAGACACGCACCAGTGATGGCCACGAGCTGGTCTGGGTGCCACCCTGCTGTGAAAATGGCTCCTCCTCCTCCTCCTCCTCCATCTCCTCCTCCACCTCGTCATCCTCCAGAACTGTGCCCTTTCTGCTGGACAATTGTGTACCTGGCGTTTGTTGGTGCAAGAACCCACCCTCGTAGCCACTTGTGAAAGACTGCCCTGAAAGCCTTTGAAATGATCCCGCTTCCTCCTCCTCCTCCTCATCCTCCTGTGCCACATCCTCTTCCATCATCGCCCGAAGCGTTTTTTCAAGGAGACATAGAACTGGGATAGTAATGCTAAGAACGGCGTCATTGGCACTGGACATGTTGGTGGAGTACTCGAAACAGCGCAACAAGGCACACAGGTCTCGCATGGAGGCCCAGTTATTGGTGGTGAAGTGGTGCTGTTCCGCAGAGCGACTCACGCGTGATTGCTGCAGCTGAAACTCCATTATCGTCTGCTGCTGCTCGCACAGTCTGGCCAGCATGTGCAAGGTGGAGTTCCACCTTGTGGGCACGTCACATATGAGGCGGTGAGCGGGAAGGCCGAAGTTACGCTGCAGCGCTGACAGGCGAGCAGCAGCAGGGTGAGAACGCCGAAAGTGCGCATACACAGACCGCACTTTCTGCAGCAGCTCTGGCATATTAGGGTAATTTTTAAGGAACCTCTGGACCACCAAGTTCAGCACATGCGCCAGGCAAGGGATGTGCGTCAAACCGGCTAGGCCCAGAGCTGCTATGAGATTTTGCCCATTATCGCACACCACCAGGCCGGGCTTGAGGCTCACTGACAGCAACCACTCATTGGTCTGTTGTTCCATGTCCCTCCACAACTCCTGCGCGGTGTGGGGTTTTTCCCCCAAACAGGAAAGTTTTAAAACTACCTGCTGTCGTTTACCCCTGGCTGTGCTGAAGTTGGTGGTGAAGGTGTTACGCTGACCGGATGAGGAGGCGGTAGAGGATGAGGAAGCGGAGTGGGAGGAGTTAGCAACAGGAGGCAAACTGAAGCGCCCTGCAATCCTCGGTGGTGGAAGGACATGCGCCAAACTGCTATCTGCCTCAGGCCCAGCCGCCACTGCATTTACCCAGTGTGCTGTTAGGGAGATCTAACATCCCTGACCGTGCTTACTGGTCCACGCATCCGTAGTTAGGTGGACCTTGCCACAGATGGCGTTGCGCAGTGCACACCTGATTTTGTCCCCCACTTGGTTGTGCAGGGAAGGGATGGCTCACCTGGAAAAATAGTGGCGGCTGGGCACGACATACTGTGGGACAGCCAATGCCATCAGGCTTTTAAAACTCTGCGTCTCCACCAGACGGAATGACAGCATTTCAAAGGCCAGGAGTTTTGAAATGCTGGCATTCAGGGCCAGGGATCGCGGGTGGCTAGGGGGGTACTTCCTCTTCCACTCCAATGTTTGGGAGATAGAGAGCTGAACGCTTCCATGGGACATTGTGGGGATGGTTGGTGACCCAGGTGGTAGTGTTGCTGGCAGATCCTCTGTTTGCGGGGTGGCAGGTGCCACTGTCACTACAGAGGTGGATGAAGAGGCCGAGACTGCAGCAGAAGAGGAAGCAGGAGGAGCCAGAGACCTTTCTTGGTTTTTGAGGTGTCTACTCCACTGCAGCTCGTGCTTTGCACTTAGATGCCTGGTCATGCAGGTTGTGCTCAGGTTGAGAACGTTTATGCCTCGCTTCAGGCTCTGATTGCACAGCGTGCAAACCACTTGTGTCTTGTCATCAGCACATTGTGTGAAGAACTGCCACGCTGGGGAACTCCTTGGACCTGGCTTTGGTGTGCTCGGTCCCTTGCTGCGTTGGGCAGTAGCAGACATACTGTCTAGCTGACAGACGCTCCTCTTTTGCACCCTGCTCCCTCTTCTGCTGTGCTGGTGGCTCTGTGCGACCAGCGCCTCTTCCTCCAAACTACACTGGTCACCTGCATAACGTTGATTCCATGTGGGGTCGAGGACCTCATCGTCCTCCACATCATCTTCCACCCAGTCTTCACCCCTGCCCTCCTTGTCTGTCTGCACAATTGCGAAAGCAGCAGCAGTTGGCACCTGTGTTTCGTCATCATCCGAGACGTACTGCGATGGTCCTCCCATGTACTCATCATGAAACATAAGTGGTTGGGCATCGGTGCACTCACTCTCTTCCACTTCTGGGGCAGGGCTAGGTGGATGGCCCTGGGAAACCCTGCTAACAGAGTCATCGAAAAGCAGAAGAGACTGCTGCATGATTTGGGGCTCAGACTGCTTGGCTGATTTGCAAGGGGGTGAGGTGAAAGACTGATGGACATGGGTTTCAGGTGCCAACTCTGTTCTTTCATCAGAAGAGTGGGTGGGAGACAATGTGAAGGAACTCGAGGCACTGTCAGCAACCCAATCTACTATCGCCTGTACTTGTCCTGGCCTAAACATTCGTACAGCCTCATTAGGCGCGACAAAATACCGCCGCAGGCTCGGTCGCCTACTCGCACCTGAGGAAGGTGTTTCACTTGTGCGTGTATCTGGCACAGATCCACCACGTCCTCTCCCTGCAACAGGAGCTCCACCAGCAGCACCACGACCGGGGCCACCACGTCCCTTTGACCTTCTCCTCATATTTTCAAAATTTAGGATCTTGCCCTAAATGGGTGTTTTTGGAAGCGCAGAACACAACCAAATTACGTAACCGCTGAATCGCACAGCTACAGAACTGCAGAAAATGCTATTCAAAAAAAAATGTTGTTTTTTTAGTATAGCACAGTAGGAGAAAACTATATAGAAATTGTTTATTTCACACACCTCAAAATATGTATAACACACTGCAAACTTTTTTTTGTGCCCCTAAACGGCGTTTTTTTGGAAGAGCAGAACACACCCACAGTACGTAACCGCTGAATCGCACAGCTACAGAACTGCAGAAAATGCTATTCAAAAAAAATGTTGTTTTTTTAGTATAGCACAGTAGGAGAAAACTATATAGAAATTGTTTATTTCACACACCTCAAAATATGTATAACACACTGCAAACTTTTTTTTGTGCCCCTAAACGGCGTTTTTTGGAGGAGCAGAACACACCCACAGTACGTAACCGCTGAATCGCACAGCTACAGAACTGCAGAAAATGCTATTCAAAAAAAATGTTGTTTTTTTAGTATAGCACAGTAGGAGAAAACTATATAGAAATTGTTTATTTCACACACCTCAAAATATGTATAACACACTGCAAACTTTTTTTTTGCCCCTAAACGTTTTTTTTTTGGAAGAGCAGAACACACCCACAGTACGTAACCGCTGAATCGCACAGCTACAGAACTGCAGAAAATGCTATTAAAAAAAAAGGTGTTTTTTTCAGTATAGCACAGTAGGAGAAAACTATATAGAAATTGTTTATTTCACACACCTCAAAATATGTATAACACACTGCAAACTTTTTTTTGTGCCCCTAAACGGCGTTTTTTGGAAGAGCAGAACACACCCACAGTACGTAACCGCTGAATCGCACAGCTACAGAACTGCAGAAAATGCTATTCAAAAAAATTTTTGTTTTTTTAGTATAGCAACGTAGGAGAAAACTATAAAGAAATTGTTTATTTCACACACCTCAAAATATGTATAACACACTGCAAACTTTTTTTTGTGCCACTAAACGGCGTTTTTTGGAAGAGCAGAACACACCCACAGTACGTAACCGCTGAATCGTACAGCTACAGAACTGCAGAAAATGCTATTCAAAAAAAATGTTGTTTTTTTAGTATAGCACAGTAGGAGAAAACTATATAGAAATTGTTTATTTCACACACCTCAAAATATGTATAACACACTGCAAACTTTTTTTTGTGCCCCTAAACGGCGTTTTTTGCAAGCGTACATTAAAGTGCAAATTTATTTTTTTATTTTTTTTGCCCTAAACGGGTCTTTTGGAAAAGAGCACAATAAAGTGCCTTTTTTTTCCCCTAAAAGTTAGATTTTCTCTGACACTGGGCTCATGGCAGTGTAAAAAGACTGCACTGCAACACAAATAGGTAAACCTATGCAGATGGCTGATTTTAATCTCTGAATCTGGACTCCTATATAATATTCTCTCTCCCTGAAAGCACCAACACAGGAACCTGGCCCTACACTACACTATCTCTCTATCTTTTCCCTCAGATTGTAGAATCAGGACTACCTCATCTATCTTTCTATCTCTCCCTAAAAGCAGCAGCAGCAGACTAGATCCTCTCCCTATCTATTCTGAAGCAGAGTGACATGTGTGCTGTGTGCCTCTAGCTTATATAGAAGCTGGGTCACATGTTGCACTGACCAATCACAGCCATGCCATTAGTAGGCATGGCTATGATGGCCTCTAAGGGCACACCAGCTAATCAAAAGGTGATTGGCTGGCCCCTGAAGCATTTCTAAATGCGTTATTAGATTGCCGAACCCGAACCCGAACCCGGACTTTTGGGCAAAGTCCGGGTTCGGGTTCGGGAAAAAGCTAAAGTTCGGTACGGACCCGAACTTTACAGTTCGGGTTCGCTCAACACTATATATAAGTCTATATATGAAAGTTTAGAATTTATCCATATATATATATATATATATATTGTGAGGGGGTTAACTCGGTAGCGGGTGTGTGTGACCCCCTGGTTGGGCTCCCCACACAAAAACAGGGCCAGCAGACGGAGGTTGTGGTTTTCAAAATCAAAAGGTGCGGTTCATTTCTCTATGTACAGTGACAAAAACACAGCAAAGCCAAAAAGAAACATAAACAAAATAAATCCTGGTCAGTTTGACCTCTGACTAAACATGCAGGTTTCCTAAACTAACAACTGGGATCAGCCTGGTGCTGTCCTAGTCCCTAAGTCCCTGGTTTAGTAAAAGTCCAAACAAATAGCCACACAGGCTTTGCCTCACCGCACAGGGGTTCACTCTCCCTAGACAGTCCACACAGGTCTGGTTCCAGGCATGAGCAAACACCTAATGAATCTGGGAGTTTTTATAGAGGCCTTAAACGAACTGACAGGCTTCAGCTGGTCTCATCAACTCCCTGCCTGCACGACGCCCAGCCCTCTCCCTAGAGGTATGAGTCATCCATGAGCCCACTAGCCTCAGCTGGGCTTCATCAACTGACTCCCTAGTTGTATAAGTCGGCATAAAGCCTGAATCTGGGAGAAATATATCTACCCCCCTGGATGCAACCAGGTGACTTTACCTTCCTGCTGTCACATACCCCCCCCTCTTGTTTTAACCTTGGGGTTGGAACACCAGCAATCAGGCATTCATGTACTCGAGACAAAGCATCCACATTCCCCATTTGAACGCCAGGGCGATGCTTTACTGTGAAGTTGAATTCCTGTAGGGCCAGGAACCACCTATTCACTCTTCTATTTGTCTCCTTGTTTTGAGCCATCCACTTTAACGGAGCGTGATCCGTAACCATGTCAAAGTGCCTACCTAGCAGATAGTACCGAAGGGAATCTAGAGCCCACTTCACCGCTAAACACTCCTTTTCAACCGTGGCGTAATTTACCTCATGGGACTTCAACTTCCTGCTGAGGTAAATGACTGGGTGCTCTTCCCCGTTCCAGACCTGGGACAATACTGCTCCTAACCCCACATCTGACGCATCACTTTGTACGACAAAGTCTTTAGAGAAGTCGGGTGAGTACAACACTGGCTGGCTACATAAGGCTTGTTTCAAGAATTGGAATGCTGCCTCAGCCTCGGGGGTCCATTTAATCATGACCGACCCTTTCCCTTTCGTCAGGTTGGTTAGGGGCACAGCCTTAGAAGCAAAGTGGGGAATGAAGCGCCGATAATAACCCGCGATTCCCAGAAAGGCCCGTACCTGCTTCTTGCTGTTGGGACGTGGCCAACTCTGGATGGCCTCGACTTTGTTGAGTTGGGGTTTTATCACTCCCCTGCCAATGGTGTACCCAAGATATTTGGCCTCCTCCTGCACAATGGTACACTTCTTGGGGTTAGCCGTAAACCCCGCTTCCCGGATAGAGTCTAGGACTGCTTGCACTTTTGGCAGATGTGAGGCCCAATCTGTGCTATGGACAATTACGTCATCCAGGTAAGCCGCAGCATACTTCCGATGGGGCCTCAGTATCTGGTCCATTTTCCGCTGGAATGTGGCCGGCGCATTCTGTAACCCGAACGGCATTCTCTTATATTGGAACGCCCCGTCTGGGGTTACAAATGCGGTTTTCTCTTTGGCCGACTTGGCCAGGGGAATTTGCCAATACCCTTTTGTGAGGTCAAGAGTCGTCATGTACCGGGCTGTTCCCAGCCGGTCGATCAACTCATCTATACGTGGCATGGGGTAGGTGTCAAATTTTGTAACTTTGTTCAACTGACGAAAATCGTTACAAAATCGCCAGCTCCCATCCGGTTTAGGCACCAACACAATGGGACTAGACCAATCACTTTGGGACTCCTCTATCACCCCTAAGTTCAGCATTTTCTGTACTTCCTCCCGTATTGCCTCCCGTCGGGCCTCTGGGATCCGATAGGGTTTTAACTTCACCCTTTCACCGGGCGGGGTAATAATATCATGCTCTACCCCAGATGTTTGTCCCGGCAGCTCAGAGAACACCTCCTTGTTGCGAAGCACAAACTCCTTAACCTCCTGTTGTTGGGGTTGTGACAAGGTGGCTGCTATTCCAACCTCCGGAATCACGCAACCAGTTTGAGCTGGTGACCAAGTTTCTGCGACTAGGGACTCTCTATCCCTCCAGGCTTTCAACAGATTAATGTGATATATCTGTTCGGGCTTTCGCCTTCCTGGTTGTCTGACCTTGTAATTCACTTCGCTCACTTTTTCCATTATCTCGTAGGGGCCTTGCCATTTGGCAAGGAATTTACTTTCAACCGTAGGGACAAGTACCAATATCCTATCCCCCGGGTAAAAGGTACGGGTCTTGGCTCCACGGTTGTACACTCTCTGCTGTGCCAACTGCGCTTGGGCCAAATGTTCCCTCACGATGGGCATTACCTGTGCAATTCGATCTTGCATCAGGGCGACATGCTCAATCACACTCCTGTGGGGAGAACTCTCACTTTCCCAAGTTTCCTTGGCAATATCCAACAGCCCTCTTGGGTGTCTCCCATACAGTAACTCAAAGGGGGAGAATCCCGTAGAGGATTGGGGCACCTCCCTAATAGCAAACATCAAATAAGGAAGTAGACAGTCCCAATCCCTTCCATCTCTATCCACCACTTTCTTCAACATTTGTTTTAGGGTTTTGTTGAATCTTTCAACCAGCCCATCGGTTTGGGGGTGATACACAGATGTACGCAATTGCGTCACTTTGAACAATTTACACAGCTCTTTCATAACCCGGGACATAAAGGGTGTACCTTGGTCCGTAAGCAGTTCTTTACAAATACCCACCCGGCTAAAAACAAGAGATAGCTCTTTGGCTATGGTTTTGGCCGAGGTATTTCTGAGAGGGATCGCTTCTGGATAACGGGTGGCATAGTCCATTATAACCAATATGTACTGGTGCCCCCTAGCGGACTTGATTATAGGA
This sequence comes from Rana muscosa, assembly GCA_029206835.1. Taxonomy (NCBI): domain Eukaryota; kingdom Metazoa; phylum Chordata; class Amphibia; order Anura; family Ranidae; genus Rana; species Rana muscosa. Next base: position 589,456,088 of record CM055121.1, read on the forward strand.
CCTACCAAATCCATTGCGATTCTCTCAAACGGGACCTCAATGATGGGTAGAGGGACCAGCGGGCTACGGAAATGTGGCATCGGGGCCAACCTCTGACACACAGGGCAGGAGGAACAATAATTTTCTATGTCCTTCATCACCCCAGGCCAATAGAATCTCTGTAATACCCTCTCTCGGGTTTTCTCTGTCCCCAGATGACCTCCAAGAATGTGCCCATGGGCCAACTCCAACACCAACTTCCTGTAAGGTTTGGGCACCACAAGCTGCTCAACGGTTTCTTCTGCCCTTTTTGCCACCCGATACAGTAGGTCCTTCTCTACGCTGAAGTATGGGTAAGTGCAGGTATTATCTGGGTTCACTAACTCGCCATCTATTTCCACTACGTTTTCCCGTGCCTTTATTAGGGCGGGGTCTTTTAACTGTTCTGTGGCAAAATTTTCCCTGTGAACCTCCAGATCAGAAAACTCCACAGACGGTAGGTTTTCGTCTGAGGAGGTGGGCTCCTCTCCAGTTTCTTGAGTCTCCCCTGCCAATACTGACAAGGGAAATTCTGGAGAGTCCTCACCACTCTCAGAGGAGTTCTGGCTATCACATTCCTGGTACATAGGGGCACCAGTGGGGGGCTCAGGATCATCCCACAGTTCCCAGAACTTCGGAAAATCCCTTCCCACAATGGCATCATGCGGTAATTGAGATACTAACCCCACTGGATGAGAGAGGGTACCTTTGGGGGTCTCGAAACACACTGTAGTCACTGGATACTCTCGGGTGTCCCCATGCACACAAATAACAGCTACCTTGCTATTCCCAGAGACCTCTGTTTTAACTAATTCAGCCTTTATCAGGGTCACAAGGCTACCTGAATCCAGTAATACCACAACATTTCTACCATTAATACACATTTTGCATAAATGTTTCTCAGTTCCCCGAATGGCAGTGCATGCGACTGTCGCACACAGCGACTGACGTCGGTCCGTCAGAAAGTCACATTGCATGGGTTCCTCCACAACCGGGCAATTTGCTGCAATATGTCCCGCTTGCCGGCAGCGGTAGCAAACAATCCATTTGGCTGCCTCTTGAGCCCCTGACTTCCCAGGCTGTTCTCGCCAAACTTTGGGTAGAGCTCCCACCCTCTCACTCTCTCCACCCTCACCCCTTGGAATCCTCTTATCCGCCCCTGGGGATGATCTGGTCTTAGGGTGGAAAGTCCGAGAGTCTCTGGAAGAGGCCGTCAGGTTCTCTGTAGCCAAGTATTTCTCTACACGATCCACAAGACCACCGGCCGTCTCTGGGTCTCCATGGCTTACCCACTTTTGGATGGCAGTAGGAAGAGCTCTCAAAAACCGATCCATTACAACACGTTCCACAATCTCTGGTGCGGACAAAGTCTCTGGCTGTAGCCACTTCCTGCTCAGGTGAATGAGATCATACATTTGAGACCTGGGGGGTTTTCCAAGCTGGAAAGTCCAGTTATGCACACGCTGAGCCCGGACAGCCAGGGTGACACCCAGCCTTGCCAATATTTCAGCTTTTAGCATCACATAGTCTTTTGCTTGGTCAGGCTCTAGGTCATAGTAAGCCTTCTGCGATTCACCAGTTAACAGAGGAGCCACCAGTCCAGCCCACTGCTCCTCAGGCCACTTTTCTCTTTCAGCAGTCCTTTCAAATGTGGTCAAAAATACCTCTGGATCATCCTCTCCAGTCATTTTTGTCAATAAACGACTCACCCCAAAGGACGCGGTATTAGTGGGACGGCTTTCCTCACTGGTCTGCGGACGTTGCTGCATTACTGCTTCCATTTGTTGTAGTCTCTGCTCTTGCTTCTGTAATAGGTCTATGAAGCGGGCCTCAGATTGCTGCTGGGCTTGTTGCTGAGCTTCCAGACTCTGTTGGTGAGCTTGCTGCTGGGCTGCAAGGCTCCTTTGTAAACCTGCATTTGTCTGCTGTTGATTGGCATTTGCTAGAGCCAGCTGTTTCAGTATCTCCTCCATGCTGGCTTAAAAAAACTGCCACTGGTTCTCCACCAACTGTGAGGGGGTTAACTCGGTAGCGGGTGTGTGTGACCCCCTGGTTGGGCTCCCCACACAAAAACAGGGCCAGCAGACGGAGGTTGTGGTTTTCAAAATCAAAAGGTGCGGTTTATTTCTCTATGTACAGTGACAAAAACACAGCAAAGCCAAAAAGAAACATAAACAAAATAAATCCTGGTCAGTTTGACCTCTGACTAAACATGCAGGTTTCCTAAACTAACAACTGGGATCAGCCTGGTGCTGTCCTAGTCCCTAAGTCCCTGGTTTAGTAAAAGTCCAAACAAATAGCCACACAGGCTTTGCCTCACCGCACAGGGGTTCACTCTCCCTAGACAGTCCACACAGGTCTGGTTCCAGGCATGAGCAAACACCTAATGAATCTGGGAGTTTTTATAGAGGCCTTAAACGAACTGACAGGCTTCAGCTGGTCTCATCAACTCCCTGCCTGCACGACGCCCAGCCCTCTCCCTAGAGGTATGAGTCATCCATGAGCCCACTAGCCTCAGCTGGGCTTCATCAACTGACTCCCTAGTTGTATAAGTCGGCATAAAGCCTGAATCTGGGAGAAATATATCTACCCCCCTGGATGCAACCAGGTGACTTTACCTTCCTGCTGTCACAATATATATATAAAAATTAAATTAAAAAATAAGATAGGACAGGTTGTTGTTGTAAATTTAAGTCACTAGGGGCACAAAAAATGCATAGGGGGGAAACAATCGACAGACTTCCCCAAAGGGAAAAAGTTGGACCCTCGGTACAAATGAGAATTAAGGAAAGAAAAAAAAAACAGACAATACAATCAAATCAAGTAGGGCCAGCATCCTTCATATTCTTAGCTCTTCCTTTGTTCCATTGGGGACAATTTGGACTTGTCGGCGTTGGTCTTTTAGATGATCCAGAACTTGGCGGAGAAGTATCCATTTCTGCCTCATGCGAGATTAATTTCAGTTGTAAGAACAACTTTTCACCTTCTTGAAAGTTGGAGAAAGAATAGGATTTCCCGTTGATAGTAAATCTAACAGCGAATGGAAAGGCCCATCTGTATCTGATATCCCTTTTTAGTGAGGACTAACAATAAAGGTTTCAATGACCTCCTGCGCTGTATAGTGGATGGAGAAAGATCAGCAAACAATTGAATTGAATGACCCTGGTATGTCACTTGTGGAGAAGATCTAGCTTTCTTCATAATATCTTCCTTCACTGTATAGAAATGAGGCTTGACAATAATGTCCCTCGGATTGCATCCTTCCTAGGTGGTCCCAGGGCTCTGTGTGCCCTATCCAGTTCCAGTCGGTCAAGTGGGGTATTAGGAAGCATATTTCTAAATAAGTCCTGGACCGCTTTGGGTACATCAATTACAGATTCAGGAAGTCCCCTAATTCTGACATTGTATCTGCGGGACCTATTTTCGAGTTCATCGATTTTAGACAATGCAATATCCAGTTGTTCCTGAACAGTGTTCCATATTTTGATTAGTAGCTGCAGCAGTTTCATCGATTTTATTTTCAAGTCAATTCTAGAGCCCAAGCTTTGAAGCTTTGAAAATCTGCTTTCAGATCCCTTGTGATTTTATTAGCAGTTTGTGCCAGACCTTTGTCAAGTAAGTCAGAGAATTTCTGAAATAAGTCCGCCATTTGATAAGCCTCTATTCCTTGACAGGCGTCTGAGGTAAAAGAAATGGCCTGAATAGCAGTGTCATGCCCCAATGCAGTAAGGCTATATTCTGAGGCAGAGAGGTTAGTTATGGTTCCAGATGTAGTTGGAGTGGTGGTAATTACCTGAGTAAGTACCTCTTGAGTTCCTGAGGAGAACTTAGCAGTAGAATAGCGGGTATTCTGTCGTTTTTCAGTCAGAAATGGCGGATCAGGGATCAAATGCTGTGATGCGACGGCCATCTTGGATTTTACATCCGTCATTTGTAAGCCAAATAACGGCCTGAAAACCTCTAAAAAATAGGATTAAGTAAGCTGGGGATGTTCTCTGGTCTTCCGGTAGTCAGCTGTGTCGAAATGAGGGCAGAACCGCCACCGTGTTTGCCGCTATTGGCACCGCTGTGGAGGGATGGAGCAGAGCTCTCGGCTCAAGCGGCCATCTTAGGAGCCTTGCGCATGCGCACTCGATTCATAGGTATCTCATTGTATGTTTCTCTATCACCAAGAATTCTGTACATCTCTTGTTCATAGTCCAGCCTATCTAAAACAACAATGCCTCCGCCTTTATCGGCGGGGCGTATGACAATATCCTTATGTTCGCTAAGTGACTTAATACCAGCTTGCAGAGTAGGGTGACTACGCGGCTTTTTTATATGTAATTGGGCTAAGTCATTAAGAACCAAATCCTTGAATATACTAACCGCTGGTGCAACAGGAACAGGGGGATTGAACAAAGAGGGGTTTGTCAATCCAGAATGTACTGTGCCTGAAGTGGCGGCTATTTCATGACGTTCACAAGGATTGGACACAAGATAACGCTGAATGTTAATTTTCCTGATGTATTTCTGAACATCAATAAAAGTATGGAACTTGTCCAAATTTTTTTTGGGGGGGGGGCATATTTAAGACCCTTATCTAAAATTAATATTTCTTCATTAGTTAATGTCTTAGAACTCAAATTGAAAACACCTTGGCCAGCTAAATTTTTCAATTTTTTGCTCTGGATTCTCCTGCCGCCTCGACACCCTCTTTTGGGTCTGGGGCCCTTTTTAGTCTTTGCGTGTCCTGTTGAAAAACCTGATTCCCATATAGATGTTGATCATATTGGTTATTCCTATACGGAGATGATTCGTAAGGATCCTCAATATAATGGCGATAATCATCGTTATAGGAATCTTGCAGAGGTGTGAATATATTATATGTGGTGGTGTCGGGGCGTTGAGAGGACCGCGCTTGAGTATAGTTTGGGACTGAATACTCATTGTAGTGGGCGGGAGAGTTGTATTGTGAATAATACTCGTGTTCTCTCTGGTATTGAGGTTTAGAGTCACGCTGATGGCCTCTAGAATGTCCTCTTCCACCTCTCCAATTGGAGTTACTTGCACCCACTCTATATGATTGAGAAGGAGTGCGTGGATTCGGGTTCCCATTGGCATGTTGAACTGGAAAGGTGTCCCTAGATTGCCGACTTCTATTTTGGGGAGGCTGTCTCTCGTTGGCAGAAATGGGTTGGATAGAACTCGCTACATTGCCTGCGCTAGCCCCAGCCTCCATAGGTGTCACGGGGGCAGGTGCAGCGCCAGCAAGTTTCTGCCAGCCGAAGACAGCTCCTGATTTATAGTCACCCGAATCCCTCGAATATTTTTTATGTTTTTTATTTTTTTGATCCTTATCATCCTTTTCTAGATGGGTTTGGAGGTTCGTGGAGAGGGAATTATACTCTTTGGAGTTTAAAAAAAATGAAAGTTTGTCCTTTATTTCTTTAATTTCCCTATCCAAGGCTTGTAGTCTGTTCCTCTTTCTGGTCACCAGAAAGTCTAGGAACTTGGTGCCGGCTTCATTAAAGTATTTGAACCAGGAGTCTAAGTCTGGATCACCCTGTTGAGCATCCCACCTCAGACCCCTGGGTACCATAGCTTCAGAGATGTATTGTTCTAAAAAAATAACATCCCATTGGAGATGAAGCTCAGATGTCATGATATTTTTCAGCCTTAAAAAAAGGCCACCAATCTCACTGTCGCTGTTAATGACAGTGAAGAAACACTCGGTATTAACCGTACGTGTAGCTCTGTAATCAAAGATATCCATGACAGAATATCTTTGTACAGAATTGGTAGGTATACTGGTAGGTATGGCAGATAATCCCAGTTCCAACCAATTCACTGCCAGAAAGCTCCGCATGTAAATAAAAGAAGTGCTCAAAATAGCGTGATACCGTAAAATCAGTTTAATATCACACTTAAATCTTCAAATATAGCACTCACATAAATCTCAAAAAATAGAGCAATACACTGCACAGCAAACACTCGTTCAGAGATGAACCGAAAACCGAGTATATTGGTCGCGGCGGACCCAAGGTGTCCACTGATCGCTCACCACCTCCCCGCTGTTCCTTCCTGGATCTCCGCTTCCATGATCGGCCTTGATACATCACACGTTCACTTCAGATGGTTGCCGCACAACCACGCTGGGATTATCTGCTATACCTACCAGTGAGGTCTTTTTGTACACGTTTACACGCCGAACACAAGTGTGTAAGGCAATTTGAGTTGGTGAGTTTTGCATCTGACGGGTGAGGATTCACTGACACCGGGTGTGGTGGAAGATTGGAAGCTATTATCATTATTTTTTCACAAACCTATTTGATGTGATATATGGACTTATATTCAATTAATATTTAAACACATTTACTGTATATATATATTTTTTGGAATTTGTGCACATATTCACTTTTGTCACATGGTGATGTTTATGGACATTAGCATTATTTTTGAATACCTGTGAAAACGGATATTTCATCTTACATTATTTACAGCGCTCCTTATATTTTATTACACTAATTTTAGGGTTTTAGAATATGTTTTTCACAGTTTGATTTTTTTTAAAGTAGCTGCTTCACTCTTTTGCAAATTTTATTATCACTATTTGTTCATAAGCGCAGTGGTGGGAACACAGAAAGGGTGGATTCACCTTTGTTAACAGTATTTACAGTTCTGTCAAATTACCTGTAAGATCTGCAATAAAGGAGGAAACTGAGTTCCAAAAACTTGAAAGGTTCTTGCATGACCAAAGAATATGGTTTAGGTTTCCCACTAATTCCTCACACCTCCAACAGATAGGAGAGGTGGAATGGAATATTTTGGACAATCTATAAGGTGTCAGGTACCATCTGATTTTTTTGTGAATTATCCCAATGTTCTATACATGAGGATGCTTTACTAGTGATCAATAGGGCTTTATGCCATTGTTCCCATGTAAAGGTTTGTGAAAAGTCCTTTTCCCATTTTAACATGTTGGAATTTTTTTCTTCTGGGGAAGGTTGTAGAAAAGCGTAATTCCTCTTACTTTTAAAAATTTGTGGTGTGTGACATATTGCCATATTTCTGTTGGGATATCAATATTGTCAGAAAGGTTTATATTTTTTAGATATGCACATTTGCTGAATTTCCCTTCCACTATGTTCTTGAAGTGTGCTGGTAGGCAATTATAAGTTTGGAAGCCTTGTTTGGCCCATTCTTTTGTTGATTGACGTATTTTACAGTAGTCTATTATTTTTACGGGCAATGCTATTTTAGCGAACAAGTTTCCCTTTTTGGTTTTAGATAGAATATGTTTCCAAGCCATTAAAATTGATTTAATAGAAAGGAGTTTTGGAACAATTATTTTTTTTTTTGTTATTGCCATAGAAAGGGCGAATAGGTCATGACCTATAGTAATTTCCTTTTTGATATTCAACCATAGTTTATCATTAGGAGAGGTAAACCAATATTTCATTTGGTCTAATAAAGAAGCATAATGATAGTTTCTAATGTCTGGCAGTCCAATAACCTCCTAGGTCTTTGTTGGCAGTTAGTATTGAGAATGCTACTCTTGTTTTTTTCCAAATTCCATATGTAATTTTTTTATTTAGTGTTCATTTCTTTAAAGAATTTGGAGGGTAATGGAATTGGAAGAGAGCGGAAGTAATATAGTATTTTGGGCAATTTTTGCATCTTAAATGCTGCTATCTTCCCGACCCATGAAAGTTGAGCTTTTTGGATTTGGTGCAGATCATTATTAGTTTGTTCTAGGAGTTTTGGAAAATTTACATCATATAGTTTGGAGGAAGGATATGTAAATTTTATACCTAAATATAATAAAGTTGTCTCTGTATTTATATCTGTATTTATATCTGTATTTTTCACAAAGTTTTTCCATTTGGGCTTTGTGGAGGTTCATGGGTAGGATATAACAGTTAATTTGATTAAAGGGGTTTTAAAGGTTCATGTTTTTTCACCTTAATGCATTCTATGCATTAAGGTGAAAAAACATCTGATGTTTGCCGACCCCCAGCCCTCCCGTTTACTTACCTGAGCCCTCGAAAGTCCAGCATCGTGAACGAGCAGGGTTCACGACCGGGTTTTTTGGCTCATTCATTGGATGATTGATAGCGCGCAGCCATTGGCTCCCGCTGCTGTCAATTAAACCAATCATGCAGCAAGCCGGGGGGCGGGACCGAGTGAAACAGCCGCCGGCTGTATCACGGGAGCGCGCCCACAAGCTAACCCCCTTGGGAGTGAGCTTCCCATGAAGGGGATTAGCTGATGTGGGGAGGAGCCGAGACTGCTGCCGAGGGACCCCAGAAGACCAGGATCGGGGCCACTCTGTGCAAAACGAGCTGCACAGTGGAGGTAAGTATAACATGTTTGTTATTTAAAAAAACCAACACAAATTTGATCCTTTGCAACCCCTTTAATTTTATAGTAGGACACATTATTATATTGGTCTAATAATCACTTAATGTAGTTTTAAATGCATCTAGTGTACATACCTGAATTTGATTTGGTATCTTCTAATCCCCTATTCAGTACAACTAAAGCCCTGTACACACGGCCGAGAATACCGTCAGAATTTTTTTTTCGGTTTTCCTGACGAGATTCTTGGCAAGCTTTTCTTGCAAAGCCATGCATACAGATTCACGTTCTTGTCATTCAGAAGAATGGCGGTTCTTTTGAATGGCCATCTGTATGCACGGCTTTGCAAGAAAAGCTTGCCAAGAATCTCGTCAGGAAAACCGACGTTTTGTTCCTGATGGGATTCTCGGCCGTGTGTACAGGGCTTTAGTCTGGAAGAGGGAGAAGCAGCACTAGGTGCTTGTCAGGTTCTTCTGTTTATAGATGTGCTGACAATAGATGAGGAATACCATGCAACATGTGCATGGAAGGGGCCGCCCCCTTGGACTTTACAGGCAGAGAATGAGAGTAATTTTGTAAAATGCAACTATGTGCCAATTTTATTGGGTACAAAATATATATAGTATAGAAATTGCATTAAACTGTACAAGGTATACAAAGGAACCATAAATACAAAAAAACATATTTCAAACCCAGGGCTAATGATCCAAGTACTGCCAAGTTAAACTGTGGTCAGTCCATAGTGATTAATAGCTTGCATCCCGACATGTTTTGTAAAATTAATTGCATATGTATTTTCCTTCATCAGGGGAAGTTTGCATTTGGGTACATTTTTAGTTCTTGTCTGCAATATAAATATAATTATAAAGCATTCATATTAATAAAAATATGTACAAAGACACATGTTTGTTATATAGTAAATTATATGATTTGTTTAAAGGATAAGTGATTGGGGTATGGCGCTGCTCACTGGTTCTAAGTAGGACCAGTAGTGATATAGTATATCAAATGTGATAAAACAAGTAATTAAGTCATTAGTGATCGTGCCACCCTTAGTGGTAATTAGAACATGTGTACCTTCTAAGAGAGATACCAAAAAATTTGATAATATACAGTGTAAGTGACCAGAGATCTCATCTGGTACAAACCAATCCAAATAGCTTCAAGTATGACAGAAATATATATAAAAATAAATAACAACATAAGCTGCAGGTACAGGCTAAAACATGGTATTCAGTCTATGGTGCCTCTAGGCAGAATCACAGGTATGTGCCAGCAGTCTAATCAACTATACTACTGGCTCCTAGGGGAAGTCTATAATAGCAGATGTAAGCTTGATAATAAATCAATCTTCCTCATAAAGAATGGCAGGTGTAGAATCAGATGTTCAGCAAGTGCAGACAATTCAGCCCCCACATGTGTCCCCACTCACCAGCTTTCTTCACCCCTACCGGGGTAATCAGCATAAAGAGATGTCCCGGGTCGATATCCAGAAACTATCACAGGTGCAGGGATAGATGTCAGCGGTGCCTTCCTTTTTGCCTTCACTTCAGCTTCCCCCGAGGGTTCAAATGTTGTAAATAGAGCCTCCGTTTGCCTCAGTGGTATAAACAAAGAAATGCTCCCATAGTGCGGTAAAAAAGGGGGGCTTTATTTATAATAAAAAATATATATATTCAAAAAAACAGTAGAAAGGTACAGTCCCTGTATCGCGTGTATACCCGCGATTGGTATAGCTAGTGTTCGCAGCGTGCGTTCCGGCTGCGTTCCAACTAGACTTCTGGGTTAGAGTGGCGTGGTGTGCGTACTGCGTAGCTCCGCCTTACACGTTTCGTCATTGGACCTTGTCTAGAGGCGGTGTTAGCGTGCAGCACCTCCACGCTTTTAAGTAAAAGAGCGTCGTTTTGTTCCCACCCCCATCATGCGGACTGTCAAATCAGGCTACAGATTTAAATATGGGCGGAAGCCATAACGGGAGCCCTACTGCCTTATGATTTGTTTAAAGGGGTTGTAAAGGTTCGTGTTTTTTCACCTTAATGTATCCTATGCATTAAGGTGAAAAAACACCTCGCTGTCATGGGCCCCCCAGCCCCCGTTTTAATTACCTGAGCCTGTTCACCTGCTGTGCACGTCCCCCGGTGTCCTCTTCTCCACTGCTTCTTGGCATTCATTGGAGATATTGAAAGCAGCACAGACATTGGCTCTCATTGCTGTCAATCAAATCCAATGACGCGGCCACCGGGGGCAGGACCAAGTCATACACTCTGTGTCTATGGACGCAGCGTGTATGACAGGGAGCGTGCCCGCAAGCTAACCCCCTCAGGATAGAGCTTCCCAGAGGGGGTTAGCTATTGTGGGGAGGAGCCGAGACAGCCGCCGAGGGACCCCAGAACAGGAGGATCGGAGCCACTCTATGCAAAATGAACTGCAGAGTGGAGGTAAGTACTGTATGACATGTTTGTTATTTGAAATAATTTTTTTTAAACCTTTACAACCACTTTAAGATTGAAACTACTTACATCTCAAGGTTTATATCTGACACTACATTACAGCCGCGAGCAGTTTTAACTGGTTAACGACCGGCTCCTCTACATTTACGTTGGCAGAATGGCACGGCTGGGCAAAGTAACTTATATTTACGTCACTTTGAAAATCCCGCCGTGCGGGCGCGCGTCACCGGCGGCGCGCACGCCCCTGCCGCGAGCTCCGTTACCATGCCCGTGGGACCCGCGGACTCGTTGTCCGCCGGTGTCCCGTGATCGGGTCACAGACCTGCAGAATGGGGAGAGGCAAGTGTAAACAAGCATCTCCCCGTTTTGCCTAGTGACACTGTCACTGATCGTCTGCTCCCTCTCATCGGGAGCAGCGATCAGTGACGTGTCACTCGTAGCCACGCCCCCTAACAGTTAGAATCACTCCCTAGGACACACTTAACCCCTTCAGCACCACCTAGTGGTTAACCCCTTCACTGCCAGTGTCATTTTTTACAGTAATCAGTGCATTTTTATAGCACTGATCGCTGTAACAATGACAATGGTCAGAAAAACGTGTCAAAGGTGTCTGATGTGTCCGCCATAAAGTCGCAGTCACGATAAAAATCACAGATCACCGCCATTACTAGTTAAAAAAAAAATTAACACTAAAAATGCCATAAAACTACCCCTATTTTGTAGATGCTATAACTTTTGCGCAAACCAATACGCGTATTGGGATTTTTTTTACCAAAAATATGTAGAAGAATATGTATCGGCCTAAACTGTGGATTTTTTTTTTTTATAGATTTTTTGGGGATATTTATTATAACAAAAAATTTAAAAATATAGATTTTTTTTCAAAATTGTCGCTCTATTTTTGTTTATAGCGCAAAAATTAAAAACTGCAGAGGTGATCAAATACCACCAAAAGAAATCTCTATTTGTGGGAAAAAAAGGACGTAAATTTTGTTTGGGAGCCACGTCGCACGACCTCGCAATTGTCAGTTAAAGTGACGCAGTGCTGAATCGCAGAAAGTGCTCTGGTCTTTGGCCAGCGAAATGGTCCGGGGCTTAAAGCGGAGTTCCACCCAAAAATGGAACTTCCACTTTTCGGAACCCTCCCCCCCTTCGGTGTCACATTTGGCACCTTTCAGAGGGGAGGGGGGTGCAGATACCTGTATAATACAGGTATTTGCACCCACTTCCGGGGAGAGTCACTCCACTTCCCGTCCCCCCCGCTGACTTCTGGGAAACACGCTGGTCCCAGGAGATAGCGGGGACCACTGGGAATGCGCCGCGCTACTTGTGCATGCGCAGTAGGGAACCGGGCAGTGAAGCCGCAACGCTTCACTTCCTGATTCCCTCACCGAGGATGGCGGCGGGGGCAGCCGAGAGACAAGCGAGACAGCTGCCGTCATCGTGGGCACCCTGGACAGGTAAGTGTCTATTTATTAAAAGTCAGCAGCTGCAGTATTTGTAGCTGCTGGCTTTTAATATATTTTTTTTTTTCGCGGGACCTCCGCTTTAAGTGATTAAATTACATTTTTTCCTTTACAAATGTAATTTTGCTGCTCTCATTCATAAAACTAAGTATGACTCCCATGTAAGCAGCCTTATATAGTGTTGGGTTTGGACTCAGCCCCCTGAGCCATGATTGGCCCAAGGCACCCTGCCTTTGGCCAATCATACCTCTCACAGCAAAGCGCGCTGTGATTGGCCAAAGCATGCAGGTCAGGTGCATGCTTTGGCCAATCAGCAGCCATCAATGCACTGCGATCTCAATGACGTTCATTATGGGGCATTCCACGGGCACTCAAATTTCCCGCGAACGCCGCATAATGTTTTATATTCGGCAAACGGGCGAACCCCCGATGTTTGAGTCGAACTTATGTTCGACTTGAACATCGGGCTCATCCCTACTCACATGTTGTTTCCTCATTAGAACATTTTTTACTGCAGTTTTACTGCTCAGAATAATATGTGAAGTCTAGAGGTTACACTGATGCACTGTTTAGAACAGGGGTGTCCAAACTTTTTTTCAAAGAGGGCCAGATTTGATGAAGTGAACATGCGTGAGGGCCGACCATTTTGCCTGATATTCTTCGAACCATTAAAATTCGGTCTAAGTGTGTTAGTTCGAGCACAAATACACTGCCCAACAAGAATTCTCTTGCCTTTGTGGCTGTGTGCGAGTAAAGAAATGAGCTCGGGCTTGTTATTTGAATATACCGTATCTATTGGCGTATAACACACGCCTTCACTTTAAGAGGGAAGTTTCAGGAAAAAAATTACAATTTAAATAAAAGAACTGTGAAGCAAAAAAGGATCAATGCCCATCTGCAGACCCACCATTGCCAGGAATGCAGCACCCACCATTGCCAGGAATGCAGCACCCACCATTGCCAGGAATGCAGCCTGATTGATGCCCATCCATCTGCAGCCTTGGAGGGCGCAGGGAGGGGGCGGGACGAGCGCCAAATATTACCTACAGGAGAATCTCCTGTTTACACGTCAGCCTCTTAATAGAAAGTCCCGCCCTCGTTTGATGGACAGAACAGTCGTCCAATGACAGCGCCAGAGACGGGACTTCCTATTACAGAGGCCGCTCGTAAACAGGAAATTCTCCTCCTGTATGTACGGCACTCGTCCCGCCTCTTCCCTGTCCCCTCCAAGGCAGCCAGCATATATATCTTTTGTGGCCCCTGACACTGGGAGATCGTTGGGGCCACAAAATATATGTATGTCCAAATAGCCAGGCGGGCCGTTCAAAACTGGAACGCTGGCCGCGATTGGCCCGCAGGCCGCACTTTGGACATGCCTGGTCTAGAACATACAGTTTAATAGAAAACAGTTTACAATCCTATAGTTTTGAACAGCTCAGGGAGGGTGTATGTTGAATATGTGAGAAGGTAATAGGAAAATCTAAGTTTTCTGGGATTCTGCATGACTTCTTTTTGACAAATATGTTAAACAATAAAGATACTTTGAGAGGGAAGGCTTTTCTAAATATGATAAATGCCCTTTGATAAGGCCATACTTGTAAATTGATAACACCAGAGAATCAGAAGTTCTGGATCCCAAATGAGTACAATCACGGAGTTTGAAAAGTCTATATTTTGGAGAATAATAACTTCTATATGGTGGCTTTCAAACCAAGAGGACCTCTAGGTGGCACTTTTAGTGTGTTGCATAGGATATTGGAAGAGCCTGTGGAGCCATCTTCACACACAATTTTTTTTTTCATTAATGAATCCCTTACAATAATAGTACCTTTGTTACCTTAGAATTTTAAAGCCCTGATGAAGGGCGTCCTACAGAACACCCGAAATTCATTGAATTGTTCTTGCAGACATTTTTGATCAAATATTTTACTTCAATTATTGAGTTGGCACTCCATTCTTCCAATATCTTATATTTGTATATTTGATATAAATCACTGTATAACTGAATAATATTCTGTTAAAAAGGAACAGTTGCAGTAAACTGACATTCACATAATGAATATTTACTGCTTTCCTTCCATCTCTTTGTATGCTCAAGGTAAATTATGACATTACAGATTTCCCTACCATTATAATTTGTCACTTTTCTTCACTGTCATAAACTATAAAAACATTAAAAATAGGCAAGGAGCTTGTTAAACATTCTTTTTTTTTTTTCATTTGTCATTCTTGCTTCTGAACTGACCATGTTAAATGAAGGACATAAGGAATGTGCACCTTAAACAAAGAATGAAGGGAAAAAATGTCCCCTCTCGTTAAAAACTATGTTGCCTGTGTGAGTGTGCTGCCCAATTTAGCACTGCCTCAAAGAAGGTCACTTCAAGCAGATGACTGTTTCCAGTGCTTTAGAGATGAAGATTCTCTGCCTTTTTTCATGACCGGGCTAGTTCAGATTCAAGGTCACTGTCTGACAAAAGGTAGGTTTCTCTTTTGTGTGTTAACTGCAGAAAAATACTATTATCACAACACTATAATAGACAAATTCACAACCTCTTCATGCCCACAAGAACACAAGATTGATTCAATACAATATACGTTTACAGAGAATTTACTTGCAAAGTGTTATAGGAATTTTTAATAGACTGGTAAAGCTTTGCAAGTGATGGTATCCAGGCAAGTGTGCACATTTTTGTGCACTTATTACAGTAAGTGAGTTTTGCAGTGTAATAGCAATGTTCATTAACTAAAAATTAACTAAAAATTAAGACATAAACTACACAAGCAGTTCTTAGTTGTGTGATCATGCTATTTTTTAGCACTGTTATATTAAATTTTATTTGCAATAGTCCGAAACAAACCAATGTGTAAATTGTGAAAATGTAACCGTTTATCCCAAAACAATTTCTATAATAAATATATATACCGTATCTATACTCATGTAGCTTCCCCTTTAAGTGAAATACAATCCACCTATGCAATAACAAACCAAACAAAGTGTGGCACATGCTTCAAAAACAAATATTTACAGTAACCATCATAAAAATACAATGAAAATTACAATGTGGTATTTATCCCAAGACCAGAAAGATGAATCAGTAATCTTCAAAGTGGATCTTCTATTATATATCTTCACCACTTCTGCTCAAAAGTGTAGATGCACACTTACCAGAGGTGTTTGACCCATTTTTACAGGTAGGTCAAGCAGCGCTTTTTGCCCTCAGAGGCTCTTATCACCTTGAAATGATCACCAATGTCTCCCGCCAATTGATCCACTGTTTACAATAAGTACTACACAATGTTGTTTTCAAATTTCGTCCCCTGCTCGGTTGTTACTTGTTATATGAGTGATATGCCATTCAATTAGAGGAAGACATTGGTGATCATCACAAAGTGATAAGAGCCTTTGAGGGCAAAATGTGCTGCTTGACCTTTTCAGGAGCAGTGATTTTAATGATTTTATGCTTAAAGTGAACCAAAAAAAAAAAGAAATATCCCTTTAATTATCGTGCCTGGGGGTCTCCTTAGTCTGCCAGTAAAGTAGCGCATCTTTCCCATGTTTATAACCGTACCACAGCAAAATTATATTTCTAAAGGAAAAAATGTCATTTAAAACTGTTCAAGGATGTATTGTCGGATCCCGGCAATATAGATAAAAATCATTGAAAAAAACGGCGTGGGTTCTCCCCCCAGTCCACTACCAGGCCCTTTGGGTCTGGTATAAATATTAAATGGTGTGGGGGGCCCCCAGGCACTATATACTGTGAACAGCAGTATACTATATATACTATACAGAATGCACAATATACTCTGCAGAAAAATTGGGCCTTAGGTGGTGGTGCCAGAACACTGTAACCCCTCACAGTTACTCTTGTTTAGCGCAGGAATGGGCCCTGCTGTTAAATATTATATCAAAAATTTTAATTACATTCCCCTGTTAAACAGGGGCAGAAAAACTGGGCCTTTGGTTTTGGTGGCGCCAGAACACTGTAAGCCCTCACAGTTACTCTTGTTGGGCACAGGAACGGGCCCTGCTCTGAAATATTCTATTAAAAATTGTAATTACATGCCCCTGTTAAACAGAGCAGAAAAATTGGGCCTTGGGTGGTGGTGGTGCCACAACACTGTAAGCCCTCTCAGATACTCTTGTTGGGTGCAGGAACGGGCCCTGCTGTGAAATATTATATCAAAAATTGGAATTACGTGCCACTGTCAAACAGGGGCCGAAAAATTGGGCCTTGGGTCGGGTCCTAAACCTAAAAATATTGTTGGAAGCTAGTATCATCAAGATTAAGGAGTGTAGCGGGGTGCCCGTGAAACAGGTTAAAATTACAGGCAAAGTGTTTGATGGGATATAGAAGTCTGCTCTTGCTCCTAGATATTCCTGCACCATATAATGCAGACATTGGTGATGGTTGCTTGGCGCTAGGGATGAGCCGAACACCCCCCGGTTCGGTTCGCACCGGAACCTGCGAACGGACCGAAAGTTTGCGCAAACTTTAGAACCCTATTAAATACAATGGACTTGAACGTTCAAAATCAAAAGTGCTAATTATCAAGGCTAATATGCAAGTTATTGTCCTAAAAAGGGTTTGGGGACCCGGGTCCTGCCCCAGGGGACATGTATCAATGCAAATTTTTTTTTAAAAAAGTTTTTTTCGGGAGCAGCGATTTTAATGATGCTTAAAGTGAAAAAAAAAAGTAAAATATTCCTTTAAATATCGTACCTGGGGGTGTCTAAAGTATGCCTGTGAAGTGGCACGTGTTTCCCGTGTTTAGAACTGTCCCTGCACAAAATGAAATTTCTAAAGGAAAAAAAGTAATTTAAAACTGCTTGCGGCTTTAATGTAATGTCTGGTCCCGGCAATATGGATGAAAATCATTGAGAAAAATGGCATGGGTACCCCCCCTAGCCCACTACCAGCCCCTTTGGGTCTTGTATGGATATTAACCACTTAAGCCCCGGACCATTTGGTAGCTAGAGGACCAGAGGTGAATTCAGAATTTTGCACTGCGCTGCTTTAACTGTAAATTGTGCGGACATGCAATGTTGTACCCAAACGAAATTTGCATCCTTTTCTTCCCACAAATAGAGCTTTCTTTTAATGGTATTTGATTGCCTCTGCGATTTTTATTTTTTGCGATATAAACGGAAAAAGACCGAAAATTTTGAAAAAAAATGATATTTTCTACTTTTTGTTATAAGAAAAATCGAATAAACTCAATTGTAGTCATACATTTAGGCCAAAATGTATTCAGCCACATGTTTTTAGTAAAAAAAATGTCAATAAGCGTATATTTATTGGTTTGCGCAAAAGTTATAGAGTTTACAAACTAGGGTACATTTTCTGAAATTTACACAGCTTTAAATTTATGACTGCCTATCTCATTTCTTGAGGTGCTAAAATGACAGGGCAGTACAAACCCCCCCCCCCCCCCCAAATGACCCCATTTTGGAAAGTAGACACCCCAAGGAAATTGCTGAGAGGCATGTTGAGCCCATTGAATTTTTTATTTTTTTGTCCCAAGTGATTGAATAATGACTAAAAAAAAAAAATTACAAAAAGTTGTCACTAAATGATATATTGCTCACACATGCCATGATTATATGTGGAATTTCACCCCAAAATACATTTTGCTGCTTCTCCTGAGTACGGGGATACCACATGTGTGGGACTTTTTGGGAGCCTAGCCGCGTACGGGACCCCGGAAACCAAGCACCGCCTTCAGGATTTCTAAGGGCGCAAATTTTTGATTTCACTCCTCACTACCTATCACAGTTTCGAAGGCCATAAAATGCCAAAATAGCACAAAACCCCCCCAAATGACCCCATTTTAGAAAGTAGACACCCCAAGGAAATTGCTGAGAGGCCTGTTGAGCCCATTGAATATATATTTTTTTTTCCCAAGTGATTGAATAATGACAAAAAAAAAACAAAAAAAAAAAATTACAAAAAGTTGTCACTAAATGATATATTGCTCACACATGCCATGGTTATATGTGGAATTACACCCCAAAATACATTTTTCTGCTTCTCCTGAGTACGGGGATACCACATGTGTGGGACTTTTTAGGAGCCTAGCCGCGTACGGGACCCCGAAACCCAAGCACCGCCTTCAGGATTTCTAGGCACAAATTT
Source organism: Rana muscosa (assembly GCA_029206835.1). Lineage (NCBI taxonomy): Eukaryota > Metazoa > Chordata > Amphibia > Anura > Ranidae > Rana > Rana muscosa. The sequence goes on from CM055121.1 coordinate 589,474,499, forward strand.
TTGATTTCACTCCTCACTACCTATCACAGTTTCGAAGGCCATAAAATGCCAAAATCGCACAAACCCCCCCAAATGACCCCATTTTGGAATATAGACACCCCAAGCTATTTGCTGAGAGGAATGGCGAGTATTTTACAGCTCTCATTTGTTTTTGAAAATGAAGAAAGAAAATATATATATATATATATTTTTATTTTTTTTCAATTTTCAAAACTTTGTGACAAAAAGCGAGATCTGCAAAATACTCACAATACCTCTCAGCAAATAGCTTGGGGTGTCTACTTTCCAAAATGGGGTCATTTGGTGGGGTTTTGTGCTATCTGGGCATTCCATGGCCTCCGAAACTGTGATAGGCAGTGAGAAGTGAAATCAAAAATTTACACCCTTAGAAAGCCTGAAGGCGGTGCTTGGTTTTTGGGGTCCCGTACGTGGCTAGGCTCCCAAAAAGTCTCACACATGTGGTATCCCCGTACTCAGGAGAAGCAACAGAATGTATTTTGGGGTGTAATTCCACATATGCCCATGGCATGTTTGAGCAATATATCATTTAGTGACAACTTTGTGCAAAAAAAAAAAAAAAATTGTTGTTTTTCCGCAACTTGTGTCAACATATAAAATATTCCATGGACTCGACATGCCTCTCAGTATATAGCTTGGGGTGTCTATTTTCCAAAATGGGGTCATTTGGGGGGGTTTTGAACTGTTCTGGCATTTTATACACAACATTAGGAAGCTTACATCCACTCTTCTAACCACTTGAAGACAAAGCCCTTTTTGACACTTTTTGTTTACATGAAAACATTTTTTTTTTGCAAGAAAATTATGTTGAACCCCCAAACATTATATATATTTTTAAAGCAAAGGCCCTACAGATTAAAATGGTGGGTGTTGCATTTTTTTTTTCTACACAGTATTTGTGCAGCGATTTTTCAAACGCATTTTTTGGGTTAAAAAATACACTTTTTTTTAATTTTAATGCACTAAAACACACTATATTGCCCAAATGTTTGATGAAATAAAAAAGATGATCTTAGGCCGAGTACATAGATACCAAACACGACATGCTTTAAAATTTCGCACAAACGCGCATTGGCGACAAACTACATACATTTTTAAAAGCCTTTAAAAGCCTTTACAGGTTACCCCAGTAGATTTACAGAGGAGGTCTACTGCTAAAATGATTGCCCTCGATCTGACCTTCGCGGTGATACCTCACATGCATGGTGCAATTGCTGTTTACATATGACGCCAGACCGACACTTGCGTTCGCCATTGGGCAAGAGCAGGGCAGGACAGGGGTGCTTTTTTTTTTTTTCTTTTTTTTTTTATTATTAATTTTGCTTTTTTATTTTATTTTTAAATTGTTCCTTCCAAGTATTTTTTTTTTAATCATTTTTATTGTTATCTCAGGGAATGTAAATATCCCCTATGATAGCAATAGGTAGTGACAGGTACTCTTTTTTTTAAAAAAAACTGGGGTCTTCTAGACCCTAGATTTTTCCTCTGCCCTCAAAGCATCTGACCACACCAAGATCGGTGTGATAAAATGCTTTCCCAATTTCCCAATGGCGCTTTTTATATCCGGGGGGGGGCATTCCCTCCCACTGCTTGTAAAAGCAGTCCAGAGGCTAATTAGCCGCTAGGATTGCTTTTACATGAAAGCCGGCCGCAGGCTGAAAAGAATGATACTGAGATGATACCTAAACCCGCAGGCATCATTCTGGTATAAACATTCAAAGTCCAGCAACATACCAGTACGTTGCTGGTCCTTGTTGGACATGTATTGTAATCTTTTTATTTCATGCAGCCAGTTGGCTGAACGAAAAAAGAGATTGATCGGTGGGTATGCCCACCATTAGAATACCGCCCTTCATCCACCCACTTCCAATGATGGGCATACACGCACCATTTATATATGCCGAAGCATGGGGGCATCCTCCCGCAAAAAAGTTATGCCGCACACACATGGTCGGACTTTTCCACGGGCAAGCCTCCGTCGGAATTTCGACCGTATGTACGCGGCATTCGGAGCAAAATCGCTCCTCCGCCCCTGCTGCCCCAATGCTTCGGCATATTTGCTTTTTTTTTTTAACTGTGGTGGTGAAATCACCTCCTACAGCACTGGAGTCGCAGGGATCAGGCCTGTCTCTGCGAATGCTGCAGTTATGTGTGTTTTTGTTTTGTAAGTGACAGTGATCGATCGATACTGCACTTGGGTGGCCTGGGCTGGACGGAGGGGCAAAACGCAGGTGCCAGCAGGTATCTGGGCTGATCCCGCTAACACTGCGTTTTTGGGAACCCTAAACTGCTGGGGACGCTAGTATAGATCTGATCAGATCAGATATTGATCTGTTCAGATACTATACCACTAAGGGGGGTGTATGCTTCACGCGTGGGTGTTAGCGTTACTGGCACTAACCTGACGCTGCCTGGGGTGTGACTCAGACCCTCTCTGATGCTAAAACCTAATTGATATCACCTGCCGGGCGATCAGGGGGTTAAACCTTTATTGGGTTATATACACGGCGGGTGCCCTGACACTATAAAAAGCAAACTAACTAACCAGCGTCACCCGTAACACTTATATGGTGATCACTGGTGAAAGGGTTAACTAGGGGCAATCAGGGGGTTAAAACCTTTATTAGATAATATATGGGGGTACCTGACGCTATAAAAACCTGCGGCGAACCTAAAAAAAATTACCAGCTACCGATCTGCATCACCGACACTAAGACAGCGTTTAGAAAAACGATTGCTTAGCGACAGTGGTGATGGGGGTGAAAGGGTTACCTGGGGGGCGATCAAGGGGGTTAAACCTTTATTAGATAATATATTGGGGTACCTGACGCTTTAAAAACCTGCGGCGAACCTAAAAAAAATTACTGGCTACGATCTGCATCACCGACACTAAGACAGCGTTTAGAAAAACAATTGCTTAGCGACAGTGGTGATAGGGGGTGAAAGGGTTACCTGGGGGCGATCAAGGGGGTTAAACCTTTATTAGATAATATATTGGGGTACCTGACGCTATAAAAACCTGCGGCGAACCTAAAAAAAATTACCGGCTACCGATCTGCATCACAGACACTAAGACAGCGTTTAGAAAAACGATCGCTTAGTGACAGTGGTGATAGGGGGTGAAAGGGTTACCTGGGGGGCGATCAAGGGGGTTAAACCTTTATTAGATAATATATTGGGGTACCTGACGCTATAAAAACCTGCGGCAAACCTAAAAAAAATTACTGGCTGCCGATCGGCATCACTGACGCTAAGACAGCGATCAGAAAAATGATCGCTAAGCGACAGTGGTGATAGGCGGTGAAAGGGTTATCTGGGGGGTGATCAGGGGGTTAAACCTTTATTAGGGGGGGTTAGGGGGCTACACTGGACCTAAGACTAAACTTTGGTGACACTTTTACAGTCACAAATGTCACTGATTGCAGTGATCACTAAATAAATGGTCACTGCAATCAGTGACACTGTGACTGGGGGCTGGGGGGGGTGATCTGGGGGGTGATCTGGGGTGATCTGGGGGGCCTGGGGGGCGATTTATGTCCCTATGTGTCCTGGTGTCAGTGTAGTGTTGTGTGCACTGACCTGATATCTTCTCTTGTACGGCGCTCGGTATATGTGAGCGCCGCACCAGAGATGACATCACTTCCTCCTGCTCCCTCTGTCTGACACAGACAGAGGGGGCATTTCCATTCGCCGGGAGCGATCGCGAGGGGGTGGCCAGAAACGAATGGCTGCCCCCTCATCCGGAACGCTCCCGGACACTTAGCCACCGCTCACTGTATAGGAGGGGGGTCCGATCGGACCCCCCAACTGTACAAAGGCAATCACGTATGCTCTACGTGATTGTGCCTGTCGGTGCCATTCTGCCGACGTATATATACAGTGAGCGGTCGTTAAGTGGTTAAGGGGAACCCTGCACCCAAAAAAAAAAAAACTATATACTCTGAACAGCAGTATACAGGCGGTGCAAACAAGACGGGGACTGTAGGTTTGTTCTTAAGTAGAATCTGTTTGTAATTTGGAACAGGTACATTTTTTAAGTGTAGCTCTAGCCAAAAAATTTATTTTTAAGCTTTTTGGAGAACATAGGGAAGGGTTATCACCCCTGTAACATTTGTTTTGCTGTCTGTGCACCTGTTCAGAACATTTCACCTCACTTTCCATCCCAATGACAAATGTTTTTGGAAAATTTGTTTTTTTTATTGAAACAAGGATTGGTGATAACGCATCAGTGGAGAGGAGACACCTTTTTCACATATTAACTCTTACAGGAGAGAATTTGTCTTCCTAGGGGTAGATTTCCTCTCACTTCCTGTTGTCTCCTTCCGTTTGCAGGTAGGAGTCGTTTGTAAGTTGGATGTTTGAAAGTAGGGGCCAGCCATATATACTCTGCAGAAATTTGCCCCTTAGGTGTTGGTGTTGCCACAACACTGTAAGCCCTCACAGTTACTCTTGGTGGGCGCAGGAACGCCCTGCTGTCAACTATTATATCAGGATTTTTATTTACATGCCACTGTTGAACAGTGGTAGGAAAAATTGGGCCTTTGGTGGTGGTGCTGGTGCCACAACACTGTAAGCCCTCACAGTTACTCTTGTGGGTGCATGAATGGGCGCTGCTGTGAATTATTAGATCAAGAATTGTAATTGCATGCCCCTGTTGAACAGGGGCTGAAAAATTGGGCGTTTGGTGGTGGCGGTGGTGCTGGTGCCACAACACTGTAAGTCCTCAAAGTTACTCTTGGTGGGCGCAGGAATGGGCCCAGCTGTGAAATATTAGATCAAGAATTTTAATTACATGCCCCTGTTGAACATGGGCAGAAAAATTGGGCCTTAGGCACTGGTGCTAGTGCCACAACACTGCAACCCCTCACAGATACTGTACTTGGAGTGCAGCAATGAGCCCTGCTGCAAAGCATTGCATAAAAAATTGTAAATACACGCCCCTGTTAAACAGGGGCAGAAAAATTGGGCCTTAGGCACTGGTGCTGGTGCCACAACACTGCAACCCCTCACAGATACTGTACTTAGAGCACAGCAATGAGCCCTGTTGCAAAGTATTGCATCAAAAATTTAGGCTTTAGGTGAATGCTATGCAAAACACACAGTAGTACACTAAGTGAAACACTGACTGTCTGCAGCTAGCACAATCACCGGCCTGCCTGTCACAATATAGAGAATAACTGTATTCAGGTGAGCTTTAGGTGATCCCTATGCAAAGCACACAGTAGTACACTAAGCGAAACACTGACTGTCTGCAGCTAGCACAATCACCGGCCTGCCTGTCACAGTATAGAGAATAACTGTATCCAGGTGAGCTTTAGGTGATCGCTATGCAAAGCACCCAGTAGTACACTAAGTGAAACACTGACTGTCTTCAGCTAGCACAATCACCTGCCTGCCTGTCACAGTATAGAGAGAGACTAACAGGAACGGATCTAGCTAAACTCAATACAGTGTATAAATATATATACAACACCTAGGATGCATATATATCCTCTACATACTGTAACAGCAGCTAACTGACTCGCCTGCCTGCTCTATCTAACTCAATATAAATGACACTGTCTATCTCTCTGAAACTGCCTCTTTCACAAATGCCAACACACTACACAAGGCCGACTTCCAGGCGGCCTTATATAGTGTGGGGCGTGTACTAAACCCCCTGAGCCATAATTGCCAAAGCCACCCTGGCTTTGGCCAATTACGGCTCTCCGTTTTTTCTGCGCTGTGATTGGCCAAAGAATGCGGGTCATAGTGCATGCTTGGCCAATCATCAGCTAGCAATGCACTGCGATGCCGCAGTGAATTATGGGCCATGACGCGCCACTCGAATTTGGCACGAACGGACCATAACGTTCATTCTTCGTCGAACGATCGAACATCCGATGTTCGAGTCGAACGTGTGTTCGACTCGAACACGAAGCTCATCCCTAGTCATCACTGACTTTGAGCAACGAGCCAGCGAGGTGGTAAAGTATTATAACATATACATGCTAAGCTTACATTAGTATCGATTAAAGCCACAATTCATCAATTAACGGCCCCAGGCTGTGCTCCTGCTTTGTACTTTACAAGTGATTGCGAGATAACTAAATCTTGTCTAAACATACTACTGGCCTGAACCTGGTGAACTTTGTACTTTTTGCCATTGTGACCACTGCAATAACTAGTGCTCTTGAAGTGCAGGGAAAAAGGACTGAACTATTTGGAAACCCTAAAACTTGATTCAACAAGTGTGCAGCTTAAATGGAACTGTTTTCTGTGCAGCTGGCTTCTTTCATCAATTATTAACCCAGCGCTTCTTAAAGTGGGATTCCACCCGCAATTTTTTTTTTAAAGTCAGCATCTACAAACACTGTAGCTGCTGACTTTTAATAAGGACACTTACCTGTCCTAGGCGCCCGCGATGATGCCCCCCCGATGCCGATCCAGATTATTGCAGGTCGCCCGCCGCCATCCTCAGTAAGGAAACAGGCAGTTAGGCTTGCGGCTTCACTGCCCGTTTATTGCAGGTCGCTCGCGCCGCTTTGTGAATGGGTGGCTGCTCTCTGGGATACACACAGTTCCCAGAAGGAAGGATGCGGAAGAAGACCCACCGCGGATAAGGAAGAGGCAGATTAGGGACTTCCGCATAGCAACCGTTATTTCGGGTGAGTAAAAATTATTTCTTTTTTTGCAGCATTTTTGTGTAATTTATTTTTTTCACAGTGGAACTCCACTTTAATATAAGGATCAACACACTAAATCAGGGGTCTCAAACTGGTGGCCCTCCAGCTGTTGCGAAACTACAAGTCCCATGAGGCATTGCAAGGCTGATAGTTACAAGCATGACTCCCACAGACAGAGGCATGATGGGACTTGTAGTTTTGCAACAGCTGGTGGGCGACCATTTTGAGACCCCTACACTAAATGCTATTTTTAGCTATAATTCCTTTTAAGTGATCACCAGACAGACATTGTTCACCCTCCTAAAAGTGAAGGTTTCCATTAGTATCGCTATGCTTCCCTCCTTCCCCCCTCCCAATACTTGAAATAGCCCATTGTCAGCCATTTATTAATTGGATTAAATATGGGAACCTACTTGATCCCACCATATTAATTTAGATTACTTGATTCACATGGTGACATGGGCTAAAGCAACACGTCTGGACCTGTTCAGTGTTACATGTACAGGCATACCCCGCTTTAAGTACACTCACTTTACATACACTCGCGAGTAAGGACATACCGGCGAGTGTATGTAGAGTGCCTCACAAGTACTGTACAGACATTTTGCAGCCGCAGTAGAAGGAGCTGAAGCTCTGAGAGCATAGCCCGCCCTGTTCCTGTGTGCCCCTGACACCCCCACTACAGCCCCTGAGACCCCCACTACAGCCCCTGACACCCCCACTACAGCCCCTGACCCCCCACTACACCCTAGAAGTGAACAAAACATATTGTTTCACTTTAAGTACATTTTCGTTTTACATACATGCTCTGGTCCCATTGTGTACTTAAAAGTGGGATATGCCTGTACTGTTTTATGTTTGTCCTGTTTGTTAATTTGTCTATGGTAAATTAATTTATTTCTGATTGTACTCAATTGGTTTTAATAACTGCACTTTTCTAGTATGAATTTTTGATACAATATTTAATTTGGTATAGGAATAAAGTTTTTGCAATTTGAACTATTCCAGCTTGATCAATATTTTGTTGCCTATAGTAACCGCTGTCTTGGCCTGTCCTACACCAGGCTAACCTTTTCCCCCTTCATTTGACGACTTGCCATGCAGTCCATTGGAAACAGCACTTGAAAGACCCACATCATAGAAAAAAGCGGACTTCTCCTTGCTCCTCATCTGGAATCTCCAACCCTACTATACCTCCAGTCCTCTCAAAAACCTGCACTGAGAGGAATAAAGGTATAGCAATAGGTGTCCCAAGGACTTGTAGCCAATCTGATAGAAGTACACCACCAATTGTTTTTAGCAGGCACATTTCCCTACCCCAGTTGCTGAACTGTAAAAAGAAATTTGGTCCAAGCCATCCACATGCTCAGCATCTAAATCCTAGCTTGGCCAAATTGCTAGCACTGCAACTGCTGCCTTTTCAGCTGGTAGACTCTGCCCCTTTTGTGAATTTGTGGAATGTGCTGTACCACAGTGACAGGTTCCAAAACGCCATTTCTTTTCATGGAAGGCCATTCCGGCTCTCTACCAGCATCTTAAAGGCAATGTTTTGGCCTCGTTGGACAGCGCGGTCAGCAGTAAGGTTCATATTACCGCTGACTCATGGTCCAGCAGGCATGGGCAGGGACGTTACCTTTCCTTCACAGTGCACTGGGTAACTCGGCTGGTACCTGGGAAGGATGCAGGACAGGGTGCAGTGTTGTTGGAGCTTGTTTCCCCACCAGGCATCCAAAAAGCTAGTGGTGATTCTGCCACAGCTCTCTCCTCCACCCCTCCTCTTCTTCTTCCTCTATGGCATCTTTTGCAGATTTTTCCTCTGAACCAGCAGTGCTCCGTAAGCGTTCAAGGGGCTATGCAAGCAGTGAGGCTAAAAGATACCATGTGGTGCTTGAGTTGGTCTGCCTAGGGGACAGGAGCCACACTGGTGCAGAGAGTCTGTCAGCTCTGCAGGGGCAGGCTCAGAGGTGGTTGACACCACGCCAGCTTCAGCCAGGAATGGTTGTATGCAACAATGGCACCAACCTTCTCTCCGCCCTCCGACAGGGACACTTGACCCATGTTCCTTGTTTGGCACACGTCCTGAATTTGGTGGTGCAGTGTTTCTTGACCAGGTACCCTGGCTTTCAATATCTCCTGAGGCAGGCCAGAAAAGTCTGTGGTCATTTCCATCAGTCATACAATGCCAGTGCTCGGCTGGCTGACATTCAAAGGGAATGCAACCTGCCCACCAACCGCCTCATTTATGACATGCCCACCAGGTGGAACTCAACATTGGCAATGCTGCAGCAGCTGCACACACAGCAGAGGGCCATCAATGAGTGCCTGTGTGAGTATGGCACCAGGACAGGGTCAGGGGAGCTTGGCTTCTTTTTACCACGCCACTGGCTACTGATCAAGGATGCATGCACTGTCCTGTCACCATTTGAGGAGGCCACAAGGATGGTGAGCAGTGCCAATGCATGCATCAGTGACATTGTCCTTCTAGTCTTCCTGCAGGAGCACACGCTTTGTGGAATCATTGATAGGTTACTTGAAGCAGAACAGCAGGAGGAAGAGGAGAACTTCCTTTCCTCTCAAGGTCCCCTTTATCCAGATAGCATTCTTGCGGGCCCACCAAACACACAGGAAGAAGAGGAGGAGGAGGATTGTGTCAGCATAAATGTAGAGGATAGCACTCAGCAGCAGTCTTCAAGGGATGGGTTTCAGTTCCCAAAACCCAAGGAGTTATACGTGGCAGGGAGGAGGTAGTTACGGATAATTGTACGTCGCTGGGAGGAGCTAGTTACAGATAATGTGATCCTTAGTGACCCAGAAGACTCAGAATCAAATTCCTCTGCAAACTTACGCTGCATTGCCTCCCTGATTCTGCAAAGCCTGCAAAAGGACCCTAGGATTCGTGGTATCAAGGAGAGGGATCATTACTGGCTGGCAAACCTTCTTGATCCACGTTACAAGGGTAAAGTTGCAAAACTCATGCTGCCTTCGCAGAGGGAGCAGAGGATGAAACATATTCAGGAGGCCTTGAAGAAAGGTTTCTGTAACGCATTTCCAGACCTTGGGAGTTTACCATTTCCTGGTGCTGGTGCTGGACAATGTGTTGCTGAGGCCTCATTCAGTCAGAGGAAGAGCGGCGGAGAAGGTGGGCGGCTGACTGATGCTATTAAACAATTTTTCAGTCCTCAGCGCCAAGTAGGGATGAGCTTTGTGTTTGAGTCGAACCCGTGTTCGACTCGAACATCGGCTATTCGCCGAATTGCGAACATTATGGGCCGTTCGCGCCAAATTCAAGTGGCGCATCATGCCCCATAATTCACTGCAGCATCGCAGTGCATTGCTCGCTGATGATTGGCCAAGCATGCACTATGACCTGCATGCTTTGGCCAATCACAGCGCGGTAAGAACGGAGAGCCGTAATTGGCCAAAGCCAGGGTGGCTTTGGCCAATCATGGCTCAGAGGAGTAGGTACACGCCCCACACTATATAAGGCCGCCGGCTTGGCGGCCTTGTGTAGTGTGTTGGCGTTGGTTAAAGTAAAGAGAGAGAGAGAGAGACAGTGTCATTTATATTGAGTTAGATAGAGCAGGCAGGCGAGTCAGTTAGCTGCAGTTACAGTGTGTAGAGGATATATATGCATCCTAGGTGTTGTATATATATTTATACACTGTATTCAGTTTAGCTAGATCTGTTCCTGTTATTCTCTATACTGTGACAGGCAGGCAGGTGATTGTGCTAGCTGCAGTCAGTGTTTCACTTAGTGTACTGTGTGCTTTGCATATCGCTCACCTAAAGCTTACCTGAATACATTTAGTGGTGTTCTCATAATAATACCACAGGCAGGGAGCTGCATTAATTTTATGCAGTGTACTTCTGTCCTTTGCACATCGTTCACCTAAAGGAACCTGAATACAATTTGTGGTGTTCTCATAATAAAACCACAGGCAGAGAGCTGCAAGTATTTTCAGTTAGTGTACTGTGTCCTCTGCACAGTGTTCACCTAAAACTAACTGAAGACAATTGCTGCTTTTCTCATACTTATACCACAGCAGGCAGTTGATTCTGATAGCTACATTATCAGCACAGAGATATATATATATATAAATATATATACATCCCACCTTTGTGCAGCGACATCTCACTGCAGGCCATTAGTATGTCTGTGTCAGGAACCATGAATCAGACTGAGACAGAAGTACAGTTAAATCACACTTGTTTAATAATAAAAATAAAAAGGCAAACAAAGTAAGCGTAGTAAAACAAGCCAGGGTTCAGTAACCGGAGCGGGTAGTCAGCCAAGCCAATGTCCAAGAGCCAGGGATAAAGGTAGAGTCCAGCAAGCAGGATCTGTAGCCAGATGGAACGTGGTCAAACAGGTCTTCAACTGGAACGCAGGAGAAAGTCTGTAGTGATGTTAACACAGGCGAAGGCGAAGAGCAAATGAACTGGAAGTCCTTAAGTAGGCAGCTGACGAGCAGATCATCAACAGGTGGATCACTGGAGAGATATGAGCTGGCAATTAGCTGACAGCTGAGCTACCAGCACAGAGAAGGAAGGGCTGAACGCAGCCCTAACACTACCCCCTCCTCAATGACCCCTCCCCCTTGGAGGACCACCAGGCTTGAGGGGAAAACGTCTATGGAAATCACAGGGGAGGACAGGGGCATGTACGTCCGAGGATGGGAGCCAAGAGGGTTCCTCCGGACCGTACCCCCTCCAATGCACCAGTTACTGTATACGCCCACGGAACCTATGGGAGTCAACAATGGACTGTACTTCATAATCCTCATGGTTCTCAACCTGTATAGAGTGAGGACATGGCACAGAGGTGGTAAAACGGTTGCAGACCAAAGGTTTCAATAAGGAGACATGAAACACATTAGATATGCGCATACTAGAAGGAAGGTCCAACGCGTAAGCTACTGGATTTATCCTGCAAAGGATACGGAAAGGCCCAATAAACCGAGGTGCAAACTTCAGAGAAGGAACACAAAGTCGGAGGTTGCGAGATGTCAGCCAGACCCTGTCCCATACCTGGTAGGAAGGTGCAGGCAGGCGTCTGCGGTCAGCATGGAGTCTGTACCTCTCGTTAGCCTGTCGCAAAGCCTCCTGGACTTGTCCCCAAGTGGAACAAAGACCACGGAGATGTTCCTCTAACGCAGGGATACTCTGAGGAACAAACAAGTTAGACAACATGGAAGGTTGGAAACCATAAATCGCCATAAACTGAGACAAACGGGAAGCACGATTCAGAGTGCTATTGTGAGCAAACTCCACCCATGGTAAGAGGTCTGACCAGTTGTTGTGATGGTCAGAAATCTAGCAACACAGGAATTTCTCCAAGGACTGATTGGCTCGTTCTGCGGCCCCATTAGACTGCGGGTGATACGCAGAGGAGAAAGCAAGCTGAATTCCCAACTGTGCACAAAAAGCTTGCCAGAACCAGGACACAAACTGACTTCCCCTGTCTGAGACAATGACCTTGGGTAGGCCATGTAAGCGAAAGACCTCCCGAGCAAAAATGGAAGCCAGTTCCTTAGACGTAGGCAACTTCTTAAGTGGAATACAGTGGGACATTTTCAAGAACCGGTCTACCACCATAAGGATAACTGTGTTGCCCTGGGAGTTGGGTAACTCCACAATGAAATCCATAGACAGGTGGGTCCAGGGCCTCTCTCCATTAGGTATGGGTTGTAGGAGGCCCACTGGAAGGTGTCGTGGAGTCTTACTCTGAGCACACACGGAACAGGCAGCTACGAAGGCGGTTACATCAGCACGTAGACTCGGCCACCAGAATTGTTGGGAAATAGCCCAACAGAGTTGATTCTTCCCAGGGTGGCCAGCAGCCTTGGGAGAATGATAAGTCTGGAGCACTGCAGTACGGAGACTCTCGGGTACAAAGCAGCAATCACAAGGTTTCTGAGGAGGAGCATCGATCTGAGCAGCCAGAATTTTGTCTCCCAAAGGAGAATTGAGACTGGTGCGAACCATAGCCAGAATACTATCAGGAGGAATCACAGGAACCGGAACCGACTCCAGCTTGGAAGTGGAGGAAAATTGTCTTGACAAGGCGTCAGCCCTTACATTCTTAGTACCGGGTAAGAATGAGACAATGTAATTGAAACTCGGCAAGAAAAGAGCCCATCGTGCCCTTCTGGGAGAAAGGCGCTTAGCCTCAGACAAGAATGTGAGATTGTTATGGTCAGTAAGAATGAGCACCGGCACAGTGGTACCTTCAAGGAGATGTCTCCATTCTTTCAGGGCTAAAATGATCGCCAAAATCTCCCTGTCACCAATCTCGTAATTGCACTCCGCAGGTGACAATTTCTTGGAAAACTAGCCAGACGGATGCATAGCGCTGTCAGAGCTAGGACGTTGAGACAGAAGAGCGCCAACTCCAGTCTCAGAAGTATCAACCTCAAGGATAAAAGGCAACGTAGGATCAGGATGTGCCAACACAGGAGCAGAAACAAAGGTAGTTTCAAGACTCTCAAAAGCCTTAATGGACTCTGGAGACCAAGTCTGTGGGTTACCGTCCTTTCTGGTCATATCAGTCAGGGGCTTGACCAGAGACGAGAACTTACAAATAAACTTCCGATAATTGTTGGCAACGCCAAGAAAACGCTGCAGAGGATGTAAACCCACGGGTTAAGGCCACTGTAGGACAGCAGAAAGTTTCTCTGGGTCTATCGAAAAACCAGCCGTGGAAATGACATAACCCAGGAATTTGAACTGTTTCAGATGGAATTCACACTTCTCCAGCTTACAATAGAGATTGTTCTCTCTTAGTTTTTGTAGCACTCGACAGACATCTGTGTGGTGGCTCTCCAGGGACTTGGAAAATATGAGGATATCGTTGAGATAAACCACCACACATAATTGCAACAAATCTCGGAGGACATCGTTAATAAACTCCTGGAAAACTGCCGGAGCATTACAGAGGCCAAAAGGCCATAATGACCTGTTCTGGTATTAAACGCAGTTTTCCACTCGTCGCCCTGCTTAATCCTGACGAGATTGTATGCCCCTCTCAAATCAAGTTTCGTGAAGACCCTTGCTCCCTTGAGGCGGTCAAATAACTCCGTAATCAACGGGATCGGATAGGCATTCTTAATGATGAAACGATTGAGACCCCTATAATCAATACAAGGTCTCAGTTCACCACTTGTCAAGGTGAGTACTTACCGAGGCCGAGATGCCGAGAGTGGTTCACATTTGCACCCAAGCGCACTCCGCCCCCTGGAGGTGAGATAGGGAGAGGATAGCACAAGGGAGCACTGGCCACCAGCATGTAGGAGTACATTTTGCAGCCCATGATGGATTCCACCTCAAATTCGTTTTCCCTATCTACTTCAACTGGTGGCGGAGGAGGTTCATCTCTTCCAGGAAAGGAGCTGGGAGTGACGGGTTTTAACAAAGATGAGTGGAACACTGGGTAAATCCTATAGGAACCAGGTAGTGCCAGTTCAAAGGCCACGGGATTGATTGCCCGTTTGATCTTGAAGGGTCCGATGAATTTAGGGCCGAGCTTCCGTGAGGGAATAGGCAACCGGAGGTTGGCGGCAGAAAGCCATACTTCCTCCCCAACTTTGAACGCTGGGTTTTCCTTCCTCCCGTGGTCATAGAATCTCTTGTAGGATTCCTGGGCACTCCGCATCATTTCCTGGAGTTTTTGAAAATTCACCTGGACAGAGGCCACCCGGTCCTGGACCGTGGGGACGGGACTGTCTGGGATGTTTTCAGGGAGGAAGGAGGGATGGAAGCCAAAGTTGGCCCAAAAGGGGGTCTGGTTAGTAGCGGAATGTACTGAATTATTGTAGGCGAACTCTGCGTAAGGGAGTAGGGACGCCCAGTCATCCTGGGAAGCAGAGCAGAAGCAACGGAGGTATTGCTCCAGAGTTTGATTAGTTCTCTCCGTCTGGCCGTTGCTCTGGGGGTGGTATGCTGACGAGAGACAGGTCTTGACTTCCAGGGATTTGCAGAGTTCCCTCCAGAATTTAGAAGTGAACTGGACACCTCTGTCGGAGGTGATACTTTTCGGTATTCCATGGAGCCTGGTTATCTCCTTGAAGAAGATTTGAGCGGTATCCGTGGCAGAAGGTGTCCCGATCATGGGTAAAAAGTGAGCCATCTTGGAGAGACGGTCAATAACTACCAGAATCGTGGTAAACCCTCCGGAGGGAGGCAAGTCAACGATAAAATACATGGACACGTCCGCCCAAGGACGTTCAGGGATAGGTAAGGGCTTGAGCAGGCCCCAGCTTTTGGTGTTCGACCCCTTATTACGCTGACACTGAGTGCAGGAGGCAACGTATGTCTTGCAATCCTGCCTCCAGCCTGGCCACCAGAAGGAGCGGGAGACCAGTTCCGAGGATTTACGTGCCCCGAAGTGACCGGCCAATTTGAAATCATGGAAAGTCCTCAAGACCAGTGGTCTTGTTTCCAAAGGAACGAAGATCTTGCCCTGGGACCAGAATAAACCGTCACGCTTCTCCAGGGATGAAGTGACTGGGTCAGAACAGAGACCGGAAGCGGCTTCAATAGAGGTGAGCAGGTCGGCCTGGGGAATCAACAGGAAATTCTGAGCTGACAGAATGGTACCTAGTTGTGCAGACTGGGGGGTTTCCGGGAACATCCTGGATAGTGCATCCGCCTTCCCATTTTTGGAACCGGGTCTATAGGAAATGTGAAAGTTGAACCGGGTAGAAAAAAGAGCCCAACAGGCTTGCCTGGGACGGAGACGTTTAGCTGTCCTTAGATATTCTAAATTCTTGTGATCTGTGAAGATCATGATGGGGTGTACTGCCCCCTACAGAAGGTAGCGCCATTCCTCCAGAGCGAACTTTATGGCCAGTAATTCCCGGTCCCCTACAACATAATTTTGTTCCGGGGGAGTCCATTTTTGAGAGGCAAAAGCTACTGGGTGCAGAAGAGCCTTGGAGCCTTGTCTTTGGGAGAGAATGGCTCCAATGGCTGTCTCAGAGTCGTCCACTTCCAAGGTAAATGGCAGTAAAGGATCCGGGTGCTGAAGTACTGGTGCCGAGGTAAAGGCGTCTTTTAGGCGGGAGAAGGCCTCCTGGGCTTCCTGTGACCAGTAGAAACGGTTGTTTTGTTGTGTAAGTTGAGTTATTGGGGCCACAATGGAGGAAAACCCCACGATGAATCTCCTATAAAAGTTGGTGAAGCCTATGAACCACTGTACCCCCTTTTTGTCAGTCGGAGCTGGCCAATCCTGGATGACCTTGACTTTCTGTGGGTCCATCGCGACCCCATCGATGGAAATGATGAAGCCGAGGAACTGTACGGTGGTCTTTTCAAAATCACATTTCTCGGCTTTGAGGTAGAGCTTATGCTCTCTAAGGATGGTGAGAACCTTAATGACATGAGTTCGGTGAAGTTCAATAGAAGCGGAAAAGATAAGAATGTCATCCAGGTACACTACTAAGAAGTCATCAAGGTGTTGTCTGAAAATATCGTTGACTAGGTGTTGGAAAGTGGCTGGAGCATTACAAAGTCCGAAGGGCATGACCAGATATTCGTAATGTCCAAAACGAGATCTAAAGGCGGTCTTCCACTCATCTCCAGCCCTGATTCAGATGAGATTGTAGGCCCCTCGCAGATCCAGCTTGGAAAAGATCCGAGCAGATCGGAAATACTGGAATAATTCCGGGATGGGGGTAGTGGGTACCTATTTTTAATGGTAATTTTGTTTAGGTCCCGATAGTCGATGCAGGATCTTAAAGAACCGTCTTTTTTTCCACAAAGAAGATCCCTGCACCGGCTGGAGAGGAAGAGGGGCGAATGGACTTTTTCTGGAGGTTTTCATCAATATAAGCCTTTGCGCGCCGTTCACGCAAACGCCTGTCGAGCTGAGTAGCGGACTGGATCAAGCTCTCCAAGGAAGTGGGGGTTTCTATCCTGGCCAGCTCGTCCTTGAGAACCTCGGATAGTCCTTGGCGGTATTGGTATCTGAGGGCCACCTCATTCCACCCGGTGTCGGCTGACCACTTTCTGAACTCCGCCGTGTAGTCTTCCACCGGCCTTCTCCCTTGAGCCAAACTATGAAGGATGGATTCAGCTGTGGCCGAACGCTGGGGGTCATCGTATAATTGGGCCATGCTCCTGAAGAATGTTTCTACCGAGTCCAATATAGGGCTTCGTTGCTCCATCAACCCATGGGCCCAGGCCTGAGGGTCGTCCGTCAAGAGGGAGATGATAAACCCTACTTTCACTGCTTCCGAAGAGAAGGTCCTTGGTTGCAGGGCAAGGTAGAGGGAACAGGCCTTTTTAAAGGCCCGGTACTTTTTGCGGACACCCGAAAACCGTTCCGGAATAGGGACTCTGGGTTCAGGGGTAGCCATTACTACTGTTGAACTTGTAGGTACTTGGGAGGTGGTGGCAACATTAGCAGAGGTTGCAGCCGAGGGTGCTTGTCCTAGTAGACCGGTGAGCTGTTGAAGATGGCCATCGATTTGAGTATACCCCTCTTGAAGTTTTTGGACTGCGTCCGTTAAGGTGGTGACCTGCTGGTAGAGGGTTTCAAACGGGGAATGCACTCTGTCGGCCTCAGACATCTGGCTGGTTTGTACTGTCAAGGTGAGTACTTACCAAGGCCGAGATGCCGAGAGTGGTTCACCCTTGCACCCAAGCGCACTCCGCCCCCTGGAGGTGAGACAGGGAGAGGATAGCACAAGGGAGCACTGGCCACCAGCAGGTAGGAGTATCTTGCTGAAGAGTCTTGGTAGAGATAAGTAGGGAGCAGGCCGGGGGTCAAATACCAGGAGTAGACAGGTTCAGACAGGAACCGGCAGCAAGAGAGCAAAGTCCAGGCAGGAGCTTAGCAGCAAGCAACAAGTCCAGGCAGAGACTTTTAGGCAGGTTTAAACAAGAAGTCCCGGGTGCAGGCAGAGGGTCAGGGGCTGGAGACGAGCAGCGGATCCAAGTCACAGGCCGAGGGTCAAACACTTGGAGAAAGGTGGAAGTCCGTAAAGCAAGCCAGGGGGTCAGGTCCAGGAGAAGTAGAAGAGTGATCAAGCCGGTCCGGGTCACAACAGGAGATCAAACTTAACTTTCAGGCACTTGGGAACACAGGAACGCTGACAATCCAGCAACCAGACAGTGTCACTGAGTTTGTTTAAATAGGCCCGCCTGTAATCCTATTGGCGCGCCATTGCGCATGCGTGCACGCCATTGCGCCGGTGCACGCACCCGCAAACGCAGAAGCTCCGTCCCGCCACGCATGCGCCAAATCGCCGTTCCGCAGCGCATGCGCACTGGGCGCAGATTGGAGACAATGGATGGAGAATTTCCCTGACACCACTCTTCTTCTTTACAAAAAAAAACCCAGCACCATCAGGAGATGACGATTTGCGGATGAAACCTCGAGAAAGTGCATCTGCAACATACTCCTCCATGGCTTTATCCTCCAAGACCGACAAAGGGTAAACCCGGCCACGAGGGGGTATGGCACCAGGTTGAAGGTCAATCGCGCAATCATATGACCGGTGTGGAGGCAACGTACCGGCTTGACCCTTGTCAAAGACATTACTAAAATCGCGATACTCCTCCGGCAGGGAGGAGAGTGAAGAGATGCACAGAGCCTTGGCTACCTTCTGGAAGCATCTCTCACTGCACTGTGGCGACCAGGACAGAACCTCAGCACGGAGCCAATCAAAAGACGGGTTGTGCCTCTGTAACCAAGGATAACAAATAACCAGCAGAAACTTAGGTGAGGAAATAACTTGGAATTGGATTATCTCATGGTAAAGAGCCCCTATGGCCATGGACAATGGAACCATCTCATGAGTCACATAAGCAGGCTGTAGATGTCTCCCGTCAAGAGCCTCATTGGCAAGTGGAGTGTCACGCAGCTGCAGCGGAATTGAGTGCTTAGACACAAAGGCAGCATCAATGAACAGGCCTGCAGCCCCGGAGTCGATTAGAGCCTGTATCTCGACGGACGACTCAGCCCACGACAGGGTAACCAAAACCAGGGGCTTATCCGTCTGGGCAACTGGAGATGAAACAGCGCCACCTAGGGTCTGTCTATGACAGGACCTCAAGGTTCGGGCGTTCCCAGGACGGATAGGCCAGAGTACGGAATTCAATGGCATAATCGGCAACAGTTCTCGTACTCTGATGGACATGAGGCACTTGGCAGCAGAAGCGGAGCGTGCAGGAACGTCAAATACCCTTTTGAAGGAAGCCACAAATTCTCCGATAGAGGGTTTGCCCAGGCCAAGGCTCTCTCAGAAAGCAAAGATATCACAAAACCTACTTTGCTTCTGTCCGTGGGAAACGCCTGGGGCAGCATCTCAAAATATATCTCAACCTGGTTGAGAAAACCTCTGCATTGGACTGGATCGCCCCCAAATTGCTGGGGAAGCAGAGCGGAACCAGACATACCTCTTAAATAGTAAATACTTGAGGCGGGTGCCTGCACAGAGGCTGGAGCAGCAGCAGGGTCTGCCTGCACAGGGACTACCGGAGCGGACACAGTGGGAGACTCTAGATGAGCCGTGCGACTTAGGAGCGTCTTTATCGCTGTGGCAACCTGATTTATGCGGTGATCCAGGTCATCCAATCTGGAAAAAATATTATCAACAAGTGGATTGGCTGCACCTTCTGAAGTCATGGCCTTCGCCTACTGTCAGGAACCATGAATCAGACTGAGACAGAAGTACAGTTAAATCACACTTGTTTAATAATAAAAATAAAAAGGCAAACAGAGTAAGCGTAGTAAAACAAGCCAGGGTTCAGTAACCGGAGCAGGTAGTCAGCCAAGCCAATGTCCAAGAGCCAGGGATAAAGGTAGAGTCCAGCAAGCAGGATCTGTAGCCAGAGGGAAGCAGGTCTTCAACTGGAACGCAGGAGAAAGTCTGCAGTGATGTTAACACAGGCGAAGACGAAGAACAAATGAACTGGAAGTCCTTAAGTAGGCAGCTGACGAGCGGATCATCAACAGGTGGATCACTGGAGATATGGGAGCTGGCAATTAGCTGACAGCTGAGCTACCAGCACAAAGAAGGAAGGGCTGAACGTAGCCCTGACAGTCTGGAAGGCAAACAAGGAGAGGCAAACAGTCACGAGCCAATAAAAGAGGGCAAGCAGGCTCTGTGTCTAGAGGCAACAGTGCTGGTCGTGGACACGGTGCATACTCATCAGTACGTGGCCGTGGGACACGCTTGTCCTTATTTTCGCCAGCTGGCCATGTTGAGCCACAACATGCCCAAGACTTGGTAGAGTGGATGACCAAGCCGTCCTCATCCTCCTCATCCTCTCTCACCCAGGCTCAGGGTACTTTGTCTGGCAAAGCAGCTGCCAAAGCGGCCTCTTCCCTCAGCTTAATGACATCAGTCACTCCTTCCCTAGCCTCACCATGTCCTCTCGAGGAGTCCCCCGAACTGTTTGACCAGAGTGTTGGGTACATGCACCAGGAGGATGCCCAGCGTTTTGAAGACTCCGATGATGGAACCCAGCTAGAGGAAGGCAGTAACGTGAGCTCAGAGAGAGGGGGTAGTAACGTGAGCCCAGAAAGAGCTGGTGCCCAACAAGGACAGCTATCTGGCAGTCATGTTCCCCAAGCTGCAGCATACTGCCAGATTTGATCCAGTGATGAGGAGGGAAGGGATGATGAGGTCACTGACTCCACATAGGTGCCTGATAGGAGAGAGGAGGAGGAGGAGGAGGAGGCACATCTCCAACGAGGCAAGATGCCCTCCAGTGGCCAGCTTAAGGGCAGTACACCGTCTGCATCACATCGCAGAGCTCCGCATGTGCAGGACGCTGCTGTCTCTGCACGTTATTCCAAAAGTTCTTTGGTGTGGGCCTTTTTTCAGACATGTGCAGCAGATCGCACCATTGCCATTTGCAACATATGTCTAAAGCGTATCTCGCGTGGCCAAAATATCAGCCGCTTGGGCACCACGTGCTTGACCAGACATATGTCAACCTGCCATGCAGTTCATTGGCAAGCCTACCTAAAAGACCCACACCAAAGAACAAAGTGGACCTCTCCTTGCTCCTCATCAGCTGGGATCTCCAACCCCACTATACCTTCAGTCCTCTCTGAAACCTGCACTGAGAGGAATGAAGGTGTAGAATTAGGTGTGTCACAGCCAAGTACTTGCGGGCAATCTGCTATCGGTACACCGACGTCCGATTGTACCAGGCAAATTTCCCTGCCCCAGATGCTGCACCGCCGAAAGAAGTTTGTTCCCAGCCATCCACATGCCCAGTGGTTGAATGCTAGCTTGGCTAAATTGCTAGCACTTCAACTGCTGCCATTTCAGTTGGTAGACTATGCCCCCTTCCGTGAGTTTGTGGAATGTGCGGTTCCTCGGTGGCAGGTTCCCAAATGCCACTCTTTCTCACAGAAGTCGATTCCGGCTCTCTACCGGCATGTGGAAGGCAATGTCTTGCCCTCGCTGGACAGGGCAGTCAGCGGTAAGGTGCATATTACCGCTGACTCATGGTCCAGCAGGCATGGACAGGGACATTACCTATCTTTCACGGCGCATTGGGTGACTCTGCTGGCAGCTGGGAAGGATGCAGGACAAGGTGCAGTAGTGTTGGAGGTTGTTCTGCCACCACGCCTCCAAAATGTTACTACTGGTGATTCTGACACACCTCTCTCCTCCACCCCCTCCTGTTCTTCTTCCTCCATGGCCTCTACCTGTGCTTTGTCCTTGGAACCAGCGGTGCTCCGTAGGCGTTCAAGGGGCTACGCAAGTACGCAGGCAAAAAGATGCCATGCGGTGCTTTAGCTGGTGTTTTTGGGGGACAGGAGCCACACTGGGGCAGAGATTCTGTCAGCTCTGCAGGGGCAGGCTCAGAGGTGGTTGACGCCACGCCAGCTTAAGCCAGGAATGGTGGTTTCCGACAATGGCACCAACCTCCTTTCCGCCCTCCGACAGGGACAACTGACCCATGTGCCCTGTTTGGCTCATGTCCTTAACTTGGTGGTGCAGTGGTTCTTGGGCAGGTACCCGGGCTTACACGAGGTCCTGAAGCAGGCCAGGAAATTCTGTGGGTCATATAATGCCAGTGCTCGGCTGGCTGACCTGCAAAAGGATTACAACTAGAGTTGAGCGGACACCTGGATGTTCGGGTTCGACGGGTTCGGCCGAACTTCGGAAAAAAGTTTGGGTTCGGGACCGAACTTTAACCCGAACCCGGACCCGAACCCCATTGAAGTCAATGGGGACCCGGACTTCTAAGGACTAAAAAGGCTCTAAAAAGTAATGGAAATGGCTAGAGGGCTGCAAATGGCAGCAAAATGTTGTTAAGAGCATGGCAAGTGCTCTGCAAACAAATGTGGATAGGGAAATAACTTAAAATAACATAAAAAAAAAAAAAAAAAATATGCTGGAGGCCCCCTTTTCAGCAGAAGAGTCATTAAGAACCTCAGAAACTCAACGGCACGATGCCACACATATGGTGGGAATGCCCCAGAATACGCCCTTTCTGGAATAAATTATTCAATTTAATGGATAAGCTAGTGGGAAAATAAAATACTTTGAAATAAAAATGTAGCGGGGTGCTAAATTTAAGGGAAGTGTTTGAGTGGTAAATAGGCTCAAACACCCTAATTCTGTAGGATTCATGGACCATTTTGTCCTCGGGGGACAGTATTGGTGTGCAGTTCCCTGCGGCCTACAGGTGGCGCTGCCATGGTAGGCTAGGGTTGAACCGCCGATACAGTGCTGTGCCTTTTGTGTCCCCTCTTGGCAGTAGTACAGCGGGGCGGGGAACCTGCTGTGCATGCCGGGAGAGCATATAAAAGGGGCAGACCTTTGGCCTGGGGGCTGATGTCCAGTGGGGTCCACGCCCAGGTGCCTTCGGCCTGGGTGCATGTGTTCCTGTTCCATCTCGGGTACCTTTAGCCCGGGGTGAGGTACTATCCTGGAGTTCCTGCTGCCCTGGGTATGGAGGCCTAGGTGCGGGAGTAAAGCCTGGAGTCCAGAGCCTTCGTCTGGAGTCCGCTAAGGGTCGAGGAGTCTTAGGGTGCCGCCTCGTGTAGGGGACCATGTTCCAGGGAAGGGAGGATCATTCTGATGGGCCGATGCGGGAGTCACGGTGAAGGAAGGGTCTGTTGACTCCCTGGAGAGATGTCTTCCCCTTGATATGGGCTAGGTTCGTAGAAGGAGAAGCTCAAGGTCATCTTGACTGTATCAGAGGCCTTATTCACCCGGCCCGTGGCAGGGGCCTTATACACCCTGGTCTGTGGCAGAGACCAAAGTTCTCCAGGTCCGTGGCAGGGGCCTTGTACACCCGGTCTGTGGCAGAGACCAACCTCAAGGTCTGTGGCAGAGACCGTGCACCTAAAACTGTTTGAGAAACCTAAGCAGTGAAGTGAATGTGCTACGTTTGTGCCTGGACCTCCTCCACACCTTAAGCTGTCCTGTTTCTTTGCTCTAACCTTTTCTATCCGAGTAGAGTTTATTTTGCCATGAGAGAATAAGAGTTGTAATTTCAGCTGGTGTAGACATTGACTTTACTGGGAATTAAAGGACTTGCCTCTACCTACAGTAGAGGTGAGAATCATCCTCTGGAGGAGTTTTGACTCTGGCTGTGGACACGGCCCGTCAAGTACACCGCTCAACCTCTTTATATAGGAGGGTACGGGCTGGTAGTGCGGTGTGCCTTTCTCCCTCCTGCGAGGAGCCAACAACATAAAGGCAGGTAAGGGGGAAAGGATCTGTGCGCTACAAAAAAATAAAATAAAAATTATAATCTTGACCTAGGAGGACGAGGTCCATATGGAGTAGGAGGTTGAGGTGGCGGTGGATGTGGCTGTGTAGGTGGAAGCGGCGGTGGAGGAGGACGAGGTAGCCAACGCTGGTTCAAAAATACAACAATGGCTGGGTAAGGCCGGTGATGTGTCGAATCCTGTCCCCCGTCAAATAGTGTCCACCCTGTACTGCGCTTGCTCAGTATGTAGGACAAGGGGATTTAGAAAATCTCCCAAGACGAACGGCGCCTGCGTGGTGAGTTCAGGTGAAGGCCACACCATCCGTGGTTCAAGCCGAGCCAAGTGAGGCCATGCCCGAAGCGTGGCGATCGAACCAAGCCTGTGAGGGGCCCTGTTACTATGTGCTACCGTATGTCCACTTGGATGGTGGGGCTTGAACCTGCACTCACAGCGCAGGCGCCGTTCATCTTCGGAGATTTTGTGAATCTCCTTGTCCTCTGTACTGCGCAAGCTCTGCGCCTTCGCAGTATGGGCCGGACACAATCCGATGGCCGGACAGTTTTTGTCACATCACCGGTATACATGTCTATTCTGCACAAGGTACGGACAAGTCCTGTGGGATCCATGCCTGTTTCATTTTAATGAACGTGAGCTTGTCCACATTGGCTCTGGACAGACGGCTGCGCTTGTCTGTGATAACGCCCCCTGCCGTGCTAAATACACGTTCAGATAATACACTGGCTGCAGGGCAGGCCAGCACCTCCAAGGCATAAAGGGCAAGCTCAGGCCATGTGCCCAATTTGGAGACCCAGAAGTTAAAGGGGGCAGACCCGTCATCCAGTACGTGTAGGCCTGTGGACACATACTGCTGAACCATGTTGGTGAAATGCTGCCTCCTGCTAAGACGTTCCATATCAGCTGGTGGTGCTGGTTGTTGTGGCGTGCTGACAAAGCTTTTCCACATTTCAGCCATGCTTACCCTACCTTCTGAGGTGCTGCCGGTGCCCCGGCTGCGTTGGTGACCTCTTCCTCCTCCTCTGCCTTCGCCTTTTGCTTCCACCGTACGCCCGCTGTCAGGTGGGAATGCCACCAGCAGCGCGTCTACCAGCATGCGCTAGTACTCGCGCATCTTACGATCCCGCTCCAGTGAGGGAATTAAGGACGGTACGTTGTCCTTGTAACGGGGATCCAGCAGGGTGGCCACCCAGTAATCAGCACCAGTTAAAATGTGGACAACTCGGCGGTCATTGCGGAAACACTGCAGCATGTAATCGCTCATGTGTGCCAGGCTGCCCAGAGGCAAAGAAAAGCTGTCCTCTGTGGGAGGTGTGTCGTCTGTGTCCTCTGTATCCCCCCAGCCACGCACCAGTGATGGCAACGAGCTGGTCTGGGTGCCACCCTGCTGTGAAAATGGCTCCTCCTCCTCCTCCTCCATCTCCTCCTCCACCTCGTCATCCTCCAGAACTGTGCCCTTTCTGCTGGACAATTGTGTACCTGGCGTTTGTTGGTGCAGGAACCCACCCTCGTAGCCACTTGTGAAAGACTGCCCTGAAAGCCTTTGAAATGATCCCGCTTCCTCCTCCTCATCCTCCTGTGCCACATCCTCCTCCATCATCGCCCGAAGCGTTTTTTCAAGGAGGCATAGAACTGGGATAGTAACGCTAAGAACGGCGTCATTGGCACTGGACATGTTGGTGGAGTACTCGAAACAGCGCAACAAGGCACACAGGTCTCGCATGGTGGCCCAGTTATTGGTGGTGAAGTGGTGCTGTTCCGCAGAGCGACTCACGCTCGATTGCTGCAGCTGAAACTCCACTATCGCCTGCTGCTGCTCGCACAGTCTGGCCAGCATGTGCAAGGTGGAGTTCCACCTTGTGGGCACGTCACATATGAGTTGGTGAGCGGGAAGGCCGAAGTTACGCTGCAGCGCTGACAGGCGAGCAGCAGCAGGGTGAGAACGCCGAAAGTGCGCACACACAGCCCGCACTTTCTGCAGCAGCTCTGGCATATTGGGGTAATTTTTAAGGAACCTCTGGACCACCAAGTTCAGCACATGCGCCAGGCAAGGGATGTGCGTCAAACCGGCTAGGCCCAGAGCTGCTACGAGATTTCGCCCATTATCGCACACCACCAGGCCGGGCTTGAGGCTCACTGACAGCAACCACTCATTGGTCTGTTGTTCCATGTCCCTCCACAACTCCTGCGCGGTGTGGGGTTTTTCCCCAAAACAGGAAAGTTTTAAAACTGCCTGCTGTCGTTTACCCCTGGCTGTGCTGAAGTTGGTGGTGAAGGTGTTACGCTGACCGGATGAGAAGGCGGTAGAGGATGAGGAAGCGGAGTAGGAGGAGTTAGCAACAGGAGGCAAACTGAAGCACCCTGCAATCCTCGGTGGTGGAAGGACATGCGCCAAACTGCTATCTGCCTCAGGCCCAGCCGCCACTGCATTTACCCAGTGTGCTGTTAGGGAGATATAACGTCCCTGACCGTGCTTACTGGTCCACGCATCCGTAGTTAGGTGGACCTTGCCACAGATGGCGTTGCGCAGTGCACACCTGATTTTGTCCCCCACTTGGTTGTGCAGGGAAGGGATGGCTCATCTGGAAAAATAGTGGCGGCTGGGCACGACGTACTGTGGGACAGCCAATGCCATCAGGCTTTTAAAACTCTGCGTCTCCACCATACGGAATGACAGCATTTCAAAGGCCAGGAGTTTTGAAATGCTGGCATTCAGGGCCAGGGATCGCGGGTAGCTAGGGGGTACTTCCTCTTCCGCTCCAATGTTTGGGAGATAGAGAGCTGAACGCTTCCATGGGACATTGTGGAGATGGTTGGTGACCCAGGTGGTAGTGTTGCTGGCAGATCCTCTGTTTGCGGGGTGGCAGGTGCCACTGTCACTACAGAGGTGGATGAAGAGGCCGAGACTGCAGCAGAAGAGGAAGCAGGAGGAGCCAGAGACCTTTCTTGGTTTTTGAGGTGTCTACTCCACTGCAGCTCGTGCTTTGCACTTAGATGCCTGGTCATGCAGGTTGTGCTCAGGTTGAGAACGTTTATGCCTCGCTTCAGCCTCTGATTGCACAGCCTGCAAACCACTCGTGTCTTGTCATCAGCACATTGTGTGAAGAACTGCCACGCTAGGGAACTCCTTGGACCTGGCTTTGGTGTGCTCGGTCCCTTGCTGCGTTGGGCAGTAGCAGACATACTGTCTAGGGGACGGACGCTCCGCTTTTGCACCCTGCTCCCTCTTCTGCTGTGCTGGTGGCTCTGTGCGACCACCGCCTCTTCCTCCAAACTACACTGGTCACCTGCATAACGTTGATTCCATGTGGGGTCGAGGACCTCATCGTCCTCCACATCATCTTCCACCCAGTCTTCACCCCTGCCCTTCTTGTCTGTCTGCACAATTGCGAAAGCAGCAGCAGTTGGCACCTGTGTTTCGTCATCATCCGAGACGTACTGTGATGGTCCTCCCATGTACTCATCATGAAACATAAGTGGTTGGGCATCGGTGCACTCAATCTTTTCCACTTCTGGGGCAGGGCTAGGTGGATGGCCCTGGGAAACCCTGCTAACAGAGTCATCGAAAAGCAGAAGAGACTGCTGCATGATTTGGGGCTCAGACTGCTTGGCTGATTTGCAAGGGGGTGAGGTGAAAGACTGATGGACATGGGTTTCAGGTGCCAACTCTGATCTTTCATCAAAAGAGTGGGTGGGAGACAATGTGAAGGAACCCGAGGCACTGTCAGCAAACCAATCTACTATCGCCTATACTTGTCCTGGCCTAAACATTCGTACAGCCTCATTAGGCGCGACAAAATACCGCCGCAGGCTCGGTCGCCTACTCGCACCTGAGGAAGGTGTTTCACTTGTGCGTGTATCTGGCACAGATCCACCACGTCCTCTCCCTGCAACAGGAGCTTCACCAGCAGCACCACGACCGGGGCCACCACGTCCCTTTGACCTTCTCCTCATATTTTCCAAATTTAGGATGTTGCCCTAAATGGGTGTTTTTGGAAGAGCAGAACACACCCACAGTACGTAACCGCTGAATCGCACAGCTACAGAACTGCAGAAAATGCTATTCAAAAAAAATGTTTTTTTTTTTAGTATAGCACAGTAGGAGAAAACTATATAGAAATTGTTTATTTCACACACCTCCAAATATGTATAACACACTGCAAACTATTTTTTGTGCCCCTAAACGGCGTTTTTTGGAAGAGCAGAACACACCCACAGTACGTAACTGCTGAATCGCACAGCTACAGAACTGCAGAAAATGCTATTCAAAAATTTTTTTTTTTTTTAGTATAGCACAGTAGGAGAAAACTATATAGAAATTGTTTATTTCACACACCTCCAAATATGTATAACATACTGCAAACTATTTTTTGTGCCCCTAAACGGCGTTTTTTGGAAGAGCAGAACACACCCACAGTACGTAACCGCTGAATCGCACAGCTACAGAACTGCAGAAAATGCTATTCAAAAAAATTAGTTTTTTTAGTATAGCACAGTAGGAGAAAACTATATAGAAATTGTTTATTTCACACACCTCCACATATGTATAACACACTGCAAACTATTTTTTGTGGCCCTGAATGGCTCTTTTTGCAAGCGTACATTAAAGTGCATTTTTTTATTTTTTTTTGCCCTAAACGGGTCTTTTTTTGCACAAGCAAAATAAAATGCTAATTTTTTTTTTTTTTGCCCTATGGGTCTTTTGGAAAAGAGCACAATAAAGTGCCTTTTTTTTCCCCCTAAAAGTCAGATTTTCTCTGACACTGGGCTCATGGCATTGTGAAAAGACTGTGCACTGCAACACAAACAGGTAAACCTATGCAGATCGCTGATTTTAATCTCTGAATCTGGACTCCTATATAATATTCTCTCTCCCTGAAAGCACCAACAGGAACCTGGCCCTACACTACACTATCTCTCAATTTTTTCCCTCAGATTCCAGAATCAGGACTACCTCATGTATTTTTCTATCTCTCCCTAAAAGCAGCAGCAGCAGACAAGATCCTCTCCCTATCTATTCTGAAGCAGAGCAACGTGTGTGCTGTGTGCCTCTAGCTTATATAGAAGCTGGGTCACATGTTGCACTGACCAATCACAGCCATGCCATTAGTAGGCATGGCTATGATGGCCTCTAAGGGCACACCAGCTAATCAAAAGGTGATTGGCTGGCCACTGAAGCATTTCTAAATGCGTAATTAGATTGCCGAACCCAAACCCGAACCCGGACTTTTGCGCAAAGTCCGGGTTCGGGTTCGGGAAAAAGCTAAAGTTCGGTACGGACCCGAACTTTACAGTTCGGGTTCGCTCAACACTAATTACAATCTGCCCAAGAACCGCCTAATCTGTGACATGCCCACCAGGTGGAACTCTATGTTGGCCATGCTGCAGCGGCTGCACATGCAGCAGAGGGCCATGAATGAGTATCTGTTGCAATATGGCACCAGGACAGGGTCAGGGGAGCTTCGATTTTTTCCCCACGCCAGTGGGCCATGATCAGGGATGCATTCACTGTCCTGGCACCATTTGAGAAGGCCATGAGGATGGTGAGCAGTGACAGTGCATGCATCAGTGACACTGTCCCTCTTGTCCACCTTTTGGAGCACACTCTGCGTGGAATACTGGGCAGGGCACTTGAGGCAGAACAGAGGCAGGAAGAGGAGGACTTCCTTACCTCTCAAGGCCCACTTTATGCAGTGTTCCTGCTGGCCCGGCTATCACACAGGAAGAGGAGGAAGAGGAGGAGGAAGAGGATTGTGTCAGCATGGAAGTGGAGACTAGCACTCAGCATCAGTAGCAGTCTTCAAGGGATCAATTACAGTCCCAAGACACCCGTGGACTTTTACGTGGCTGGGAGGAGGTGGCTGCGGATCATGTCGTCCTCAGTGACTCAGAGGACTCCGGACCGAATGCCTCAGCAAACCTACGCTGCATGGCCTCCCTGATCCTGCTAAGCCTGCGGAAGGATCCTCGTATTCGTGCGATCAAGGAGAGGGATCATTATTGGCTGGCAACCCTCCTTGATCCACGTTACAAGGGTAAGGTTTAAGACCTTATCTTGCTGTTGCAGAGGGAGCAGAGGATGAAGCATCTTCGGGAGGCCTGTGCAAAGCATTCCCAGAGACAGGGAGGTTACAAATTCCTGGTCCTAGACAACGTGTTGCTGTTTCACTAAAAACCCCAGATTTTCAAAAAACATTTGTCATTGGGACGGAAAGTGAGGTGAAATGTTCTGAACAGGTGCACAGACAGCAAAACAAATGTTACAGGGGTGATAACCCTTCCCTTTGTTTTCCAAAAAGCTTAAAATGGATTTTTTGGCTGGAGCTACACTTTAAAATTGTACCAGTTCAAAATTACAAACAGATTCTACGTGACAACAAACCTACAGTCCCTGTCTTTTTTTCACCGCCTGTATACTGCTGTTCAGAGTGTATAGGGCCTGGGGGCGGGATTCCCCTTAACATCCCTACAAGACCCAAAGGGGCTGGTAATGGTTTGGGGGGGGGTTCCCATGCAATTTTTCTAAATGATTTTCATCCATATTGCCGAGACCAGACATTACATAAAAGCCGCAAGCAGTTTTAAATGACTTTTTGTCCTTTAGAAATGTCATTTTGTGCAGAGACAGTTCTAAACATGGGAAACACATGCCACTTCACAGGCATACTACAGACACCCCCAGGTACGATATTTAAAGGAATATTTCACTTTTTTTTTCACTTCATGCATCATTAAAATCACTGCTCCCGAAAAAACGTCAGTTTTTAAAACTTATTTTTGCATTGATACATGTCCCCTGGGGCAGGACCCGGGTCCCCAAACCCTTTTTAGGACAATAACTTGCATATTAGCCTTTAAAATTAGCACTTTTGATTTCAAATGTTAGAGTCCCATAGACTTTAATAGGGTTCTAAAGTTCGCGCAAACTTTCGGTCCGATCGCAGGTTTTGGTGCAAACCTGCAAACCGAAACGGGGGGTGTTCGGCTCATCCCTACTTGTAAATCAGTTTTCTTACCTAAATTATCTTTACATTAAAACCAAATCCTTATATGGGCCATTCACACATAATGCAGTGACTGTCATTTTTCTGCATTGGTGACTGGCATTTTTCCACCCCGAGTTGTGGGGGATATTTCTGTTCACTCGCGTCCCAGAAATGCAACAGGAAGTGAGAGGAAATCTCTTCAAATTGACTTAAATTCCTCTCTAAAGCCTCATACACACGATAGGACTTCCATTGGACTTTCTGGAGACGACTGCTCTGATAACACCTATCTTAAGGCCCATACACACGATCTGACTTTTTGACAACAAATGTCCGATGGACCTGTTTTAGCGGACAATCCGACCGTGTGTACGCTCCATCGGACAAACTTTATCGCTTTTTCATTGGACAAATGTTCGCTGTGAGAACAGACAAACTTTCCGGCAACAAATGTCCTACGTCGGCTAATTCTATCGTGTGTACACAAGTCCATTGGACTAAGGTCCAAAGTACAAACACGCATGCTCAGAACCAATGCTAAAGATCAGACAACAATAGCAGAATTTGCCCACAGGGTGGCGGTAAAGAGCTGAAAAACCATGTGATTTGGTGAAAGTTTTCTGAAAAAGTCCTGCCGTGTGTATGCATACCAAGTTCACGGCCAACGCCCTTCGGACAAAAATCCACGGAAAAGTCAGATGGAAGTCCGACCGTGTGTATGAGACTTAATAGTGATTTTTCACATTTGTGGTAGATGCTAAAGAATTCATTATATTTCTTAGGGGCTTTGGTAAAAGCAGATATGGGTAAGCTAAACATTTAACGTAAAGCTGCAGAAAATAATTTTATTCTAGTTTTGGAGCTGGGAAATGTTAAAATTAGGGTTGCACCTATACCACTTTTTTAAGACCGAGTACAAGTACTGATACTTTTTTCCAAGTACTCACCAATACCGATTAACAATATTTTTTTTAATGACATGTGACAGTGGCACTAATATGCAGCACTGATGGGTGGCACTGATGAGGCATGGCACTGATGGGTGGCCTGTGTCAGTCGTTTTTATTTTTATTCCATTTTTTACAATTTGTCTTTAAAATTTTTTACAATTTGATTATTTATTTTTACAATGTCTTCTACTGTATATATTATTTTTTTGGGGGGGTCAATGTTTTTTTTTTTTTTACAATTTAACATTTTAAATATATATTTTTTTACAATTCTTACTTATTTTTTTTTATCAGCCCTGTTGGGGGGCTTTGGTGAGATATCAGGGGTGTAAGCAAACCCCTGACATCTCCCCTTTGAGACAGGGAAAGGGACTGAGGACACAGATTCCCCAGTCCCTTTCTTTGCAGCCTCACTAAAGATGAATAGAGAGGAGACAGAGGCTCCTCCCCATTCATAAACTTAGACACAGTCTGCTCAGTTATAAATGTTCATTCAGAAAAGGAATGGAGCCCCGACGATCATCTGTGAGGCTTCCCCCCCCCGCTATGCTGAAGGGTGCAGGTATTGGGTCAAGTATCGGAGCAAGTACTTGTGCAAATGCTTGATATCTGCACCGATACCGATACTAGTATCGGTATCAGTGTAACCGTAGTTAAAATATCAGTTATTATTGCTGTTCTTGTCCCTATTTGGGAACTCTGCACTCACTATTTGTCACTGAGGTGGAAATGTTCCAGCTGTAGTGGAAATTATTTGAATAGACACACCTGTTCTGGAGACACCTCTTAGGCCCCTTTCACACGGGACGGATCCGTGATGATCCGCCCCGTGAACCTCCACTTGCTCAGCAGGGATCGCTCCATTTATCCCCGCTGAGCCGGCGGATGACAGGGCGGTCCCCGCACACTGTGCAGGGACCGCCCTGTCAGATCTCCGCTCTCCCCTATGGGGGGATCGGATGAACACGGACCGTCTGTCCGTGTTCATCCGATCCGCTCCGCAGACGGATAGAAAAATAGGAATTTTTCTATCCAGAAAAATGGAGCATTGCGGACACGGATGAGATCGGGTGTCAGCGGATGTTTCATCTGCTGACACCCGCGATCTCATAGGGACTAATGTATGTCCCTTTTTCATCCGTGAACGGATGGATGAAAAAGCGGACATACGGTCCACTGGTGTGAAAGGGGCCTTAAAGATGTGATTTTCCCTTTCACTGGCTAGAATTCCTCTTGCTTTCTGTTATGTCTATGAGACAGGAAATATAGCAAAAGCTCTATAATGGGGGCTACAAATAGCAAAAAAAATCTTACAGAGATCTCAGCCTATCCTACTCTATCCAAAGTTACAGTAAAAAAATATCCTTAACCTCCCCTGCCTGAGCCAGATTATCCTTTTTTTGTTGTAATATCACCCCATTACCAAAAGCTACTGTGCATGAGCTGGAATTCACTGACACAACAACAAATGTGTTATATTTTGCAGGGGGTTTAGGGAAAACTGTAAGATGAACTTTCAAATAAATTAGAATTCTAAACAGCTTTCAAAATTAACCACCACACCTACATAGGTTAAATGCTAGTTTGGTCTAAGGGTAATGGAATAAGCACATTTACTTACCTTATACCCTTTCCCCCACAGTCAGTGCTGTTCTCTGCTCCCTGACACTACTGTGTGTGGAACCTCAGCATCCTCAAATACAAAATGGGGCCACTGGTGTGCATTGTACAGCATGACATTGAAAATACTCCAACTGAAAGAGTGATGAAGAGAAGCAGCTTTGTGGAACCAGTAAATAGCGGGGAAGAAGCATGAGGGAGCAAATAATAAAGTAGGTATTATAATAAAGTAGGTATTACTGCTTATTCCTAAACACCTAGGCTGGACAAGCATTCAACCCTTGCAGTGTGTGTGTAGGGAGGGGGGGGGGGGGCATGGTTCATTCGAACAGTTAGCTGGAGTTGGGCTTTTAGTGTTTTGAAGCAGGTTTTTTTTTTCTAAGCAAGGCCCTAGTTTTTATTTAGTTTATAGAACAACCGTATGTTGTGCAGGAGAACCTTACATAGTCGGTAAGGCCGAAAAAAGATAATAGTCCATCCAATTCAACCTGTGTAGGTGTATAAAGTATGTATCAGTGTCTATGATGATTTCCTATATTTCTGTAAGTTGTGTCCTTTAGGATGTACATCTAAGAGTCTTCTAAAAATATCCATACTCCCCGCAGCCACCACCAACTGTGGGAGAGAGTTCCACATCCTTATAGCCCTAACAGTGAAGAACCCCCTACGCAGTTTAATATTAAACCACTTCTGCAGTCTCATTGTATGGCCCCGTGTCCTTTTACACTCCCTGGGACTAAATAGTTTATTTCTAATGCTGGGTTTCCCATTGAGATATTTGTAGATAGCTATCATGTCTCCTCTCAAGCGTCTCATCTCCAGAAAACATAAATTTTGTGTTTGCAGTTGTTCCTCGTAATTGAGGCCCTCCAGTCCCCTTATTAGTTTTGTTGCCCTTCTTTGCACTTTTTCCAGCTCAAGGACATCCCTTTGGAGGACTGGTGACCAGAATTGGATAGAAAACTCCAGATGTGGCCTAACCAGAGTTTTATAAAGTGGCAGTATTATAGTTTTTTCTCTGGAGTATATCCCTTTTTTTTATGCATGCTAATATTTTGATTGCTTTGGCAGCTGCAGCTTGACACTGCATGTTGTTGCTCAATCTGTCATCTATTAGCACCCCTAGATCCTTCTCCATCCTTGATTCTCCCAGAGGTTCTCCACCTTGTGAATATTTAGCATTTATGTTTTGTTTTTTTTACTCCAAGTGCATTACTTTACATTTCTCCAAATTAAGCCTCATTTGCCATTTGTCTGCCTACTCCTTTATCTTATTCAGGTAATTCTGAAAAATGTCTATGTCCTGATGCAAGTCTATTACTCTGCTTATCTTTGTGTCATCTGCAAAAACTGAGACTGAACTAGTTATTTCATACTCTATATCATTTATATTGAATAAAATTGGTCCCAAGACAGAACCTTGGGGTACCCCACTCACCACTCCAGACTAGTCTGAGTATATGTTATTTATCACCACCCTTTGGACCCGTCCCTGTAACCAGTTTTTTACCCAAGCCTGCAGACCTCAGCTCGTAAGTTAAGCGTTTCTGGGGGACTATATCAAATGCTTTTGCAAAGTCCAGATACACCATATCCACAGGTCTCCCCTATCTAGATGGCAGCTCACTTCCTCGTAGAATGTTAGCAGATTGGTCTGGCAGGAACGTCCTCTCATAAACCCATGCTGATTACCACTAATGATATTCTTCTGTTCAGTAAATCTTTGGATATAGTCCCTAATAATCCCCTCTAATAATTTACCCACTATTGATGTTAGGCCTGTATTTCCCAGGAATATGTCTCTGCCCTTTTTGAATATTGGTACCATGTTGGCTTTTCTCCAATCAGCTGGTACTAATCCTGTAATTATGCTGTCCACAAAGATCAGGAATAATGGCCTGGCTATAACTTGACTGAGTTCTTAGAGGACACTCGGTGGTAAGCCATCTGGGCCTGGTGATTTATTTGTGTTAAGTTTATTAAGTCTTTCATTGACTCTGGTCTCTGTTAGCTACATTGGTATGTCATGTGTTGTGTCACTAACACTCATAGGTGTGTGCAGCCTATTGCATTAGGGTGTGCACCCCAAATCTCAAACACATATGAATGCCACCTGCTGTCACAGGGAAGAGGCTCAGGTGGTGGGTGGCAGTTGATTAGGAGCATATTACATTACACCCGAAAAATGGGTGTAATGTGTTCCTGAAGTTGAGCCTAGCCTTTAATATAATGGGGGCATTTACGCTGGCCACTGGCACCCCCAACCACCCACCTGGTAACGCCTCTGGACAATGCTAATGCATATGGGGAAATTAAGGTGTGCCCAGGCACACCCGGCACACCCTGTGTGCACGCCTATGCTAACACTACAGTCGTTGTCCTGCGTAAAAACTGTAGAGAAAAAGGCATTTAGTACAGTTGCCATCTTTGTGTCATCTGTAACCATCTTCCCATCCTTGCATCTGAGTTATTAAAAAAACAAAAACAAAAAAAACATAAAAGAATAAAAGCAATCTAGCCAGAATGTTATGTATACCAAAACAACAGTTGGACAGATAATTGCTTTAGCTTTTTTATTTTTTGTATATCTCAAATATGTTTTCGACATCAGTTCATGACCAGTTTGATGTACTTGAGGACTGGAATGGAGTCTGACTAAGCATGTTATCTGTTCCTTTAAATTAAATTAAATTTATGTGACCATATAGAAGAAGGCCTTTAAACTAATCAGACAAGAAGCTTACATAATATATCACTTGCAGGATGAGTGCGTCATTCCTCTCTTTGAAAACAAATGCACAAATAACATCTTAGGAATCCTGACTTTTACATATAATTGCACGATGTGATGAAAAAATGGAGCAGTCATGCAGATTTAGGAGAGGTTAGTTTAGATTTTCATAGGGTTAACGTTTTTTAAATTACTAGGATATTAGATTGAAAGTGAGGGGCATGCTACTTGTCGGGGGAGAGTGTAAGAAAGTGGCCCTAATGCAGAATCTCATTAAAACAACTGTCAGGATTCCTCCATTTTGTCATCACCTCCCTTTTTCTGCAAGAGGCAATTGTCGTTTTGAGTGAGTGTACGACCAAAGAGGCATTTACAAATAAATGAAAAATGTCACAATTGATTCCATTCCTCTTGGAGAACTGGGTGTCAGCTTTGTCACAAACTGTCTGTATTATTCTGCTTTTCACATTTTGTTTCAGAACATTGAAAGCAGCTTTGATGATCCAGAACCTATCCTTTGACCTGCGGACAGCTCATTGACTGTGATCTTTTATTACTCTTTCAATAACATTTATTCTCTGGTAGTTTTACATTCAGCTGATGAAGAAGTTCTATGTAGGGATATGCTGCTGTACTTAAACAATTAGAGAGAAAATATAGTGTGAAAGAGTGAAGTTATTTCCTCTTTCCTATAGTAATTTAAAGCTTACAATGTTCTCTATTTAACACGATAGATACTTGGAATGTGATACACCTTTTGCTGATTTAGCTTAGCTGCTCTAAGACATAAAACATATTTATTTCCATACGTTTAATTAGGGAGAAAACAAAAAAGCTTCAAAGCAATAGGAATCCATCTCTAATTTTTTTTCACTGCTATTTAAAGGGACGGTATCACTTATAAAAAACGTTTTTTTCAAATATAGGCACCTGAAAAAAAAGAGTGTACATACTTAAGTATGTGGTGGTGACACAGATCTTCCCTGTGCTAAATAACCCAGCTGAACCAGCCAAATTTCAATCTATGACAACCTTTACACCTTCATGTAGAAGGCAGGATAAGGGGGAGAGGGAGGATAAAAGGTGTCCCTATTTTAACCGCTTCCCATCCGTGCTATAGCCGAATAATGGCTACAGCACAGACCTACTTTGCCGGGAGGCCATCATATGATGTCCTCCCGTGCTCGAGCGGCTTGCACGCCCCCTTCAACTCTATGCTCAGCGAGTCAATGAGACTCAGCTGATCACATGAGACTCGATCCTGACCCCTTACCACATGATCAGCTGTCAGTCAATGATGTAAACAGAGCTGGTAATCTGCAATTTTTTCTCCTCACACTGATAGTGGCGGTTGTCAGAGGGACATCGGTCCCGATCAAGGAGAGCAGCCACCGCCGCTTCATCTATGCCCACCTGTGCCACCTGCCAGTGCCACCTACCAGTGCCCAACAGTGCCGCCTACCAGTGCCCACCAGTGCCACCTATCAGTGTCACCTATCAATGCCAATCAGTGCCTCATCGCCAGTGCTGCCTATCAGTGTTTCTGAACTGATGGTAATCAAGCAAAAACCACCCCTCTTGATTTCCCACCACTGTGCTTCTTGGAAATAATGCTAAGTAATAGATGAAGCTGCCACATTAAAATAAACAATGTGAAATAGTATTCTTAAACCACTCTAAATGAATAAGTGTTCAAAAATAAGTAGCGCATAAATGTCCAAAAAAAGGTGTTTCTGAGACTATGGGGGTTATTTCTGAGACTATGGGGGCTATTTAAGAAAGGCAAATCCACTTTACACTATAAGTGCAAACTACAAGTGCAAAGTGCGCTTGAAATTGCACTGAAAGTGCACTTGGAAGTGCAGTCGCTGTAGATTTGAGGGGGACATGCAGGGAAAATAAAAAATAGCATTTTAGCTTGCACAGGATTGGATAATAAAATCAGCAGAGCTTCCCCTCATTTCAGATCTACCCCTCAGATTTACAGCGACTGCACTTCCAAGTGAACTTCCAGTGCAATTTCAAGTGCACTTTGCATTTGTAGTTTGCACTTGTAGTGCAAAGTGGATTTGCCTTTAGTAAATAACCCCCAATGTCTCTTTAAGACAAATCTAAAAAAATTGCAAATGTGTATTACCATATAAACAAAACTTGTGACACTTGTGAAATAGGTGTCTAAAACATAAAGTTCATAAATGAAATATTGCATGTGTGTTCAAATCTTCCAATCTTCCACCACACCCGAGTGTCAGTGATTCCTCTCCCGTCAGATAAAACACTCACCAAAACAATATGCCTTAAGCCCTGTACACACGATCGGATAACCTATGGATTTTCGTCCGATGGATTTGACCATCGGAAATCCGATGAAACTGTTTTTCATAAGTCTTGGCCACACACCATCAGTCAAAAAACCGACGGCAAGAAAACGACGGCACGTACAACACGTACAACGCTCTATAAAAGGGCCTAACAAATCTAATGGCGTCACCCCTTGGGCTGCTTTTGCTGATTTCGTGTTACCGTGTGTTAGTAAAAGTTTGGTGAGAGCCGATTCGCGCTTTTCAGTCTCCGTGCTTTGCAGATCGTTTCCTGGTGTTCAGTTTGTGCTTGTGGGTTCGTATTTGTTATTCAGTGCGTGCAGTCAGGTCGTTACTGCCTTGCAGTGCCTTCTTGGCCGTTCGTTTACTGTTTTTCAGGTCGTTCTTCTCAGGCCTTGCTGTTCCACGGTGCGTTCTGTTTGAGTTCGTTCTGACCAGCCGACCGGTTTAAAACCATGTTTGAAGTGCGTTCTCGTTCTCGAGCTCGTGCTGGCTTTGGACTTGGTGTTGCAGTTAACACTGTAACCCGAGATCAGTCTGTGAACAGGGTGAGGAGGAGTTCATGGACCAAGAATTGGTTGCTCCAGCGGGACCAATTCTCTCATATGCCTCTACTGCGGGAAATCCATGAGAATAATCCTGATGATTTCAGGAATTATCTCAGGATGACGGACCCCGTTTTTCACCGTCTGTTGGATTTGCTGTCCCCCTATATCACAAGGCAGGACACTGTGATGCGCCAGGCCATCACTGCCGAGCAGAGGCTTATTGCCACGTTGAGATACCTGGCGACTGGGAGAAGATTGCAGGACCTCAAGTTCTCAACAGGCATCTCCCCCCAGGCTCTCGGGATCATTATCCCTGAAACGTGTTCGCCCATTATTCAGGTCCTGCAGAAGGACTATATGAAGGTAATTTTGCACCTTTAACATCACATTATATGTTTGTATTGTTTGATAATGTTCTAAATTTTTAGCCTCCTAACCCAAATTTGCCTGTTTGTAATATCCTGGTAATGTCCCCATTTTCCCCATGCATGTTTTTACTTGTAAAGGCCTTTTTTGGGCCCCACATGCCTATTTCCCTTCACTAACCTCTCCAGCATGCTTTCCTGGGCCCAAACCCAGCTAGCCTTCTATTTTCCTTTTAAATTTTTTGAGGTCAGTGCCCTCGTAGTTTGACAACCCTCCCCCCCCAAAGAAGTAAAAATAGTTTTAGTTCTCAATCAAGATCAGCAGAGTGGTAGAGCCTTTATTTGGATCCCCCACAATCACCTCAAGCCCCCCCCTTAGATTATTTTAGAATGTCCACTCAGCGGGGGTGAGGCATCTGCTAAGTGGGCCTTTGTTTATTGGTAGGAAATACTCCCTTAAATAATAATGTTAGAATGATGTTGGTCAACAATGTTTTTGTGTGTAATCTGATTGCATTGTAAACATAAACCGTACTAATGTCTTCTTTTTGTTTGACTCCACAGTTCCCTAGCACACCACAGGAATGGCTGACTGTGGCAGATCAATTTGCCCAGCGGTGGGACATTCCCCAACTGCGGAGGGGCAATTGATGGGAAGCACGTCCACATAGTGCCGCCACCCCGTTCGGGGTCATACTATTTTAACTATAATGGTTTTAAAAGCATAGTGTTAATGGCGGTGGTGTCAGCACGGTACGAGTTCCTGTATGTGGACGTGGGGAAGAACGGCTGGATGTCCGATGGCGGAGTATTCGCAGAGACGGAGTTCACTCACCGTCTGCAGGCTGGGGGTCTTGCACTGCCTCCAGATGCAGAGAGCGTGGAAGGGCTACCGTTCGTTTTCATCGCGGATGAAGCTTTTGGACTTGGACCACACCTCATGCGGCCGTTTCCCCAACGCACCCTCACCCCGGAGAGGAGGGTTTTTAATTACCGGCTGGCCAGAGCCCGGAGAGTTGTGGAGAATGCCTTCGGGATAATGGCCAGCCGGTTCCGCCTGTTTCAGACAGCTATACATTTGGCGGAATATAAACTGAACAACATTGTGTACTGCTGCTGCATATTGCACAACTTTCTAAGACAATTCTCTTCTACCTATGTGTCATCAGTTGGGCCTGAGGCCGGTCCATCCGAAATGACCATTCTGACCGGCCTCAACACTGCCCGTACTGGCTTGGCCCCCCAAAGTGCCCGTGAAGTACGTCAGAAATACGTAGAGTACTTCACGGGTAGGAGGGCCATCGCAATGCCAGACCACATCTGACCTTTTATACCATTTTTTAAATAAATAAAAAATTATATTTACTACAAACTTGTGTTGTCATTCTTGTATTTTGGGTTTATGTGTCTCCCAGGTTCTAGTAGTGCCAAGTGTATTTGTCCTTAGTAAATAGCCTCAATTCTCACAGGTAAAAACCTTGTTTTTGCATCTTCAGAACTGCTATTGAGCATAGAAAGAACAAGCCACACCTTTTTTAGACTTCCCGAATGTTTTTATTTTTAGCACCACATTTTTTGGTGGTTTTCGATATTAATGCCTCATACACACGGCCGAGAATCTCGTCATTAAAAACATGTTGTTTTTTTCAACGAGATCCTTGGACAACAAACTTGTCCCGGCCGAGTGTACACACGCTCATTTCAAAG
The DNA here is from genome assembly GCA_029206835.1 of Rana muscosa. Classification (NCBI taxonomy): domain Eukaryota; kingdom Metazoa; phylum Chordata; class Amphibia; order Anura; family Ranidae; genus Rana; species Rana muscosa. The sequence goes on from CM055121.1 coordinate 589,515,112, forward strand.
AACCCGCGGTTCTTTGAATGGAGCGTATGCGGTGACGTCATCGAATACGATGAGCATGCGCTCGTCACATTCGATGCCGTCGCCGCCATCTTGGTTCACCCTACCTATGCCTAGGAAGCTACCGCGCATGCGTCAAAGTCATTTCGAGCATGCGCGGGCTTCCCGGCGAACAGGTAAGTGTACACACACACAATTTTCTCGTCGAGAAACAGGCTGACGAGAATCTCGATGAGAAAATAGAGAGCAGGTTCTCTATTTTCTCGTCGAGATTCTTGTCGCTTTTCTTGACGAGAAACCATACACACAAACACGAGAAACTCGGTCGTGTGTACGAGGCTTAAGCCTTTTTTTTTTTAGGCCGGCTTTTTTTGCAGAAACCTGCATGGGTCAAAATCCCAATTTTTTGGGGGGAAAAAGTAAAAAAATAACACAGTGAAAAAGACAAACATGAGATGGGGTAATGTCACCCCTGATCCATCCCAAATGTGAAGAACCACACTTTCTTTTTGTGGCTCAAATGGGTATCTTCAACATGATCCCATGGCTAAGGTAAACACATGCTATCTGCCATCATGGGGGATCAATGGACATGCTTTGGGGGTGAAAACCCTTCCTCTCACCTACTTGAATAGGGAGGAAGAGGTTGCACCCCCAAAACAGGGACATAGATATCCTGTGACGGCAGATAGCACATGTTGAGTCACTGTGTGCATCTTCACATTTGGGCTGGTGGAAATCACATTGCAAATTTGTGACGCATAACAAAACACAAAAACAGGGGGGGTTCACACTATTCTCCCCAAAATATCTATAATGTTTTTATATTTTTGCTCAATCACATTCATTCTCTTTCTCATAATGTCCATTTCGCTACTGCATTCCATGATTTCCTGAATGATTATTTTGGCGTTGGCACTCGAGAATGGAGGATTTGGACTTCCTGACACACCCCCACGTTCAGTCCCTAAAAAAAAAGAAAAAAAAATTGAACTATGCAGGCCTACATCTATATTTACCTTGAAGTTGTGGTGTCAGACACTGACCTGTTGTGCTGATAAGCTCCACCTCTCCGTCCTCCACCTCCCCTTCCTCCACCTCCGCTTCCTGAACATGCTGATCTTGGTCTGCTTTGTGATCTTCGGGGAGTTTCTGTGGTGTTTGGTTCCTCGTCTCCTGAGCATGGTGTCCTCCCAGTCTCCTCTCCCCTATGGGAATGTCAAAAATAATGTATCCTTTAGCACACAGACATTTTAGGCCTGAAAATGGATTCATTGTTTTGAAGTGGGGTACAATTGATATTTGGCCCTGAGTTCCAAGATGAACATATGAGATCTTGCGAACTCTACAAAGCAACATGTTATTTTTGAGGTCACTCACAAATACACTTGGATAACCACCAAGGTATCCACTGGACCACCTGTGTGTGACCCCGTTTATAAATTTGGTCATGTGGCCCAGACTATAGTATCTTGATCCAGAAAAAAAGCTGAGTACACAACTGCTGGAGTGTCATCTCCTTTACCCAGAATACAGTTTAGCCTTTCATTCACATTCTAGTTTTACTTACAACACATCATCTAGCCAACAATGTGAAGATAAACATTGTTTAAGTAAAATGAGGCATGCCCACATGTAGTTTACGTGGATATGTGCCAAACATGTTTGGGGGAAGAGCAGCAAGTTTTTTTTACCACACATTTACCAAATAAGTGCACTCTCAACTTAACATAAAAGTTGACATTTTAAAATGTGAAACCAGTCAAGCCAAGCACATGGTGCAAAACATGGAAGAATACATATTACAATGTGAAAGAACACAGTAAAAAAAAACTTACTTTTTTCTATGCTTTTTAGAAGCTTCTTATACTGCTCCGGCTCCCTAAGCTTCAGGTCAGACTACCTTTTACGGAGTTGTTCCTTGGATCTCCTGACCCCATATTTTTTATAGAGAGTCTTTGCCACTTTGTCCATAATTTGTGACTTCCGGAGATTAGGGGTGTCGTATGGGCTATGATTGCCGTCGTAATCCTTCCTCCGCAGAATGTCCACCATCTCCGCCATCTCAGCAAAAGACATATTAGTCGCCTTGTATCTTTTTTTACTGAATCGGGACGTTTCCGCCTCCGGGCTTTCCTAGTCGGTAATTTCTACTAAAGAAGCCACCTGTGTCTGCGACATGTCGCCGTCTCACACTGTGCGCCAATCGTTAAGGGGCGGGGAAATGCAGAAAAAGTGTCATGGATATGCAGTAGTGTTTGTCTGTCAGCTTACCTTCCTTCCCATGTGTTCATCTTAGAGGCCAGAACCCTTTCACCTGGCTTCCTTTATAATCTCCTGCCAGCCTGACTCCACCCCAGGCCCTATCACAGAACACTATATTAACCTGTGCACTGCAAGCCTGCTTTGCTGATCAACGTGTTTGTTAGGCATTGTGTGTTTGGGTTCCTGCCTGCTGTGTGCTACGTCTGTCTCTCTGTTACGTTATTGGCTTGTCCCTGACTATCCCTGTCTGCTCGTGACCCTTGACCTTCGGCTTGTCTTTCGTTATCCTTGTCTGCTTGTGGCCCTTGACTTTCAGCTTGTTATTCGTTACTCTTATATCTCGTGCTGCTGCTTCCCCTCTTGTCCCCTTATCCTACGGGGTGTGAGCTAGGAGACTCTAGGGGTCGCGACCTGGACCCAGCCTGCAGCATAACATCCTCACCACTAGAGGCTCTGGAGAAGACCTGCTGGGTCTTAGACTCCGCGCCCTGAGGAATCTTGGCTCTAGCTTCCCATAGGATCCCGGTTGTGCTCCTCTGGTCCCGCTTTCCACAACCACCCAGTTTCCTATCCGCAGCAGTCAGCCATAGGGTTCACTACCTTGCGGTGCACTCCTGTCCCCCTACGGTGTGCATCTGTCACCTGGCCACAGGTGACCTGACAGTTTGATCAGCCATGAACCTGGCTGACATCCCGCTCCCCGCGGATGATCCATTGCAGGGCATAGTTTTCAGACTTGAAACCCAGGAATCGAATCAGACTCAGGTGATGCGATTCCTCCAGGATCTGGCTTCTCGCTTCGAGCAGCTTCAGGCCTCCTTGGGAACCCTGAATCCGCAACCTCAAATACAACCAGCGGCTGCACCTATTGCACCAGTCGCAGCCACACACTCACTACAACTGCCAGCTCCGTCCCGTTTCTCTGGGGACTCCAAGGCTTGCAGGGGGTTCCTTAGCCAATGCACGATTCATTTTGAGCTCCAGCCCCAAAACTTCCTGTCTGATTGGGCTAAGGTAGCCTATATCATTTCCCTCCTCTCTGGTGAAGCTTTAGCCTGGGCAGCCCCTCTGTGGGAACTGAATGATCCAGTGGTTTCTAGCCTGTCTGGCTTCTTGAAACTTTTTCGGAATATCTTCGAAGAACCGGCTTGTGTCTCTTCAGCGGCCAGCGCCCTTTTACGTCTCCGCCAAGAGTCTGCTTCTGTGGGACAGTATGCCCTTCATTTCCGCATACTGAGTTGAGCTGGAACAATGAGGCCTTAGTCGCAACCTTTTTGCATGGCCTGTCTGATAGAGTGAAGGATGAATTAGCAGGAAGAACCATCCCCACTGATCTGGCCGGCGTTATCTCCTTGTGTAACCAGATCAATATTCGCTTTCAGGAGAGGACCTTAGAAAAGCAACGCCAGCACTCCTTGGTTCTTAGTCAGCCTGAGCTCTCCTCTCTTCGACCCGTAGAGCATCTCCTACCAGCTGAAGAACCCATGCAGCTGGGTCGGACCAGGCTATCCCCCGAGGAACGTGCTAGGTGCAGAACTCTTGGTCTGTGTCTTTACTGTGGGGGCAAAGGTCATTTTCGTGACACTTGCTCTCTTTGTCCAGAAAAACGTTCGGGTCCACTTCATCTGGAAAGTGGAGTATTAGACCCAGAAATATCACCTTCCCCTTCTCGTCTTCTGCTTTCTGTGTTCCTTCATGTTGGTGCTTCTTCTCATTCGGTCTCAGCATATCTGGATTCCGGAGCCGCTGGTAATTTCATGGACTGGGAAATCGCATCGTCCATGAGACTTACTCTTTTGCCCCTCACCACGCCATTGGTGGTCTTGGCGATTGATGGTACTGTTCTCCCAGGGGGACCTATCCGCTTGCAGACCCTCCCTGTTAAGATGTCGGTAGGGACACTCCACCAGGAGTGGATATCCTTCCTTATCTTACCCAAGGCCTCAACGCCTATAATTTTGGGTCTCCCATGGTTACAGCTCCATTCTCCTCATGTGGACTGGACTACTGGACAGATCCTGGCTTGGGGTCCCTCCTGTTCCTCGTCCTGCCTACCCAAGGTTGCCCCCTGTGAACCTGAGCCGGTCATTCATTCCAGGTTGCATAACCATTTACATTTCTCTGTTCCTAACCACCCTTGGACGCACAGCCAGGCTAGCTTGTCTACAAGTCCTGCAGTCGCTACGTCTTGCGATGCGATTCAGGTAGTCGCTACACCTGACTCAGCTATTCACTCTGCCTCTGTACTAGTTATGCCAGTCCAGCCCATGCCCAGTGAGCCTCCTACTTTTTCTTGTTCAGGACATTCTGCTTGTCCTTCAGCTATTCAGCTTGACTCTGGCGACATGTCACCTTCTAACCAACCTGACTTCAGGGTTCCACTGACATCTGCCCAGTCTGATGGTCCTGTGCAAGATGACCAGTTCCCCTTTAAGGGTCTAGGGGACCCTCCTCAGATTCCTGTTGATCCTCTCATGCCCTTGCTTATTCCTAGAGAGCCTTTGGTCCTCAATAGATCTTCTTGTCATCTCCCTACCTCGTTTTCGGTCTCTGAGGATAATCTTAAGTACGAGGTTAGACAAGTTCTGGATTCTCGGCTCTGCAGAGGCATTGTTCAGTACCTTGTGCATTGGAGAGGTTTTGGTCCTGAGGAGGCGTCTTGGATTGCTGTAACTGATGTCGCTGCACCTCATCTGTTGAGGTTTCATCAGAGATTTCCCTTTAAGCCTGGGCCCAGGCGGGGGAGGGCCCATAAGAGGGAGGGTACTGTCATGGATATGCAGTAGTGTTTGTCTGTCAGCTTACCTTCCTTCCCATGTGTTCATCTTAGAGGCCAGAACCCTTTCACCTGGCTTCCTTTATAATCTCCTCCCAGCCTGACTCCACCCCAGGCCCTATCACAGAACACTATATTAACCTGTGCACTGCAAGCCTGCTTTGCTGATCAACGTGTTTGTTAGGCATTGTGTGTTTGGGTTCATGCCTGCCGTGTGCTACGTCTGTCTCTCTGTTACGTTATTGGCTTGTCCCCGACTATCCCTGTCTGCTCGTGACCCTTGACCTTCGGCTTGTCTTTCGTTATCCTTGTCTGCTTGTGGCCCTTGACTTTCAGCTTGTTATTCGTTACTCTTATATCTCGTGCTGCTGCTTCCCCTCTTGTCCCCTTATTCTACGGGGCGTGAGCTAGGAGACTCTAGGGGCCGCGACCTGGACCCAGCCTGCAGCATAACATCCTCACCACTAGAGGCTCTGGAGAAGACCTGCTGGGTCTTAGACTCCGCGCCCTGGGGAATCTTGGCTCTAGCTTCCCATAGGATCCCGGTTATGGTCCCGCTTTCCACAACCACCCAGTTTCCTATCCGCAGCAGTCAGCCATAGGGTTCACTACCTTGCGGTGCACTCCTGTCCCCCTACGGTGTGCATCTGTCACCTGGCCACAGGTGACCTGACAAAAAGTCCGTCATGGGCGGGCGACGAGGGTGGAGTTACACGCATGCGCAGGGTATAAAAAGGGGAAAGAAGTTATTAGGGATGCGTGGAGTAAGGACGACCGGAAGTGAACAAACAAACTCAAGTAAGGTAAAGAAGGGAACTCGGGCCTGCAGTGGCCTATAATGGTTCATGATTGGAAAGGCCAATATTGTGATAAGTTGAGGAGAATCAAATCTGATCTGTCTTTTTTTTTTTCCTTGTTTTTTTACTTGCTGATCACAAAAGATGCATAAACTACGTGAGCCGGAGGTGATGCTGATTTTTATAGACAAATATAAGGAACAGCGCAACCTGTGGGAACTGAAACACCCAGCGTACCACAAGAGTGATGTACGTCGGGCAACAATTACCAAATTAGCAGAGGATATGAAGCCATGGATCCCAGATGCAGACTACACTATGATAAATAATAAAATCAACAACCTGCGTAATTCCTATAAAAAAAATACAAGGAAGTGCGCGAGTCGAAGAGATCAGGAGCAGCAGCCGACGATGTAGTAAAGCCCAAGCTGTGGTACTACAAACTAGACATGTGCAAAAGGAAAAAATTTGTTTCGTTTCGTTTCGTTTTAATTCGTTAATTAATTAATTTCGTTTTGTTAGATTCGTTAAATTTGTTAAATTCGTTTTCGGATTTCGTTTTGTTTTTGACTGAATTCGAAAATCGGTCGCATTCGAAAATATTTCAACCGAATTCGAAAATATTTCTACCGGATTCGAAATTATTTCAACCGCATTTGAAACTATTTCAACCGGATTCGAAAATATTTTGCGACCCGAATTTGGGTCCACGTATCTCAGGGTCACTTAGTAATAGAAACCCCAAATTTGGAGATGTTATAGTGCTAGTTCTACTGTGTTTGCATACCAAATTTGGGGTTTCTAGCTACAAGTGGCCCCGAGATATGTGGCCCCAAATTCGGGTCGCAAAATGTCATTCTCTGCTGCAGAAAAGTGTTTGACATTTTGCGACCCGATTTTGGGTCCACGTATCTCGGGGTCACTTAGTGATAGAAACCCCAGCACTAGCACTAAAACATCCCCAAATTTGGGGTTTCTATCGCCAACTAACCCCGAGATATGTGGACCCAAAGTCGGGTCGCAAAATATTTTTGAATCCGGTTGAAATAGTTTCAAATGCGGTTGAAATAGTTTTAAATGCGGTTGAAATAATTTCGAATCATGTTGATACTATTTAAAGCGGATTCGAAAATATTTTGCGACCCGACTTTGAAAAAAAAAATGAAATTGATTCTAACAGTCTGCAGGAGATCTGCAAAAAAAAAAGAAGTGAAATGGCTGTTAATAGTCTACAGGAGATCTGCTAAAAAAGAAATAGATGCTAATAGTCTGCAGGAGACCTGGTGAGAAAACTAAATAGATACTAATAGTCTGCAGGAGATCTGCAAAAAAAAATTAAATAAATGCTAATAGTCTGCAGGAGATCTTATGTAAAAAATAGTAATCTGCAAAAAAAAATTAAACATGAAATAGATAGTATCTATATTCTATTCTATTCTATTGTTTTTCTAGTGTATTCTCTATTTCTATTCTAATCTATTCTATCCAAAGTTAAAATTAATTAATTACATTTTTTTTAATTCCTACTATTCGAAATTCAAATGTATTCTATTCGAAATTCGAATTTCATAAGATGGTTGCATATTCTTTCTATTTTATTCTATTAAATTATTTTTTTTCCTATTCTGTTCTAATCTTTTCTATTTGAATTATACATTTTGAAAGATGGTTAGTTACTTACTTATATACATCTGTCACATAAAAAAAAAGATGTGAAATGGCTGTCATGGATGTCGATCGCAAGGCAAGTACATATGCTGTATGTCATTGTCCGAGTGCCACGTGACCGGCCACGTGACCAAGTTGTGGATTGTCCACTTGCCACAAGTTATGGGGTTCCTAGCACCAAGTGACCCCCAGATATGGGCGATATGTCAAGTGCTTTTCTGCAGCAGAGAATTAAATTTTGCGACCCGACTTTGAGGCCATGTATCTCGGGGCCACTTATAGCTAGAAATCCCAAAATATTTGGTATGTAAACACATTACAACTGGCACTACAATAACCCCAAATTTGGGGTTTCTATCACCAAGTAACCCCGTTGTAATGCTAGTTCTACTGTGTTTGCATACCAAATTTGGGGTTTCTAGCTATAAGTGCCCCCGAGATACGTGGCCCCAAAGTCGGGTCACAAAATGTCATTATCTGCTGCAGAAAAGTACTTGAAATATCGCCCATATCTGGGGGTCACTTGGTGCTAGGAGCCCCATAACTTGTGGCAGGTGACGTGGCAAGTAGACAATCCACAACTAGGTCACGTGGCAGGTCACGTGGCACTCGTGGCCGTTCACGTGGCACTCATGGCAGGTCACGTGGCACTCGTGGCCGGTGTCGTGGCACTCGTGGCCGGTGTCGTGGCACTCGTGGCAGGTGTTGTGGTAAGTGGACAATGACATACAGCATATGTACTTGCCTTGCGATCGACATCCGTGACAGCCATTTCACATCTTTTTTTTTTATGTGACAGATGTATATAAGTAAGTAAATAACCTTCTTCCAAAATTTATAATTCAAATAGAAAAGATTAGAACAGAATAGAAAAAAAATATAATTTAGAAGAATAAAATAGAAAGAATATACAACCATCTTCTGAAATTCGAATTTCGAATAGAATAAATTTGAATTTCGAATAGTATGAATTCAAATTTTTTAATTAATTAATTAATTTTAACTTTGGATAGAAAAGATTATAATAAAATAGAAAATAGACTAGAAAAACAATAACCCCAAATTTGGGGTTTCTATCACCAAGTAACCCCGAGATACATGGACCCAAATTCGGGTCACAAAATATTTTCAAATCCGGTTGAAATAGTTTCAAATGCAGTTGAAATAATTTCGAATCATGTTGATACTATTTCAACCGGATTCGAAAATATTTTGCGACCCGACTTTGGGTCCATGTATTTTGGGGTTACTTGGTGATAGAAACCCAAAATTTGGAGATGTTGTAGTGCTAGTTCTTCTGTGTTTGCATACCAAATTTGGTGTTTCTATCACTAAGTGACCCCGAGATACGTGGACCCAAAGTCGGGTCGCAAAATGTCAAGCACTTTACTGGAGCAGAGAATGACATTTTGCGACCCAATTTTGGGGCCACATATCTCGGGGCCACTTTTAGCTAGAAACCCAAAATTTGGTATGCAAACACAGTAGAACTAGCACTACAGGATCTCCAAATTTTGGGTTTCTATCACCAAGTAACCCCAAAATACGTGGACCCAAAGTCGGGTCGCAAAATATTTTCGAATCCGGTTGAAATAGTATCAACATGATTCGAAATTATTTCAACTGCATTTGAAACTATTTCAACCGGATTCGAAAATATTTTGTGACCCGAATTTGGGTCCATGTATCTCGGGGTTACTTGGTGATAGAAACCCCAAATTTGGGGTTATTGTTTTTCTAGTCTATTTTCTATTTTATTATAATCTTTTCTATCCAAAGTTAAAATTAATTAAATAATTAAAAAATTTGAATTCATACTATTCGAAATTCAAATTTATTCTATTCGAAATTCGAATTTCAGAAGATGGTTGTATATTCTTTCTATTTTATTCTTCTAAATTATATTTTTTTTCTATTCTGTTCTAATCTTTTCTATTTGAATTATAAATTTTGGAAGAAGGTTATTTACTTACTTATATACATCTGTCACATAAAAAAAAAGATGTGAAATGGCTGTCACGGATGTCGATCGCAAGGCAAGTACATATGCTGTATGTCATTGTCCACTTACCACAACACCTGCCATGAGTGCCACGACACCGGCCACGAGTGCCACGACACCGGCCACGAGTGCCACGTGACCTGCCACGAGTGCCACGTGAACGGCCACGAGTGCCACGTGACCTGCCACGTGACCTAGTTGTGGATTGTCTACTTGCCACGTCACCTGCCACAAGTTATGGGGCTCCTGGCACCAAGTGACCCCCAGATATGGGCGATATTTCAAGTACTTTTCTGCAGCAGAGAATGACATTTTGTGACCCGACTTTGGGGCCACGTATCTCGGGGCCACTTATAGCTAGAAACCCCAAATTTGGTATGCAAACACAGTAGAACTAGCATTACAACGGGGTTACTTGGTGATAGAAACCCCAAATTTGGGGTTATTGTAGTGCCAGTTGTAATGTGTTTACATACCAAATATTTTGGGATTTCTAGCTATAAGTGGCCCCGAGATACGTGGCCTCAAAGTCGGGTCACAAAATTTAATTCTCTGCTGCAGAAAAGCACTTGACAGATCGCCCCTATCTGGGGGTCACTTGGTGCTAGGAACCCCATAACTTGTGGCAGGTGACGTGGCAAGTGGACAATCCACAACTTGGTCACGTGGCACTCATGGCAGGTGTTGTGGTAAGTGGACAATGACATATAGCATATGTACTTGCCTTGCGATCGACATCCGTGACAGCCATTTCACATCTTTTTTTTTATGTGACAGATGTATATAAATAAGTAAATAACCTTCTTCCAAAATTTATAATTCAAATAGAAAAGATTAGAACAGAATAGAAAAAAAATATAATTTAGAAGAATAAAATAGAAAGAATATACAACCATCTTCTGAAATTCGAATTTCGAATAGAATAAATTTGAATTTCGAATAGTATGAATTCAAATTTTTTAATTAATTAATTAATTTTAACTTTGGATAGAAAAGATTATAATAAAATAGAAAATAGACTAGAAAAACAATAACCCCAAATTTGGGGTTTCTATCACCAAGTAACCCCGAGATACATGGACCCAAATTCGGGTCACAAAATATTTTCGAATCCGGTTGAAATAGTTTCAAATGCAGTTGAAATAATTTCGAATCATGTTGATACTATTTCAACCGGATTCGAAAATATTTTGCGACCCGACTTTGGGTCCATGTATTTTGGGGTTACTTGGTGATAGAAACCCAAAATTTGGAGATCTTGTAGTGCTAGTTCTACTGTGTTTGCATACCAAATTTGAGGTTTCTAGCTACAAGTGGCCCCGAGATATGTGGCCCCAAAATCGGGTCGCAAAATGTCATTCTCTGCTCCAGTAAAGTGCTTGACATTTTGCGACCCGACTTTGGGTCCACGTATCTCGGGGTCACTTAGTGATAGAAACACCAAATTTGGTATGCAAACACAGAAGAACTAGCCCTACAACATCTCCAAATTTGGGGTTTCTATCACCAAGGAACCCCGAGATACATGGACCCAAAGTCGGGTCAAAAATATTTTTAGATTCGAAAAAATTCGGATTCGGTTAAATTCGTTAGTATTGTAATTCGGTAATTCGGATGCATCCGAATGTCCGAATAATGAAAAATTCGTCCGAATTTCGATTCGGAACGAAACGAAATGCACATGTCTACTACAAACATCTTCAATTTCTGGATGACCAGATCGAGGCCAGGGAATCTATTTCCAGCCTTCCCTCCACCCTTCCTTCCACCCTTCCCTCCAGCGTTCCTTCCACCCTTCCCTCCACCCCTGCAGAGGCGGAGGAGGAGCCTCCTGAACTTGAAGAGCCAGATCTTCGCATCTTCAGCCAGGTATAGTATTTTAGCACATAATTATTGTCCACTAAGTAATATTGTGATGAAATGGTTGGATTAGCCCAAAATGATAACATCCCCCCCCCCAAAAAAAATATGCACCAGTCATGATATCCAAATTGTGTGTGATAGATTCCCCAAATAATACAATTTTTAATTTTTTTTATAAACAGGATGAGGCAAGCCAGGAGGAAGAGGCTCAGGAGTGTGGCAGGCAGGAGGAGGCAGGGCCAAGTGGGACTCAGCAGGTCCCCAGGCCTAGTGGCAGTACAGTCTCCCAAGTGGCTCCCCTCCACGTCAGACTGCCAAAACATCGGCGGATGACACAAGTGGAGGAGGAGTCACTAAAGATGATTCGTGAGGCTGCTGCCATCATGAGGGCCCCCCTCAACCCTACGGAGGGTTTCAGTAGTTACCTGGCAGATAAGTTGCTCCAAATGGAGGCGGGACAATGGGCCCTCTGTGAGCACCTTATCTACACGGCCGTACACATGGGGGTGAGGGGGCAGCTGACTGAGGCCACCCATCTGTCACATCAGGCCAATCCCTCTCCTCCTTCTCCTCCTCCTCCTGCCACTTCACCACCCACAGTGGCCCAGCCTGCAAGGGTGCGTGGACGGGGCCATGGAGAGAACGCTGCAGGGAAGCGTGGAAGGAAGGCTACTGGGAAGAGCAGGAGGTGATTCTCTGGCCTCGAGCTGCTCTTCCAGAAGTTGCAGGGTGATGGAGTACCACAGCTTGGGATGATGTATGTCTTTGGCTGCTGCTCCTGATTTCATGCTGTGGTTGATTTTATTATTCATCATAGTCATGTCTGCATTTGGGATCTAATGACTTGATATTTTCTGCTAATTTCGGAATAGTTGCCCTTCGTTTTTTTGTTTGCTTTTTTTCCTAAATAAATGGAAATTTGATTTCAGCCAACATACACGTTTTATTTTTTTGGAGTAGCAATAACATTTCATAAATACAATGTGTAATTAATAACAAGGGACACCAACCTCCATGAGGAAACGATAAAATAAAAAATGCTGTTGTGAGAAATTGACACACCAAAAAATGCACAACAAATTTAAATACCAAAAAAAATAAGTTTGGTGTAATTTGTGAGGTCGGCCTTTAAGATTTAAACTAATTATTCCTAAGATCACAAGAAAGAAGAAAAACATAAGTTCGTCAGAACTCGTGATAAAGATCTGCAGCAAAAATGACATTTTAAACACTGTTTTAAGGCAAAAAAAACATGCGCTGCATTAAACGAAGCAATAACTTGCAGAATGACGAATGTGCTCTCTCCATTAGGAACGCTAGTTTTACCAGAACGAGCGCTCCCGTCTCCTAATTCAGTCTGAGCATGCGTGGGTTTTTTAACCGATGGACTTGCCCATAGACGATCGGAAATTACCATCGGTTTTTGATCCATCGGAAAATTTTAAAACAAGTTCTATTTTTTAAAACCGATGGAAAAAAGACTGATGGGTACCATACACGATCGGTTGGTCTGATGAAAACCATCCATCGGATGGTTTTCATCAGTCAAGCCGATCGTGTGTACGGGGCTTTACACTCTCGTGCTTGGCGTGTAAGCATGAACAAACCTCCCAGGTAGGTTTACCAGATATTCCAACTTCAAATGATGTGATGCCAGATTTGTCCACATGTAAGTAATGAAAAAATGTTCACAATAGTGTAATACCGTAAAATCTGTTTTAATAAAACACTGTGCAAAAAAGCCTTCAATCATTAAACTCTCATCATCTCCTTTAAAAACGAGCAGTAAATCACAGCACATTTGCAATTTTTTTAGATTTGTCTTAAAGAGACATAGTCTCAGAAACACCTTTTTTTGGACATTTATGCGCTACTTATTTTTGAACAGTTATTCATTTAGAGTGGTTTAAGAATACTATTTTACTATCAGTGTTTCTACCAGTGGACATCAGTTCCGCCTATCAGTGCCCATCAGTGCCATATATCAGTGCTACCTATCAGGGACATCTATCAGTGCCCTTCAGTGCTGCCCATTCGTGCCCATCAGTGCCACCCATCAATGCCACCCATCAGTGCCCATCAGTGCCGCCTTATCTGTGCCCATCAGTGCCATCCATCAGTACAGCCCATCAGTGCCCATTAGTGCAGGCTCATCAGTGCATATCAATGAAGGAGAAAAATTACCTGTTTGCTCAATTTTATAACAAACTATGTTTTTTTTTTTTTTTTTAATTTTCAGGTTTTTTTTGTTTGTTTAGAAAAAAATAAAAACCCCAGTAGTGATTAAATACAACCAAAAGAAAGCTCTATTTGTGTAAAAAAAATGATAACATTTAAATTTGGGTACAGTGTTGCCTGACCGCGCAATTGTCATTCAAAATGTGACAGTGCTGAAAGCTGAAAATTGGTCTGGGCAGGAGGGGGGTTTAAGTGCCCAGAAAGCAAGTACAGTATTTAAAGGAAGCTTTCAGATTCTAATAAGTCCCCCCATGCAGACCCCCACATCCATTGGGCTAGGAATGTAGGGATGAGACCCAGGTCCCCAATAACTTATTGAAACATATTACCTTACTTCCTTCCCCAAAAAGTACCTTTCCACTGTTGAGGGCATGTGATCTGCTCTGGTTCAGGGTGGGGGCCACATGCTCATTGTTATTTGCTGTTTCCTGGCCAGCCAGGCTGCATGCCTGTATAAAAATCTGGAATAGATTTTGAGGGGGCCACATGTTGGCCAGGAACTTCCATTTATCTAAAATTTTTGTAATTTTCTGCATATCACTTTGGCAGGTATATATTTTTTTGGTGATCAACTTCACATGCATGTTTAAGGCATCTCCAAGCATGCTATTTCAAGGAATTGTGTTTTTTTTTTTGTTTTAAAGTTGCCTTATTAAATGACATTATAAGACTTAAAACCTTTAGCAATTTGTTTTTTCAAGGTTTCATATTTTACTTAGTTCATTAACACAGGTTTTCTGTTTTTTTTTATTTCCAATCCATGCAGACATGTAAAAATATAAGGGCTAAATACATTACTATGGGTTGCAGCAGAGAAGAACTGTTAAGTTTCCACATGGTAGCAGAGCACTGTCATATATTCCCATCTGAATTCCCAAGCTTACATTTTTGGTTTAATGGTTCTATTTGATACTGTTTGTCAGATTTTGAGAAAATAGTATTCCCGTAGATTTTTAGCCAGAAGCTAAAACAGATAATCTTTCTCTTATCTGATAGATTGTTATTGTTTCATTTAGTTAAAACCCTCTCAGCGGAGCTGTGTCTGCTTCTTCTTATTCTGTAGTAGCTTTTTATATTTATAAATATGAAATTTTCTCTTCAGTAATTTAGCAGTTGAACATGGCTAGTTGATTTTTTGTACATTAAAACCAACACATCAAGTTTATAGATAATCACAGTTTATGCATAAAAATGTTACTGAAATGTCATTGTGTTCCTAGTGTAATATAAAGGCAGATAACATGTCTGATGGACAGAATTAATGTGTACTTGTAATTTAAAAAATAGGATTTTCTATGTTATAAGTATAGCGGGGTATTGCTCTTTAATCCCGCAGCAACTACATTACCCAGTAGACATTGAGACACCCAGGGTGCATTGCCCCGCGCAGGGACTGCTGGGGTGGACTTTATAAGAGAAGGCGGAGCGGAAATCTTTTTCTTTGGACACCGCCCGCCCAGCAAGTGGAACTCCTGTCTGAGTTTGCTGTGACTTTAGGCCCGAAGCCTGGGCCTTTCTCCAATGAGCCTTCCGCTCTCACCAAGGAACCTGAGGGACGTCTCTCCATTGTTGCTGCATCATTGCCAGGAGGACCGAAGACTCGGATGTCGAGAGACCTGTGTACCTAGACACAGCAGCGGAAGAAACAGACACGGACTGGTCCGGTTGGGTGAGAGAGCACCTGCACAGAGACAGATACAGTGTCCCTGTTACCCTTGTGGATTACAGTTTATTCTTCAAAGTGCATCACCGTTTGCTAGCGAAGATTTCTCTGCAAGACTTTCACTTAGTTCAGTCAGGCCTGACTGGGTAGCGTAGACGGTGCGGGGCGCCATCTTGTCCACGAGGGAGAATAGCTGCAGCTGGGACAGTTAGGGTTGCATAGTACTGTATACTTGTCTGCTCATTTAAATACTGTTTTATTGCAGGGCTCTGCACATGATATGTACACTGTTGTTCTTTTGCTTACCCACTAGTTTGAGTAAACACATAAGGGTCAAGTATACTGGTGTTGGTGTCATTTACTCAGCAGAAGTGACAGTTAAATATAGTTTTAACTTATTGCTGTGTGTTCTTGCCATAGGATTGTGTCACCGTGAGTTGCAGGCCACACAATCCTATCATCCCCTACTAACTGTGCCAAGGGAGGGTAGAGCCAATTGCACTACAGGGCCCAAAATATACCAGCAGCCCTCTTAGCTGGGGGTATCGCTATACGTGGGGGCTCGAGTCCGGGATTCCTGTATACTGCACGCTGCAATCAAGCCGGTCAGAAGTACCAGCATGGACCCGCTAGCAATGACACAGTGGTGCACAGCGGCTGGCACCGACTCAACCGAGGTGGTAGTGATTTAACTCCCGGGGGGAAACTGGCGGGAAGAGGAGATAAAGCACCTCATAATGACGCTGTCTCTGAGCCAGAAAGCATGGGTGATGGATACAAAGCCAGATCCAGACACCTCGTGTACATACGCACTAGTGGAATGGAGAGGAGAAGTCCCGGAAGACTTAAAAAGGGATTCTCCACAGGCCTCTCCGCCATTATCCCCACTGCTTTTCCCCAAAGTAGAAAGCTCCCAGGAAATTATGACCCCGGGAACGCCTCTGGCTGCTATAGGACTGGAATTACTGAATGCTCTGGGAGATTTCATCACTAAGTGCCAGAAGAGCAATACGGTGCAAGTAGAAGCCGGGTACCGGAAGCTCCAGATCTTCTCAGGGAAGCAACCTGTGCCAGTCGGGGAAGAAGACTTTGACACCTGGATTGAGCAAGCAATGCAGGCCATAGAAGGGTGGGAAGTACCCGAAGCGCAGAAGAAGCAGTGCATAAGTGAAAGTTTGAAGGGCGCTGCTGCTGAAGCTGTGAAGAATCTTAGGTTTAGCAATGCTGCTTGTACTGCAATGGATTATCTGGCTATGTTGCAAGAGGAATTTGGCCAGCTGGAAAAGGTGACTGAACTGATGTACCAGTTCGAACATACCCTTCAACAGCCTGGAGAAAGATTATCCGAATATGTCCGGAGGCTGAATAGAATGTTGTGCCAAATTGTCCTTAAAAAAGAAATGCTGCCTCAAGTCATAGACGTGTAGCGGGCATATACTTTTAAATTCTGGTGAAGACACCAGTGATGTATAGTTCCCTGCGGCCCAGCAGGTGGCGCTGTCACTTTGGGCCGGGGTTGAACCATCGCTGCAGTGCCGTACCCTTTGTGGCCTCTCGCAGCGGTTGTACGGCAGGGCAGGGAACCCGCCGTGCATCCTGGGAGAGGGTATAAAGGGGGCGGACATCTTCGCCATGAGGTTCAAGTCCCAGGCACCTTCAGCCTGAGGGCTGCTGTTCATGGTCGGGTGTCCAGGCGGCCAAGGCCTGGACACCGGGAGTTCGTGTTCCATCCCAGACACCTTCAGTCTGGGGTGAGGTACTCAGCCGGAGGCCTGGGGCCCAGTACCTTCTGCTGGGTCCCGCGAGGGAGGGATTGTCCTAGGGGGCCCCGGGTTATTGGGGCACCTGAATCCAGTGGCGTAAGGGACCAGAGGAGGGACTCATCCGAAGACCTGGTGCAGCAGATTGCCAGTGCCAGATGAACCTCTGGAGACCGCCCGGAGGGTTATCTCCCCAAACAGGGGCCAAGTTCAGAGAGGAAGATGGTTCATGTTCTATGACCGGTGGCAGCGGTCCAGCTATTCAACTCAGGTCAGTGGCAGAGGCCTGCTATTAGGCCTGTGGCAGGGGCCTCAACAGTTCATCCGGTCGGTGGCAGCGACCAAAATTCACAGTCGGTGGCAGAGACCGTGCGCCAAGCCTATTTGCTATCAAAGGAATAGGAGAGTTCAGTTGTGCCTGGGCCTACTCATATCCACACCCCTGTTTGTTCATTGCTGAAAGTTCAACTGATTGTGTTCACCCTATTCGCTATCAAAGAAATAAAGGAGTGTTGGACTTTCGATTGGCATGGGGGCTCTATGTTATTGGCAGACACATCTCCACAGAACAACTAAGGCTTCGTATGCAGTGAACAGACCCGGAGGTAATTCAAGTAACTCTGCTCAACCCTCATACACATACGAGGGGAGAGCTTGGCGTAGTGTTCCTGCACTCTCCTCTCTCAGATACCCCTAGACACAAGTCATTCACAATAGTCGAGAGGGGGAGTGAGGCTCCGCTACAGACGCAACTAGGATGAAGCAGATCCTGAGAGGAGCCTTGCGTTCGGATCCAGTTTGGCTCCACTTGAAGACCTCTGAAGGAGTCATGGATTTGAGTTACCCAGACCTTGTGCGGATCATAAGGGATGAAGAAGCCCTGTTGAAGGACCAACAGGCAGTTGAGAAGACTACTCCCCTCCCCTCGGTAGGAGTCAGATCAGCAATAGCCACTGAACGGGACTCAGAAGTGGAGACCCTGAAGTCCCAGATGACTCAAGTGCTGGATCTTTTGACCTCTCTACTGGCTAAGAACTCAGGAGCCAAAGAGCAAGAGGAGATCAGGAATGAACCACGCCAGAGTGTCTCAACTCCAACCTCCCCGCAGGGGAGAAGAGGAACTGTCTGTTTCAATTGTGGAGGAATCGGCCACTTTGGAAGAGTGTGCCCCAGACCAAGGAAGAACCGAGGCACTTGCCACCAGCCGGCGGAAAACTTCAGAGGGCCCCGGTGAAGGAGTCAGCCGGGCACCCATTATTTACAGAAAGCTCCAACAAGATCCTAAAGCCGGAAGTGAAGAAAGAGAAGGGAAACAATGCCCCTCCTAAACTACTCAATACCACTTGTCAGGAGTTAAAATCTAACAATCTGCAGGAAGTCAGTGCACACCAGGCCCAACAGGGGTTGAGATCCAGAAAGAGATTGAAAAAAAAGAAGCCCTCAAAGGGAAAATCCCTGAGTTCAAAGAAAGAGGCCTCCCAGAAGAGTTTTCCAGCCAAGTTGGTGGGACCCTCCCCTGTGGTCCCCATTCAAGTGGAGGGAGTCTACACAAGGGCCATCCTGGACACAGGAGCCCAAGAGACCCTTTTATACAGAGACTTTTACCAAAAACACCTGAGTCACATGCCCTTACAGAAACTGGAAGACCTAGAAATATGGGAAATTGGTACTCAAAGTTTTCTCTACAACGGTTATGTCTCAATCAGGCTGGCCTTCGACCCCTCAGTGACCGGAAGGGCGGAAGTTTTTGACACCCTGGCAGTGGTCTGCCCCCACCCACCAGGAGCCAACAAGAGTTCCCTGATTATAGGGACCAACACTGACCTGGTCAGGAGACTACTGGCTCCCCTAGCACAGGAGCAGGGTACTTCATCAGCCAGGATCCACCCCATGTTGCAGCAGGCCTACCGAAGATTGGTCCTGGAACAGAAGGCCCCGGAAGAGGGGGTGGGGAAAGTTTGGAGACTGTCCAAGAAGGGGAAAGTGCTGAAGCCTGGCGAGATGACCTGCCTGAAGGCTATTGTGAAGCTCTCATGGGAACAGCCTGGCCCCTTTCTGGTTCTGGAACCAGACCCTCTAGACACCCACCCAGAGTTGGAAGTGATCCCCGAAGTGGTCCCGTTAAGGGCTTTGAAGAAGGCGAAGGGCCAGATCTCAGTGAGCATCAGGAATATCAGTGGTTCCCCTGTGAAGATTCCGGCCCGGACGTTGTTGGGAAAAGTAAACCCTGCTACCCCATTGGCCCTGTCTGACCTAGAGAAGACTGAAGGAGGGGAACCCACCCTGGACAAACTCTGCCTAGAAGGAAAGAGCCAAGGCCCAACTGATGGAGACATTTTTTCTCAAAGGATGAATTTGACGCAGGATGGAGTGCCACCCATAAAATCCGTCTGCAGGAAGAAAAACCTTTCCAGGAGAGGGTCCGGCGAGTTCCCCTGGCTGACTTGGAAGACCTGCGTGAACAACTGGCGGAGTTAAAGAGTAATTTGAGAGTCCAGAAGTCCATATGCCTCCCCTATTGTAGTGGTCAGGAAAAAGAACGGGTCACTGAGACTTTGTATAGACTACAGGACTCTCAATAGGAGGACCATACCCGAACAGTATACTACCCCCAGGATAGAAGATGCCTTACAGAGTCTGTCTGGAGCTAAGTGGTTCAGTGTAATGGACCTGAAGAGTGGGTATTACCAGATCCCAATGCATCCAGAGGACAGGGAGAAGACGGCATTCATCACCCCAGTGGGATTCTAAGAGTTTAACAAGATGCCTCAAGGCCTGTCGAGGGCTCCTGCCACTTTCCAGAGACTGATGGAGAAGACAGTGGGGGACATGAATCTCATTGAAGTCCTGGTGTACCTAGACGACATCATTGTCTTCGGGAAGACTCTGGAGGAGCACGAAGAGAGGCTGGAGAAAGTCCTGCAGAGGCTCAGTGAAGACAGACAATAACCCGCTTACTTATCTTTTCACCACAGCCAAGCTGGATGCCACCGGCCACCGTTGGTTGGCAGCCCTCTGGATTTAACTTTAGCCTCAAGTATAGGCTGGGAGCTGGGAACTGAGATGCTGATGCGTTGTCCAGGAGGTCCCATACCCCCATTTGCCCTGAGGAAGACTGGACCCAGGTGGCCCCAGATGGGGTGCGGGCTTTGTGTCAGGGAGAACAGCTTCAAGCTAGTGGCGGATCCAGGGCAGAAGAAATTGGAGTTTCGGTGGTGGGGTGCCCAAATGCTACTGTGATGTGACCCAGATTGGCGAAGACAACTTGCCAAAACTGTCCAAGAAGGACATAAGGCAGGACCAGTTGGAAGACCCTTGGGGAAGATTAGCCTTGGAAGCTCTGGAAGATCAGGATCCGGCCAGGCTCTTACAGGATCCCTCAAAGGAGGCTCGATTAGTCCACAAAGAATGGGACAAGTTACAGGTGCATCAAGGGGTGGTCTACCGAAGGGGCCCCTCTGATGACCTGGAGGATAAGTGGCAACTGTTCTTGCCAGAAAAACATCGAAAGACTGTCTTAGCTGCCCTACATGACAACCATGGCCACTTGGGAGCCGAAAGAACCTTTCAGCTTGTAAGGAGTAGATTTTACTGGCCTTGTATGTGAGCTGAAGTGGAGGAATATTGTCACTCATGCGCTCGCTGCATTCAGAGGAAGACATTGCCACGTCAAGCTGCCCCAATGGGCCACCTGCAGAGTCAAGGACCGTTGGACTTGGTATGCATTGACTTTCTTTGCCTGGAGCCTGACTTGAGTGGACATGGAAATGTTCTGGTGATAACCGACCATTTCACCCGTTATGCCCAGGCCTTTCCAACTAAAGACCAGAAAGCCTCCACTGTAGCCAAAACACTGGTAGAGAAGTACTTTGTGCATTACAGGTTACCTCAACGCCTTCACTCGGATCAAGGGAGAGACTTTGAGAGCCAACTGATCCGGAAGTTGCTAGACTCTTTGGGCATAAAGAAGACTCGTACTACCCCTTATCACCCCCAAGGTGATGCCCAACCAGAAAGATTCAACAGGACTTTACTAAATATGTTGGGGACTCTGAACAGCGAGGAAAAGCCACATTGGGGGAAGCACATAGCTGCCATCGTACACGCATACAATAGCACGACCAGTGATGTCACAGGGTATTCCCCTTATAGACTTATGTTTAGCAGGGAAGCAAGACTACCCGTAGATTTGGCCTTTGGCACCTCGGCGGACCATACATCAGCTGCCTCACACAAGAGATACGTGGCTAGGCTGCGGAAGAGCTTGGGGTTGGCCTATGAGATGGCCCAATCGGCTTCTGACAAGAGGGGAGCCCGGAATAAACAAAACTTTGACCTCAAGGTCCGGATCCAAGATTTGCAGCCCGGAGACAGAGTGTTGCAGAGAAATCTAGGTGTTCCAGGGAAACACAAGCTGGCAGACAGATGGAAATCAGAGCCCTATGTGATCTACAAGAAGCTGCCTGGCTTACCAGTGTACCAGCTGAAGCCTGAAGGAAGAGAGGGCCCACTGAAGACCTGGCACAGGAACCATCTGCTACCCCTTTCTGAGGCCATCAGGATGCCTCCTACTCTGGATTCCCCTGAGCTACCTTCCACCCCACATACTCCTAGACCCAACACCAGGTCTCAAACGACTCTATCAAGGGAGGAAGAACCTTCTGACCAAAGCGAGGAGGAGGAAGTAGAGCCCAGCTGGCTGTTGCCGTCCCAGGCACCTGAACCGCTGATGGTGGATCCTTCATCCTCTGACTTCTCCATAAGTGACACTTTGAATACAAAAGCTGCTGAGTTTATCCCATCCAATGTTCCGAGTGATGAGTGGGAAGATGCATTAGAATCAGTCCTGGATGAAGATACAAGGAACTCTCTGTACCTCCCTGCTCCTGAGTCAGATGTCCTGGAAGCAGAAAATCCTCTCACACCTGCCTTAGTAGAAACACCTACACTACCGGAGCCAGTAACTCCCAGGAAGCAAAGAGCGAAGAGACTTATCCGCCCTCCTCGGAGGTTGACATACACTCAAATGGGGGAAAGCTCTGAGGATACTGTGACGACAGCCAGGACAATGAAAAAAACTGGCCCCTCCACTGTGCATTTGGTGGAGGACAACCCCAGCTCGCTCTCTGGCACAGTTAGGCAGGTCACTTCTGTTAACGTGGCCTGTGGTCAGAGCAACCCCCCATACCAAGTTTGATGGGAGGTTCCCCTGCCAAGTTCTTTTGCCACCATAAATTGCCACCATAAATTGCATTACTGTCAGATAATGTTTGTGTTATCTTTGGGGACCAAAGATTTTAAGTGGGGGGAGTGTGTAGCTCTTCAATCCCGCAGAAACTACATTACCCAGTAGACATTGAGACACCCAGGGTGCATTGCCCCGCGCAGGGACTGCTGGGGTGGACTTTATAAGAGAAGGCAGAGCGGAAATCTTTCTCTTTGGACACCGCCCGCCCAGCAAGTGGAACTCCTGTCTGAGTTTGCTGTGACTTTAGGCCCGAAGCCTGGGCCTTTCTCCAATGAGCCTTCCGCTCTCACCGAGGAACCTGAGGGACGTCTCTCCATTGTTGCTGCATCGTTGCCAAGAGGACCGAAGACTCGGATGTCGAGAGACCTGTGTACCTAGACACAGCAGCGGAAGAAACGGACACGGACTGGTCTGGTTGGGTGAGAGAGCACCTGCTCAGAGACAGATACAGTGTCCCTGTTACCCTTGTGGATTACAGTTTATTCTTCAAAGTGCATCACCGTTTGCTAGCGAAGATTTCTCTGCAAGACTTTCACTTAGCTCAGTCAGGCCTGACTGGGTAGCGTAGACGGTGCGGGGCGCCATCTTGTCCACGAGGGAGAATAGCTGCAGCGGGGACAGTTAGGGTTGCATAGTACTGTATACTTGTCTGCTCATTTAAATACTGTTTTATTGCAGGGCTCTGCACATGATATGTACACTGTTGTTCTTTTGCTTACCCATTAATTTGAGTAAACACATAAGGGTCAAGTATACTGGTGTTGGTGTAATTTACTCAGCAGAAGTGCCGGTTAAATATAGTTTTAACTTATTGCTGTGTGTTCTTGCCATAGAGTTGCAGGCCACACAATCCTATCATCCCCTACTAACTGTGCCCAGGGAGGGTAGAGCCGATTGCCAGGGGTTGACAGCGGTGCACTACAGGGCCCAAAATATACCAGCAGCCCTCGTAGCTGGGGGTATCGCTATATAAGGAACATCAAAAAATGTTAATTGCACCTAAGCTGTACACTTAAAAACAATACGTTTTGTTTTGAATTTCTGCTTAAAAATAGCAGTGCCTATCAAATGCACCCCTTTTACCCACTGTCTCATGGTGATTTGTCTAGATCCAAAGTTTTCTTAGGTATTTCTGCCTCTGACTGCTAGTCTCCCAACACTTTAAAGCGGAGCTCCACCCTAAAGTGGAACGTCCGCTCATCGGAACCCCCCCTCCGGTGTCACAATTGACACCTTTCAGGGGGGAGGGGGGTGCAGATACCGGTCTAAGATAGGTATTTGCACCCACTTACGGGAGTCCTCTCTGCGGGAAATCTGTGGGAAGTACATCACTTCCCGCAGAATACCCGTTGTGTTCTGGGAGACACTCGGCTCCCAGAACACAGGGGGACCAGTCAGAACGGCGCAGCGCGACTCGCGCATGTGCCGTAGGGAACCGGGCAGTGAAGCCGCAAGGCTTCACTTCCTGGTTCCCTCACCGAGGATGGCGGTGGGGGCAGCAGAGTGATGAGCGATTCCTCGTCCTCTGCTGCAGACGTCGCTGGACACCAGGACAGGTAAGTGTCCTAATATTAAAAGTCAGCAGCTGCTGTAGCTGTAGGCTTTTAATATTTTTTATTTTTTTCGGCGGAGCTCCGCTTTAACTAAGATTTGGTGATGTCAGTACTGTGCTGCTCATTGTTCCCCCTGCTAGAGAGGAAGAGTATCTGTAAGATCTCTCTGCTTCTACATCATTCATTCTCTGAATCTGTGTTCCTGTCTTTCTGATGCTCAAATATGGCCTCATCAGTCATCATAATATCAGTTATCACATCACTTGTTATCAGGTGTGCAGCAAAGTTCTGCCTCTACTATGATGGCTACCTCCATCTGGAGATACAGTGCACAATAAGGTATGGAAAGCCAGTAATGGGGAAAAGATCAGCTGCAGGTAGACAACAGACAATATTGGTGACTAGCCCTTTGCCCTCTGAATGCCTTTTTGGACACAAATTCCACATTTAGGGTCATTTTAACAGTCATTTACAACATGTTGCTCCAAATAAACCAAAAAGTAAATCATCGATTCAAACCTATGTGTATATTAACAGTTTTAAACAGATATTACTCCTTAAATAATATATCTAATAATATACAGTACTCCAGTACTAGCCATTTGGATTTTAAACCGCAGCATACACCCTATACACATTTAATCTAATTATTCTACCAATCAAATATTTCTCAAAAATGTATGTCTGCAGCCGGATTCTGTATATTTTTTCCTAATGCAAAAAAATGAAGAGCTGATTAGCCTAGAACAGTAAATACCTTCAAGACTGCAAGCCCAAGTTTAAGTTATCACAAAAATCGTCTTTCATTTCAAGGGTCAACAAGGTTCTCATTTCTGTAACAAATGAATTATTTTCACAATTACTTTTCTCATTCTCCTTAAAATGACCTTTTACAGCTGACAATTTAGTAAATACTGAATACATTTTTGTTTCTGGCATTGTCCATATGATATTATCATGTCCTTCACAGATTCATATCATTGTCCAATCCATTAAGCAAAATAAAATCTATGTCTATTAGGATTTTTAAATGGTTCATCGTTTAATCATTATGATTGGATTTGTGTGAACTCAATCATTTTTGTGTATATACATTTGTGTATTTATTGTAAAATAAAACTTGGTTTTAATCTATATACTATTTACCATAAAATGGGGAATATTTGAATATCACTTTATTTTTGTGAGATGTAATGCACCTAATCCAATACAAGATAAAACGCTGCTATTAATACTCCTCCCTGAAATTTTATATTTAGATTTGTTAAAGCAGACCTAAAACATAAAGGAAATACCTAAAACATAAAGGAAATAATGGGTGGTGGAATGGGTGGGCTCATAACATAATCAAAAGGCTAAAGTTTTTGCAAAATGATTTATACTTTGATGATAAACAATAAAAAACAGATTCCCAGGATTTAATTACCACAACTGGCCTTATCAGCTTGCTGATTTCCACATGTAGCTTTTGAAAATTGAAGTCACCTGGCTTCTTCCTCCCCATCTATTCAGTCCTCCCTGGAAAGTGTCACAGATAAGGTCCCATATTCACAGAGCAAAGGACAGTCCAGGTATTTGCAGGACTGTACCTGAGGCTGCACAGGTGCACAGGAATTATAAAAATTGACAGAGGCTCCAAGAAGTCTGCTGAACACATGGGACAAGCCTGTCTCTGTGCCAGCTGCTCCAGGCCAGCCTGCTCCAATCCTGCTGCTACAGACCACTTTGTCACCATGGTCCATCCTGCCTCCATGCCAGCATGCTCATCCAGCTTGCTTCCTTGATAGCAGCTCTTCGCCAACCTGCCTCTGTGGCAGAATCTTTTACCCAGCCTTTTCCTGTCCCAGCTTATCCAGTTCAGCCTGTTCCTGGGCCAGCCAATCCAATTCAGTCCAGCCTGTTCCTATGCCAGCCAATACTATCTAGCCTGTTTCTGCACCAGTCAATCCAGTCCAGTTTGAGCCAGTCAATGCAGATCAGCCTGTCTCTGTGCCATACTTCTGACAATCTGTTACTGTGTTTATCGTTCCCTAGCTGCTACTGCTCCTAATCTTCTGCCACGGCAATAACATCTCCCCACATCTTTCTAGGAATTTCAATCCATCCTTAGCACAGCCTTGTTTATTAAGTTAAGTGGGGTCCTAAATTACTTCTCAAAGCTGCTCTGCACTCTCTTTCCACTTCCTTAGTTCTTTACCCCAAACCGACTCAGAGGCCATGCACCCTATCCATCATGTTGAGGGCCTGCATCTGACTTGGTTTCCTAGCCTGATTCTGCTGATCCACCACTTTTTGAACAGCCGGACTTCACAAATACCCACCCTGACTTCACTGACTCATCATCTGCTGCCCAAATAGACTCTGTAGACTCTCTATCTGATACCCAGTGGGACTCCGCAGATTCTCCATCTGCTGCCTCGTCTAACTCTTCTGATTCCCCTCTTGTTGCCCATCCAGACTCCAAATAATTGTTTGCCTGATTTCCAGCCTGACATGGGTGCTAGGGATGAGCTCCAAACAGCTGATGGGTCTAGCATTCTTAGGTTATTTTTTTTTTCACATGCCTTGCTTGATTTGCTTGTTTGACCCAAGACCCTTTTGGTAGCCAATCTGATCTAGTTCCTTCAACAGCCTGCCCTTTTCTACAAACCCTGGTGACCCAGACACTGTGTATAAACTGGTGCTCCTTGCACCCCCTGCCTAGTTCTGCCTTTACTGTTTTGTTTGTCTCTTTCCTCTGTTTTTAACATAAGCAAGCCCAAGAGCCAGCCCACTGAATAGGTGTGATCTAGCAAAAAAAAAATCTGCACTTTCATTTTGCCCCTCCCACACAACTGCGGCTTGAAGAGAATAATTGAACAGCTGAGAGCCAATGACGACATCATAATTTATGAAAAAAAGGAGAGATTTAGGCTATGTATTGAATAATGATCGAGGAGGGAAGAGGATTCAAGGGAATATGTTGTTCACTAGATTACACTTCAGCTTTAACGCTTCTGGTTGAGTGTTCTAAAGGTTTAATTTCTATTAGAATCAAATGCTAGGGAATGTCACATTGACCTTCCAAAAGGGAAAAAAAACTGACATCTCACACATATTACAAACAGTACGAGTACTATTAGTGACTTGTGTGCAAATTTGGAGACATTAGCAAAGTATATTTTTATTATTAGACTCCTAATATGCCCTGGATCAACAATCACATACAGTGCCTTGGAAAAGTATTCATACCCCTTGAACTTTTCCACATTTTGTAACATTACAACCAAAAACATAAATGTATTTTATTGGGATTTTATGTGATAGACCAACACAAAGTGCCACATAATTGTGAAGTGGAAGGAAAATTATAAATG
Source organism: Rana muscosa (assembly GCA_029206835.1). Taxonomy (NCBI): domain Eukaryota; kingdom Metazoa; phylum Chordata; class Amphibia; order Anura; family Ranidae; genus Rana; species Rana muscosa. The sequence continues at coordinate 589,542,298 of CM055121.1, forward strand.
GTTTTCAATTTTTTTTTACAAATAAATATGTGAAAAGTGTGGCGTGCATTTGTATTCAGCCCCCTTTACTCTGATACCCCTAACTAAAATAAAGTGGAACCAATTGCCTTCAGAAGTCACCTAATTAGTAAATAGAGCCCACCTGTGTGTAATTTTATCTCAGTATAAATACAGCTGTTCTTTGAAGCCCTCAGGGGTTTGTTAGAGAATCTTAGTGAACAAACAGCATCATGAAGGCCAAGGAACACAGCAGACAGGTCAGGGATAAAGTTGTAGATAAGTTTAAAGCAGGGTTATAAAATAATATCCCAAGCTTTGAACATCTCATGGAGCACTGTTCAATCCATCATCCAAAAATGGAGTATGGCACAACTGCAAACCTACCAAGACATGGCTGTCCACCTAAACTGGCAGGCCAGACAAGAAGAGCATTAAACAGAGAAGCAGACAAGAGGCCCATGGTAACTCTGAAGGAGCTGCAGAAATCCATGGAAGAGTGGCAAGTAGAAATCCATTGTTGAAAGAAAGTCATTAGAAGTCTCGTTTGCAGTTTGTGAGAAGCCATGTGGTGGACACAGCAAACCAATGAAAGAAGGTTTTTTCGGTCAGATGAGGCCAAAATTGAACTTTGTAGCCTGAAAGCACAAGGCTATGTGTGGTGGAAAACTAACACTGTGCATCACTCTGAACACACCATCCCCACCGTGAAACATGGTAGTGGCAGCGTCATGTTGGGATGCTTTTCTTCAGCAGGGACAGGGAAGCTGGTCAGAGTTGATGGGAAGATGGATAGAGCCAAATACAGAGCAATCTTAGAAGAAAACCTGTTAGAGTCTGCAAAAGACTTGAGACTGGGGTGGAGGTCCACCTTTCAGCAGGACAACGACACCAAACATACAACCAGAGCTACAATGGAATGGTATAGATCAAAGCATATTCATGTGTTAGAATGGCCCAGTCAAAGTCCAGACCTAAATCCAATTGAGAGTCTGTGGCAAGACTTAAAAATTGCTGACAGATGCTCTCCATCCAATCTGACAGAGCTTGAGCTGTTTTGCAAAGAAGAATGGGCAAAAATGTCACGCTCTAGATGTGCAAAGCTGGTAGAGACATTCCCAAATAGACTTGAAGCTGTAATTGCAGCAAAAGGTGGTTCTACAAAGTATTGCCTCCGGAGGGGTGAATACAAATGCACGCCACACTTTCACATATTTATTTGTAAAAGATTTTGAAAACCATTTATCATTTTCTTTCCACTTCACAATTATGTGCCACTTTGTGTTGGTCTATCACATAAAATCCCAATAAAACACATTTACATTTTTGATTGTAACATGCTAGAATGTGGAAGATTTCAAGGGGTATGAATACTTTTTCAAGGCACTGTATATGTCTTATAAATACTAGCAAAAGTGTGCTTGTTCCAGAATAAGAATAGGTTGGAATATAACAGACAGAAGTGCCTTAGCGGGCAGTATATGCAGTATAACAGTGAGGAGGGTATGCCAATTGGCAGTATGTGCAGGAGGTAAGTGCAGAGAGTGCAGACAGTATGAGATCTGGCAGTATGTCCAAGACAGAAATGGGGGGGTATAACTATGGGAAAAAAAGTTTTTTTGAAAGAGAAAGTGACCTGTTGGAAACCACAAATGCCTTAAACATGCCTCTATCCCTAATATTGTAGAAAAAGAAGAAATGGGCTATGGGACTTTAAATGAGGCATGGATGGGCATTTGAATTTGTATAGGATATCAAAGGTAGGTGTATCTGTCACAGTCCCGTCGGGGGAAGTCTCTGTGGCCATGAATAATTGCTAAGTAATCCATCCAAAAATGATAATGAAAATCAAAGAGTCAGTTGTAAAATTCATAGTGTAATAATGTATCATAATATATAATACACAGATCATGCAGACAAAGGCATAATACATATAATAATAATCACATTGGCATATTTAATGATTCAATATCTAGGACATGACTAGTAAAAACAATCAAAATAGATGGGCATACAGATACAATAGACATGATTATCCAATTAAATTAAAATAAAGAATACAGTTAGATGAAATAACATAGTTGGGCAAGCTTAGCTTGGCATCCCTGGGCATGGACTCGACACGTTCCTTGGCGTTTAAAGCCAGTCATCAGGAGTGGGGTGCGTATATTGTAGCTAAAAAAAGGGGGGGGGATAGAAGAATAAATAGGTAAGTCAATGAGGTCTCAATGGTTAGGTCATAGTTACAAAAAAGCTAAGTCAGATGGTTTGATACATTACCCATGGTGAAGCCCAAAAGGTAGCCCAAGCGTTCCAAAAAATGAGATGGTGGTCCTGGATGAACTGTCTCCCCCGAGGTTGAGGCGGGAATAGGTCCCCCACACTCCAAAGACTCCCCAACCACGAGGAGAGCCAAGGAGAGGATGGCGTGGGACATCAGCCATGGAAAAAACCCAGACAGCCACAGCACAATACCAAAAGGTGAGGTAGGCACACATGAGACTCAAATTCAGGTGCTGATGAAAGAAAAAAGGTGAATAAAAAAATGGTCAATGAATGTGAACCCATCAAAAAATATGAAAAATATATAGAAAGAAAAAGGGGGGGGGAGGATTGCCAGGACAGCCTCGACAGGCCCACTTTAAATTTTTCCATCTGATGATGGGCTCCATGTGTTTCCATCCACACTCATCAGGTAACCAAGGGTACCCTTTTCAGGACCCACACCACATCTATGCCCACATGCTTCCTTTCCCTTCAGCACACACACATCCTTCCCATACACCCTATTTTCCCACTCACACTTCCACCATTTCTGTGGCAATATTTGTGGTCTCTAGCCACTCATGCACTAAGCCCCACTGCCACCTTGGCCCAACCCCCTTATTCACCTGACTACAGGCACTCACTTTGCCCCCCTTTTACTCTTTCCCTCCCCTCCCCCCCGCACCCCAATCCCCCCCTTTTTCTTTCTATATATTTTTCATATTTTTTGTTGGGTTCACATTCATTGACCATTTTTTTTACTCACCTTTTTTCTTTCATCAGCACCTGAATTTGAGTCTCATGTGTGCCTACCTCACCTTTTGGTATTGTGCTGTGGCTGTCCGGGTTTTCTCCCTGGCTGATGTCCCACACCATCCTCTCCTTGGCTCTCCACATGGTTGGGGAGTCTTTGGAGTGTGGGAGACCTATTCCCGCCTCAACCCCGGGGAGACAGTTCATCCAGTAAAAAAGAAAAAATGGCGCAAATAGGGTTCTGGCAGAGCATAAAATCCAAATGTCAGTGAGTTTCAATAAATGATGCAAGCACCAGCGGCAGCTACCATAAGCAGAAGCAAGCTCTGTAAAACATGATGAAGAAAGGAAGGTGCGCCAAAACTAAGTGCAGTATAACAGGCTTTAATGGCAAATTAGATAAAAGACAGCCAAATGGTTACTCACAGGATGCAGGACAATATAAGGCATGTAAGGGGTTAATGGTGCTCTGGTGTCATCTGAGGTGGTCCTCGGGGGAGATGTAGGTCCCAGATGAGAGGATGGCTGAAGGCAGGATGAGAGGAAGGCTGGAGGCAGGTTTGCGGTGTCAGCAGAGGAAGTCTGAGAATCTGAGCCGGGGGTGATGTGAATATCCCTGTACCGCAGAAACAGCCAGGAGACAACCAGGAAGCTGCGCATCAGCGTGCGCTTCAGCGTGGAGCGCAGCGTGCCGTCAGACCGGAAGTGACGTGGAGTAAAGAACGGACCAATGGGATGACGCGTTTCACAGCATCCGCTGTTTCATCAGATCCATGGAGAGCATTATCATAGGTGGATGTAATACAGTAGAGAGACATGTCGTGATTGGTTAAAAAAAAGCATACTGGCAATAGTAAATAGGCATTGTGATTTGTTGAGAGAGGAATATAAGGAATATAATGACACGGAGTTGTGTGAGAGATATATGGGGGAAGAAGTGACTGGCATGGGATATTTCTGTATGGAAATTTTATGGGGGAACAAAATAGAGAAAAATAAATGATTGTATGGGGGAGAGCGGCGCTATGATGGGGATGAGAAAAAAGTGTATATAGATTAGAGTAATACTGGTGTAATTATCTATGTGGAGATTTTGTGGGGGAACAAATTATAGAAAAAAAAAAAAAGGGGGATAAATAATAAATATATATATATATATATATATATATATATATATATATATATATATATATATATATATATATAAAAATAAATATATATAAAAAAAGGGGGGGGTAAATTATTATATAAGGGATAACGGTGCTGGGATGGGGATGAGAGCAATGCAATGTTGTTTGGAAATAAAGATCAGTATAAATGGAGAGGGGGAGGGGGGGAGGAAAATAAAATGCGAAAGCAAAAAACTATTTTGAAAAATAATAGTAAAAGAAATGAAAATGAAAAATAGAAATAAAGATAAAGATAAAGATAAAATAAAATAAAAATAAAAAACTAAATAAATGAAAAAATAATAATAAAAAAATATAAAAAATAATAAAATAATAATAATAAAATAAAAAAATGAAAAAAATAAAATAAAATAAAATAAAAAGGAATAGTGTAGGAGAAGGAAGGGGAGGGGGGGAAGTGTGGAGAGGGGGAGGAAAAGGGGAGGGGAAAATTATATTAATGGATGAGAATGACATCTAAGTGAATAGAACAAGGGGGTGATGGAAAGGGATTATGATGGGAAAAGACATAGGGGAAATTGTGGAATAAGTAAATGTAATGAACGATAAACATGGCTGTCATATATATATATGAAAAAAAGGTATAGATCAAAAAAGAATTACATATATAAATATATCAACAATACATACACATATATATATAACATTATATAAATAGTATAAAATATGTGTAAAAGGTTCTTTCTAGGATAAGGTACATATTAAAATGTATAAGGAATACACCAAAAATTGTATGCAGCATGAGTAGTAACAGATCTACAAAAGCAGCTCAGTGTCCATGTATACATACATATAAACATATATGCATGTATATGGGAAAGTGTCTAATTGAGTAAAAGCAATGAGATGTAGAATAGACGGACATCAAAGAAGGAAAATTATATTATTGTGTATCAGGGAAGAAACTCTAATAAAATGATAGACAGTCTGGTATATGAGTGAGAAAACGCACAAGGAATCGCATGGATGAAAAAATGCGAGAAAGGTATAAAGTGATGGTAATGCAGGAATTTTAGATGATGTTGTTGGTTTCAATTTCTTCGTTGAGGCCATGAGGCGACATGGTATTCAAAGAGTAAATCCAATAAGTTTCCTGTCTGCAGAGGCGTTGGAATCTTTCTATAGCAGTGGGTGTTTCTGGTATTGCCTCAATAATCCAAACCTGAAGGGCACTAATATCTTTGTGGTGGTGTGCTGCAAAATGACGTGCCGCGCTATATTTAGGGTTGTTTTTTTGAACTGCACGGCGGTGCTCTCCAAATCTGGCCCGTAGAGCTCTGATGGTTCTGCCTACGTATAAAAGGCTGCATGGACAGGAAATACAGTACACTACATAGGTGGTAGAACAATTATAGAAAGAACTAAGGTTGAAGGTCTTGCTGTTGGCCTTAAAAGTTTTTTGGCCATGGGTGACATGAGAGCAGGTAAGGCATAGGGCCTTTTTGCATTGGAACATCCCTACAATGGGAATTAAGGTAAGCTGTTTGAGCATGTCGTTTTTGTGATGATTGGGTGTTTTGGTTTTGCTAGGAGTGATCTTACTTTTGATATTGGGGGCCCTTCGGTAGGCAAACTTGGGAGTAACTGATACAGATTTCGATAGGTGGAGATCTTGGGTGAGGATGCTCCAGTGTTTCTTGAAGATATTTTCAATTTTTTTGTGTTTCGTGTGGTACTGGGTAATGAAACGAGTTGTGGGTTCAGAGTTGGGTTTTTTGGGGATGGGCAAGGACTCTTGCTGATAGATAGTGCGAGCCTCTTCGATCAAGTGCAGGGATATCCTTTTTCAATGAATTTGTTATGGAGTGAGATACTTTGAGATGTATAATCTTCTAATCTAGTGCAGTTACGTCGGAGTCGATGGAATTGACTCTTTGGGACATTTTTAATCCACATGGTGTGGTGGCAACTAGAGTAATGTAAATACGAGTTTCCGGCTGTGGGTTTGGTAAAGTTTTTTCAAAAATGGAATTGTCTGTATGGAAGAGCTCGAGGTCTAAGAAGCATAGTGATGCAGGGTCCATGGTCAAGTTAAAGGTTAGTCCAAAATCGTTGCAATTGCAGTAGGTTAAGAATTCACTGACCGAAGTGGTTGGCCCATCCCAGATGATGATGATGTCGTCTATATAGCGACCGTAGAAAATAAGGTTGGCTTCAATAAATCTGGACTCCCATAGTCCCATGGTGAGATTGGCGTAGCTCGGGGCAAAATTAGCGCCCATAGCAGTACCTTGCTTTTGGAGATAGAATTCTCCTGCTGATAGAAAGTAGTTGTGCTCAAGGCAGAAACGGGTGGCCAGGAGGATGAAGTCTATTTGTGTGGTGTTGAGAGTGGAGTCATCTTTCAGAAAATGGGCAACTGCTTCAAGTCCTATGGAATGTGGTATAGATGTATAGAGTGAGCATACATCTAGGGATACCCATATATATGATGGTTCCCAAGGATAGGGTTTCAATAGGTCAATTAGATGAGTACCGTCGCGAATGTAAGACGGGAGAGCTTGGGCTAAAGGTTGTAGGAAGTGGTCAATGTATAGAGAAAAACTGGTAGTGATGCTGTCCATGGAGGCAACGATAGGGCGGCCCGGCGGGTTGGAGATATCTTTATGGATTTTAGGTAAATGATATAGGTAAGGAACTTGAAAAAAAGGTTTCAGAAAAAAGGCGGCCTCTAGCTTGTTCAGTATTCCGTCCGTGCAGGCTTGTTTAATGATTGTGGTGGCTTCTTCTGTAAATTTGGGCAATGGGTCAGCTTTCAATTTTTCATATGTGTTTTTGTCAGAGAGGAGTCGAGTGGTTTCTTTCATATTGTTGTTTTTATCTTGTATCACTATCCCTCCTCCCTTATCTGCAGATCTAATGATGATATCTGGATTTGCACTCAGAGATTTTAAAGCTTGATATTCTGGTGGACTGAGGTTATTGTTATAACGTTGAGATTTAGAAGATTCAAATGTACATAAGTCGCTGAGTTCTTTAAAAACTACTTGATAAAAGGTTGACAAGTAGGGACCTTTGGACTGAGTGGGGTTGAAGATAGACTTCGGTCTAAAAGAAGTGTGAACTATGGATGGGTTGGATTGGGTATATTGTGACCATACTATCAGATCATCATCTTCATCTACATTCCATAAGTCGCATAAATCTTGAATAGCTTGTGCGTCCACGGAGGACTCTGCTGGGTAGGATGTAATGTCAGGGGAGATAATCGGTGAGACGACAGTATTAGCGGCTTTCATATTGAAATGGCGTTGGAGGGTGAGGTTGCGAATAAATTTATTGAGATCCTTAAACATGGTAAAGGAGTTGGGAAGAGTGGTAGGGGCAAAATTTAAGCCTCTGGCTAGCAATGAAGATTCTTGAGCATTAAGGTTGAGAGAAGATAAGTTGTAGAGCTTTATATTTTTCTCAGTTTGTCCGGACGTTTTATTTTTTATTTTTTTTATTATTTATTATTATTTATATTTTTATTATTATTTTTTCATTTATTTTGTTTTTTATCTTTATTTTTATTTTATTTTATCTTTATCTTTATTTCTATTTTTCCTTTTCATTTCTTTTACTATTATTTTTCAAAATAGTTTTTTGCTTTCGCTTTTTCTTTTCCCCCCCTCCCTCCCCCTCTCCATTTATACTGATCTTTATTTCCAACCAACATTGTATTGCTCTCATCCCCATCCCAGCACCGTTCTCCCTTATATAATAATTTCCATACAGAAATATCCCATGCCAGTCACTTCTTCTTCCCCCATATATCTCTCACACAACTCCGTGTCATTATATTCCTTATATTCCTCTCTCAACCAATCACAATGCCTATTTACTATTGCCAGTATGCTTTTAACCAATCACGACATGTCTCTCTACTATATTACATCCACCTATGATAATGCTCTCCGTGGATCTGATGAAACAGCGGATGCTGTGAAACGCGTCATCCCATTGGTCCGTTCTTTACTCCACGTCACTTCCGGTCTGACGGCACGCTGCGCTCCACGCTTTCTGGTTGTCTCCTGGCTGTTTCTGTGGTACAGGGATATTCACATCACCCCCGGCTCAGATGCTCAGACTTCCTCTGCTGACACCGCAAACCTGCCTCCAGCCTTCCTCTCATCCTGCCTTCAGCCATCCTCTCATCTGGGACCTACATCTCCCCCGAGGACCGCCTCAGATGACACCAGACCACCATTAACCCCTTACATGCCTTATATTGTCCTGCATCCTGTGAGTAGCCATTTGGCTGTCTTTTATCTAATTTGCCATTAAAGCCTGTTATACTGCACTTAGTTTGGCGCACCTTCCTTTCTTCAGACAGTTCATCCAGGACCACCCTCCCATTTTTTGGAACGCTTGGGCTACCTTTTTGGGCTTCGCCATGGGTAATTTATCAAACCATCTGACTTAGCTTTTTGGTAACTATGACCTAACCATTGAGACCTCATTGACTTTCCTATTTATTCTTCTATCCCCCCCCTTTTTTTAGCTACAATATATGCACCCCACTCCTGATGACTAGCTTTAAACGCCAAGAAACGTGTCAAGTCCATGCCCAGGGATGCCAAGCTAAGCTTGCCCAACTATGTTATTTCATCTTACTTTATTTTATTTTAATTGGATAATCATGTCTATTGTATCTGTATGCCCATCTATTTTGATTGCTTTTACTAGTCATGTCCTAGATATTGAATCATTAAATATGCCAATGTGATTATTATTATATGTATTATGCCTTTGTCTGCATGATCTGTGTATTATATATTATGATACATTATTACACTATGAATTTTACAATTGACTCTTTGATTTTCAATATCATTTTTGGATGGATTACTTAGCAATTATTCATGGCCACAGAGACTTCCCTGACGAGACTGTGACAGATACACCTACCTTTGATATCCTATACAAATTTATACGCCCATCCATGCCTCATTTAAAGTCCCATAGCCCATTTCTTCTTATGGGCAAAAAAGGAAAGTGAGGGTGTATTACAGCAGACAGTATGTGAAAGTATGTGAAGAATCTCACAAGGCAGATATGTGCAGGAGAGGAATGTGGAGAGTTTGCCAAAGGGGCAGCATGTGCAAATGAGGAAGGTGGAGAATATGACAAGGTGCAGTATGTGCAAAAGAGCTGTTTGGAGGATCTAAAGGTGATGGGGGTGAGGACTGGGAGTCTGTATGTGCAAAAGAGAATTCTGAAAGGAATGAGAGTGGTTAATAAATACAGGAGGGCAGGCGAATAGGGGTTACAAATAATCCAAATTTGCAACACAATCACAAAAAAATAAATAATTCAAAGCCATATAGATAATTGTAAAGTGTGAAGAAACATGTCCCATAACGCATTTGGTACCGAATTACAAAACGTAATAATAATAAAGCAGTAGAATGGGAGCTGAGCTGCTCACACAGGGCATTTTACAGAGAAAAATAGAGGTCAAAATCAATGTCCAGGAAAGAAGCTCACTAAACTTGAAGCAGGTTATTCAGGGACAGTGAAGGTAGTGGGAATTGTGTCAGCAGCACTGTAGACTGTGAAGGTGGTTGGGAGGATACTGATACAGGAGGAGTGTACCAGTGTAACTGGGGACAACTGAGGTTAAAAGGAGACACCAAAATGTAAGCAGGTTATGACTGTGTGCAGAACCGCACGTGGCAGTGTTGGGAGCATGGGAGATGCAATGGAGCTGAGATCCTCACCAGAACAACGTGAGTCAAAGGAGATAATAGTGATGCTTGTTGTGGTGCACTGAACAAAATGTGAGGAATTAATCTCACATGTGCTGGGGACTAGCTGCTGAGGGGTAATGCATATGCACTGAGTATTGGCAGTTAAGAGATGTATGCACATAAACAGAAGACGTAAGCAGAAGCATAGGTGTATAGAGATTCAAGCACATAGAATGGGTACTGAGTGCTGAGGGGTTAGCTAAGGATGAGGTTCAGGCTGTGTAGGGATTTAGGGCAAACCTACCTCATTCTTAGTTCAGCAAAATGCCAAACTAATGCAGCTGTTTGCCACCATAGCAACCAACTACCAGTAATGCACTCCCTGGTCTTTGGATTTAGGTCAGGTGGACTATAATAAGCACTATATGTTCCCAGCAGCCATTCCCCTATTCCCATAGATAACATTAAAGTTAGGCACTTAGGTCTGGTATGGACTTTGAGGGGAATCCCCACACCAAAATATAAAAAATTGCGTCCCCCAAAATCTATATGGAAATGGGAAAGAGACATAAATAAAGAGAGTGAATGGTGCTGCGCACCCTGAATAATGAGGAATGGGAATGCCCCCCAGTGGGGTTTTTTAGCAGCAAAAATGTGCAAAAGTATAATAAAACATTTTTTATTGCATCTGTACATGGAATTACAAACGAATTAAAGCTCTGATGGAGTTTACACACACAGAATGTTAAAACACAACATAAACAGTACACAGCAATGCTATACAGATATACATGTCAATATGCATCTGTATACGTTTCTGACACGTTTCGACCACAAAGGATCTTCTTCAGAGGGTATGTTGTTGGCTGCAAAGAATTATAAGCTAAGTATCACTTCATTACCTGGGTATGTACCCAAAGGTAAGGGACACAAATTGTATAATTACCAATATGCTGTGTGTTAGAACCTAGCTTCCGATCAGAGCTTCGCCAAAAAGCCGGCGCCCCCAGGGGCCCAACAGCTCTCCAGCCACCCGACACCTCTGCAGCCGGCGCCACTAAGAGACAAGTGCGACCTACAGGGAGCCATACCGGAGGGGGTAAGCCCCACGCGGAGCGCGCACGGACAGGCGACCAGCACCTGTAAAGGACATCAAAGGCATCAATGTAGGATGCATTGGTATTGCTTCCATACAAATTCTATATTATATGACATCTTGTTATGTAGACAGGTAGGAAATCCATGTGGCTATTCCCTTCCATTAGTGTATGTTGAGATGTTGTTGTATTTGATAATAAATTATTTTAATATGATAGGTACAGCGGTGACTGGGTATGTTGTGTGTGTGGGTAGGTGATGATGAAAAAGTGTGGTGGGAAGGACTAGTGGGGGTGGATGAAGGAAGATGGGAAAATTTCAAAAACAAATGAGTGAAAAGATGAGTAAAAAATATAAAAATAAAAATTGAAGAATTGTGTGTAATCAAAAGTGTAGAGGAATAAAGTGTGAATGTGGAATGTGAAGTGGGATGGAATGAGTGTTTGAAATAAAAAATGTGTGTGTGTAAAAAACCTAGTGTATTGGATGTGATAAGTGTGAAATGCTACACCCATATCCAAGTCACAGCTGAATATTGAAGAGCTATGTCCATTGATACTGGAAGGTTCCTGGCTGAACCTTTGCCAGGGAAGGCGACCAGTGCCCGTGGAGCTCAATAGAAGGAGTTGTTTTGAAATGGTATCTGTTATACATGCAGGTTATTGCCCGAAGGGGAAGAAAGGAGGGAAGAGTAACAATCAGCCTATGTATGCTGTTAATACTTACAATTATCTGGACCTTCTGGTCTGCCATGTTTAGGGAACTGGGGATCAACATGAGATCTACCCAGTTTCCTGTGTGTGTTTATATATGGTCCTCAATTGAGGAAGATGTCCTATGATGATCCTCCCCCATGCGTCGCCTCGCAGGAGCGACCATGCCGCAATGGCGACCCTCCCTGGATGGCTGCCTCGGCGTCCCGGAAGGACAGCCATCCCCGACCACTGACGTCACCTCCACGGTAAACCATGTGGCATCCCGACGCCACGCGGGTGCACGATGTCGCGCACACGCAAGCAGCGTAGAGGTGCCCGGAGGGGATCGGGGACGCCGCCGGCAAGAGGGAAACGCCCATGGAATGGGGACAGAGAGATTCTTCGCTGTCCATTGGGCATAGTGGGAGCACAGAGCCCTGTGCTCCTCCCCCTTGCCAGGAGGCCGCACCTGTGGGCGGTGCCAGCATGCCAAAACGACGGCCAGCAGGGAGGCCACGGATACCCCAAAAATAACCAACCAAATGGAGGAAGCAGTGTATAGTCACATTGTGCATATAGTGGGCACAAATACTGCAGTGTAATTGAAAGAATTGATGAATGTACATACGCCTTAATGACAATAAATTGGTATATAAATGAATATATTCATCTTAAACCTGGGGTCAGAGAATGATGATTAGAAATTCAATGCTATCTATTGGGCATATGACAATCGAGTGTGTGGTAATAATAAGGAACATGTTAATGTTTTGCAATTTTCATCTCTAAGACATTACTTAGTTTGGGGGGCGGGTTAAATTATACTCCAAACCCCCTAATGGGGGACCAGTGGAACTTTCTCAACCCACTGGTCACTTTGAAAATTACTCATCATATAAAAAAGGAAACGTACATGTTTGAAAGAATGGAATAGCAGAAAAACCAAAGCGTTGCTTGATTTTGAGGGGGGAGGGTTGAGTTATACACCAAACCCCCTGTGGGGGACCAGTGGAACGAAGGGGAAGATTGGAGGGAAGAGTAACAATAAGCCTATGTAGGCTGTAAATACTTACAATTATCTGGACCTTCTGGTCTGCCATGTTTAGGGAACTGGGGATCAACATGAGATCTACCCAGTTTCCTGGGTCCTCAATTGAGGAAGAAAATCTATATGGACCCTTATCTGAGCATTCAGGGAAGGGGAGGGGGTGAGCGAGTACCCCCCTCCTGAACCATAGCAGGCCACATGCCCTTAACATAGGGGGTACTTTGGGGGGCTCTGCTCCCCCACCCAATAGCACCTTGTCCCCATGTTGATAGGGACAAGGGCCTCTTTCCCACCACCCTGGTCTGTGGTCGTGGGGGTCTGCGGGCAGGGGGCTTATCGGAATGTGGAAGATCATCAGATCCCACCCCCCCATGTGAATGAGTGTGGGGTACATTGTACCCCTACTCATTCATCAAAAAAAATGTCAAAAAGAAATAAAAACACACACACAGTTTTCGACAATTCCTTTATTAAAAATAAAAATGTTGTTAATGCCCCGAAAAAAGAAAAAAAAATCTCCGTCCACGATGAAGGCTATCACTGACCCTGCTCCGCTGCTTGATAGTTTTTAAATAGGTAAAAGGGGGGCCACCTGGTGGCACCACCCCCATGCAACATCACCAACCCAGCAAACCCCTCCCGTGTTTAGGGCATGTGCCCTGGTATGGATCAGGAGTGGAGAGGCCACTTGCTCGTCCCCCCTCCTTTCCTGGCCTGCCAGGCTGCATGCTCAGATAAGGGTCTGGTATGGATTTTGGGGGGGACCCCACACCATTTTTTTTATCATTTCTGTATTGTCAGCAATGGCTTGCAGCCAGGAAAATTCATTTAAATTTCATTTTTTTACCTTTATACTGTATATGTCAGCTTTTCTGCAGCAGGTTTTATACACAGTACAGATGCCCACTTTACAGGAAGACTAAAGGGACCCCCAGGCACTACATTTAAAGTAATTTAAAAATTTTATTGTTTCACTTTAAGCATCATTAAAATCACTGCTCCTTTAAAAATGATCTTTTTTAAATTACAATTTTACATTTTTGCATTGATACATGTCTTCCAGGGCAGTACCCAGGCTTCCATACGCTTTTTTGGCCAATAACTTGAATATAAGCCTTCAAAATGTGGACTTTTGAATTTTAAAGTTCGGGTCACAGATTCAGCATAGGTCTTCTGGTGGAAACCGAACCAGGGGGTGTTTGGCCCATCACTAGCAAAGCATATAAAGATCAGTGTCGTATCATTCATGTGTTCACTGTGTGTTGTGCATATGAGCCCTGAGAGGGAGTGGGGCTCACTATTTGCTCACATATTGCACACATGAAGGATCTTCTGCCGCTCCACCTCTGTCCTTGAACATGCCCCCGCTTTGATTGTATTGTGTATGTTCACCCATACAGGGATGCACAGGTGTTTCATACAGGCAATCCCATTGATGTAAATTGGGATGCAGCTGCTGCCCAGACATAGACACTGAGATACTCTCAATTTGACATGCATGTGGGTGCATATGCATGTCCCAAAATTCACACTGTCTGCATTCAGGACCATGCACCCACACCCATACGGATGTCAGATTTGGAGAAAAAACTGTGTCTAATTGACATGAATGGGAAAGCCCACATGGGGATGCATGGAAAACGTGTGCATCCTTGTGCACCTAATAAAGGCCCTCACACAGATAGTTTAGTATGCCCTATGTGAAAAAGGCTTTAGTTAGAATTTAACAAGAATTTTGTAAGTTTTGCTTATGTGTGCTAATAATTTTAGTCAAAGAAAATATAAACCAATATTGTAGCTCTTTCCCAAATCTCTAGTAATAAGTGCAATCTGTATATCCACTAGTAACAATAAATTAACATGTGAAGGTACGGCATTTTTGCATTAAAATATACAGCACAAATGATCAATCCAAAGTAAATAAAATAATATATGATCCAATACAAGGTTTCAGAACAAAAAATAAGTCCAATATTGTTCAATTCCCTGCACCATTCTGTGATACAAGTGTCTTTTGTGATCAATTATTTTTTCACAACGTTCCCCCAACTCTTCACCACTTGTGCTCACAAAACAAATGCACACTCACTAGAGATTTATGACCCCTTTTTACTTGTGAGCACAAGTGGTGAAGAGTTGAGGGAACTGTGTGAAAGAGAAGAATTGATCACAAAAGACAAACCATCCATGATGAATTTATCCATAGTAGAGTGAGGAACAGGTCAGTTTTTAACCCCAAACAACATCATATCAGTATATAGAGGATTTCAAAAATATGGTCTAGGAGGACATAAAAAATATCCTATACAGTGTGCATGTGCGGAGCACCCAAGATGAACACCTAAGCTCAGAGCTCCATCCCGCTCCAGCCTTCCCAGCCCCACTGCAGCTAGCAGCCTGATCCCCCCCATGGCTAAATCAGCAGTGGAACTGTCTGGGATCATACCCAAACACCCGGGAGTGATCAGGAATGGTCAGGAGAGATCCACCCCGCTCTGGCCTACTCAGCCCCGCCGCCACAGGATGCCTGACTCCCGGTCTCATCTCTGGGGCTCAAACAGCAGCGGAGCTGCCGGGGACAGTGTCCATGCACTCAAGGTCGGTTAGGAGGGATCGGTCCCGCCAGCCCGGATTCACTATCTCGGCCCCAGAAGCTGTCAAGATGGTGCCTGGAGCACAGCACGAGGAGGAGGACAGGGGAGAGGACACGGAGGCAGGTACAGATGGAGGCCTACAACCCTCTCCTCCTCCTGGGCCTAACAAAGTGAGTACTCTTTTCCTCCAGCTACTCTCTCCAGCACACCAGACAGACTATTAAATTATGATGAATAATTTCTCTAAAATGCTCTCCAGGGGCCTAGCCCAAACTGCATCTCAAATTACATCTACTATACAAGCAGACCTCCAAAACCTGGGAACCAGGATTAGGGTCATAGAACAAAAGACGGATCAGACAGTTGCCAGGACTAATCAGAATACGTCAGGACTTACAGGATCAATTAGACACAGCTCTCCAAAATTGATGACCTGGAAAATCGTTCCAGGCGCTACAGTTTTTGAATCAGAGGTCTTCCGGAAACTATCACAGAGGTCCAAGAGGTAGTCCATGCCTTTATCAAATACATCCTTCCTGATATCCCGGATCACCGCTTGGAACTGGACAGAGCTCACAGAGAGCTTCATCCCCCTCACTCAGATGGCCTACCCACTCACTCAGATGGACATAGTGGGTAAACCTTACTACTATGAGGTGAAGGAGGAAGTTATGCGCATCTCCAGAAACACGACTCAGCTATCTATCCAAGGTCAACCAATCCAAGTATTTGCAGACCTATCCCCTTCCACTATCCAACTGGTGAGATCTCTGAAACCTCTTCATGTTTTAGCACAAAAGTGCATCAAGTGCTGGTGGTCCCTTTTCACCTATCCTTTGTGTATAAAAGCAAGACGCATGGATTCTCAATGTTCCAGGATGGGAAACGCCTGTTAGTATATCTACACTTAATTTCCCTGGATCCATCCCTGACCTCAAGCCACAAGAACACTGGACCTGCTAAACGCCCCTCTCCACAAAGTCCAATCACCCCGATATGGTGAAAACAACAATCAAAAACGTCCAAGGACTAACATCTGCCATGACCTCCTAGAGTCATCCCTATCTTTTTCCCTAATCACAGGCTTTGTTGTATGGACTCACTACTCAGAAATCCTACACTCTTTGTTAGTTGACTATCTGTTCACTTTGGAACCATTGGTTCCTACCTTGGTTACTCTAATGCATAGACAAAATGCTACGTTTGTCCCTGGGTGGTTTCTGTTTAGTTTATCATTTATTTCTATATATGTCATTATCCTTATTGGCCTTCTGTCGATCTGGCCCTATTGGTGTCCAGGAGGGCTGGGAATCTGGGCGTAGGGAGAGGATCTCCCTCCTACATTGCCCCCTGCGTCCTCCCTGGAGCAAAGACAGCTGAATGCAATGTTTTTCCAAGCAATTGAAGTTTATTCTGACACCGGTTTCTTAAAAGTTCTACATTTATTTTTGTACGGGTACACTTGTGAGGATATAATTGACATTACAACCTCCATTTTGATCATGTAGAATCCATTTCATGAATTTAGCAGAGAATTGGTTTTAGCAAGATTTCAGTAGAATATAGATGTGACTTTTAAACTGCTGGCTGTGCCTTGTGTATTTATCCAAGAGATAATGAGTAGAAAGTCCCTAGTACATCTTGACATTTGACATGACCGCAGAAGACAAATAATAGATAGTAGATAGTAAGCATTAGGAATAGTCATGTGTAATTAATCATTAAAGGCTAAGCCACATCAAGTTATCCTTATTGTGATTGGTTCAAATAGGACGCCTCCATGAATGCCTTACTGACAAAGTTCTGTATAATTTAACTATATAATGCTGCACCAAAAGATAATACAACAGAGTTATCGCATCATATTTGTCTTGTGTGGTGTTTGAGCTCTCCGCATGCACTCGAAGGGCTGATAACAGCGGTGATCTTCCTTACCAATCTTATGTACTAGAGGAAGTCCACAAAGAACTCTAAGCAACTGGGAAGGAACTCAAACTGGGTTCTTTCAGTTTGGTGTCAGAAGTGGGATATCTTACAGTGGTGAAGCGTTGGAGCTTGGTAAAGTATGACCTTCTTTCCTTCTACCATCTCTCGCTGCTGTAAGATATGAGCTTGGTTGCTTAGGAGTAAGAGTGTGGCGGTGGCATTGCTGGAAGCGTGCTTTTTGCTTTGGAAGCAAGGAAAACTTTCTACTGTAAGAGCAAGAGTCTGCTGAAAGACGCAGGGTAGTGCTGGGAGCACAGTGATTTTGGAGGCCTCAGGTTTTCTTGAAGAAAACCGGACATTAACACAATTTTTGTTCATTTTTTCTCTTAATTTTTCTCTTATTTTTGCCTGGAATTTTTTTTTTATCACCCTGTTATCGACCCTTGTAAATGTTGTCTGGGCTGTCTGTTTGTTATATGTTATGCGCAATGTCATGTTTTAAAGTGATTAAGGTTATGTACTTTATTGGAAATTACTAGAAAGCATAAGTTATATTATACAAGAAAAGGTATTATACATGTTTGCAGGCTTATCTATTTGAAGTGAGATAAGCTTCCTGAATTTGGCGCACAGCCAAGAAGGTTCAAAAGGGCAATTCAGCCTATGATTATATTGTTACAAACTTTCTGAAACAAGAGAAATAACTGCAAAAGGTGTGCTGGGTACAGTGGTACCATAAAAAAAAAAAGAAAGGGGATTTTTGTTTTTTAAAATTTGGAAATTGCTTTGCCTTCAGTGTATTATATTACTATTTTAATTTTAAAGCACCTTGTCTTGATAGAAGTTGGTTAATTAAATATCTGCATAATGGGTAACTTGCTTGCTAAATGGAGTAAGAAAGATAATGCAATCTCTAAGACAAAGATTAAATACAAAATGCAAACAGAGGTACCACAATCAACTGCAAAGAAATCCAGTGGAGTAATCACCCCAAAAGCCCTTGAAAATGAGACTCCTGCAGACTTTGTAGAAAGATATGCGGGATCTTTTTATATAACACCTTTCTTGAACAATTTAGTAGAGCACACCCAAGATAAGTTTGGTTTTGAACCATTCCCTAAAATAGGTTCCTTTTCAACTTGTCATATGGACATGATCAGAGGATTATGCTTAGGGGATAAAGAAGCTTTTCCATATTATCCAGGAGACCCTGCATGGGATAAGAAGTATATGCGTAAATGTGCCAAGGCTTGGTTTAAATTAGCTCCATACTACAGGCTATCAGCTACTACTAATGATGATGATAGAGCTTTGGTAGCTAAAACTGAAGGCTATGAGGAGATCCCGATTTCTAACCTCAAGATACAGGCCAAACAGAGAGGGTTATGGCACATAGAAGGTGCAAACAAAGAAAGCTCACACAAATGTTAAGAATGGATGACTTTCAACAAAGTCAGGAAGGGTATTATGGAGTATATTCGAATGAGAAGCTTAGAGATATGGGGAAAAGAAGAAAGTTAAAATTAGGATCGCATCTTACTAGGCAACAATTGATCACTCAATTGTGGCAGGATGATGGTTTGCAGAAGCCAGGAACAATGCCATTTTTTGGGACATGTGAGTGCCGTGAATGTGTGTTTCCAAGGCAACCAACGGCACCACCTCCCTACATGCCATTGTATCCTAGTATCGCTACAACCCTGCTTCCTTACGGAGGGCACATGAAGCAGCATGAAGCAGCACAAGACTTAGTCAGTGAATGCGTTGAGGAAGATGGAGGAACACCTGGTCTGGAAGTCCCAACTTCTGTACCTATGACCATAGCAACTGTCCAAGCATCCTCAAGTGTCCCTGGAACCCCTGTAGGAGCTTCTGCATCAGTAACAGAGGCACCCATGGAAACTGCCTCTACATCTTCTCAGATAGTAGACAAAGGGATAAAGAAAGTAGCCCCCATAGAGGACAGTCAAGTGAAAACTGGAAAACTGGAGCAAAATTAAAACAGGAAGAAATAAAGAAGTCAGAACAAATGAGTACTGATATCCCTCCCATTGTACAGGCTCCATTCATGACAGTGGGAGATCAGGTCATCATTAAACCTATAAACCCCCAGATAAACCCCAAGACCAATTTGGTCTGTGGGCCAACAAGGAGGGAGACATAGGTAAGTATGGCCTCCCAAGAGCAGCTGCTCCATTATTCATTTCCCATTATCATGTATTTGGACACAAAAGTAAGAAGAATACATTAATCGCCATTTCTAGGCATTTTGTATGCAGGGACCTGTGGAATCTAGTTGATGCACAACTTTCTAGATGCCTGACATGCGCAAGGAACAATGTACAAGGAAAGAAAATAGGAGCTCTGGATCACTTACCGGCATCCCAGGGCCCAATGCAGGAATTACAGATTGATTTTACACATATGCCAATAGCCAGAGGTGGTTTCAAATATCTCTTGGTTATTATGGATAAATTCTCAAAATGGGTAGAGGGCATCCCCACTATGAGAGAAAGTGCTAAAACTGTTGCAAAAATTCTGTGTAAAGAATGGATTCCAAGATATGGGTGCCCTATAGTCATAGATAGTGACAAAGGACCAGCATTCACTGCTGCACTGACACAAAATATTAGCAGACTATTAGCTATTGATTGGAAATTCCACATACCATACCACCCACAAAGTTCAGGAATTGTAGAAAGGATGAACAGGACCATTAAAGATAAATTAAGAATGGGAACAGGAGGAAGTTTTAAAAATTGGATAGAACACTTACCAGCAGTTCTTGCAGAAATAAGGATAACCCCAAATAAGAATCTCAAAAGTATCCCAATTTGAGATTCTCATGGGGAGACCATTTCCTACTCATTGGGTTAGAGGAACACCTCAGTTACAGCCAGGAGACTTAGAGTTTATACAACAGGAACATGTGGTCAAACTAATTGAAAAACTGAATTCTGTCTATGGTGATGTGTCTTTGTCTTTTCCACTTCCAGCAGATGAACCAACACATCCTTTCCAAACAGGTGACAGAGTCCTTGTCAAACAACTACAGAAGCACGGTTCCCTGGATCAACCCTATGGTAAACCAACAGTAGTGATTGCAGTCACTAGAACAGCTGTTTTAACTGAACAGTCCCCAGCGTGGATACACGCTTCCAGAGTTAAGAATGCACTACCCACTGGAAAACAAAGAGATGATGTACCACCCACAGGACCACGAGGAGATGTTAGACCATCCACAGGACCAGGAAGAAGTGAAGGATCCAGAAGAATCACAAAAGAAAACACCCAAGGAAACACCACTGGCAGTGCTGATCAGAAATAGGGCAGTAACAGTCTGCATTCTTGCTACTACTCTCGCTTTGGTGATTTACATGATCGCATGTGATATATATGATGTGTGTCCCTGGTCAACACGGTCACATTGTAGCCAGGCCATGAATACTCCATATCTCAGCAAACGAAATATGGAAACATATGAATATAAATATGAATATAAAAATGAACATAAAAATGAATACAAAAATGAATACCCTAGTCTGTTATGGAAAACTCATTTAAAAATTGCTCAAGCAGCCAACAAGTCCAATTGTTGGGTATGTTCAAGACCCCCTTTTGGTATTACTAACCCAGCCATGATAGCTGTATTCATTCCCTACAACATTACCATTAATCAATCAGCCCCCATTAATGAAAGTTTAAATGTCAAACTCTCACATCCCTATGATACTGTCTGGGAATCAGGAATAGGGAAGAATTTTTCTAGCCAGGATGAATTTTTCTGTAAACAATTAAGACATCCCATTTATGTAAGTGGTCAACAAGGAAGGCCTAGCATTGGATATAGACTAGGAGGGAAAGGTGGGAGAATTGGAAGAATTAAATGTCCCAAAGGCCTTGTCGTAGACATAGGAGAGGTAGACATAGCAGATCCACATAGCTTGGAGAAATTAGTTATCTGTCAAGGAAAACATTGTAATTCTGCAATAATGAACACTCATTTGTACACAACCTTTTTCCTAATTGATAAAGTCATACAAAAGGCTAGAATTCCGAAATGTTTCACGATAAAAAAACTTTTTTTTGGCTGTGTAATGAAAATATTGCATATAAGGTGGTACCTGCTAATGTTTCAGGTGTATGTACCTTGGTAACATTGGTACCCGCTGCGTATGTATCCGAAAACGATATCGAAGCTAGTTAGTTATCAGTTGAAAACTGTATTGAATGCTAAACCTAAACGAGAACTGTACGATACTGAGGATATGGTTTGGTCTGTATTTCCATCCTTCACAGGGTGGGGAATTATTTTAATGGAAAGATTAAATAATTTTTCAAATATCATGGATGAAATTTTAAATGAAACTACAAATGCTATAGAGTTGTTAAATGAAGAAGTAAGATAATTAAGTAGATTAGCTTTGCAGGAGAAAATGGCTTTAGATTACTTATTAGCCTCAGAAGGAGGGTTTTGTCAATTTATTGGGAGTGAATGTTGCACCTGGATCTCAGATTATGGAGACAGAGTAGAAGTGCACTTACATAAAATAAAAGAATTACAACACAAGGCTAGAAGTATAGCAGAGGAAGGATGGAATCCATTTAAAGGAATGGAAGGTGTAGGAGGATGGTTAAGTGGGTTATTTCTGTGGATAAAGAAGGTTGGTACCATGATACTGATGGGTCTCTTGTTTCTTCTTTTTACATATTTCATGTACAAGAGTCTGCTCTGCATGATCAAAAGATACAACTACAGAATGAATCGAGCGGCTGGACCAGAATATGAGCTGCAGCCAATAACGGAATAATCATTACATGGGGAATGGTGATGTTTCCCTCAAGATGCAGCATCCCTCTGCAAGACAAAGATGCCTAACCCTTGTTCTTGTGGATAGTACCTTGGACTTTTGATTTCCTATATAATTTATCCCTGTTCAGGGATAAAAGGAGGGATTGTGAGGATATAATTGACATTACAGCCTCCATTTTGATCATGTAGAATCCATTTCATGAATTTAGCAGAAAATTGGTTTTAGCAAGATTTCAGTAGAATATAGATGTGACTTTTAAACTGCTGATTGTGCCTTGTGTATTTATCCAAGAGATAATGAGTAGAAAGTCCCTAGTACATCTTTACATTTGACATGACCGCAGAAGACAAATAATAGATAGTAGATAGTAAGCATTAGGAATAGTCATGTGTAATTAATCATTAAAGGCTAAGCCACATCAAGTTATCCTTATTGTAATTGGTTCAAATAGGACGCCTCCATGAACGCTTTACTGACAAAGTTCTGTATAATTTAACTATATAATGCTGTACCAAAAGATAATACAACAAAGTTCTCACATCATATTTGTCTTGTGTGGTGTTTGAGCTCTCCGCGTGCACTCGAAAAAGGCTGATAACAGCAGTGATCTTCCTTACCAATCTTATGTACTAGAGGAAGTCCACAAAGAACTCTAAGCAACTGGGAAGGAACTCAAACTGGGTTCTTTCAACACTGTTCTTACCTGATCCTCTTTGGGGGGGTTTCACTCTAAATTGGGTTGCTTCGTTCCCCCCGGATGTCCACGGGCAGGGGCCTCATCCCCAGGGTGGGTTTCAATAGCTCATATTTACAGCTATTATATAACACAGGGGATCTCCCATTCAATAGCCTAGTAT
Organism: Rana muscosa; assembly: GCA_029206835.1. NCBI lineage: Eukaryota > Metazoa > Chordata > Amphibia > Anura > Ranidae > Rana > Rana muscosa. The sequence continues at coordinate 589,565,207 of CM055121.1, forward strand.
CAGGTGGTGGGTGTGGCCAGAGCAGTATTTATGCTCCTCCCTCTGTCTCTGGGAGCCAAATGTCTGTTCATTTGAAGGCTAATGTTAATCTGCTGTTCAGGCAGATTCTTGTGTTGTTAAACATTGGAGTGGAAGCAAGTAAAACTGATCCCATTTCTTGGACTCTGGGGGGATAGGCAGCAGGATTTCTCTGTGACCTCCCCAGGCCCTCCCCTGCTATATTTCTCTCAGGCACCATGGAGGCACCACAAGTAACTGGTAAGGGCTGGTTAGCCCCCTCTCTTCCTCTACTCACTGGTCACCAACCGAGTACATCTGGGGGCAGGTAGGTCTCTACTCAGTGATGCATGTTATTCCCTCTTTGATCCATGGCTTCATCTAAAGGACACTCAGGACCCATCAAAGTAGCTTCTCACAACGTCCATGCATTGGACTCACCACTGAAGTGCTGAAAATATTTTCAGCATTCCCACCCCCAACATCTTTAGGTGCTCCTCTTACAAGAAACCCACGTTCCAAACAATATAACCCTACATTTATACACTCTAAATTCCCCCAATTCTACTTAGCTAATGCGTTGGAAAAGACTAAAGGAGGAGGATTTTTGTTTTTCTAAAAATATCACTTTCTCCCTCCAGCAGGAAATCAGAGACCCTGAGGGCAGATATATTCTCCTTACAGAGTCATTGGAAGGGGGCCATATACACATTTGTCTTATATTATGCCCCGAACCATGGACAGGCCCAATTTTTCCATTCCATGATGTATACCATTCCCCCTCATTTTGTGGGCATGATAATTATGGGAGGTGACTCCAATATTGCTCTGGATCACATGCTAGATAAATCAGGGACTGGTCAATCTCGTCTGCTTCGTCCTCCCAAGCAAAGTCTAAAGATTGGCAAGCTTCTTCACTCCCTGGGGCTCATGGAAATCTGGAGGGGATTTAACCCAACTGTGAAGGACTACACTCACTATTCTTTTCCCCATTTAACTCTAGCAAGAATAGACCATATCTTTACAGCAGCCTCAACAATCCCGTTTGTCTCCAAATCGCTTATCAGGGACTCCCCATTGTCGGATCATTCGATGGTTGTGCTATATCTCATGACACCGCATGGCTCTGAGGGCCCATTTCGCTGGCGCTTGAACGAATCTCTCTTAAGTAGCTCAGTACACTATACCATGCTAGATAGAGATATAGGGGAATACTTTTGAGTCAATGACAATCGGGAAGTCTCTCCTTCAACACTCTGGGATGCACATAAGGTTTTGATAAGGGGAAAGATTATTCAACTCTCCACTAAACTTAAATGAGAACGACGGGTTGATGTAGAAAAACTAGAACGTGAGTTTCATAAACTCTCCAAAAACCATAAGAATTAACCGACTCCTAAATCTCGAGCCTTACTGGAATCCAGTAGGGTCGCCCTAAACCTTGCTTTGACCACCCAGGCCGAAAAGCACGACTGCCCATTTCTACATCCAAAAAGATAGAATAGGCCAGAAACTGGCTGCCAAGTTGTCTCCTAGGCCATGCTCCTTTTCCTTTTCAAAAGTATGCGATTCTGCGGGAACCCTTACACAGAACCCTCAATGGATTATTTCCGCATTTCATGATTTTTATGCCAAACTATACAAGGCAGAGGAGGGACCCCATCCTCCTTATCTAACTGATTTTCCAGATGAGATTCCACTCCCCAATCTGGAAAGAGGGCATAGATTGGCTCTTGATAAACCAAAAGCAGAATTGGAAGTCCTAAAAGTAATTAAAAACTTTAAGAAGGGCTCTGCCCCAGGCCCAGATGGGTTCTCTTCTGGTTACTACAAAGTTTTTGCTCCCACTATTACCCCTTTCTTAACATGGTATTTTTAATTCCCTTTAAAGGGGGGTTCACCATGAATAGTGAAGATAATCTGGCTTATGTTTCGGTCATCCCCAAGCTGGGCAAGGACCGCTTAGATGTAAGCAATTTTAGGCCCATCTCTTTGATCAAAAATTATCTAAAATTTTTAACCAAAATGATGGCCAATAGACTGTCTACATTTATAGGGAGTTATGTTCACAAAGACCAGGTGGGATTCATTCCGGGTAGGGATGAGCCCGATGTTCGAGTCGAACATAAGTTCGACTCGAACATCGGGTGTTCGCCGAATAGCGAACAATTTGCGGTGTTCGCAGCAAATTTGAAAGCCGCGGAGCACCGTTTAAAAGTCTATAGGAGATTAACATGAAAAATCAAAAGTGCTAATTTTAAAGGCTTATGTGCATGGTATTGTCATAAAAAGTGTTTGGGGACCTGAGTCCTGCCCCAGAGGACATGTATCAATGTATTTCGGGAGCAGTGATTTTTAGACATGTGCAAAAGGAAAAAAATTGTTTTGTTTCGTTTCGTTTTAATTCGTTAATTAATTAATTTTGTTTAGTTAGGTTTGTTAAATTCGTTAAATTTATTTTCGGATTTCGTTTCGTTTTCGACCGAATTCGAAAAATCGGTCGCATTCGAAAATATGTCAACCGAATTCGAAAATATTTCTACCGGATTCGAAATTATTTTAACATGATTCGAAATTATTTCAACCGCATTCGAAACTATTTCAACCAGATTCGAAAATATTTAAACCGAATTCGAAAAAATTTCAACCGGATTCGATAATATTTCCATCTGATTTTTTGCAGATTACTATTTATTTCCATCAGATCTCCTGCAGTATATTAACATCTATTTCATATATTTTTTTTGCAGGTCTCATCCGAAACAAATAGTAATCTGCAAAAAAAAAAAAAATGAAATAGAAAGTATCTATATTCTATTCTGTTGTTCTATTGTTTTTTTTTGTCTATTTTCGATTTCTATTCTAATCTTTTCTAATTGGAATTCGAAAAATCGGTCGCATTCGAAAATATTTCAACCAAATTCGAAAATATTTCTACCGGATTCGATAATATTACCTACGCATTCGTTAATATTTCAACCAAATTCGATAATATTTCAACCGGATTCGAAAATATTCCAACCGAATAGAAAAGATAATAAACCATGTTCCGACATTCGAATTTCGTATAGAATGAATTCAAATTCCAATTAGAAAAGATTAGAATAGAAATAGAAAATAGACTAGAAATAGACTAGACTAGGGAAATGGCTGCTAATGGTTTGCAGGAGACCTGCAAAAAAATAAATATGAAATAAATGCTTATAGTCTGCAGATCTGATGAGAAAATGAAATAGATACTAATAGTCTGCAGGAGATCTGCAAAAAAAAATTATATAAATGCTAATAGTCTGCAGGAGATCGGATGGAAATAAATAGTAATCTGCAAAAAAAATGTAAAATGAAATATATGCTAATAGACTGCAGGAGATCTGCTGAAATAAAGGAAATGGCTGCTCTAACGCAAAAAAAAGAAAAAGAAAAGAAAAATGAAATAAATGCTAATAGTCTGCAGGAGATCTGCAAAAAAAATGAAATAGATGTTAATATACTGCAGGAGATCTGATGGAAATAAATAGCATCTTTCCCTAGTCTAGTCTATTTCTAGTCTATTTTCTATTTCTATTCTAATCTTTTCTAATTGGAATTTGAATTCATTCTATACTAAATTCGAATGTCGGAACATGGTCTTTTCTATTCGGTTGGAAAAATTTCGAATCTGGTTGAAATATTAACGAATGCGGATGAAATATTATTGAATCCGGTAGAAATATTTTCGAATTTGGTTGAAATAGACTAGAAAAAAATAGAACAGAATAGAATAAAATATAATATATATATTGTATTTTATTCTATTCTGTTCTATTGTTTTTCTATTCGATTCTTTCCAATATGTTCGATTCTATTCTAATTGTTTTCAAATTTGATTCGGCTAGAATTTCTTTCGAATTCGATTCAAATTTTTTTTCGAATTTGATTTGAATTTCGTCCGTGGTTTTTCGATTCGAAACGTTATTTCGGATTCAGTTGAATTTGTTAGCATTGTAATTCAATAATTCAGATGCATCCAAACGTCTGAATAATGAAAATTTGTCCGAATTTCGATTCGGAACGAAACAAAATGCACATGCTTAGTGATTTTAATGGTTAAAGTGAAACAATAAAAGATAAATATTCCTTTAAATTTCGTACCTGGGGGGTGTCTATAGTATGCCTGCGCATTTTTCCCGTGTTTAGAACAGTCCCGCAGCAAAATTACATATCTAAAGGAAAAAAGTAATTTAAAACTTCTCGCGGCTGTAATAAATTGTCGGGTCTCTGCAATACAAAAAGTCATTGAAAAAAATGGCATGGGTTCCCCCCCAGTCCATTACCAGGCCCTTTTGGGTCTGGTATGAATATTAAGGGGAACCCCGAACCAAATTTTTAAAAAAATTGAGTGGGGGTCCCTCCAAATTCAATACCAGGTCCTTCAGGTCTGGTATGGATATTAAGGGGAACCCTGCGCCAATTTTTTTTAAATGGTGTAGGGGTCCCCCCAAAAATCCATACCAGACCCTTATCCGAGCACGCAACCTGGGGGTTGAGAGAGTGCCACCCCTCCTGAACCGTACCAGGTCACATGCCCTTAACATGGGGATGGGTGCTTTGGGGCAGGCAGGGGGGCTCTGCACCCCCACCCCAAAGCCCCTTATCCCCATGTTGATGGGGACGAGGGCCTCATCCCCACAACCCTTGCGCGGTGGTTGTGGGGGTCTGCAGGCGCGGGGCTTATCGGAATCTGGAAGCCTCTAACAAGGAGACTCCCAGATCCCACCCCCCCATGTGAATTACTAACGGGTACCCTGTACCCCTACCATTTCACCAAAAAAAGTGTCAAAAATTGTAAAAAAGACAGGAGACACTTCGGGACAAGTCCTTTATTTAAAAAAAATATAAAAATTATTATTGTTTCACTTTAAGCAATTATTAAAATCACTGCTCCCGAAAAAAACAGCCGTTTAAAATTAGCACTTTTGTTTTTTCATGTTCGTGTCCCATAGACTTTAACGGTGTTCACATGTTCAAACACATTTTTTGCCTGTTCGCAAGTTCTGGTGCGAACCAAACCGGGGGTGTTCGGCTCATCCTTAATCCCGGGGAGACAAGGCCAGGACCAGATTGGTAGAGCTTTAGATATAATTTCCCTTCTACAGTCGAAGTGGGATGGGGGATCTTATCAGGAGGGCTTCCTGCTATCAGTGGACTTACAGAAAGCCTTTAATATGGTCGATTGGTCATATGTATTTGAAGTCCTAAATAGATGGGGGTTTGGCCCACGATTTCTGCAGATTATACGAGCTCTATACTCAAATCCGAGAGTCAAGGTCAAACTTCAAAGCTATTACCCAGACCCTTTCCAAATTTCGAAAGGAACCAGACAGGGTTGTCCTCTCTCCCCGATAATTTTTGCCATCGCCATATAAACCCTGGCAATTGCAATTAGGAATCACCCCGACATTCACAGGGTGAGGTGTGGCCACCGCACAAGTAAATGTGCTTTATTTGCGGACTACATGCTATTATTCATCACTTCCCCCCTCATTTCTACTCCGAATATTTTTAAACTCTTTCAGGAGTTTTGGAGGGCCTCTGGACTTCGAGTAAAAATGGCTAAATCGACTGCGTTAAACATTACTATGCCCGAACCGTTGGTAGAGCGGCTTCAGGAACACTTCGCATTTGCCTGGAGCTCCACACATATTCCTTATCTGGAAATCAACTTGGCAGCCAGCATCGACCAAAATAATACTGTTAACTACCACCCATGTTTAAAAAATTTAGTGCTGATCTGTCTATCTGGGGACAGGGCGATCTGTTCTGGTTGGGCAGGGTGCACTCTGTCAAAATGACCCTTTTCCCTAGGATTTTATATTTATTTCGCTCCCTTCCTATCCCAGTCAAGAAATCACAATTGCAGAAGTTTCAATCTTAGATATCAAGATTTACCTGGGGAAATAAAGGCTGTCCTAAGAGTGTCTTACAGTATCTCACAAAAGTGAGTACACCCCTCACATTTTTGTAAATATTTTATTATATCTTTTCATGTGACAACACTGAAGAAATTACACTTTGCTACAATGTAAAGTAGTGAATGTACAGCTTGTATAACAGTGTAAATTTGCTGTCCCCTCAAAATAACTCAACACACAGCCATTCATGTGTAAACCATTGGCAACAAAAGTGAGTACACCCCTAACCCCTAAGTGAAAATGTCCAAATTATTGAATAATAATGAAGAATAATTGGGGGTTATTAATGTATGAATTGTTCAAATAGTGGGTTTGAGAAGAGGGAGGAAAAATCTTTTACTTTTTTTTTTTTTTTTGCTGGAGATTTTTTTTTCAGGTAGACCAAGGTAGAATGAGAGTCTTCCACTGTTTGTCCAGTGTTTCAATAAAGTACACAGCATCCTCTCTCCCCTTATTGCAAATCACCACTCGGTCAGCATGTATGTGCCGACCATAGTTCCACTCTTTGCGGCAACCTCTGAACGATCAGTCAAGGCGGCTGAACAGGCAAAGTACCTACGGGACTTAGGCACTTCCAGGCGATCCCAAATAAAGTCAGAGTACCACCTCTCACGGTAGGCCTCTATCTCGAACAGGAGCTCCCTAGGAACATAAGGGCACTCCCAACCATACTCATTAGCGACTCTCTTGTTAAGGAGCCGCTGCAACCGGGCAATATGTGTTAGGGTTGTATGGTCTCCTGCTCCTGGTAACACAATAGCATCCAGCGAACGTCCTTCTGTAGTAGCGGGCACAGGCGATGCAGGTGCGGGCAGTGCGGGAACAACCTTCTCCTCCAAAGCAGGGGCTTTCACTCGGGGCGTAGTTTCCCCAGAGTCCATCGGTGATCCCTCTCTAAGGTTGCGGGACGGGGTCACCGGAATCCTGTCCCAACCCTTCTGGACGAAGATCTCATCGACCTACACGTCGTCACCCAGTTCAGAGGATGACTCGAAATCCGACTAGTCATACTCTTCGGCAGGCAAATAATTTCTGGTGGACACAGTCACACTATCCCCAGACGATAAAAGTTCCCGAGGGTTGGCTGTCCACACATCCCCAGTAATATGGGGAATGGGCTTCTTTCCCTTTCCTGGCAAACTTGTTGTCACAGTCCCCCCAGCCTCCTTACCATCACCTGGCTTGGATTTTCCGGAGATCCCTCCGCTCTGAAGATCCGGTTCAAGCAGGAGCTGGGGCAGGCTTCTACCATGGCCGTGGGAGGCCTTAACAAATCCCCCTTTCCTTTTGGCGGGTGGGATGGAAGCTTCCATAGTGACGGAGGCAGCATCCGCTGTGGCGTCTGTCGCTGGCTCCGTGGTGGCTGGAACTCCATCTTTGGCATCCGTTGTAGCTGCAGTGATGCGCATGGGCTCGGCTGTAGGGGCGTAGTTGTCTTCCTCGGAAGTAACAGTCCCTGTGATACAGTTGACCCGGTAGGCTTGGGGTGACTCGGTGGGCTGGTCCACCTCAAATAGAAATTCCCCACAGGTCAAACACCTTCCGAATCGCCGTATCTGCACAGCCAAGCCACCACATCTAGGACAGAGCACGCCCAGGGCCTCCACATCTCTGCAAGTGTAAAGTGCGAAGTGGTCCCTAGGCTTGAGCCAGATCCCCGTATCAGTGAGGGGAGCAGTAATGGGAGTAATGTCCATGGAAGTGGTAGTTGGGAACATCTGAGGTCCTGGTGAAATGGAAGTCCATGGAGTGGCATACATATTGCTCCTCTTTACTAGCCCAGGCTCTTACTGTCCCTTGGCACCAAATGCACCACGTGCAACTCACAATTGGCGGGGGCTCCTCCCCCTTTTCTTCTTTCTGCACGTAGCTCGCGGGCTTCTCTTCTTTTAGGATATGCCCACAAACTACGCAGTTAGAAAAAGTCAAAGCACAGTCCTGCACCTCCATTTCTCTCGATATAGTAATGACGCAGTCCAATTTTCCTCAATGGCCGACCTCCACAAAACACACGGATAGAGAAAAAAATAGTCCAACTTCCAGGGGTAGCTGCAAAATCCCGGACTCAAGCCCCCACGTGTAGCACACAGATCCCTTTCCTGCTTACCTCTCCTAGCAGGTGGAACACACCATGCCACATGCCCAGTGTCCTCCTTGATGAAGAGGGTGAGCGGTGTTATCTATTTTTGGGTCCTGCAGCGAGTTACCTCTTTCCGTTGGTTCTTCAAACTAGAGTTTAGGTAGAAGTCTATTCTCTCTCTTAAGGAAGGCCAATGTCCAGACAGTATCAAACCCAATAAAAAGGTTTATTTTGCTTTGATTAAGAACGTGACAGGAAAAGTTGGAGATGAAGAGAAGTGAACATGGAGGCAGGTTCAGGCACGCGGCACTTAACAATCACTCGTCGCCACTCAGGCCTGAGTGGGTTTTGCTCACCCGGATAGTCCCCCTAAGAGCGGTCCTAGCAGCCGGTGTGGAGCATGGAACATTTTCTTGTGGTTTCCTAGGGATACGATCAGGAGACAATCTCTAAGTCCCGAACTTCCCAGTCTAGTAACACATGAGTCCTTAGGTGCCAATGGTGCACGTTACTAGGCTTGTGGCGGACTATGGAATCCTTCCCTCCGATAGGTAAACAAGCCTCTCCCGAGACAGTGACTTCTCTCACGATCCCCTTGGGTAGATCCTCCCCTGGTTGCCTCTCCTTCAGAGCGGGTCACCCCTCACTTGGGTACCCTGGGATTCCTCTTTGGGTGTAGATCCCAGCCAAAGGTGCTGGGCCTACTTACAGCAATGCAGCCTCAGGATAAAGGTGCCTGGGGCTGGTACACACACACACCCCTGGTCTGGAGGGCCGGAACCCCCAATAATGGCATCTGCCCCTTATGTATCCTCTCCCAGCATACACAGTGGGTAGACCACGCCCACTATACGGCTGCCGAGAGAGGACACCCAATAATGCTGCAATGCTACCTGTGGTTAAACCTGAGCCTGGGGCTGCAGTGCCACCCACAGGCCACAGGGAACTGTACTGCCAGGCAACATCACCTCAGAGCAGAAGCCAATCTAAAGAATTCAACAGCCTGAGTCCAACTATGGGCTCAGGCTACCCCCTAAATTTAAGCATAGCAAACCCCAATTATTGGGGGCTCCGCTACATATATAATGATTGATAGGGGTTTTTGTACATGTATAACATGCTGTGATGTGATTGCACATTGTTATTTATTTTTATTTTTTTGCTGTTTAGAGTAACGTAGGCTCCCTGGAATGCACATGGAGCACTGAGGGCGATGTGTTTTTTTTTTCTCTCACCTTTCATGTTTAGGTCTGAGGACCATTTAAAATATATAAATATACACATTTTTATTTAACGATTGGTTTTTGCACATGTATAACATGCTGCGATATGATTGCACATTGTTATTTTATTTTTTTTGCAGTTCAGAGTAACGTAGGCTCCCTGGAATGCACATGGCGCACTGAGGGTGATGTGTTTTATTTTATTTTTAATTTTTTAGACATGTGTAGCGGCCTCACCCCTCTCCCTTGCTTTATCGGTTATATGGCTGTTGTCTAGGGGTACCTGGGAGAGAGGGATAAGACACACCACGGCCCATGTCCTCCGTAACTAAGAGGTGAAGGCCAGAAGATTGGGCTTTTGTGTAGGTGTCCTAGAGTCAAGTCCAGTCCTTCGTCCCTGACTCCTTTGCTTTAGTAACCCAAGTTCCACACAGTGAATAGGTACAACTCAGTTTTATTCTTCTTGCCAAGCAATAAAACAATCTTTCTCCTTCGGAAAATGGGGACAGATGGAGGCACAATCCATTCCCTTCTTGCTGCTGCCCACTGTGCTGTCACCAGTGGTGAATAGTCACTGCCACTGACTAGGTAATATAGAACGTGAATTACCTTCGCTCACTTTGCCCCTGTCAGAGGAAGAAATCCGTCCAAGGGAGAAATGGAGGCCTCTCCGTCACCAGCAATGCCGCGCCGGGCTCTTCAGAGAAGTTACTGCGCACCAGTCCTCACGAACTCAGACACGGGCACCCAAGGAGTTAGGGCCCCCTCGGATTCCTCCACCCTCGCGGAACTCAGTCGAAGGTACTTAGCCCCAGGCATCCACCATAGTACCTCACCCCAGGCTAAAGGTGCCTGAGATGGACTCCATCTCCGCTCCGGCTAGGCCAAGGGCGCCTAGGCCCGGAACGCCAGCACCCAAGCTGAAGGTGCCTGGGTGCGGCCGGGTCCTCCAAATCTCTGCCCTAAGGTCAGGGCGTCCGCCCCTTTTATGACCTCTCCCTTTGCGTCACAGCGGGTTCCCCGCCCCGCTGTACCAGCTCCAGGGGAGGACAAAAAGGCACAGTTTGCGGTGTGAGTTCAGCTCCGGCCCAAGGCAACAATGCCACCTGTAGGCCCCAAGGAACCCCACACCACCAGAGCACTAAGGGGGCTGTTTTTTTTCTGTTTTTTTTTGTTTGTCTGGTTCTGTTTTGTTGGCTCGCTAGAACGAGAGGTGTTAGAATATAGTACACTTACACTAGTGAGATGGGGTAATGGAGAGATTCTGAGTATATGCTCACTGACTGTGGGGAATGACTGTATCAGGATGGAGATAATTAGTCTAAGCACCTTTTTATGAATGAGGTAGGAGCCCTTGTACTGGTCTGTACTTGGGTCTCCAGGCGATGGAGACATATTTGTAGCTCAGATGGAGCAGAGTCTGTAATTCACTGTAAGTGAAATGTATGTGTGGGATCCATCGCTTGATGATCTAATTAGCGGAGGGTATAGGAGAACTGGATTTTTTTTCCTTTCTGGAATATTATATCGATTGCAGCATATGGTAATATAAATAGGTCATTTCTGAAACATGATTAGAATTAAGGAAGCGCTATATTTAAATAGGGTATGGTGTAACCTTTTTGGTAGAAGGAAAAATTATCAAATAGCCGGATAGGAATAGCTTTTAAACAGGGAACATAGGCCTGTATATAGAGAAATGTACAGGCGGTCCCCGGGTTACAAACAACATAGGCACTGTAGGTTTGTTCTTAAGTTGAATCTGTTTGTAAGTCGGAACAGGTAAATTTTTTAAGTGTAGCTCCAGCCAAAAAAATTATTTTAAGCTTTTTGGATAGCATAGGGAAGGGTTATCACCCCTGTAACATTTGTTTTGCTGTCTGTGCCCCTGTTCAGAAGATTTCACCTCACTTTCTGTCCCAATGACAATTGGATTTTGAAAATTTTGGGTTATTAGGGAAACAAGGATTGGTGATAAAGCATCAGTGGAGACACCTTTTTCCCATATTAACTCTTACAGGAGAAAATTTCCCTTCCTAGGGGTAGATTTCCTCTCACTTCCTGTTGTCTCCCTCAGTTTGTAAGTCAAACGTTTGTAAGTAGGGGACCGCCTATGGTATGTAGGGAATAAAATGTTAGGGTCCTTATAGAGATATGAGGATGACATTGGGTGCACTGGGAGGGGTATTGTAGTATAGATCTCGGAATTGCTTACTCACTTTCCCCACTGTAAATGCCTCTCCTTCAGTTGGGGGAAAGTCGGAGGAGTTTCAACCTTTCAATTTTTCTTATCTAGCGGAGAGCAGGCAGGCCTGTAAATTGTACAGGGCCTGCTGCCGCTGTGATTGTACTTTCCCTGGGGGAAAACTAAAACGCTAAATATGACCAGAATAACTTTAACCTCCTATAATGTGAAAGGGCTAAATGGCCCAGAAAAATGTACGAGATTGCTAATTGAACTTGGGAGACTTAAATCCCATATTATTTTTCTCCAGGAGACATTTTAAAAATGATTGAATTCCAAGATTAGGGAACCATCGATTCCCGACAGTGTACCATAGTGCCTCTCAGACTTCAAAGGCAAATGGCGTATCAATTATTTTTTCTAAACAGATACCATGGAAGGAATGAAAGATAATTGCTGATGTTGCAGGATGCCTTCTTATTGTAAAGGGATTTCTGTGTGGGCAAAAGGTCACTCTAATCAATCTATATCTACCAAATGAGGATCAAGTCTCATCACTTGAGACATATCTACAATTGGTACACCAAAATAAGGAAGGGATCCTGTTGATGGGAGGGGACCTAAATATGGCGTTAGAACCTATGCTTGACGTGTCAAAAGGTTTTTCCCATCTATCCTATTCAAAATTGCGTAGAGCTAAAAGACTTTTGCAAGATTTGCAATTAGTGGATAGTTGGAGAACTCTCCACGTACATGAGAGAGACTATACTTTATTTTCAGCGAAACATAAGACATACACTAGAACTGATTTTTTTATTTGTATCTCAGAATGCCCTGACATGCTTACTGGAGGCTGCTATAGGCTCTATCACTTTATCAGATCATGCACCAACTAATTGTGTTATAGAATGGGGAGACTCAGGGGCCCGGGAGTGGAATTTGAAGCTTAATGAGACCATCCTGAAAGAACCGGAATATGAGAAACCGATAGCCCAGGAATTAGAGTCTTTTTTTGCAATTAATGAAGAAGGAGAGGTTACTCCATTTTATGTATGGGAAGCTCATAAATGCACTATTAGGGGTACCCTCATCTATAGGATCCCATAGGAAACACTCGTTGACTGCCCAGATAGAGTCTTTGCTCGGAGAGATCTGTGGGCTCGAAGTAGCTCATAAGAAATCGCAGGCACAACAGACTGAGGAGAAACTCGCGCAGCTAGGCGATGAATTAAATTTATTATTAATGGACAAAGTGAAAGCTAAGTTAACCCGTTGCAGGAGAGCATTTGAGTATGGAAATAAGCTGAGCAGAATGTTAGCAAATGCGCTCAGATAGACGAGGACACGGAACCATATTGATCGTATTAAAACATATGCTGATGTATTAGTTAGCTCATCCCAGTCAATCGTGAAAGCATTCAGAGATTATTACGCTAGTTTATACCAGATCGATGGTCAATCAGTGCCGTCGACATTTGATAGACGGGAGGCGGCGAGGGAATACATATCAGCGTCGGGAATGCCCAGTATGCCCAACGAAGTAGAGAGGGATCTGGATGGTCCAATTACAGTAGAAGAATCTACAGAAGCCTTTAAAGCATTAAAATCAGGTAAGGCTCCCGGCGCTGATGGGTATACCATGTCCTATTATAAGACTTTTGCTGATAAATTGGCACAGAGATTTTTAGCGGCCTTTAATTCGAAACGAGACAGACAAATAATGCCGGCAGAGACCATACTGACCCACATAACAGTAATCCCCAAAGAGGGAAAGATCCATCCCTATGCTCTAGCTATCGCCCATTATCAAAAGGGTGACACATATATGGGAGTCTGAGAGGGCTGCACACCCCAATTGAAAGCTTTAAAAAGAAGTGGAGAATTACCCACTGGGCTTTTTAGCAGCAAATAGGAGTCAATGGTTTGTAAAATTCACAGATTTTTTTATTTTAAAAGATAATTGGACGTAAAACATGAACAAAGTTTAAAACATGAGCTCTGGTATGCACAAGGCGAGACAAATGAAGCTGAAAAGATTTGTACATCAAAGGTGATACATTGTTATACTTGAAATTGCACCATCCCATGTATGGAAATGCCCCGATGCATTTCAACCTTAGAGTTTATGGTCTTCTTCAGGGGGTCCATAAATTTCTACGAATACACTAAAGGGACAGATTTCAGTATTCTAGTTGACATACAATCTGCTAACTAATACAGTCTCATTTATTACATATACATTATTTTATGTTTAATTTTTGTAATCATAGTATATTTACCCTTCCACCAAAAAAGACTTGCTTTAACCAGAGACTTCTTTTAAAACCAGTAGGTTCCTTCACGTACAATACCAGGCCCGCTGAGAGCCCGTTTACACCCTCCACCCCGAGGTGGCGACCCTGACCCCTGAGACTTACAAGTGGTCACAGGTTTTAGGCCCCCCCATCGGGATATGCCAGGGGCACGGACATCTGGATTTTTTTTTTTAAATATACATGATTAGCATGCCAAAACGGTAAGGGTCGTTTTTTAGGACTTCATGGGAGAGGGAGAATCACAATAGGAAAAGTCCCCCTCTATGCGTTGCCGGGACTCCTTTATTACTATCTTAATCTGTAATCCAGGTTTTTTCTTCCATGTGGGGGCTGGGAGATCCATCTCTGATCCCCACATGGGAAAGACCACGGTACATAGCACAAGGTGTATCATTTTGGTAGTTGTAGTGCAAAATTGTACATCATTATCATATGACATATTTTGAAACTTATTAAATCAGCATAAGGTAAATATACTTGGTATCTTATAAAAAATTAAAAGGGGAGATAATTGTATGGGGTCAACTGAGTAACGTGCTTATGTATATGAGATTCGGCCTATAGTAGCCATATTGTGAGAGTGCATGTCTTGGTGGATATTTTGGTGTATGGAAAACATATGTGTATTAAGACAAATGTGTTACACATGTTCACAACGGTTGTTCATACTAAAACCACATAGAAAGCAAACTAAAAAAAGTGAATGACAAAGAAGATAAATAAATAAAGTGTTAAATTGTGACTATGTCTGGGGTGAGTTGGGTGGAGTAAAATTCCCAAATTTGAAGATGGGACAAGAAAAGTGATCTGGTGCCAAAGCACCCAGAATAAAGATGTGAGTGAGCTAAAAATGCCTAGTGAAAATAAATATGTTAAGATATGCATAAGGATGAGCATATATTGCATGAATGGAAAATAAGTAGAGTTGAGCGGACACCTGGATGTTTGGGTTCGACGGGTTCGGCCAAACTTCGGAAAAAAGTTCAAGTTCGGGACTGAACTTGACCCAAACTTTACCCCGAACCCGAACCCCATTGAAGTCAATGGGGACCCGAACTTCTGAGGACTAAAAAGGCTCTAAAAAAGTAATGGAAAGGGCTAGAGGGTTGCAAATGGCAGCAAAATGTTGTTAAGAGCATGGGAAGTGCTCTGCAAACAAATGTGGATAGGTAAATAACTTAAAATAACATAAAAAAAATAAAAAAATATGCCGGAGGCCCCCTTTTCAGCAAAAGAGGTACAGGAAGTCATTAAGAACCTCAGAAACTCAACGTCAAAATGCCACACATATGGTGGGAATGCCCCAGAATACGCCCTTTCTGGAAAACATTATTCAATTTAATGGATAAGCTAGTGGGAAAATAAAATACTTTGAAATAAAAATGTAGAGGGGTGCTAAATTTAAGGGAAGTGTTTGAGTGGTAAATAGGCTCAAACACCCTAATTCTGTAGGATTCATGGACCATTTTGTCCTCGGGGGACAGTATTGGTGTGCAGTTCCCTTTGGCCTACAGGTGGCGCTGCCATGGTAGGCTAGGGTTGAACCGCCGATACAGTGCTGTGCCTTTTGTGTCCCCTCTTGGCAGTAGTACAGCGGTGCGGGGAACCTGCTGTGCATGCCGGGAGAGGATATAAAAGGGGGAAGACGCCTCCTGATCGGGGTCCGAGCCCCAGGCACCTTTGGCCTTGGGGCTGATGTCCAGTGGGGTCCGCGCCCAGGTGCCTTCGGCCTGGGTGCACGTGTTCCTGTTCCATCTCGGGCACCTTTAGCCCGGGGTGAGGTACTATCCTGGAGTTCCTGCTGCCCTGGGTATGGAGGCCTAGGAGCGGGAGTAAAGCCTGGGGTCCAGAGCCTTCATCTGGAGTCTGCTAAGGGTCGAGGAGTCTTTGGGTGCCGCCTCGTGTAGGGGACCCTGTTCCAGGGAAGGGAGGAACCTTCAGATGGCCCGATGCTGGAGGCACGGTGAAGGGAGTCTGTTGACTCCCTGGAGAGATGTCTTCCCCTTGATATGGGCTAGTTCTTACAAGGAGAAGCTCAAGGTCATCCTGAATGTATCGGAGGCCTTATTCACCCGGCCCGTGGCAGGGGCCTTATACACCCTGGTCTGTGGCAGAGACCAAAGTTCTCCAGGTCCGTGGCAGGGGCCTTGTACACCCGGTCTGTGGCATAGACCAACCTCACGGTCTGTGGCAGAGACCGTGCGCCTAAAACTGTTTGAGAAACCTAAGCAGTGAAGTGAATGTGCTACGTTTGTGCCTGGACCTCCTCCACACCTTAAACTGTCCTGTTTCTTTGCTCTAACCTTTTCTATCCGAGTACAGTTTATTTTGCCATGAGAGAATAAACTCAGAGTTGTAGTTTCAGCTGGTGTGGACATTGACTTTACTGGGAATTCAAGGACTTGCCTCTACCTACAGTAGAGGTGAGAATCATCCTCTGGAGGAGTTTTGACTACGGCTGTGGACACGGCCCGTCAAGTACACCGCTCAACCTCTTTATACAGGAGGGTACGGGCTGGTAGTGCAGTGCGCCTTTCTCCCTCCTATAGGAGCCAACAACATAAAGGCAGGTAAGGGGGAAAGGATCTGTGCGCTACAAAAAAATAAAAAATAAAAATTATAATCTTGACCTAGGAGGACGAGGTCCATATGGAGTAGGAGGTTGAGGTGGCGGTGGATGTGGCTGTGTAGGTGGAAGCGGCGGTGGAGGAGGACGAGGTAGCCAACACTGGTTCAAAAATACAACAATGGCTGGGTAAGGCCGGTGATGTGTCGAATTCTGTCCCCCGTCAAATAGTGTCCACCCTGTACTGCGCTTGCTCAGTACGTAGGACAAGGGGATTTCGAAAATCTCACAAGACGATCGGCGCCTGCGTGGTGAGTCCAGGTTCGAGCCACACCATCCGAGGTTCAAGCCGAGCAGGGCGAGGCCGTGCCCGAAGCGTGGCGATCAAAGCGAGCCCGTGAGGGGCCCTGTTACTATGTGCTACCGTATGTCCACTTGGATGGTGGGGCTTGAACCTGCACTCACGGCGCAGGCGCCGTTCATCTTCGGAGATTTTGTGAATCTCCTTGTCCTCCGTACTGCGCAAGCGCTGCGCCTGTGCAGTACGGGCCGGACACAATCCGATGGCCGGACAGTTTTTGTCACAACACCGGTATACATGTCTATTCTGCACAAGGTACGGACAAGTCCTGTGGGATCCATGCCTGGTTCATTTTAATGAACGTATGAAAAAAGAAGGGAGGTGGGACTTTAAATGAAACAGTGGGCTGATGGGGATAACAAATGAGATAAACCAAAGAATGCTGAATGCATGTATGAATAAATACAAAGGATGTACAGTGAAAAAAGGGGGCAGCGTGTACATAAGCACATAGCATGACCAAATTTTCATACATAAACAGATATAAACATAAAAATACATAGCAATGAATGATGGCAATCAATCAAATAAGGGTGTGTGTGTGGACATATATGAGCTGAGCAGCACACAGCAATGGTAGTAAGTGATGAAGTAAAAACAAGTCTAAAAACTGTTTGATCAAAATAAAAGTCCCATTAGCGCATAAAGCTGCATCATTGTAAGCCCGACACGGCGTTTCGTGTATGTAGAAACACTCCTCAGGGGTAGATGCAAGGGGTTATCTGAAAATACAGAGTAATAATGATCAGGGTAATAAACTGATTTCCTCCAGAAAAGACAGGAGGTAAGTTCTGGTTACTTACAGGGTGTGCCACATTATGATGCATGTGAAAGATAGGGCCGAGAGGCTGCCCGTCCCGGGAACTGAGGTGGCAGAGAATCAAACACACAGCGGGGCGCAAAGGCATCATCCCTAGGCAGCAGATAGCCATAATTGTTCATAAAGTAAGATGTTCCCTCAAGGTGCAGTGGAAGTATCTGAAATGAATGGGTAAATCCATCAGGAATAACCCACAATCTAAAGGGAGTAGTGAAATGGAAGCTGCATGAGGGATGATCGTTGTTACCTTGTGAGTGTGCTGAATGGCAATGACTGGTAAAAGCTCTGGCGTCTGCATGCAGGTGGAAATGGGCTGGATGACCAAGGAGACGCCTTTATAGTGTCCCGCACATGCATGAGACTGCCACCAACGTCACGCTGGCTCGATAGTGCTGGAGGCGGGGCCACAACCAGGCGGCATGACAGCCTGCCTTGGAGTGACGCCGCACAGACCAGCTAAGTCGGCCAAGTTGGATCATGCGCGCTCAACAGCACGACGCCCCCAAAGGGGCGTCACCCGGATGTGCGGCGCGTGGCGCTGATGCGATGACAGCATCCGCCCAGACTCCCCACAAACATCCCGCCCAGCGACGGGCGGAAGTGGCGGGGAGATGAGGGGGGGCACCATGAGCGCATCACAGTCCCGGGTAACGGGCAGGAAGTGGCCCAGAAAAATCCACAAAATGTGCATCAATGCTCAAAAATCAACCCCATGTAGAAGCTGGCAGGGGAACACTGCCAGTTACAGACCACTGTTTCCATCCCTGGTGCGACTATAAAAGGAAACGGGGGACGCCTATTGGCGCTTTGGGACTTTGAGTGAGATAACATATGAAATCTCCATCCCATATTCAAATGAAAAAAGAAGGGAGGTGGGACTTTAAATGAAACAGTGGGCTGATGGGGATAACAAATGAGATAAACCAAAGAATGCTGAATGCATGTATGAATAAATACAAAGGATGTACAGTGAAAAAAGGGGGCAGCGTGTACATAAGCACATAGCATGACCAAATTTCCATACATAAACAGATATAAACATAAAAATACATAGCAATGAATGATGGCAATCAATCAAATAAGGGTGTGTGTGTGGACATATATGAGCTGAGCAGCACACAGCAATGGTAGTAAGTGATGAAGTAAAAACAAGTCTAAAAACTGTTTGATCAAAATAAAAGTCCCATTAGCGCATAAAGCTGCATCATTGTAAGCCCGACGCGGCGTTTCGTGTATGTAGAAACACTCCTCAGGGGCAGATGCAAGGGGTTATCTGAAAATACAGAGTAATAATGATCAGGGTAATAAACTGATTTCCTCCAGAAAAGACAGGAGGTAAGTTCTGGTTACTTACAGGGTGTGCCACATTATGATGCATGTGAAAGATAGGGCCGAGAGGCTGCCCGTCCCGGGAACTGAGGTGGCAGAGAATCAAACACACAGCGGGGCGCAAAGGCATTTTAATGAACGTGAGCTTGTCCACATTGGCTCTGGACAGGTGGCTGCGCTTGTCTGTGATAACGCCCCCTGCCGTGCTAAATACACGTTCAGATAATACACTGGCTGCATGGCAGGGCAGCACCTCCAAGGCATAAAGGGCAAGCTCAGGCCATGTGCCCAATTTGGAGACCCAGAAGTTGAAGGGGGCAGACCCGTCATCCAGTACGTGTAGGCCTGTGCACACATACTGCTCAACCATGTTGGTGAAATGCTGCCTCCTGCTAAGACCTTCCATCTCAGCTGGTGGTGCTGGTTGTTGTGGCGTGCTGACAAAGCTTTTCCACATTTCGGCCATGCTAACCCTGCCCTCTGAGGTGCTGGCAGTGCCCCAGGTGCGTTGGCGACCTCTTCCTCCTCCTCTGCCTTCGCCTTGTGCTTCCACCGTACGCCCGCTGTCAGGTGGGAATGCCACCAGCAGCGCGTCTACCAGCGTGCGCTAGTACTCACGCATCTTACTATCCCGCTCCAGTGAGGGAATTAAGGATGGTACGTTGTCCTTGTAAAGGGGATCCAGCAGTGTGGCCACCCAGTAATCAGCACCAGTTAAAATGTGGGCAACTCGGCGGTCGTTGCAAGAAACACTGCAGCATGTAATCGCTCATGTGTGCCAGACTGCCCAGAGGCAAAGAAAAGCTGTCCTCTGTGGGAGGTGTATCGTCTGTGTCCTCTGTATCCCCCCAGCCACGCACCAGTGATGGCCATGAGCTGGTCTGGGTGCCACCCTGCTGTGAACATTGTTCCTACGCCTCCTCCATCTCCTCATCCTCCACCTTGTCATCCTCCAGAACTGTGCCCTTGCTGCCTGACAATTGTGTACCTGGCGTTTGTTGGTTCAGGAACCCACTCTCGTAGCCACTTGTGAAAGACTGCCCTGAAAGCCTTTGAAATGATCCCGCCTCCTCCTCCTCCTCCTCCTGTGCCACATCCTCTTCCATCATCGCCCAAAGCGTTTTTTCAAGGAGGCATAGAACTGGGATAGTAATGCTGAGAACGGCGTCATTGGCACTGGCCATGTTGGTGGAGTACTCGAAACAGCGCAACAAGGCACACAGGTCTCGCATGGAGGCCCAGTTATTGGTGGTGAAGTGGTGCTGTTCCGCAGAGCGACTCACGCGTGATTGCTGCAGCTGAAACTCCACTATCGCCTGCTGCTGCTCGCACAGTCTGGCCAGCATGTGCAAGGTGGAGTTCCACCTTGTGGGCACGTCACATATGAGGCGGTGAGCGGGAAGGCCGAAGTTACGATGCAGAGCTGACAGGCGAGCAGCAGCAGGGTGAGAATGCCAAAAGTGCGCACAGACGGCCCGCACTTTCTGCAGCAGCTCTGACATATTGGGGTAATTTTTCAGGAACCTCTGGACCACCAAGTTCAGCACATGCGCCAGGCAAGGGATGTGCCTCAAACCGGCTAGGCCCAGAGCTGCTACGAGATTTCGCCCTTTATCGCACACCACCAGGCTTGAGGCTCACTGACAGCAACCACTCATCGGTCTGTTTTTCCATGTCCCTCCACAACTCCTGCGCGGTGTGGGTTTTTTCCCCCAAACAGGAAAGTTTTAAAACTGCCTGCTGTCGTTTACCCCTGGCTGTGCTGAAGTTGGTGGTGAAGGTGTTACGCTGACCGGATGAGGAGGCGGTAGAGGATGAGGAAGCGGAGTAGGAGGAGTTAGCAACAGGAGGCAAACTGAAGCGCCCTGCAATCCTCGGTGGTGGAAGGACATGCGCCAAACTGCTATCTGCCTCAGGCCCAGCCGCCACTGCATTTACCAAGTGTGCTGTTAGGGAGATATAACGTCCCTGACCATGCTTACTGGTCCACGCATCCGTAGTTAGGTGGACCTTGCCACAGATGGCGTTGCACAGTGCACACCCGATTTTGTCCCCCACTTGGTTGTGCAGGGAAGGGATGCCTGGAAAAGTAGTGGCGGCTTGGCACGACATACTGTGGGACAGCCAATGTCATCAGGCTTTTAAAACTCTGCGTCTCCACCAGACGGAATGACAGCATTTCAAAGGTGAGGAACAAATAGCTTGGGGTGTCTACTTTCCAAAATGGGGTCATTTGGGGGGGTTTTGTGCCATCTGGGCATTCCATGGCCTCCGAAACTGTGATAGGCAGTGAGAAGTGAAATCAAAAATTGACACCCTTAGAAAGCCTGAAGGCGGTGCTTGGTTTTTGGGGTCCCGTACGCGGCTAGGCTCCCAAAAAGTCTCACACATGTGGTATCCCCGTACTCAGGAGAAGCAACAGAATGTATTTTGGGGTGTAATTCCACATATGCCCATGGCATGTTTGAGCAATATATCATTTAGTGACAACTTTGTGCAAAAAAAAATATATATATATTTTTTCCGCAACTTGTGTCAACATATAAAATATTCCATGGACTCGACATGCCTCTCAGTATATAGCTTGGGGTGTCTACTTTCCAAAATTGGGTCATTTGGGGGGGGGGTTTGAACTGTTCTGGCATTTTATACACAACATTAGGAAGCTTACATCCACTCTTCTAACCACTTGAAGACAAAGCCCTTTTTGACACTTTTTGTTTACATGAAAACATATTTTTTTTTGCAAGAAAATTATGTTGAACCCCCAAACATTATATATATTTTTAAAGCAAAGGCCCTACAGAATAAAATGGTGGGTGTTGCATTTTTTTTTTCTACACAGTATTTGCGCAGCGATTTTTCAAACGCATTTTTTTGGGAAAAAATACACTTTTTTAATTTTAATGCACTAAAACACACTATATTGCCCAAATGTTTGATGAAATAAAAAAGATGATCTTAGGCCGAGTACATAGATACCAAACACAACATGCTTTAAAATTTCGCACAAACGCGCATTGGCGACAAACTACATACATTTTTAAAAGCCTTTAAAAGCATTTACAGGTTACCCCGTTAGATTTACAGAGGAGGTCTACTTCTAAAATTACTGCCCTCGATCTGACCTTCGCGGTGATACCTCACATGCATGGTGCAATTGCTGTTTACATATGACGCCAGACCGACGCTTGCGTTCGCCATTGGGCAAGAGCAGGGCAGGACAGGGGTGCTTTTTTTTTTTTTTTTTTTTATTATTAATTTTGCTTTTTTATTTTATTTTTAAACTGTTGCTTCCATATTTATTTATTTTTATCACTTTTATTGTTATCTCAGGGAATGTAAATATCCCCTATGATAGCAATAGGTAATGACAGGTACTCTTTTTTGAAAAAACTGGGGTCTATTGGACCCTAGATCTTTCCTCTGCCCTCAAAGCATCTGACCACACCAAGATCGGTGTGATAAAATGCTTTCCCAATTTCCCAATGGCGCTTTTTATATCCGGGGGGGGACATTCCCTCCCACTGCTTGTAAAAGCAGTCCAGAGGCTAATTAGCCACTAGGATTGCTTTTACATGAAAGCCGGCCGCTGGCTGAAAAGAATGATACCAAGATGATACCTAAACCCGCAGGCATCATTCTGGTATAAACATTCAAAGTCCAGCAACATACCAGTACGTTGCTGGTCCTTGTTGGACATGTATTGTAATCTTTTTTTTCATGCAGCCTGTTGGCTGAACGAAAAAAAAAAGATTGATCGGTGGGTATGCCCACCATTAGAATACCGCCCTTCATCCACCCACTTCTAATGATGGGCATACATGCACCATTTATATATGCCGAAGCATGGGGGCATCTTCTCGCAAAAGTTATGCCGCGTACACATGGTCAGACTTTTCCACGGGCAAGGCTCCGTCGGAATTTCGACCGTATGTACGCGGCATTAGGAGCAAAATCGCTCCTCCGCCCCTGCTGCCCCAATGCTTCGGCATATATGCTTTTTTTTTTAACTGTGGTGGTGAAATTACCTCCTAATGCACTGGAGTCGCAGGGATCAGGCCTGTCTCTGCGAACGCTGCAGTTATGTGTGTTGTGTTTTGAAAGTGACAGTGATCGATCGATACTGCACTTCGGTGGCCTGGGCTGGACGGAGGGGCAAAACGCAGGTGCTAGCAGGTATCTGGGCTGATCCCGCTAACACTGCGTTTTTGGGAACCCTAAACTGCTGGGGACGCTAGTATAGATCTGATCAGATCAGATATTGAGCTGATCAGATACTATACCACTAAGGGGGGTGTATGCTTCACGTGTGGGTGTTAGCACTACTGGCACTAACCTGACGCTGCCTGGGGTGTGACGCAGACCCTCTCTGACGCTAAAACCTAACTGATATCACCCGCCGGGCAATCAGGGGGTTAAACCTTTATTGGGTTATATACGGCGGGTGCCCTGACACTATAAAAAGCAAACTAACTAACCAGCGTCACCCGTAACACTTATATGATGATCACTGGTGAAAGGGTTAACTAGGGGCAATTAGGGGGTTAAAACCTTTATTAGGTAATATATGGGGGTACCTGACGCTATATAAAAACCTGACGGCGAACCTAAAAAAAAATTACTGGCTACCTATCGGCATCACCGACACTAAGACAACGATCATAAAAACGATTGCTTAGCGACAGTGGTGATAGGGGGTGAAAGGGTTACCTGGGGGGCGATCAGGGGGTTAAACCTTTATTAGATAATATATGGGGGTACCTGACGCTATAAAAACCTGCGGCGAACCTAAAAAAAATTACTGGC
This sequence comes from Rana muscosa, assembly GCA_029206835.1. Taxonomy (NCBI): domain Eukaryota; kingdom Metazoa; phylum Chordata; class Amphibia; order Anura; family Ranidae; genus Rana; species Rana muscosa. Next base: position 589,588,843 of record CM055121.1, read on the forward strand.
TACCGATCAGCATCGCCGACGCTAAGACATCGATTAGAAAAATTATCGCTTAGTGACAGTGGTGATAGGGGGTGAAAGGGTTACCTGGGGGGGCGATCAAGGGGGTTAAACCTTTATTAGGTAATATATGGGGGTACCCGACGCTATAAAAACCTGCGGCGAACCTAAAAAAAATTACTGGCTACCGATCAGCATCACCGACGCTAAGACATCGATCAGAAAAATGATCGCATAGCCACGGCGGTGCTAGGGGGTGAAAGGGTTACCTGGGGGGTGATCAAGGGGGTTAAACCTTTATTAGGTAATATATGGGGGTACCCGACGCTATAAAAACCTGCGGCGAACCTAAAAAAAATTACTGGCTACCGATCAGCATCGCCGACGCTAAGACATCGATCAGAAAATTATAACTTAGTGACAGTGGTGATAGGGGGTGAAAGGGTTACCTGGGGGGCGATCAAGGGGGTTAAACCTTCATTAGGTAATATATGGGGGTACCCGACGCTATAAAAACCTGCGGCGAACCTAAAAAATATTACTGGCTACCGATCAGCATCACCGACGCTAAGACATCGATCAGAAAAATGATTGCTTAATGACAGTGGTGATAGGGGGTGAAAGGGTTATCTGGGGGGTGATCAGGGGGTTAAACCTTTATTAGGGGGGGTTAGGGGGCTACACTGGACCTAAAACTAAATGTAGTGACACTTTTACAGTCACAAATGTCACTGATTGCAGTGATCACTAAATAAACGGTCACTGCAATCAGTGACACTGTGACTGGGGGCTGGGGGGGGCTGGGGGGTGATCTGGGGGGGGGGCTGGGGGGGCCTGGGGGGCGATTTATGTGCCTATGTGTCCTAGTGTCAGTGTGCTGTTTTGTGTACTAACCTGGCATCTTCTCCTGTATGGCGCTCGGTATATGTGAGCGCCCCAGGAGAGATGACATCACTTCCTCCTTCCTGGCAGGCAGGGGAAGCTCTCTCATTCGCCGGGAGCGATCGAGAGGGGGTGGCCAGAATCGAACGGCCGTCCCCTCATGTTGGATCGCTCCCGAAGGTAAAACGACCGCTCACTGTAAAGAAGGGGGGTCCGATCGGACCCCCCAACTATACAAAGGCAATCACGTACATATACGTGATTCTGCCTGTCGGTGCCATTCTGCTGACGTATATTTACAGTGGGCGGTCGTTAAGTGGTTACACTGCCATGAGCCCAGTGTCAGAGAAAATCTAACTTTTATCTGCAAGCTGAGAGATACACCGTTTCCATACTGTGGGTGTATTCTGCTCTTTGAAAAAGATCCATTTAGGGGAAAAAAAAGGCACTTTATTGTGCTCTTTTCCAAAAGACCCATAGGGCAAAAAAAAAAAAAAATTGCATTTTATTTTGCTCGTGCAAAAAAAGACCCGTTTAGGGCAAAAAAATAAAAATAATTTGCACTTTAATGTACGCTTGCAAAAAGAGCCATTCAGGGCCACAAAAAATTGTTTGCAGTGTGTTATACATATGTGGAGGTGTGTGAAATAAACAATTTCTATATAGTTTTCTCCTACTGTGCTATACTAAAAAAAAAAACATTTTTTTTGAATAGCATTTTCTGCAGTTCTGTAGCTGTGCGATTCAGCGGTTACGTACTGTGGGTGTGTTGTGGTCTTCCAAAAAACGCCATTTAGGGCCACAAAAATTATTTTGCAGTGTGTTATACATATGTGGAGGTGTGTGAAATAAACAATTTCTATATAGTTTTCTCCTACTGTGCTATACTAAAAAAACAACATTTTTTTTGAATAGCATTTTCTGCAGTTCTGTGGCTGTGCGATTCAGCGGTTACGTACTGTGGGTGTGTTGTGGTCTTCCAAAAAACGCCATTTAGGGCCACAAAAAATATTTTGCAGTGTGTTATACATATGTGGAGGTGTGTGAAATAAACAATTTCTATATAGTTTTCTCCTACTGTGCTATACTAAAAAAAAAAAAAAAATTTTGAATAGCATTTTCTGCAGTTCTGTAGCTGTGCGATTCAGCGGTTACGTACTGTGGGTGTGTTGTGGTCTTCCAAAAACGGCATTTAGGGCCACAAAAAATATTTTGCAGTGTGTTATACATATGTGGAGGCGTGTGAAATAAACCATTTCTATATATTTGTCTTCTACTGTGCTATACTAAAAAAACAACATTTTTTTTTAATAGCATTTTCTGCAGTTCTGTAGCTGTGCGATTCAGCGGTTACGTACTGTGGGTGTGTTCTGCTCTTCCAAAAACACCCATGTAGGGCAAGATCCTAAATTTGGAAAATATGAGGAGAAGGTCAAAGGGACGTGGTGGCCCCGGTCGTGGTGCTGCTGGTGGAGCTCCTGTTGCAGGGAGAGGACGTGGTGGATCTGTGCCAGATACACGCACAAGTGAAACACCTTCCTCAGGTGCGAGTAGGCGACCGAGCCTGCGGCGGTATTTTGTTGCGCCTAATGAGGCTGTACGAATGTTTAGGCCAGGACAAGTACAGGCGATAGTAGATTGGGTTGCTGACAGTGCCTCGGGTTCCTTCACATTGTCTCCCACCCACTCTTCTGATGAAAGATCAGAGTTGGCACCTGAAACCCATGTCCATCAGTCTTTCACCTCACCCCCTTGCAAATCAGCCAAGCAGTCTGAGCCCCAAATCATGCAGCAGTCTCTTCTGCTTTTCGATGACTCTGTTAGCAGGGTTTCCCAGGGCCATCCACCTAGCCCTGCCCCAGAAGTGGAAGAGATTGAGTGCACCGATGCCCAACCACTTATGTTTCATGATGAGTACATGGGAGGACCATCGCAGCACGTCTCGGATGATGACGAAACACAGGTGCCAACTGCTGCTGCTTTCGCAATTGTGCAGACAGACAAGGAGGGCAGGGGTGAAGACTGGGTGGAAGATGATGTGGAGGACGATGAGGTCCTCGACCCCACATGGAATCAACGTTATGCAGGTGACCAGTGTAGTTTGGAGGAAGAGGCGGTGGTCGCACAGAGCCACCAGCACAGCAGAAGAGGGAGCAGGGTGCAAAAGCGGAGCGTCCGTCCCCTAGACAGTATGTCTGCTACTGCCCAACGCAGCAAGGGACCGAGCACATCAAAGCCAGGTCCAAGGAGTTCCCTAGTGTGGCAGTTCTTCACACAATGTGCTGATGACAAGACACGAGTGGTTTGCACGCTGTGCAATCAGAGCCTGAAGCGAGGCATAAACATTCTCAACCTGAGCACAACCTGCATGACCAGGCATCTAAGTGCAAAGCACGAGCTGCAGTGGAGTAGACACCTCAAAAACAAAGAAAGGTCTCTGGTTCCTCCTGCTTCCTCTTCTGCTGCAGTCTCGGCCTCTTCATCCACCTCTGTAGTGACAGTGGCACCTGCCACCCCGCAAACAGAGGATCTGCCAGCAACACTACCACCTGGGTCACCAACCATCTCCACAATGTCCCATGGAAGCGTTCAGCTCTCTATCTCCCAAACATTGGAGCGGAAGAGGAAGTACCCCCCTAGCCACCCGCGATCCCTGGCCCTGAATGCCAGCATTTCAAAACTCCTGGCCTTTGAAATGCTGTCATTCCGTCTGGTGGAGACGCAGAGTTTTAAAAGCCTGATGGCATTGGCTGTCTCACAGTACGTCGTGCCCAGCCGCCACTACTTTTCCAGGTAAGCCATGCCTTCCCTGCACAACCAAGTGGGGGACAAAATCAGGTGTGCACTGCTCAACGCCATCTGTGGCAAGGTCCACCTAACTATGGATACGTGGACCAGTAAGCACGGTCAGGGACGTTTTATCTCCCTAACAGCACACTGGGTAAATGCAGTGGCGGCTGGGCCTGAGGCAGATAGCAGTTTGGCGCATGTCCTTCCACCACCGAGGATTGCAGGGCGCTTCAGTTTGCCTCCTGTTGCTAACTCCTCCTACTCCGCTTCCTCATCCTCTACCGCCTCCTCATCCGGTCAGCGTAACACCTTCATCACCAACTTCAGCACAGCCAGGGGTAAACGACAGCAGGCAGTTTTAAAACTTTCCTGTTTGGGGGAAAAACCCCACACCGCGCAGGAGTTGTGGAGGGACATGGAACAACAGACCAATGAGTGGTTGCTGTCAAGCCCGGCCTGGTGGTGTGCGATAATGGGCGAAATCTCGTAGCAGCTCTGGGCCTAGCCGGTTTGACGCACATCCCTTGCCTGGCGCATGTGCTGAACTTGGTGGTCCAGAGGTCCCTTAAAAATTACCCCGATATGCCAGAGCTGCTGCAGAAAGTGCGGGCTGTGTGTGCGCACTTTCGGCGTTCTCACCCTGCTGCTGCTCGCCTGTCAGCGCTGCAGCGTAACTTCGGCCTTCCCGCTCACCGCCTCATATGTGACGTGCCCACAAGGTGGAACTCCACCTTGCACATGCTGGCCAGACTGTGCGAGCAGCAGCAGGCGATAGTGGAGTTTCAGCTGCAGCAATCACACGTGAGTCGCTCTGCGGAACAGCACCACTTCACCACCAATAACTGGGCCTCCATGCGAGACCTGTGTGCCTTGTTGCGCTGTTTCAAGTACTCCACCAACATGTCCAGTGCCAATGACGCCGTTCTTAGCGTTACTATCCCAGTTCTATGCCTCCTTGAAAAAACGCTTCGGGCGATGATGGAAGAGGATGTGGCACAGGAGGATGAGGAGGAGGAGGAAGCGGGATCATTTCAAAGGCTTTCAGGGCAGTCTTTCACAAGTGGCTACGAGGGTGGGTTCCTGCACCAACAAACGCCAGGTACACAATTGTCCGGCAGAAAGGGCACAGTTCTGGAGGATGACGAGGTGGAGGAGGAGATGGAGGAGGAGGAGGAGGAGGAGCCATTTTCACAGCAGGGTGGCACCCAGACCAGCTCGTGGCCATCACTGGTGCGTGGCTGGGGGGATACAGAGGACACAGACGATACACCTCCCACAGAGGACAGCTTTTCTTTGCCTCTGGGCAGCCTGGCACACATGAGCGATTACAAGCTGCAGTGTTTCCGCAATGACCACCGAGTTGCCCACATTTTAACTGGTGCTGATTACTGGGTGGCCACCCTGCTGGATCCCCGTTACAAGGACAACGTACCGTCCTTAATTCCCTCACTGGAGCGGGATCGTAAGATGCGCGAGTACAAGCGCACGCTGGTAGACGCGCTGCTGGTGGCATTCCCACCTGACAGCGGGCGTACGGTGGAAGCACAAGGCGAAGGCAGAGGAGGAGGAAGAGGTCGCCAACGCAGCCGGGGCACCAGCAGCACCTCAGAAGGCAGGGTTAGCATGGCTGAAATGTGGAAAAGCTTTGTCAGCACGCCACAACAATCAGCACCACCAGCTGAGATGGAACGTCTTAGCAGGAGGCAGCATTTCACCAACATGGTTGAGCAGTATGTGTCCACAGGCCTACACATACTGGATGACGGGTCTGCCCCCTTTAACTTCTGGGTCTCCAAATTGGGCACATGGCCTGAGCTTGCCCTTTATGCCTTGGAGGTGCTGGCCTGCCCTGCAGCCAGTGTATTATCTGAACGTGTATTTAGCACGGCAGGGGGCGTTATCACAGACAAGCGCAGCCGCCTGTCCAGAGCCAATGTGGACAAGCTCACGTTCATTAAAATGAACCAGGCATAGATCCCACAGGACTTGTCCGTACCTTGTGCAGAATAGACATGTATACCGGTGTTGTGACAAAAACTGTCCGGCCATCGGATTGTGTCCGGCCCATACTGCGAAGGCGCAGCGCTTGCGCAGTACAGAGGACAAGGAGATTCACAAAATCTCCGAAGATGAACGGCACCTGCGCAGTGAGTGCAGGTTCAAGCCCCACCATCCAAGTGGACATACGGTAGCACATAGTAACAGGGCCCCTCACGGGCTCGGTTCGATCGCCACGCTTCGGGCACGGCCTCACTTGGCTCGGCTTGAACCACGGATGGTGTGGCCTTCACCTGAACTCACCATGCAGGCGCCGTTCGTCTTGGGAGATTTTCGAAATCCCCTTGTCCTACATACTGAGCAAGCGCAGTACAGGGTGGACACTATTTGACGGGGGACAGAATTCGACACATCACCGGCCTTACCCAGCCATTGTTGTATTTTTGAACCAGTGTTGGCTACCTCGTCCTCCTCCACCGCCGCTTCCACCTACACAGCCACATCCACCGCCACCTCAACCTCCTACTCCATATGGACCTTGTCCTCCTAGGTCAAGATTATAATTTTTATTTTATTTTTTTGTAGCGCACAGATCCTTTCCCCCTTACCTGCCTTTATGTTGTTGGCTCCTCGCAGGAGGGAGAAAGGCACACCGCACTACCAGCCCGTACCCTCCTATATAAAGAGGTTGAGCGGTGTACTTGACGGGCCGTGTCCACAGCCGGAGTCAAAACTCCTCCAGAGGATGATTCTCACCTCTCTGTAGGTAGAGGCAAGTCCTTTAATTCCCAGTAAAGTCAATGTCCACACCAGCTGAAATTACAACTCTTATTCTCTCATGGCAATATAAACTCTACTCGGATAGAAAAGGTTAGAGCAAAGAAACAGGACAGCTTAAGGTGTGGAGGAGGTCCAGGCACAAACGTAGCACATTCACTTCACTGCTTAGGTTTCTCAAACAGTTTTAGGTGCACGGTCTCTGCCACAGACCTTGAGGTTGGTCTCTGCCACAGACCGGGTGTACAAGGCCCCTGCCACGGACCTGGAGAACTTTGGTCTCTGCCACAGACCAGGGTGTATAAGGCCCCTGCCACGGGCCGGGTGAATAAGGCCTCTGATACAGTCAAGATGACCTTGAGCTTCTCCTTCTACGAACCTAGCCCATATCAAGGGGAAGACATCTCTCCAGGGAGTCAACAGACCTTTCCTTCACCGTGACTCCCGCATCGGTCCATCAGAATGATCCTCCCTTCCCTGGAACATGGTCCCCTACACGAGGCGGCACCCTAAGACTCCTCGACCCTTAGCGGACTCCAGATGAAGGCTCTGGACTCCAGGCTTTACTCCCGCACCTAGGCCTCCATACCCAGGGCAGCAGGAACTCCAGGATAGTACCTCACCCCGGGCTAAAGGTACCCGAGATGGAACAGGAACACATGCACCCAGGCCGAAGGCACCTGGGCGTGGACCCCACTGGACATCAGCCCCCAGGCCAAAGGTCTGCCCCTTTTATATGCTCTCCTGGCATGCACAGCAGGTTCCCCGCCCCGCTGTATTACTGCCAAGAGGGGACACAAAAGGCACAGCACTGTATCGGCGGTTCAACCCTAGCCTACCATGGCAGCTCCACCTGTAGGCCGCAGGGAACTGCACACCAATACTGTCCCCCGAGGACAAAATGGTCCATGAATCCTACAGAATTAGGGTGTTTGAGCCTATTTACCACTCAAACACTTCCCTTAAATTTAGCACCCAGCTACATTTTTATTTCAAAGTATTTTTTTTTCCCACTAGCTTATCCATTAAATTGAATAATGTTTTCCAGAAAGGGCGTATTCTGGGGCATTCCCACCATATGTGTGGCATCGTGCCGTTGAGTTTCTGAGGTTCTTAATGACTTCCCGTACCTCTTCTGCTGAAAAGGGGGCCTCCAGCATATTTTTTTATTTTTTTTATGTTATTTTAAGTTATTTCCCTATCCACATTTGTTTGCAGAGCACTTGCCATGCTCTTAACAACATTTTGCTGCCATTTGCAGCCCTCTAGCCCTTTCCATTACTTTTTTAGAGCCTTTTTAGTCCTTCGAAGTCCGGGTCCCCATTGACTTCAATGGGGTTCGGGTTCGGGTTCGGGTTAAAGTTCGGTCCCGAACCCGAACTTTTTTCCGAAGTTCGGCCGAACCCGTCGAACCCGAACATCCAGGTGTCCGCTCAACTCTAGTGGAGAGGAGACACTTTTTTTCCCATATTAACTCTTATGCCGCGTACACACGGCCGTTTTTCTCATCGAGAAAAACGAAATTTTTCCCATTCGATGAGAAAAACGATAGTCTGTGGGCTTTCTGTCGTTTTTTTCGACGAGAAAAACGGCATTAAAAACGACGAGAAAAATTAGAACATGTTCTAATTTTTCTCGTCGTTTTTTTCGACATGTTTTCCGTGGCAGTGTTTCCCATAGGGGAAAGTGTTTCCCATAGGGAAACACTGCCGCGGAGGCCACAGACGGTCGTTTTTCTAGACAAGAGAAAAAAACGACGTGAAAAACGACCGTGTGTGGGGAACAAGCCGTTCCCTCGTTTTTAATGACAATATTCACGGCGGTTTTTTAACCGCCGTGAATAATGATCGTGTGTACGCGGCATGACAGGAGAGAATCTCCCTTCCTAGGGGTAGATTTCCTCTCTGTCTTCCGAGGTTGGACTCCTTGCCCCCCCTCCTTCACGGGAGATGTCTCTGCCTCCCCCTTTTTTTCTCCCACCAATATCATCTTCAGACCTAATCCTTCCATCCTTGGTTCTGATTTTAATTCCCTCTTGTTTTTTCTTAAAAACAAGGGAACCCCCCTTTTTTCACATGTGGATTGTAGAAGTGTGGGTTGTTGGGAACACGCAGGAATGCACAACATGAGGATTTGATTGATTTATTATTATTATTTTTGTATTGTGATTTTTTATATGGTTATGTGTGTTGTTTTTCAATTATATATGACCATTGATTAATGTATATGTAATACATATGTTCCTTGTAACCCAGAGATTTTTTTTTTTATGTTCTATGGGGAATTAGCGTCCAATCTGGTGTTTCTCCTCCTCTTCAGCTGTCCCATCCTTTGATTTTTGTTCACATCCGGTGCCGGGGGGGGGGGGGGGGGGCGTTCACCTAGGTGGAATTTTTGGCCCATCACCCCTTTAGGCACCGGTGGTTTTTTGTCCCTGGTTCAGAGCGCCCCAAAGATATTCGGGGAATACTCTGAATCATTATCCCGGCTTTCTTTCCATTCTGACCCACTGTGATTGCTTCTCCATATCACCATTGGCTCTGTGCAGTTTTTTCTGCCTGTTTGAGTTTTCCCATCCTTTTTCCCTTATCCAAGATGGCCGTGTCCGCATTTCCTGTGATGCGGAACGTTCACAGGTAAGAGTGAACACATCCATCCTATGAGTCATGTGACCGGTGGGAACCAATCACAATTCACAGGGGGATATAAAAGGACACCAGGGAGTCTATTGGTGTCATTCCATTTCCTCTGCCACAGGCGGAGGATCTAATAGACCAAGCTCCCATACAAAGGAACCTTGCAAGAACTTATGGATCCCGATTTGTCTTTGGGTTGTTAGTGATTACTGGTAAGCATATAGGACTTTCCGTTTATTCTGAATGGATTTGTTTTCCTTTTTTAATGGGAATATACAATTTTTCCCATTTATACTTACCTGATCTTTATTTTATTCTTTATAGACAATTCTGGTTTCTCCCTTTTGTTCACATCCGGTGCCGGGGGGGGGGGGGCGTTCACCTAGGTGGAATTTTGGATTCCATTTGGATTGCACCTTGTTGCTAAATCCTGACTCCTTTTGTGAACATGCAATGGTGGGTGCAGCATTGGGAGGGGTAGATGGAGGAAGATGCACCCCTGGTACATAAAGTGGAACATGGAACATATGTATTTTAAATTAATATGATTCAGTAAGTTCTTTTTTTCTTAACTTTTTTTCTTGATACCTCTTGGAGGTGGGATTGAGAATATTGTGATTAATAGAACTCTATCAATCTGTCTTTAGATAAATGAATGCAACATCCCTGAGGAAGAACGTCTTTTACTATGATTTGAAACGCGTCGGATGAAGCCTGTTTCTGAGTGATTTCTGCAAAAATCTTGAGTCACCGATCTAGGCATTGTATTCATAATTGTTCATAAATGCAGATTTTTATGGAGATTGATATAGTCATAAACAAATTTTTGTATCTATATAAAAACGATTTTGTAATGTTTGTGAATAAATAAATATATTTTTTTTACATATATAATTTTCCTTTTTTTTTTTTTTTTTTCTTTTTTTTTTTTTTTTCTTGTTGCCTTTAAAAATCCCCAAACAGAGGTTTTTTCCACCAGATTTCCTCTCACTTCCTGTTGTATCCTTCCGTTTGCAAGGAAGAGTCGTTTGTAAGTTGGATGTTTGAAAGTAGGGGCCTGCCGTATATACTCAGCTGAAATTTTCCCCTTACATGTTGGTGTTGCCACAACACTGTAAGGCCTCACAGTTAGTCTTGGTGGGCGCAGGAATGGGCCCTGCTGTGAATTATTAGATCAAGAATTGTAATTACATGCCCCTGTTAAACAGGGGCATAAAAATTGGGCCTTAGGCACTGGTGCCACAACACTGCAACCCCTCACAGATACTGTACTTGGAGCACAGCAATGAGCCCTGTTGCAAAGCATTGCATCAAAAATTGTAATTACACGCCCCTGTTAAACAGGGGCTGAAAAATTGGGCCTTAGCCACTGGTGGCAGCACCCAGAAACAAAAATGTTCTTCCAAGCTATCATCATCAATCAGATCATGGAGGAGGAGGATAGTCAGTCAACATAACAGGACAGTCTCTCAGCATCAGCATCAGTCTTGAAGGGATGTGACATTTGAAAATAAATTAGTCTGTTATATCAGCTTCAGGTGTTTGGTAGCTGGTGGTGATCCAAGACTGTCTCATCTTTATGAAGGTCAGTCGATCAACAGAGTCGGTGGACAGGCGCACCCTGTGATCCGTGACAAATCCTCCAGCAGCACTGAATGTGCGTTCTGAAAGAACGCTGGATGCAGGACAGGCCAGTAGCTCAATTGCATACTGTGCAAGCTCTGGCCAGTGATCCATCCTCAAGACCCAGTAAGCCAGAGGATTTTCGGTGGGGAAGGTGTCCAAGTCTGACCTTGCCCCTAGGTATTCCTGCACCATGTATATCAGACGCTGGCGATGGTTGCTGGAACCGATCATACCTTGGGGCTGCGGACTAAAGAATTGTCTGAACGCATCGGTCACCTTCCCCACCGCTCCTTCTTTGACTGACCGAAGCCTCAGCAACTCGTTGTCCAGGACCAGGAGTTTGTAACCTCCCAGTCTCTGGGAACGCGATGCACAGACCTTTCTGCAAGGCCCCCCGGAGTTGTCTCATCCTCTGCTCCCTCTGCGATGGCAAGATAAGGTCCGCAACCTTACCCTTGTACCATGGATCAAGGAGAGTGGCCAGCCAGTAATGGTCCTTCTCCTTGATCCGAAGAATACGAGGATCCTTCCGCAGACTTTGCAGGATAAGGGAGGCCATGCAGCGTAGGTTAGCTGAGGCATTCGGTCCGGAGTCCTCTGGGTCACTAAGGACGACATGATCCGCAGCCACCTCCTTCCAGCCACGTACAAGTCCACTGGTTTCTTGGGACTGTAAATCATCCCTAAAAGACTGCTGCTGATGATGCTGAGTGCCAGGCTCCTTTTCCTTCTTTCTTCTTTCTTCTTTCTTTCTTCCTGCCTCTTTCTTCTTTCTTCTTCCTGCCTCTTTCTCCTTTCTTCTTGCCTTCTCCTTTCTTCTTGCCTTCTCCTTTCTTCTTGCCTTCTCCTTTCTTCTTGCCTTCTCCTTTCTTCTTGCCTTCTCCTTTCTTCTTGCCTTCTCCTTTCTTTTTGCCTTCCCTCCTTCCTCCCCCTCCTTGCCTTCTCCCCTCCTTCCTCCCCCTCCTTGCCTTCTCCCCTCCTTCCTCCTTGCCTTCTCCGCTTCCTCCCCCTCCTTGCCTTCTCCCCTTCCTCCCTTCTCCTCTTCCTGCCTTCTTGCCTTCTCCCTTCTCCTCTTCCTGCCTTCTTGCCTTCTCCCTTCTCCTCTTCCTGCCTTCTTGCCTTCTCCCTTCTCCTCTTCCTGCCTTCTTGCCTTCTCCCTTCTCCCTTCTCCTCTTCCTGCCTCCTTGCCTTCTCCCTTCTCCCTTCTCCTCTTCCTGCCTCCTTGCCTTCTCCCTTCTCCTCTTCCTGCCTCCTTGCCTTCTCCCTTCTCCTCTTCCTGCCTCCTTGCCTTCTCCCTTCTCCTCTTCCTGCCTCAAGTGCCCTGTCCATTATTCCACGCAGCGTATGTTCCAACAGGTACAGTGTCACTGATGCATGCACTGTCACTGCTCACCATCCTCGTGGCCTCCTCAAATGGTGCCAGGACAGTGCATGCATCCCTGATCATGCTCCACTGGCGTGGTGAAAAAAACCTGAGCTCCCCTGTCCTGGTGCCGTAGTCGCACAGGTACTCATTGATGGCCCTCTGCTGCATGTGCAGCCGCTTCAGCATGGCCAACGTTGAGTTCCACCTGGTGGGCATGTCACATATAAGGCGGTTCTTGGGCAGGTTCAACTCCTTTTGCAGCTCAGCCAGGTGAGCACTAGCATTATAAGATCTGCGGAAATGCACACAGACTTTCCTGGCCTGCCTCAGGACATCCTGTAAGCCTGGGTACCTGCCCAAGAACCGCTGCACCACCAGGTTAAGGACGTGAGCCACACAGGGCACATGGGTCAGTTGTCCCTGTCGGAGAGCGGAGAGGAGGTTGGTGCCATTGTCGCAAACTACCATTCCTGGCTTAAGCTGGCGTGGCGTCAACCACCTCTCGGCCTGCCCCTGCAGAGCAGACAGAACCTCTGCCCCAGTGTGGCTCCTGTCCCCCAAACACACCAGCGCAAGCACGGCATGGCATCTTTTTGCCTGTGTACTTGCGTAGCCCCTTGAGTGCCTACGGAGCACCGCTGGTTCCGAGGACAAAGCACAGGAAGAGGCCATGGAGGAAGAAGAAGAGGAGGGGGTGGAGGACAGAGGTGTGTCACAACTAGTAGTAGCATTTTGGAGGCGTGGCAGTGGAACAACCTCCAACACTACTGCACCTTGTCCTGCATCCTTCCCAGCTGCCAAAAGAGTGACCCAATGGGCCGGGAAAGAAAGGTAACGTCCCTGTCCATGCCTGCTGGACCATGAGTCAGCGGTAATATGCACCTTACCGCTGACCGCCCTGTCCAGCGAGGCCAAGACATTGCCTTCCACATGCCGGTAGAGAGCCGGAATCGCCTTCCGTGAGAAAAAGTGGCGTTTGGGAACCTGCCACTGAGGAACCGCACATTGCACAAACTCACGGAAGGGGGCCGAGTCTACCAACTGAAAAGGCAGCAGTTGAAGCGCTAGCAATTTAGCCAAGCTAGCATTCAACCGCTGGGCATGTGGATGGCTGGGAGTGAACTTCTTTTGACGGTCCAGCAGCTGGGGCAGGGAAATTTGCCTGCTAGAATCGGACGTCGGTGTACTGCTAGCAGAGTGCCCGCAAGTACTTGGCTGTGACTAGGCTTGTGCAATTCGTTTCGTAACGAATCAAAATTCGTCCGAATTTAGCAACTTTCGGACATTCGGAAGCATTCGAATTTCCGAACAGAGCAATTACGAATAAAACCGAATCCGAAATAAATTATACCGCAAAATAGCGAATGCCCGAAGGTCTTCGGCATAATTCGTTATGAAAAAAGTTACGAATGTACGAATCCATTCGAAGCACAATAACACTCACTCTGCTCTCTGCTTCTCCCTCACCATGCTGAACTCCCTCTCAAAATGGTGTACAGGGGCGGAGGCTATAGCCGCATGAAAAAACAAAAGTAAAATACGAGATTTCAAATCCATTCGAAGCACAATAACACTCACTCTGCTCTGCTCTCTGCTTCTCCCTCACCGTGCTGAACCCTCTCAAAATGGTGTACAGGGGCGGAGCCTATAGCCGCATGTAAAAAACGAAAGTAAAATACGAGATTTCGAATCGTTACAAATAACCGCTATGTATTTAGAAAAGTACAAATCCATTCGAAGCACATTAGGCATAATAGGCAGCGTCGTTGTGAGAGAGACACGGAAAATTACGAATCAACGAACCCAAAAAAAGTTACGAAAGTAGGAGTTGTGTCCAGAATCAACGAAAAACAACGTACTCTACCGAAAGTACGAATTATAAAGCAACAAAAAATTCAACGAAAAATGTCGCTTGCAAAAATACGAATGAGTCCGAACACGAAAAATCCCGTCTAGCAAAATTACGAATGATTACGAATCAACAGGACCGGAAAGAAACGAACCGAAACGGAACGAATTTTTCCGTTGTGCACAAGTCTAGCTGTGACACACCTAATTCTACACCTTCATTCCTCTCAGAGCAGGTTTCAGAGAGGACTGAAGGTATAGTGGGGTTGGAGATCCCAGCTGATGCGGTGCAAGAAGAGGTCCGCTTTGTTCTTTGGTGTGGGTCTTTAAGGTAAGCTTGCCAACGAGCTGCATGGCAGGTCAACATATGTCTGGTCAAGCATGTGGTGCCCAAGCGGGTGATGTTTTGGCCACGCGATATACGCTTGAGACATATGTTGCAAACAGCAGCTGTGCGATCTGATGCACTCGACTCAAAAAAGGCCCACACCAAAGAACTTTTTGAATAACGGGCAGAGGCAGCGCCCTGCACAGGCGGAGCTCTGCGGTGTGATTCCGTCGGTGTGCTGCCCTTACGCTGGCCCCCCGAGGGCATCCTGCCTCGTTGGAGATGTGCCTTCTCCTCCTCCTCCTCCTCCTTTCTCCTATTAGGCACCCACGTGGAGTCAGTGACCTCATCATCCCCTCCCTCCTCATCACTGTAGCCAATCTGGCAGTATGCTGCAGCTGCTGGAACATGACTGCCAGATTGGTGTCCTTCTTGAGCATCCCCTCTCTCTGCTCTCACGCTACTGCCTTCCTCTAGCTGGGTATCATCATCAGACCATTCGGAACGCTGGGCATCCTCCTGGAGCATGAACCCAACACTGTGCTCAAACAGTTCGGGGGACTCCTCAGGAGGACATGGTTGGTCTAGGGAAGGAGTGACTGATGATGACATTGATACCAGGGAAGAGGACGCTTTGGCAGCTGCTTTGCCAGTACCCTGAGCCTGGGTGAGAGAGGATGAGGAGGAGGAGGAGGGCTTGGTCATCCACTCTACCAAGTCTTCGGCATGATGCGGTGCAACACGTCCAGCTGCCGAAAAGAAGGACAAGCGTGTCCCATGGCCACGTGCTGATGGCGATGCACCGCGTCCACGACCAGCACTGTTGTCTCTAGACACAGAGCCTGCTTGCCCTCTTTTATTGGCTTCTGACTGTCTGCCTCTCCTTGTTTGCCTTCCAGACATTCTAATGGCCTGCAGGGAAATAGCAAAACCAGCAATAAGGCCTAGCTTCAGGAGTATATTTTGCAGGAATCACACTACGCCTGCTGTAGGTGCTGCAAATGCCTGTTGGTGTAACACACCAGGAAAAAGCAGCAATACAGGCTAAGTTCAGGTGTAATATGATCAGGAGACACACTCCGCCCGCTGTAAGTGCTGCAAAATCCTGTTGGTGTAACACACCAGGAAAAAGCAGCAATACAGGCTAAGTTGAGGTGTAATATGATCAGGAGGCACACTCCGCCCGCTGTAATTGCCGCAAAATCCTGTTGTGTAACACACCAGGAAAAAGCAGCAATACAGGCTAAGTTCAGGTGTAATATGGTCAGGAGGCACACTCCGCCCGCTGTAAGTGCCACAAAATCCTGTTGGTGTAACACACCAGGAAAAAGCAGCAATACAGGCTAAGTTCAGGTGAAATATGATCAGGAGGCACACTCCGCCCGCTGTAAGTGCCGCAAAATCCTGTTGGTGTAACACACCAGGAAAAAGCAGCAATACAGGCTAACTTCAGGTGTAATATGATCAGGAGGCACACTCCGCCCGCTGTAAGTGCCGCAAATGCCTGTTGGTGTAACACACCAGGAAAAAGCAGCAATACGGGCTAACTTCAGGTGTATAATGTGCAGGAGGCTTAGCAACAATGACACTGACACTGTCCCCTGCCTATCCTTCTCTCTCCCTGCACACAAGGTTTATCAAAGTATATGACACTGACACTCTCCCTGCCTATCCTTCTCTCTCCCTGCACACAAGGTTTAGCAAAGAATATGACACTGACACTGTCCCCTGCCTATCCTTCTCTCTCCCTGCACACAAGGTTTATCAAAGTATATGACACTGACACTCTCCCTGCCTATCCTTCTCTCTCCCTACACACAAGGTTTATCAAAGTATATATCACTGACACTCTCCCTGCCTATCCTTCTCTCTCCCTACACACAAGGTTTAGCAAAGAATTTGACACTGACACTCTCCCTGCCTATCCTTCTCTGTCCCTACACACAAGGTTTAGCAAAGAATAGATTTGACACTGTCCCTGCCTATCCTTCACTTTCCCTGCTCCGGAACACACTACACGAGGCCGCCGCGCTGGCGGCCTTTTATAGTGTGGGGCGTGTACTAAACCCCCTCAGCTATAATTGGCCACAGGCCAATACACTGATTGGGGGTCACAGTGCATGCTTGGCCAATCACAGCGGCGGGATTACACTGCGATGGCGCAGTGTATTGTGGGCCGTTCGCGTCACTCGAATTTGGCGCGAACGGCCCAAATCGTTCGTTGTTCGCCGAACGCGCGAACAGCCGATGTTCGAGTCGAACCTATGTTCGACTCGAACACCGAGCTCATCCCTAGTGACATGACACTGATCACCGCTCCCGATTACAGGGAGCTGTGGTCAGTGTCCTGTCACTAGGAAGAATGGGGAAATGCTTGTTTACATTAGCATTTCCCCATTCTTCCTCACCGTGAGACAATCACGGGTATCTGCGGTCGGACTAACGGAGCTCACGGCGGGTGCCCGCCCACAATGCCGCATCTTAAAAGGGGACGTACAGGTACATACATCTGCCCACAGGATCCATTCTGCAGATGAATAAGTGTGTGCGGCGGGCCTTAAGCGGTTAAAAAGGGCACATAGGAAATGGACTCCTTCAGGCCAGGGTACATCGTGGCCAGGAGTCTATATATCCATTTTTGTTAAATTTGTAACAGTTTTTTGTTCCAATCGCCGCCCCGCCCCAGAATGTGAATCCGGTCTAGATCGGCGAAGGAAACCTTTGGCATTCTGTAATTATGTTGTGTGACTACATGCCTTCCTAGGGGAAGATAGATGTTTCCAATCTCCATGCTGTAAACATGCTTGGATGTTCTGCACCAAAACCTCTGCCTCGTATTCCCTATGTAAAATGCTCCGCATTCGCAGGACATCATATAAACCACTCCACAAGTTTGGCAGTTTACAAAATGTTTTGGTTTAAAAACCTGGCTATTAGGGAGAACAAGTTCTTTCTCCTTTCTGATGAATGGACAATGGGCGCAGTGTCCATATGGGAATGTGCCATATTCTGAGCAGTGTTTTTTCTTAAATTTGTGGTATTTGCTTTTTACTAGTTTATCTTTAAGGGACGGGGCACGTCTGAAGGTAACAGAGGGGGCTGACGGTACAAAATGTTTCACCCCGTCGTCGTCTGTAAGGATCGACCAATGTCTCTCAATGATTTTGCGGATTTGTTTATGTTGTTGTGAAAATCGCATGATGATGCGCATTGAATCCACTAATTTTGAACTTTTTGTTTGTGGCCTAAAGAGCAGGTTTTCTCGAGCTTGTCGAATGGTTCGGTTATATGCCTTGCGTAGACAGCGCCGGCTGTAACCCCCGATCCAACAATCGATTTTGGAGCTTTCCAGCTTCTATTTTAAATAGGGGCTCACTGAAACAATTCCTCCGTAAACGGATATATTGTCCATATGGAATAGAATTCTTTTTGGGAGTTGGGTGGAAGCTGTCAGCATATAGAACTGTATTTCCCACTGTACTTTTTCTATACAAAGTGCTGGTTAATTTGCCCTGTGAGTCACATTCTATCTTCACATCAAGAAAGGTTATGGAACTCACATCATAGCTCATTGTAAATTTCAAATTATAACTGTTTATATTTATCAAATCAAAAAATTGGACGAGGGCTTCCTCGGAACCCTCCCAGATGACGAAGACGTCGTCAATGTACCTGAGTCATGTGGTAACATGGCTCAGGTACTTGACAAGGTCCTCACCACTGAAAAGGGACTGCTCTCACTCCCCCCAGGTACAAATTTGCATAGGATGGGGCACAACATGTCCCCATCGCTACGCCATGCACCTGGAGCTAGTGGTGTCGTCAAAGGAAAAATAATTGTTGTTCAAGATGTGGTCAAGGCCACTCAAGATGAAATTATTCAAGGCCCTGTCATAACGTGAGCCCGGTTGAAGTACATTCTGAATAGCCGATAATCCTTTCCCATGTGGGATTGAGCTATACAGGGCCTTAATGTCAATTGTGACCAAAATTTAATTTTCAGGTAGCGTTAATTTATTTATTGATTGCAAAAAGTGGATGGTATCTTTTATAAATGAAGGTAATGCTACTACAAAAGGTTATAGGTAAGAATCAATGACCCTGCTTAGATTCTCAGAGATACCTCCATTCCCAGATACTATCGGGCGCCCTGTAGGTTCAGTGGGATTTTTGTGAATTTTTGGCAAGCTGTAAAATGTGGGGGTCCTGGGATGTCTCGTTCTAATGAAGTCTAGGGTTGAGCGAACCCGAACTGTAAAGTTCGGGTTCGTACCGGACTTTTGGATTTTTGGTACCCGGACCCGAACCCGAACAATTTACTGTATGTTCGGGTTCGGTGTTCGGCAATGTAATGGCGCGCTGCAGGGCAGCCAATCAACATTTGTTTAACTTGTGTGTCCTTAGAAGCCATCACAGCCATGCCTACAAATGGCATGGCTGTGATTGGCCAGTGCAGCATGTGACCCAGCCTCTATATAAGCTAGAGGCACATAGCACAGCACGTCACTCTGCATCAGTTAGTGTAGGGAAAGGTTGCTGCTGCTGCTGCTGCTGCTTTTTAGGGAGAGAATTAGATAGGAGTCCTCCTGATTCCGAAATCAAATTACTCTGCTTCAGAAAGCGTAGGGAAAGGTTGCTGTCTGCTGCTTTTTAGGGAGAGAATTAGATAGGAGTCCTGATTCAGAAATCAAGTTACTCAGCGATCTCTACCTTGATTGTGTTGTGTGGGTGCAGTGCGCAATCATTTTACCCTGCCCTGAGCCCAGTGCCAGAGAAAACCTAACTTTTATCCGTCTGTTAGTTAGGTTGGCGTCGGCGGGCATTTTATGCAAGCTCAGTGCACCAGCACTGCATATGTTACTGTGAGATACACCCTTTAGATACTGTTCTCCTATTGTGCTATTCCAAAAAAAAATATTTAGGGCAAATACATTTTTTTTGGTGCGTTTTCTGCACATCTGCTGTACGTATGAGATGCACACTTTAGATACTGTTCTATTGTGCTATTAATTTTTTTTTTATTTAGGGCAAATACATTTTTTTGGTGCGTTTTTTGCACATCTGCTGTACGTGTGAGATACACCCTTTAGATACTGTTCTATTGTGCTATTCAAAAAAAAAAAAAAATTAGGGCAAATACATTATTTTTTTGGTGCGTTTTCTGCATATCTGCTGTACGTGTGAGATACACCCTTTACATACATACTGTTCTACTGTGCTATTCCCAAAAAAAATATTTAGGGCAAATACATATTTTTTGGTGCGTTTTCTGCATATCTGCTGTACGTGTGAGATACACCCTTTACATACTGTTCTATTGTGCTATTCAAATATTTTTTATTTAGGGCAAATAAAAAAAAATTTGGTGCGTTTTCTGCATATCTACTGTATGAGATACACACTATAGATACTGTTCTATTGTGCTATTCAAAAAAAATAATATGAGGAGAACGTCAAAGGGACGTGGCCCCTGGTCGTGGTGCTGCTGGTGGAGCTCCTGTTGCAGGGAGAGGACATGGTCGATCTGTGACAGCTACACGCACAAGTGAAACACCTTCCTCAGGTGCCAGTAGGCGACAGAGCCTGCAGTGGTATTTGGTTGGGCCTAATGCGGTTCTACGAATGTTGAGGCCAGGAGAAGTACAGGCGATAGTAGATTGGGTTGCTGACAGTGCCTCCAATTCATTCACATTGTCTCCCACCCAGTCTCCTGCTGAAAGATCAGAGTTGGCACCTGCATCCGATGTCCATCAGTCTTTCACCTCACCCCCTTGCAAATCAGCCAAGCAGTCTGAGCCCCAAATCATGCAGCAGTCTCTTCTGCTTTTTGATGACTCTGTTAGCAGGGTTTCCCAGGGCCATCCACCTAGCCCTGCCCCAGAAGTGGAAGAGATTGAGTGCACCGATGCCCAACCACTTATGTTTCAAGATGAGAACATGGGAGGATCATCGCAGCACGTCTCGGATGATGATGAAACACAGGTGCCAACTGCTGCTGCTTTCGCAATTGTGCAGACCGACAAGGAGGGCAGGGGTGAAGACTGGGTGGAAGATGATATGGAGGATGATGAGGTCCTCGACCTCACATGGAATCAACATCATGCAGGTGACCTGTGTAGTTCAGAGGAAGAGGCGGTGGTCGCACAGAGCCACCAGCACAGCAGAAGAGGGAGCAGGGGGCAAAAGCGGAGCATCTGTCCCCTAGACAGTACGCCTGCTACTGCCCAACGCAGCAAGGGACCGAGCACACCAAAGCCAGGTCCAAGGAGTTCCCTAGCATGGCAGTTCTTCAGACAATGTGCTGATGACAAGACACGAGTGGTTTGCACGCTGTGCAATCAGAGCCTGAAGCGAGGCATAAACGTTCTCAACCTGAGCACAACCTGCATGACCAGGCATCTAAGTGCAAAGCATGAGCTGCAGTGGAGTAGACGCCTCAAAAACCAAGAAAGGTCTCTGGCTCCTCCTGCTTCCTCTTCTGCTGCAGTCTCGGCCTCTTAATCCACCTCTATAGTGACAGTGGCACCTGCCACCCCGCAAACAGATTATCTGCCAGCAACACTACCACCTGGGTCACCAACCATCTCCCTAACCATCTCCACAATGTCCCATGGAAGCGTTCAGCTCTCTATCTCCCAAACACTGGAGCAGAAGAGGAAGTACCCCCCTACCCACCCACGATCCCTGGCCCTGAATGCTAGCATTTAAAAATTCCTGGCCTTTGAAATGCTGTCATTCCGTCTGGTGGAGACGCAGAGTTTTAAAAGCCTGATAGCATTGGCTGTCTCACAGTACGTCGTGCCCAGCCGCCACTACTTTTCCAGGCAAGCCATCCCTTCCCTGCACAACCAAGTGGGGGACAAAATCAGGTGTGCACTGCTCAACGCCATCTGTGGCAAGGTCCACCTAACTATGGATACGTGGACCAGTAAGCACGGTCAGGGACGTTTTATCTCCCTAACAGCACACTGGGTAAATGCAGTGGCGGCTGGGCCTGAGGCGGATAGCAGTTTGGCACATGTCCTTCCACCACTGAGGATTGCAGGGCGCTTCAGTTTGCCTCCTGTTGCTAACTCCTCCTACTCCGCTTCCTCATCCTCTACCGCCTCCTCATCCGGCCAGCGTTACACCTTCACCACCAACTTCAGCACAGCCAGGGGTAAACGACAGCAGGTAGTTTTAAAACTTTCCTGTTTGGGGGGAAAAACCCCACACCACGCAGGAGTTGTGGAGGGACATGGAACAACAGACCAATGAGTGGTTGGTGGCAGTGAGCCTCAAGCCCGGCCTGGTGGTGTGCGATAATGGGTGAAATCTCGTAGCAGCTCTGGGCCTAGCCGGTTTGACGCACATCCCTTGCCTAGCGCATGTGCTGAATTTGGTGGTGCAGAGGTTCCTTAAAAATTACCCCGATATGCCAGAGCTGCTGCAGAAAGTGCGGGCCGTCTGTGCGCACTTTCGGTGTTCTCACCCTGCTGCTGCTCGCCTGTCAGCGCTGCAGCGTAACTTCAAGGTGGAACTCCACTTTGCACATGCTGGCCAGACTGTGCGAGCAGCAGCAGGCGATAGTGGAGTTTCAGCTGCAGCACGCACGCGTGAGTCGCTCTGTGGAACAGCACCACTTCACCACCAATAACTGGGCCTCCATGCGAGACCTGTGTGCCTTGTTGTGCTGTTTCGAGTACTCCACCAACATGGCCAGTGCCAATGACGCCGTTCTCAGCGTTACTATCCCAGTTCTATGCCTCCTTGAAAAAATGCTTTGGGCGATGATGGAAGAGGATGTGGCACAGGAGGAGGAGGAGGAGGAATCGGGATCATTTCCAAGGCTTTCAGGGCAGTCATTCACAAGCGGCTCTGAGGGTGGGTTCCTGCACCAACAGACGCCAGGTACACAATTGTCCAGCAAGGGCACAGTTGTGGAGGATGACGAGGTGGAGGATGAGGAGGAGGAGATGGAGGAGGAGGAACCATGTTCACAGCAAGGTGGCACCCAGACCAGCTCATGGCCATCACTGGTGCGTGGCTGGGGGGATACAGAGGACACAGACAATACACCTCCCACAGAGGACAGCTTTTCATTGCCTTTGGGCAGTTTGGCACACATGAGTGATTACATGCTGCAGTGTCTCTGCAACGACCGCCGAGTTGCCCACATTCTAACAGGTGCTGATTACTGGGTGGCCACGCTGCTGGATCCCCATTACAAGGACAACGTACCATCCTTAATTCCCTCACTGGAGCGTGAATGTAAGATGCGCGAGTACAAGCGCACACTGGTAGACGCGCTGCTGGTGGCATTCCCACCTGACAGCGGGGGCACAGTGGAAGCACAAGGCAAAGGCAGAGGAGGAGGAAGAGGTCGTCAATGCAGCTGGGGCACCACCAGCACCTCAGAAGGCAGGGTTAGCATGGCCGAAATGTGGAAAAGCTTTGTCAGCACGCCACAACAACCAACACCAACAGCTGATATGGAACGTCTTAGCAGGAGGCAGCATTTCACTAACATGGTGGGGCAGTATGTGTGCAAACGCCTACACGTACTGAATGACGGGGTCTGCCCCCTTCAACTTCTGGGTCTCCAAATTGGGCACATGGCCTGAGCTTGCCCTTTACGCCTTGGAGGTGCTGGCCTGCCCTGCAGCCAGTGTATTATCTGAACGTGTATTTAGCATGGTAGGGGGCGTTATCACAGACAAGCGCAGCCGCCTATCCAGAGCCAATGTGGACAAGCTCACGTTCATTAAAATGAACCAGGCATGGATCCCACAGGACTTGTCCATACCTTGTGCAGAATAGACATGTATACCGGCCTTACCCAGCCATTGTTGTTTTTTTGATGTTTCTCACTCTTTTGGGGTGTACCCTAATTAAAAAAAATTATATATATATATATATATATATATATATATATATATATATAACAAAAACCAGTGTTGGCTACCTCGTCCTCCTCCACCGCCTCTTCCACCTACACGGCCACATCCACCGCCACCTAGGGTTGCCACCTTTTCTTCAAGTCAAACCCGAACACTTTAACAACGCACAGCAATTTCTTTTTTATAGAATAAACTATACATATATTTTTCTATTGAATAAAATTTCTAATCATATGAAGTTAATAACAAGAGTCCCCCTTTACATCAGAGTCCACAGAGTTTCACTTTTACATCTGAATCCACAGAGTTCCCCTTTTACATCTGAACTCACAGAGTTCCCTTTCACTGTAGGGGGCAGACTCTGATGTAAGGGAGAACTCTGGGGCCTCTGACATAAGGGATGCTCTGGGAACCCTGATTTAAGTGGGAACACTGAGAACTCTGATATACGGAAAGGACTCTGATGTAAGGGGGAACACTGTGGCCTCTGGTGTAAAGGGGAAATCTGATGTAAGGGGTGCTCTGAGAGGCCTGATTTACCTTTTGTGTACTCACTCAGAGGCAGGAGAGAGAAGGGGGGAGACTTTAGTCACAGAGAGGGATGGATGGTGAGCTCACTCTCCCCTTGGCAGTCAGTACCTCTCATCCAGATGTATCTGAGGCTGTTGGACATCACATTTCCGGCCCATCTTTATTTTTATAAGGCACAGGGATTGGAGTGTGGGCAGACACAGAGGGGAAGGGGTGGGGGGAAAAGGTGCAGATCTAGCCCTCTCTCCTCTCCTGTATGTATGTGTGTTTGGGGTGGGGGGGGTTTGTTAGTGCTGGCTTTGGGCAGTGTGAAAGAGAGTGTAAGAGCCACTCTCAGCTTAGACAACTGCAGCCAGAAACCCTGCTGGGAAGCCATAGTCCAGTCTAAATAATGTGTCCGGGTTCAAGGCAGTCTGAAACCCGGATGCATGATTCCAAGCCCGTACTGTCCGGGTGAATCCTGGACAGGTGGCAACCCTACCGCCACCTCAACCTCCTACTCCATATAGGGTTGCCACCTCATCCCTTTAAAACCGAAAACATATGAATTCCACAGGTTCTGTGGCTGATTAAGGTGGTAATTAAACTCACTTGGTGCCTTATCTGCATTTAATTAGCCTCAGAACCTGTGTAATTCATATGTGTTCGGGTTTAAAGGGATGAGGTGGCAACCCTAACTCCATATGGACCTCGTCCTCCTAGGTCAAGATTTTTATTTATTTTTTATGTATTTTATGTTATTTTAAGTTATTTTCCTTTCCACATTTGTTTGCAGAGCACTTTCCATGCTCTTAACAACATTTTGCTGTCATTTGCAGCCCTCTAGCCCTTTCCATTACTTTTTTAGAGCCATTTTAGTCCTCAAAAGTTCGGGTCCCCATTGACTTCAATGGGGTTCGGGTTCGGGGTCAAGTTCGCGTCAAGTTCGGGTCCCGAACTCGAACTTTTTTGCGAAGTTCGGCCGAACCCGTCGAACCCGAACATCCAGGTGTCCGCTCAACTCTAATGAAGTCATATAAGTCTTTATTAATAGTACCATTTCTATGGACGTTGTCAACAAGACTATAGAAAGTCTGATTGGATTTTTCTATGTGTCGGGTATGGATGGTTTTATACCACTCCCTATTGTTGTCCATCAATACAACATTACCCCCTTTATCTGATGGTTTTATTATGAGCGAATCATTATTGTGTAAAGATTGCAGGGCCTGACTTTCGTCCACCGACAGATGTTGTGGAATATCTGTGCTACAAGATATTTTATCAATATCTTTTGGGGTTTGTCTGAGTAATGTGGCCACACTCGGGTTGGTGTGCAGTGGCAGAAATTATTTTTATACTCACACTGGAGCCCTTTTTAAGAACTATATGGGCTAATATAGATATCAGGGGTATTTTATTAAAGGGAGAAGAAAATAAACTGGCCGCGTATGCGGATGATTTGATATTCTTTATAACCTCCCCAGTCATATCTCTCCCATCCTTGCTATTGGAGTTACGCACGTATGGGGGTCTGTCCAACTTTAAGGTAAATTATAGCAAATCAGAAGCGATCGAAGTAGAGATGAATGCATCGCTGCGACATCAGTTATCTTCTCATTTTGCTTTTAAGTGGGCAGACTCACATATATGCTATTTAGGGACCAAAATACAGATTAAATTAAACAGAGTTTTTTAACTCAAATTTACCCCATTGGCACAACAGATTAAATTAGATCTACAGCGTTGGGATAAGGAGGTTTTTACGTGGTTTGGCAGAATTAATATCATAAAAATTGTAGAAACATTCTGACGTTATCAAAAGAAAGAGGAGGGGTCGGATTCCTAGATCCGGCTGGCTATCACAAAACTTCTCATCTTGCACGGGTAGAAGACTGGTGTGTGCTCCATAGGGATAAGCCTTGAATCCTGATGGAACAAGCAACGATCGTCATACCTTTGGAGGGGCTGGTGTGGCTCTCGGATGCAGATATGCCACAGCCTGCGAGGAGACATCCAACGGTGGGTGCTACTCTTCGAGCTACTAAAAAAATATTTTAAAAAAAATGAAATATCGCCATTCCCAAGCCCTCTTATTCCAATTTTGGGTAACCCGACATTTCAGCCTGGCATAACAAATCTGAGTTTTATTAATTTAAGGCGACAAGGAATTAGCAGGCTTATACATTTCTCGATAAACAATCATGTGATGTCTAGGGAGGTGATTGAACAAGAGTTCTCAGCGGACTTGGACGCGTTTAGGCGGATACAGCTTAATGCTTTTCTATGGTCAATGCCATTGACATTGACTGCAGTACGTACACTATCCAAATTTGAGCAAATATGATTAAACGGGGAACCACAAAGACACTTACAATCTTTTCTATACGCTATGGTGATTGATTTGGATACCCCACAAGAACTGACCTTTTTACAAGCCTGGGAAAGGGATCTGGGGGTTACATTCTCGCAGGTAGAAAAGAACAGGATCTTATTGTTTATGCACAAGGCGTCATTGTCAACAAGGTATCAAGAAGGTGGATATAAAATTCTGACAAGGTGGTATAGAACACCGGCAGTATTGCACCGAATATTGCCTCAGGTATCAAAGTCTGTTGGAGATGTCAGAAGTCGGAGGGCACATTGCTACACAAATTTTGGGAATGTACAGGGTTAAAAGAATTCTGGAGGATGGTCTCTAAAACAGTTAAAGAACTGACAGATGTATCTCTGGGAGAAAACCCAGCAGCTTTCTTATTACATGACATTCCTTTATCCATTGAAACCTATAAAAAATCTCTCTTAAGGCATCTGTTGGCTGCAGCGAAAGCTTGTATTCCAGCTTTGTGGAAAACTACTGTATCGCCAACTAGGGCACAGTGGTTTGCTAGAATAATAGAAATTCAAAATCTTACCTTGATGCTGAGAGAGCAAGATGAGAAGTATCGGAAAGTTTGGGCTCTGTATATAATATACAGGGAACAGAACCCCTAAAGTTCATAGCAATAAATAATCTGGGTGTTTTGTTTTTTTTTTCTTCTTTTTTTTTTTTTTTTAACTGTCCTATTTCTCTTTCTTCTTGATGATATAATAATAAAACAGTGCAGCGCAAAAAAAAATAGAAATATCTTTAAAGCCCCGTACACACGATCGGTTTGACTGATGAAAACCGTCCGATGGATGGTTTTCATCAGACCAACCGATCGTGTATGGTACCCATCGGTCTTTTTTCCATCGGTTGGAAAAAATAGAACTTGTTTTAAAATTTTCCGATGGATAAAAAACCGATCGTAATTACCGATCGTCTATGGGCAAGTCCATCGGTTAAAAAACCCACGCATGCTCAGACTGAATTAGGAGACGGGAGCGCTCGTTCTGGTAAAACTAGCGTTCCTAATGGAGAGAGCACATTCGTCATTCTGCAAGTTATTGCTTCGTTTAATGCAGCGCATGTTTTTTTGCTTTAGAACGGTCTTTAAAATGTCATTTTGGCAGCAGATCTTTCTCATGAGTTCTGACAAACGTATGTCTTTCTTCTTTCTTGTGATCTTAGGAATAATTAGTTTAATTCTTCAAGGCCGACCTCACAAATTACACCTTTTTTTTTGTTTTTGTCTTTAAATTTGTTGTGCATTTTTTGGTGTGTCAATTTCTCCGAACAACATTTTTTTTACTCATGGAGGTTGGTGTCCCTTGTTAATAATTACACATTGTATTTATGAAATCTTATTGCTACTTCAAAAAAAAAACACATCAGGCATGTATGTTGGCTGAAATCAAATTTCCATTTATTTCGGAAAAAAAACAAACAAAAACCGAAGGGCAACTATTCAGAAATTAGCAGAGAATATCAACTCATTAGATCCCAAATGCAGACCTGACTATGATGAATAATAAAATCAACAACAGCATGAAATCAAGAGCAGCAGCTAAAGACATACATCATCCCAAGCTGTGGTACTCCATCAACCTTCAATTTCTGGATGAGCAGCTCAAGGCCAGGGAATCACCTCCTGCTCTTCCCTGTAGCCTTCCTTCCACGCCTCTCTGCAGCGTTCTCTCCACGGCCCCGTCCACGCACCCTTGCAGGCTGGGCCACTGTGGGTGGTGATGTGGCAGGAGGAGGAGGAGAAGGAGGAGAGGGATTAGCCTGATGTGACAGATGGGTGGCCTCAGTCAGCAGCCCCCTCGCCCCCATGTGTACGGCCATATATATGAGGTGCTCACAAAGGGCCCGTTGTCCCACCTCCATTCTGAGCAACTTATCCGCCAGATAGGTGCTAAAGCCCTCCGTAGGGTTGAGGGGGGCCCTCATAATGGCAGCAGCCTCCTGAATCATCTTTAGTGACTCCTCCTCCACTTGTGTCATCCGCCGTTGTTTTGGCGGTCTGACGTGGAGGGGAGCCACTTGGGAGACGGTGCTGCCACTAGGCCTGGGGACCTGCTGAGTCCCACTTGGCCCTGCCTCCTCCTGCCTGCCACACTCCTGACCCTCTTCCTCCTGGCTTGCCTCATCCTGTTTTTAAAATAAAATGAAAAATTTGATTATTTGGGGAATCTATCACACACAATTTTGATCTCATTACTGTTTTTTTTTTTGGGGGGGTGATATCATTTATGGCTAATCCAAACAGTTCAACACAATATTACTTAGTGGACAATAATTATGATCAAAAATACTATACCTGGGTGAAGATGCGAAGATCTGGCTCTTCTAGCTCGGGAGGCTCCTCCTCCGCCTCTGCAGGGGTGGAGGGAAGGGTGGAAGGAACGCTGGCGGGAAGGGTGGAAGGAAGGGTTGAGGGAAGGCTGGAAATAGATTCCCTGGCCTCGATCTGGTCATCCAGAAATTGAAGATGTCTGTAGTACCACAGCTTGGGCTTTACTACATCATCGGCTGCTGCTCCTGATCTCTTTGACTGGCACACTTCCTTGTATTTTTTTTATAGGAATTACGCAGGTTGTTGATTTTATTATTGATCATAGTGTAGTCTGCATCTGGGATCCATGGCTTCATATCCTCTGCTAATTTGGTAATAGTTGCCCGACGTACATCACTCTTGTGGTACGCAGGGTGTTTCAGTTCCCACAGGTTGCGCTGTTCCTTATATTTTTTTATAAAAGTCAGCATCACCTCTGGCTCTTGTAGTTTATGCATCTTTTTGGATCAGCAAGTAAAAAAAAAAAAGTAAAAAAAGAAAAGGATCAGAATTGATTCTCCTCAACTTATCACAATATTGCCCTTTACAATCATGAACCATTATAGGCCACTGCAGGCCCGAGTTCCCTTCTTACCTTAGTTCACTTCGTTGGTTCACTTCCGGTCGTCCTTACTCCGCGCATCCCTAATAACTTCTTTCCCCTTTTCCTACCCTGCACATGCGTGTAACTCCACCCTCGTCGCCCGCCCATGACGGACTTTTTCAGCATTTCCCCGCCCCTTAACGATCGGCGCACAGTGTGAGACGGCGACATTCGCAGACACAGGTGGCTTCTTTAGTAGAAATTACCGACGAGGAAAGCCCGGAGGCGGAAACGTCCCAATCCAGTAAAAAAAGATACAAGGCGACTAATATGTCTTTTTCTGAGATGGCGGAGATGGTGGACATTCTGCGGAGGAAGGATTACGACGGCAAGCATGGCCCATACAACACCCCTAATCTCCGAAAGTCACAAATTATGGACAAAGTTGAGAAGACTCTCTATAAAAAATATGGGGTCAGGAGATCCAAGGAACAACTCCGTAAAAGGTGGTCTGACCTCAAGCTGAGGGAGCCGGAGCAGTATAGGAAGCTTATAAAAAGCATTGAAAAAAGTAAGTATATTTTACTGTGTTCTTTCACATTGTAATATGTATTCTTCCATGTTTTGCAACATGTGCTTGGCTTGACTGGTTTCACATTTTAAAATCTCAACTTTTATGTTAAGTGGAGAGTCCACTTATTTGCTAAATGTGTGGGAAAAAAATTGCTGCTCTTCCCCCAAACATGTTTGGCACATATCCACGTAAACTACATGTGGGCATGCCTCATTTTACTTAAACAATGTTTATCTACACATTGTTGGCTAGATGATGTGTTGTAAGGAAATTTAGAATGTGAATGAAAGGATAAACTGTATTCTGGGTAAAGGAGATGACACTCCAGCAGTTGTGTACTCTTTTTTGTTCTTCATCAAGATACTATACTCTGGGCCACATGACCAAATTGCTTAACGGTGTCACACACAGGTGGTCCAGTGGATACCTTGGTGGTTATCCAAGTGTATTTGTGAGTGTCCTCAAAAATAACATGTTGCTTTGTTGAGTTTGCAAGATCTCATATGTTCATCTTGAAACTCAGGGCCAAATATTAATTGGACCCCACTTTAAAACATTGAGAATCCATTTTCAGGCCTAAAACGTCTGTGTGCTAAAGGATACATTATTTTTTCTATTCCCAAAGGGGAGAGGAGACTGGGAGGACACCATGCTCAGGAGACGAGGAACCCAACACCACAGAAACTCCCCGAAGATCCCAAAGCAGACTAAGTTCAGCAGGTTCAGGAAGCGGAGGGGGAGAAAGCGGAGGTGGAGGAAGGGGAGGTGGAGGAAGGAGAGGTGGAGCTTATCAGCACAACAGGTCAGTGTCTGTCACCACAACTTCAAGGTAAATACAGATGTAGGCCTGCATAGTTTTAAAATATTTGTTTCTTTTTAGGGACTGAACGTGGGGGTGTGTCAGGAAGTCCAAATCCTCCATTCTCGAGTGCCAGCGCCAAAATAATAATTCAGGAAATCATGGAATGCAGTAGCGAAATGGACATTATGAGAAAGAGAATGATTGTGATTGAGCAAAAATATAAAAACATGATAGATATTTTGGGGAGAATAGTGTGAACCCCCCCTTTTTGTGTGTTTTGTTATGCGTCCGAAATTTTCTATGGGATTTCCACCAGCCCAAATGTGAAGATGCACACACTGAAGACTCAACATGTGCTATCCGCCATCACAGGATATCTATGTCCCTGTTTTGGGGGTGCAACCTCTTCCTCCCTCCTCAAGTAGGGGAGAGGAAGGGTTTTCACCCCCAAAGCACGTCTATTGATCCCCCATGATGGCAGATAGCACATGTTTACCTTAGCCATGGGATCATGTTGAAGATACCCATTTGAGCCCCAAAAATAAAGTGTGGTTCTTCACATTTGGGATGGATTAGGGGTAACATCACCCCATCTCCTGTTAGTATTTTTCACTATGTTATTTTATTACTTTTTCAGAAAAAGAAAATTGGCTTTTGACCCATGCATGTTTCTGCAAAAAAAGCCGCACAAAAAAAAAAAAAGTATTTTGAAAAACAACCAAAACTGTGGTGCAATCAATAAAAACATTCGGGAAGTCTAAAAAAGGTGTGCCTTGTTCTTTCTATGCTCAATAGCAGTTCTGAAGATGCAAAAAGAGTGTTTTTGCCTCTGAGATTTGAGGCTATTTACTAAGGACAAATACACTTGGCACTACTAGAACCTGGGAGACACATAAACCACAAATACAAGAATGACAACACAAGTTTGTAGTAAATCAAATATTTTTTTTTATTTTAAAAAGGGACAATCAAAGGTCAGATGTGGTCTGGCATTGCGATGGCCCCCCTACCCGTGAAGTACTCTACGTATTTTTGACGTACTTCACGGGCACTTTGGGGGGCCAAGCCAGTACGGGCAGTGCTGAGGCCGGTCAGATTTATCAGTTCAGAGGGACCGGCCTCAGGCCCAACTGATGACACATAATTTGTCGAGAATTTGCGTAAAAAATTGTGCAACAAGCAGCAGCAGTAGACAATGTTGTTGAGTTTATAATCCGCCAAATGTATAGCTGTCTGGAACAGGCGCAACTGGCTGGCCATTATCCCAAAGGCATTCTCCACAACTCTCCGGGCTCTGGCCAGCCGGTAATTAAAAACCCTCCTCTCCGGGGTGAGGGTGCGTTGGGGAAACGGCCGCATGAGGTGTGGTCCTAGTCCAAAAGCTTCATCCGCAATGAAAACGAATGGTAGCCCTTCCACGTTCTCTGCATCTGGAGGCAGTGCAAGACCCCCAGCCTGCAGACGGTGAGCGAACTCCGTCTCTGCGAATGCTCCGCCATCAGACATCCGGCCGTTCTTCCCCACGTCCACATATAGGAACTTGTACCGTGCCGACACCACCGCCATTAACACTATGCTATTAAAACCTTTATAGTTAAAATAGTATGACCCCGAACGGGGGTGGCGGCACTATGTGGACGTGCTTCCCATTAATTGCCCCTCCGCAGTTGGGGAAATCCCACCGCTGGGCAAATTGGGAGGCCACAGTCAGCCATTCCTGTGGTGTGCTAGGGAACTGTGGAGTCAAACAAAAAGAAGACATTAGTACGGTTTATGTTTACAGTGCAAGCAGATTACACACAAAAACATTGTTGACCAACATCATTCTAACATTATTATTTAAGGGAGTTTTTCCTACCAATAAACAAAGGCCCACTTGGCAGATGCCTCACCCCCGCTGAGTGGACATTCTAAAATAATCTAAGGGGGGCCTAAGGTGATTGTGGGGGATCCAAAAAAAAGCTCAACCACTCTCCTGAGCTTGATTGAGAACTATTTTTTTTTTACATCTTTAGGGGGGGAGGGAGGGTTGTCAAACTACGCGGGCAATGACCCCAAAAAAATGAAAATGAAAATAGAATGCTAGCTGGGTTTGCGCCCACAATAGCATGCTGGAGAGGTTAGTGAAGGGAAATAGGCATGTAGGGCCCAAAAATGGCTTTACAGGTAAAAACAGGCATGGGGAAAATGGGGACATTACCAGGATATTACAAACAGGCAAATTTGGGTTAGGAGGGAAAAAATAAGAAGATTCTAAAACAATAAAAACATATAATGTGAGGTTAAAGGAGCAAAATTACCTTCATATAGTCTGTCTGCAGGACCTGAATGATGGCCGAACACATCTCAGGGATAATTATCCCGAGAGCCTGGGGGGAAATGCCTGTTGAGAACTTGAGGTCCTGCAAGCTTCTCCCAGTCGCCAGGTATCTCAACGTGGCAATAAGCCTCTGCTCGGCAGTGATGGCCTGGCGCATCACAGTGTCCTGCCTCGTGATATAGGGGGACAGCAAATCCAACAGACGGTGAAATACGGGGTCCGTCATCCTGAGATAATTCCTGAAATCATCAGGATTATTCTCATGGATTTCCCGCAACAGAGGCATACAAGAGAATTGGTCCCGCTGGAGCAACCAATTCTTAGTCCATGAACTCCTCCTCACCCTGTTCACAGACTGAACTCGGGTTACAGTGTTAACTGCAACACCAAGTCCAAAGCCAGCACGAGCTTGAGAACAAGAACGCACTTCTAACATGGTTTTAAACCGGTCGGCTGGTCAGAACGCACTCAAACAGAACGCACCGTGGAACAGCAAGGCCTGAGAAGAATGACCTGAAAAACAGTAAACGAACGGCCAAGAAGGCACTGCAAGGCAGTAACGACCTGACTGCACGCACTGAATCACAAATACAAACCCACAAGCACAAACTGAACACCAGGAAACGATCTGCAAAGCACGGAGACTGAAAAGCGCGAATCGGCTCTCACCAAACTTTTACTAACACGCGGTAACACGAAATCAGCAAAAGCAGCCCAAGGGGTGGCGCCATTAGATTTGTTCGGCCCTTTTATAGCGCATCGTACGTTTTGTACGTGCCGTCGTTTTCTTGCCGTCGGTTTTTTAACTGATGGTGTGTGGCCAAGACTGATGAAAAACAGTTTCATCGGATTTCCGATGGTCAAATCCATCGGACGAAAATCCATAGGTTATCCGATCGTGTGTACAGGGCTTAAGAGTCCATCAGGTGACAAAAGTCCATAGGTGAGTGAAAGATGACAAGCAAAATTCACAGCATGCGATGTGGATAACAACAGATGACCAGATAGAATCCCTCCACCGCACACAGATTGGCCTCTCACCTTAATGATTCGACCTGCAAGAGGTCATTAAGCATGGAATATCACAAGCAGCATCCGGTCAATGAGCATCCAATCAGCACATATCAGCATAACATTCAGAAAAGGGAACATGAAGCGGGATCCTAAACTTACTCCATTGTGCTCCACCGTAACATGTATGGATAAAAAGAGACTATCTAGTGCTCTCTGAATAGAATGTTTTATTGGATAAAAAACATAAAAGCGGCTATTCACATGTAGGAGCACTCAGATGCGAGTGCCAACAGATACAGCATGTAGTAAGCAGCGATGATCGCGGGTGACGTTTCTCCTCCCCCCATATGCTTTACGTCAATGGGCGTGACTTCTTCAGTGTGGGGCAGGAATACACGCAGACATACCGCTAATAGCTTTATTTATAATGGCATGGCAACCATCAGCAAATAGCGCTCCCCAATAGAAACGGCCTATGAAGACTCATCTCACAAAAGAGGCATACATCTCTTAATTCTATTGGAAAACGATTGCCATGGAAAAGCCAACAAATAAACAAAACAAATGCATAGGAAAACAGAACCCATACAGACTGGTCAGTGTCTGCAATTAGATAATAAATCCAAAAGTATGCTTTCCTATACAAAATGTCACAATTGCTTAATGTTTAGAATTTAAAAAATAGGACTAAAGCCCTATAAATAAAATAATTTCCATATTAGTAGAATGCCACCAATACAAAAATATAAATATATAGAAAATATATAAAATGTATATATGTTTACAGCCGCTAGCCGCGATCATCTCTGAAATACAAATAGCAGTCATGAATGACAATTATGGTGTCTATTGAGACACATGACCTGGGTATAGAAAAAAAACATAAAAAACCCAATGAAAAAATATAAATAAAAATAAAATTTTTATTAAAACATAAATCAAAAAATATTTATCTATTGGAAATAAAACAATTTAAATCAAAATCTACATTTAAGCCAGCGGGCAAAAAAACCTTGGTTTCAAAAATCCAGAATGATTCTCTACGGCTAAGTTGGCGGATATAATGTCCACCCCTCCAGTGTCTGGGTACTTTTTCAATCCCCCAAAATTTTAGACCCTTAGGATCACGTTGATGAAATTTCCTAAAGTGTCGAGAAACACTATGCGTTTTCACCCCTCTTTTATTATTGCTAATATGTTCCCCGACCCGCACATGAAGCGCTCTAGAGGTGCGCCCCACATACTGGAGGCCACAGTCACATTCCAGCATGTACACAACCCCAACCGTTGCACATGTAATAAGTTGTTTGATCTTATATTCAATGTGTGTTACTGAGGAACTGAAGGTCTTACGTTTTTTAATGTTGTTTTTTGCATGCTTACAAGTCGCACATCGTCCGCATGCATAAAAACCAGACAGGAAACTGAAAAGCTTAGGCTCAATAGTGGTAGGAGGATCTATAACCCCAGAAGCTATACTATCACGAAGTGAAGGTGCCTTACGGTAGATAAATTGCGGCGACGATCAGGAAGGGCAGGGCCCAGAATACAATCGTACTTCAGGATAGGCCAGTGCTTCGCAACAATTTTCTCGAATTTCTTGTGTTGGATACTAAAATCCATGATAATCTAAAAACCACTGGTGGCATCATTGGTAATATAGCTGGTAGGTTTGTCTGCAACAATAACACTCCTATCCATAACCCTTACCCATTCTATCTCCTTATTAATCATATCAAAGGTATAACCCTTCTGTCTGAAGCTAGTGGCAAGGACTTGTGATTGTAAAAGAAAATCAGCCTCTGACATACAATTACGGCGAAGCCTTACAAACTGCCTTCTAGGGATATTACATAGTCATGATGACAACTGGACAAGGGTATATACCCGTTACGGTCTGTGGTCTAGAAATGGTTCCTTGTGTGGAAACTACCATCTTGTTTAAAAATTTCAAGATCTAAAAAGGTTATTTGATTATAGTCAATAGTCCAAGTAAGCGTGATATTTTTATCATTACTATTAAGATTATCCATAAAAAGCTGGAGACTTGGCATGTCACCCTCCCAAACCATAACCAGATCATCAATATATATTTTATAGCAGCGTAGCAACCACATCTTCCTCCCAGTGGGCCATAAAAAGGTTGGCCACACTGGGAGAAAAAACGAGCGCCCATCGCAACTCCGCAACGCTGCAGATAAAAATCCCTATCGAACCAAAAGTAGTTCTTTAAAAGACAAAACTTTAAACTGTCCAATAGAAATTGAACATGTTTGGGAATGAGGTCAGTCTCTGCCAATGCCCATAAAACAGAGGCTATGGCTGCATCATGATCAATGATGGTATAAAGGGATCCGACATCTGCAGTGATTAAAATAGAGTTGGGTGTACAAGGAAGCGTGTCTAAAATCTGAATGATTTGTTTATTATCACAGAGGTAAGCTTCCATCTTACACACTAAAGGCTGCAAGAAAAAGTCAAGATATTGACCCAACCGTGAGGTTACAGAGTCAATACCATTGACAATTGGACGACCAGGTGGTCGTTCTGAGTCTTTATGAAGCTTTGGCAAAAAATAAAATGATTGGTGTACGACAATAAAAAGGATCCAAATAAGATGCTTCCTTCACATTCAAAATACCTTCACTTTTTCCTTCCTCTATCAAAGAGTGTAACTCATTCTTGAATTTAACCATTGGGTCTCCATTCAAGAGAGAATAAGTATTACCATCATTCAATAACCGTTTCATCTCCTCCTGATAGTACACACTTCTTGATGATAGCCAGAGCGGATCTTGGTTAAGGAAACTATCACAAAGGTTGGGTTCTCTTAAATAAGATTATTATGAAAGTCTAAATAAGTATGATAAGCTTAAAGACTTGGAGTTTGAGTAATAGTAACTGACGGTGATCATAATGATGCAAGGCTTAAAAAAGAGGCCGTGTTGTATTTATGTATCTGTAAAAATGTGTTATTACTTTTGTAAAAAAAAATAAAGAATTTATAAAAAAATAAAAATAAAATAATCCAGCCTAGAGTACAATGCATGCATAATAGTGAGGGGGGGGGTGGTCATGTATTCGCAAGAGAGGATCATAAAATGCCCGTGGGGGTCTAGATGAGAGGATTTGACCTTAATGGGACAAGAGCGTCGGATCAGAATTGATACTCCCGCCTTACCTGTGGAAACTGAAGCCACATAAGCGGTGGGGAAATATTTAGAGGCAAATTTAAAGGATTCTCCCTTGCGAACGTGCATCTCCTGGACTATGACCACAGCCGCCCCATAACTTTTAAATTCTTTTAAGGCCAGACATATTTTCTTTACAGTATAGAATTTAAACCTTTAACATTAAAGGACATTATCTTTAACCACTTCAAAACCGGCACTTTCGCCCCTTCCTGCCCAGGACACATTTCAGCTTTCAGTGCTGTCGCACTTTGAATGACAATTGCGCGGTCATGCAACACTGCACCAAAACAAATTTTTTATCATCTTCTTCCCACAAATAAAGCTTTCTTTTCATGATATTTGATCACCACTGCAGTTTTTATTTTTGCTAAACAAACTAAACTTTCTTCTTCAATGACGGGCACTGATGAGGCAGCACTGATGGGAACTGATAAGGTGGCACTGATGGGCACTGATGAGAAGGCACTGATATGTAGAATTGATGGGCACTGATAGGCAGCACTGATATGCAGCACTGATGGGTACAATAGGCAGCATTGATATGCAGCACTGATGGGCATTGATAGGCGGCACTGATGGGCACTGATAGGTGGCACTGATGGGCACCGATAGGTGGCACTGGGCACTGACAGGCGGCTGTGATGGGCAATGACAGACGGCACTGATTGGCACTGATAGGTAATACTGATTGGCACTGACAGGGGGCACTGACAGGTGGAACTGATGGGCAGCACTGATGATGAGGTACTGATGAGGTACTGACAGATGTTACTGCTGGGCACTGATTGGCACTGTGATGGGCACTGATTGGCACTGATTGGAACTGATATGGGCACTGACATCCGTTTCTGGTGGGGCAGCTGATGGGCACTTATTGGCAGCTGTGGTGGCCCATCAGATGGGGCTGTGCTGATAATCAATGTTCTGATTATCAGAACAGACCCCCTCTGACAGGGAGAGCCACCGATTGGCTCTCCCTGTCAGCGCGAACCGAGGAATGCCGTTTACCAGCACTTCCTGGCTCACGCGATGATCAGCTGTGATTGGTCACAGCTGATCATGTGGTAAGGAGCCTCCGTCAGAGGCTCCATACCACGATCGGAGATGTAGTGTGTCAGACTGACACACAGCACCTCCGATCACCACACTGCATGCCCCCCGCGGGTGCACGCCGGCATGTTATCCTGCTGGACGTCATATGATGCCCAGTCAGGATAACAGAACCACCGCCAAGCCGTCATTCTGCTATAGGCCGGGCGGGAAGTGGCTAAAGCCATAGCAGTATATCAATGTATAGCAAATAAGAGCTTTGACAAAGCAGGGACATTTCTCCGAACTGACAGTTGTAAATCCCAGCATCTCTCAAAGCGAATGAATCATATAGATGAGTATAAATGTGAAATAAAAATAACTGAGAAAAAAACAGTACATCAAAATGGTGGTGAAACAAAAAGGATAAACAAAGGCCTAGAAATTGAAAAAAACAATGTCATTAGGCCTGAGAAAAGAATGGTTCTCAGGAGACCGAGACCACAGTCTCGGGTGAGTAGGGGATACATAAGGACCTCCAAAGGTGGCAGCAGAGGACCTTCCCTACTCTCCATGATGTAAGAGAAACATATCTTGTAATAACCGTAAGTCAAAACCTTTTAAAAGAACATAAGTGTACATCCCATGGGTAGGGAGTTATGGTTGGGAATTATGACCAAAGGTCAAAGAGCAGAAAAAGGAGGAATAGTAAGTGACAAGCCACACTCTTTAAGATTATTTAAAGCCTTTAGGGAGGTTGTTGCTTGGAGCGTTGACGTTGAGGGGTAGTAAATTACTTCTTAGATTTCCCTTTGGCCGGGGTCCAGATCTGAGAACAAATAGCTGATGGCTGCCAAGTTGTTGGAACAAGTGGGAGATCTTCCTCTGGAAGAGGAGGTAGGCCCAGGTTTCTGAGGAAAGCTTCTCCTTCGTGTAGATCCCAGAGAACATATTGGGCGCCATTTTTTGTAGCTACCAGGCAACATGAAAATCCCCAAAAATAGGCAATATGGGGAGTCTGCAAGTGTGTGGTAATCAGTTTTAAGCTATGCCTCTTTACAAGGGTGATGGGTGATAGGATCCAAATTTTCAGTGATCTATCACCTTTGTATTCCTATTGGGATCTATTGTGGGTAGCCAGAGTAAGGGCCACTTTGCTATCATAGTAATGGAAACAAACAATTATGTCCCTAAGTCTGGCACCTATCGGTGGTTTGGGGGCCAGGAGACGGTGAGCTCTATCTAGCTGCCATTCAATATCTGCTACATTGGGTGCCAAAACATTGAACAAACCCTGCAGATAGGGCCGCAGATTGATGTCATTCACGATCTCCGGTACTCCTCTAATGCAAAGATTTTTGGCGTCTCTCCCTGTTCTCCAGATCCTCCTGTTGTAGCTGGATTTGGGAGACTGTGTGTTTAAGAACAGTTTTCTTCTTCAAGCACATGAACATACTGGACTAGATCAGTGTTTCTCAACTCCAGTCCTCAAGGCGCACCAACAGGTCATGTTTTCAGGATTTCCATTATTTTGCACAGGTGATTTGATCAGTTTCACTGCCTAAGTAATTACAACAGCTGTTTTATCTAAGGGAAATCTTGAAAACATGACCTGTTGGTGCGCCTTGAGGACTGGAGTTGAGAAACACTGGACTAGATCATCAAATGTAGTCTCTAGAGTGTCTGTGCGTTTTCCCAACTAATAAATTTCTCCCCTCCGTTCCTGTGAAATCTTTCTAACTGTCTGAGATATTAGGGGTCAGCTTCTGCAGGAGATACTGGAGCTTTTCATCCAGGATTTCAGTGAGGAGAACTGAGGGGGGTGAGAGAGATGAGGGAGTTGTTCTGCTGCCATCAGCGGGATCTGAAGCCCAGGATGCCTGTGTAAGAAGGTTCCGCAGGTGCTCTGCCGGATCCCCATGTGTACTCAAGGCCGGGAATGTGGGCCTGGTCAGGAACCTTTCCATGCTCTCCATGTGACTCGTGTGACGGTGGAGCGGGGGTGCGCGGGTGTGTGAGGAAGTAGGCGAGCTTACCCCGGGAGCTAACTATGCA
Source organism: Rana muscosa (assembly GCA_029206835.1). NCBI lineage: Eukaryota > Metazoa > Chordata > Amphibia > Anura > Ranidae > Rana > Rana muscosa. The sequence continues at coordinate 589,628,712 of CM055121.1, forward strand.
GTTTGAAGCGGTACGGGGCCATGGAGAGCAGGTCGGGCACCGGAGCTCACTCACAAGCTGTGCACCTTCAGCGGCTGCGCATGCGCCCCCTTCTTCTTCTTAACACTTCACTTTCCCTATCAGCCTGTCCTCTCAATTTGTTCTTTTTTCTACAAGACCAGCTAAACTTAATTAAGAAGCATGACATCTGAAGGTACAGTACAGTACAATACTATAACATTTTGTTAATATAAATTAATATCTTGAATTTACATACCTTTCTGACATGTTCTTTTCCCAATAGATAGTTAAATAAAAACTATATTTCAAAATGTAATGTATGCAATTCTAAATTTTTACTCAATAACATTTTTATACAACATGCTCTTTGTCATTTGGATGCTTAGCATATGATTCAGATGTGTGTCAGCAGTTTTAACAGCTCTTTAGTAAGAGGTTAACAGCAGCGCATTAGTGTATATAACATAATAATAAAAGATGTAATGAGAAATACAGGGTCCCAGTTTTAAGCAGATGTTCCAGTCTCTAGAGACTAACTTGTTCACCTGATGTCTAGTCAGTACAATTAAGCTGAAATGATAACAGAAAGGAATTTTCTTTTAAATGGCCTACAGAGAATTGTAGAGTGTTGTGAGTCCTAGACTGCTTGTCACTGTTAGTTAACATTTTACTTCTGTGCTTTCTTCCTGGTGTGACTCATACTTCCATAAGCTCTTGAAATCTCTACACTTAAGTTTGGATGCATTTTTAACATAAATTGAGGTCAGCAGGCAGATTTCTCTGCTTGTTCCTATGAAAATCTCTCTACACTTCCAGTAAAGATATTTGTTCTCTATAATTTATGGCCCATTAAGCATTTCTGTTCTGTTATAGTAAACTGGTTAATAGTTTACAGAGGTAAAGTATCTATATTATTCAAAGATAATTTGCTTAGTTTAATTTATGATCAGTTTTAAAATATATGATTGTATAATTGTAAACATGTGATAAAAGATAAAGCTGTGGTGGTGCTAAAAGGTAAGAATATATTATGAATGTATAAAAAAAACAGAAACAACAAAGGTGTTATCACTCAGCAGAAGATGTATACATATAAATAATGTTTCAATTGTGTTTAGAGATGCCACAACTTTTGTTAAATAGGTTTTAAAAAATTGTATAGGCGTGGCAAAATGTGGGAAATCAGTATGAAACCTCCAACACCTCTTACTTTATCCTACAATTTCAATTTTAATTGAAGATTTAGTCAGAAGTACTAAGTATCAAGAACCCACCCCCATTGTACGTCATTTGCCTAGGCAAAGATCTACCTTAAAATAAAACATGTCCTGGCCTAAAAATTGTATAGGTGGACAATAATGATAATATGTTTTTGTGGTGTCTGCATGTGCCTTTGTTAGTTTTTCATCTCATCAAAGCCCCTTTGGAACCTAGGTTCTAGGTTTATGAATCAACTTCTCTCTCTCGTTCTCTCACTTCTCATAAACATCCCTGCTAGTGGTACCTAAATATCTTGAAAGTGGATAATTGCAGTCAATAATTCCAAATAATGAATTGCACCGATATTGATTTTGGTTTTGTTTAGTTATCTTCTGCTGTTTTCAAAATTATGTTTTAATTTTAGGCCTACTTAGATCTCTACGTGAGTTGGTTATAAGGAATGGTTATAAGGTTCATTAAAACTTATGGCACATTCAATCTAATGAAATAGAATATATCTCACGTGAGAGTTTTAAAAAGAGGATATATGGGAATGTTGATCTCTATAAATGTTATATCTCCTTTACTGCACCTCTATGACTAAAGCCGCGTACACACGATCGGATTTACAGATGAAAACAGTCCGATGGACAAACCGATCGTGTATGGGCCCCATCGGTCTTTTTTCCATCGGTGTCAAAAAATAGAACATGTTTTAAATTTTTCCGATGGATAAAAAAACCATAGCAAATTTCGATCGTCTATAGGCAAGTTCATCGGTTAAAAAACCCATGCATGCTCAGACTGAATTATGAGACGGGAGCGCTCGTTCTGGTAAAACTAGCGTTCCTAATGGAGAGAGCACATTCGTCATTCTGCAAATTTTTGCCTTGTTTAATGCAATGCATTGTTTTCTTCTCTATAATGGTCTTTAAACTGTTTTCTTTTTTACTGCAGATCTTTATCCCGAGTTCTGACAAACTTATTTCTTAATAGTTTCTTGTCATCTCTAGAATAATTTTATATATTTTTAAAGCCAGATCTCCCTAATTTTAATTGTTATTTAGAATCAAGATATACCTTTTTTTTTTAATTTTATTCGATTTTGGTTCTTGTGGGCTCATGTTTTTGGGTGTCAAGTTCTCACAACAACATTTTTATTTTTATTTTATTTGTTCCTCAAGGAGGTTGGTGTCCCTTGTTAATTACACATTGTATTTATGACATCTTATTGCTACTCCCAATAAAAAAACATAGGCAAGTATTTTTCCGAAATCAAAAATCCATTTATTCTGGCAAAAAATAAATAAACAGGAAGGGCAACAATTGTTAAATTAGTGGAATTTATGAAGACTTTGGACCCCAAAGGCAGACATTGCTATGATGAACAATAAAATGAGAAAATCAAGAGCAGCAGCCGAAGACATACATCATCCCAAGCTGTGGTACTCCTACAAACTACAACTTCTGGAAGAGCAGCTTGAAGCCAGGGAATCACCTTCTGCTCTTCTTGGTAGCCTTCCTTCCACTGCTCCCTGCAGTGTTCCCTCCACGCTTCCCTCTAGCGTTTGTTCCACGGCCCCGTCCACGCACCCTTCCAGGCTGTGGATCTGTCCGTGGTAATGTGGCAGGAGGAGGAGGAGAAGGATGGGTCAGATGGCAGAGATGAGTGGCCTCTGTCAACTGCCCCATTCCCACCACGTGAATGGCCGTATACACCAGGTGCTCACAGAGGGCACGTTGTCTCTCCTCCAGTTTCAGAAGTTTTTCTGAGAGATATGTAGCAAAGCCCTCAACAGGGTTGAGGGGGGCACTCATTATGGCAGCCGCGTCCCTTATCATCTGAAGTGACTCCTCCTCCACCTTTGTCATCCGCCGAGTTTTTGTGGGTCTGATGTGGAGGGGAGCCACTTGGGACTGTGTGCTGCCACTAGGCCTGGGGTCCTGTTGAGTGCCACTTGGTCCGGCCTCCTCCTGGCTGCCATTCACCCCTGCCTCCTCCTGCCTGCCACATTCCGGAGCCTCTTCCTCCTGGCTAAGCTCATCCTGTGTAGAAAAAAGGGACATAGTTTTATTTTTTGTTGAATCAATCACACACAATTTTCATCTCATGACTGTTGCAATTTGAATCTTAAAAAATATAAAAGACTCTCATTGTGACCCCTGCTTTTTTTATATACTGTAACAATCATTAATGTTTATTTATTTTTTTTTTATTTTTTAACATTTAAATTTTGTCATTTGTAAATAATAACATCTAGTTCTCAAAAAATCAATTTAGGACAATAAATATCTTTGAAAATAATATACCTGGCTGAAGATGCGCAGATCCGGCTCTTCAAGCTCAGGTGGCTCCTCCTCCCCTTCTGCAGGGGTGGAGGGAAGGGTGGAAGGAACGCTGGAGGGAAGGGTGGAAGGAAGGGTTGAGGGAAGGGTGGAAAGCGATTCCCTGGCCTCAATCTGGTCATCCAGAAATTGCAGATGCTTGTAGTACCACACCTTGGGCTTAACTACTTTGTCTGCTGCTGCTCCTGATCTCATAGAAGCACGCACTTCTTTATAGCGTTTTTTGTACGCATTCCTCATGTGGTTGATTTTACTATTCATCATAGTATAGTCTGCCTCTGGGATCCAGGTCTTCATATATTCTGCTAATTTAACAATTGTTGCCTTGCGTACTTGGCTATTATGGTAGGAGCTATTTTTTAGCTCCCAGAGGTTGCGCATTTCCTTATACTTTTCGATAAAAATTAGCATCACGTCTGGCTCACGCAATTTATGCATAGTTCTTTCTACAAGATAAAACACAAGACAAAAACAGGAGGTCAGCTTCAATTGTCCTAATCATAGCCCAATATAGGCCTTTACAATCATGAACCAGTATAGGCCACTGATGCCCCAAGTTAATTTCTTACCTTAGTAGGATTCGTTCGGCACTTCCAGTCATCCTTACTCCGCGCAACCACAACCTCGGTTACCCTTTATATACCCTGCCCATGCATGAAACTCCGGCATGCTTTATTATTAAGTACCGACGAGGAAAGCCCGAAAGGCGGGAACGTCCCGATCCAGGAATAAAAGATTCAAGGCGACTAATATGTAATTTGCTGAGATGGCGGAGATGGTGGACATCCTGCGAAGGAAGGATTACAATGGGAAGCATGGGCCATACGACACCCCTAATCTCAGGAAGTCTCAAATAATGGACAAAGTGGCGAGGAGTCTCCATAATAAATTTGGAGTCAGGAGATCCAAGGAGCAGCTCCGTAAAAGGTGGTCTGACCTGAAGCTGAGGGAGCCGGACCAGTATAGGAAGCTTAAAAAATTCCTGGACAAAAGCAAGCTTTTTTTACTGTCTTTAATCAAATTGGAATATGTATTCTTGCATGTTTTGCTCCATGTGCTTCGATTGTCTGGTTTCATATTGTAGAACGGCAACTTTCATGTGAAGTTGAGTGGACTAATTTTTGGTAATGTTTCCTAGTAAACAGCGATCGTGTAAAAAATAACATGTTTTGCACATATACACGTAAACCACATGTGGTCATGCCTATTTGGCGTTAAACAACGTTTATATATACATTGTTGTCTAGATGATGTGTTGTAAGTATAATAAGTGGAATGTTAAATGCTAAACTAGTTTCTGTGTAAAGGAGAGGACACTCAAGCATCTGGTTACACATCTTGACTCAGGAGCACTATAGTGTGGGCCACCAGAACAACCTTTTTAGGGTGTCACACACAGGTGCTCCAGTGGATACCTTGGGGTGTCTCCTTTTTATTTCTGAGGACCGAGAATGAAAGTATTCTTGCTTTGTTGAATTACCAAAATCTCATATGTTCATCTTGGAACAAAACCAACAATTGTACCCCACTTCCAGGCAAAGTTATAAAATTATGCCCTCAAATCTCTGTATGCTAAAGAATACCTTTTGATTGTTTCATTCTCATAGGGGAGAGGAGACTGGGAGGACACCAATGTGAGGAGCCTAGGAAACACAGACCACATAAAGAAAACCAAGATCCAAAAGAACCCCAAGATCAGCATGTGGAGGAAGCAGAGGTGGAGGAAGCAGAGGTGGAGGAAGCAGAGGTGGAGGAAGCAGAGGTAGAGGAAGGAGAGGTGGAGGAAGGAGAGGTGGAGGAAGGAGAGGTGGAGCTTATCACCACAACAGGACAGTGTCTGTCACCACAGCTTCTGGTAAAAAGAGATGTAGGCCTGAATATTTCTAATACCTTTTTATTTTTAGGGGATGAACATGGTGGTGTGTCAGAAACTCCTGTTACTCCATTCTCAAGTGCTAGTGCCCAAATCGTCATTCAAGAAATAATGGAATGTAGTAGCAAAATGGACATAATGAGGAAAAGGATGAATGTGATTGAGCAAAAATATAAAAACATCATTCATATTATGGGGCGAATAGTCTGAACCACCCCCCCCCCCTTTTTTTTGTTTTCTTATGTAAGCAAAAATTTGCATTTGTTTGAACACAAGCCCAAATTTCAAGATGCACACAGTGTGTCAACATGTGCTATCTGCCGTCACAGGATATCTATGTCCCTGTTTTGGGAGTGCAACCTTTTCCTCGCTACTCAAGTAGGTGAGAGGAAGGGTTTGCACCCCCAAAACACGTCCATTGATCCCCCATAATGGCAGATAGCACATGTTGACTTTCGCCATGGGATCAGGAAGAAAAAAACCATTTTGCACATCAAAAACTGTGTGCATCTTCTAATTTTGGATGGTTCAGGGGTGACATCTCATGTATATATTTTTAAGGTTGAACTTTGTAAGTTCCTTTTTTTTGTTTTCTTTTTTTTTTGACCCATGCATGTTTCTGCAAACACAAAAAAAAAAAAAAAAATTCTCCAAAATTTGGAGGCCAAAATGTCAAGATTGTACTTTGAGTAAAAAATATTTTGGACACTCAACAATGTGTCTCTTATTCTTTCTATGCTCAATAGCAGTTATCTAAAATGGGAAAGTTCAGGTTTTTAAGAGTGACAATTGTGGCTATTTACTAAAGACAAATACCCTTGGCACTACTACAAAGTGTACTATGATAACCTGGGAGACACATAATAATAAAAAATAAATTATGACAAAACAAGGTTTTACAAAAAATATAATTTTTTTATTTTTTTTTCAAAAGGTTTCAAATATGGTCTGGCATTGCGATGGCCCCCCTACCCGTGAAGTACTCAACGTATTTATCACGTACTTCATGGGCGCTTTGGTGGGCCAAGCCAGTACGGCCAGTGTCCAGGCCAGTAAGATTGTGCATGTCTGATACACCGGCCTCTGGCCCAACAGTAGATAGATATGAAGGAGAGTGTGTATGGCTGTCAGAAACAGGCGGAACCGGCTGGCCATTATGCCGAAGGCATTCTCCACAACCCTCCGGGCTTTGGCCAGTCGGTAATTAAAAACCCTCCTCTCTGGGGTGAGGGTCCTCTGTGGGAACGTCCGCATCAGGTGTGGTCCCAGTCCAAAGGCTTAATCCGCTATAAACACAAAGGGAAGTCCATCCACGTTGTCTGCATCTGGAGGCAGTACCAGGCCCCCAGACTGCAGATGGTGAGCGAACTCCGTCTGCACGAACACTCCGCCATCGGACATCCGGCCGTTCTTCCCCACGTCCACATACAGGAACTCATAGCGTGCCGACACCACCGCCATTAACACTATACTATTAAAACCTTTATAGTTAAAATAGTAAGACCCCGAACGGGGTGGCAGCACTATGTGGACGTGCTTCCCATCAATTGCCCCTCCGCAGTTAGGGAAGTCCCACCACTGGGCAAATTGGGAGGCCACATTCTGCCATTCCTGTGGCGATGAAGGGAACTGTGGAGTCAAACCAAAAGAAGAAATTAGTACTTTTGTACATTACATTGCAAGCAGATTACCCAAATACATTCTTGGCCAACTTCAGTATAACATTTATTAGGAGTATTTAAACACAAAAATAGAAGGCCCACTTATCAGATGACTCACCCCCGCTGATGGGCCATTGGAACAAATTATAAGGGGGGATGTTGTTTAAGCAGATTTTGTGCCCCGCAACAAAAGGCTCTACCACTCTGCTGACCTTGAATGTGCAAAAATCTTTATGACACATTTTAGGGGGGGGGGGAGGGGTTCAAAACTACAATGGCGCAGACAAAAACATTATTAAAGAACAGACTAGGTTAGGTGTATATGGGCCCAGGATAGCATGCAGGAGAGGTTAGTGAAGAAAAATAGGCATGTAGGCCAAAAAAATAAAAATATAAAAGAAAAAACATGCATGGGGAGAAAGAGGACATTCCCAGAATCTTACAATCATGGCAATTTGGGAAGGATGAAAGAAATACAATACTTTAGCAAACAATCAAAACATATAATGTGATGTTAAAGGATAACAATTACCTTAATATAGTCTTCTGCATGACACGTTTCAGGGATAATGATCCCAAGAGCCTGGGGGGAGATGCCTGTTGAGAACTTGAGGTCCTGCAAGCTTCTCCCAGTCGCCAGGTATCTAAACGTGGCAATAAGCCTCTGCTCGGCAGTGATCGCCTGGTGCATCACAGTGTCCTGCCTCGTGATATAGGGGGATAGCAAATCCAACAGACGTCCAGACGAAGCTACGCCACAGAGCACGGCGAAACGCGTTGACGTCATATCCCACACAGTCACGTGACGTTGTTTTGAAAGGAGTGGGTGGATCGACATGGCTCGGAGAACGTAAGCCCTAGCCAGCATTCACGATAGCGGCTACGACCGCGGCAACTGACATCAGGCACTACTAAAGCAGCCATACTGGATCCTTTTTGATACCGGTGCAGGTAGCGCCCGGGGGACCCGGACCTTATCCCGATACCCGTTCGGGTCGACGGCCAACACAAGGAATAGGTATGACCGAAACAACATCCTCATATCAGCCGCCGAATATCAGGTAACTTGGGACCCACTTAAAATAAGAACTGGCCAAACTCAGTTCCAACACAAAGGCGCCCAATGGTAATGTACTTTGATTCATAGGTTGAAGTTGAGCTGCAGACAATGATAAGAGACTAATTTCACACTGCTGATATGTGTATACCAGAGCTATGTTGTTATAATGTCACAGACATCTATATTACCATCATATTGATGAACTTTCTCTGACAGCAACTTCCGGAGGACATTTATCTATCATCATTGTGCCAATACAATAGCCCCTTTATAAGCATCAATTAACCTCTTCAACCTTCAGGGAACATTTCCACCAGTGGATTTCCACCATGTACCTAATGCCAATACTGCACTTGGGTCATCTACTTTGATTTGTGCCAGTCCCAATACATCCCCCCAGCGCTACTACCCCCCTTCCCCAGTTTCCCTTTCCCACTCCATCAGGTTCAGCCTTATATTAAATGTTAAACCCATTTGACCATAATAAACAAATCCACTTATTAGTAGGTGGTCCAGATTACCCTATATTCCCTGGTGGACGGTAATCAATATATAAAATAATATTATTCCTTTCTGGGTTACATACTTATATAAGACCGAACCATACGTCCGGACTAGTGTGTTGTTACATGTTTAGTTATTTGTTAGTCCTGTCTGTCCATTAGATGTTTCCAATTAACCTATGTACTGTATGACCATTTACCTTTTGATGATAATACTTCACTTTCATATGTTTTCCTTTTATATATTTTTTTAAATTGATAATAGGAATAAATGATTAATTTTAAAATCATTTCCGATCTACAATCTGTTGCCTATAGTAACCGCTTCTTGTCTGTCCTAAAATGACTGATCCCTTCCCTTTTCCTTTTGTAATGATCCCAAGAGCCTGGGGGGAGATGCCTGTTGAGAACTTGAGGTCCTGCAAGCTTCTCCCAGTCGCCAGGTATCTAAACGTGGCAATAAGCCTCTGCTCGGCAGTGATCGCCTGGCGCATCACAGTGTCCTGCCTCGTGATATAGGGGGATAGCAAATCCAACAGACGGTGAAAAACGGGGTCCGTCATCCGGAGATAATTCCTGAAATCATCAGGATTATTCTCATGGATTTCCCGCAGCAGAGGCATATGAGAAAATTGGTCCCGCTGGAGCAACCAATTCTTGGTCCATGAACTCCTCCTCACCCTGTTCATGGACTGAACTTGGGTTACAGTGTTAACTGCAACACCAAGTCCATAGCCAGCACGAGCTCTACGACGAGAACGTACTTCAAACATGGCTTTAAACCGGTCGGCTGGTCAGAAAAAACTCAAACAGTACGCAACGAGGAACAGCAAGGCCTGAGAAGAATGACCTGAAAACAGTAACGAACGGCCAAGAAGGCACTGCAAAACAGTAACCGACCTGACTGCACGCACTGAATGACAAATACGAACCCACAAGCACAGACTGAACACCCGGAAACGATCTGAAAAGCACGGAGACTGAAAAGCGCAAATCGGCTCTCGCCAAACTTTTACTAACACGTGGTAACACGAAATCAGCAAATACAGCCCAAAGGGTGGCACCATTAAACTTGAACTTCCCCTTTATAGTGCAGTGGTGGTGTGGTGTGGTGTAGTGGTGTACGTCACGTCGTTTTGTTGCCGTCGGTTTTTTGACTGATGGTGTGTGGGCAAGATTGATGGAAGACAGTTTCATCAGATTTCCGATGGAAAAATCCATCGGATTAGAATCCATAGGATATCCAATCGTGTGTACAGGGCTTAAGTCTCATAGAGGATAAGTGCGGTCTGAGAGGTACTAGATATGCTTTATGAACAATAGAGCTTGGTACTTTGAAAACAAAGCATTTTGTATGATGTTTATTGGTAATGGACAAACCCTGATGTGTTCACATACCTGCAGTTGACAATGTAGCTTAAATGTGATACAATTATTGTCATTATTTACTTTAGAAGTAAATTTGATTTTACACTGCCAAATAAAAGTTTTAGTAACCTGCAGTTCACAGTCCAATGACACACAATCATAGCCAAAAGGTGACAAAAACAAGAAACCTATGTCAAGGCTAAGGATCTACCAGGGTTTTCAACTCCAAAAAGTTTTTTTTTAAATGAAAAAAAAACTGAAAATACATTCGCAGAGCACATTTTCACTAACAGGGCATATAAAATAGAACGTGCTATTAGGAACTAAGCAATCAATACTGAAGTAGTATAATCAATATGTAAAAACCTAAGAATCCCACAACAACTGAATTGCCTGTCTTCTAAATGAGTATGACATTATAATAAATAAAGAAAGAAAATTAAAGTAGAACTATAGGCAAAACTTTTTTTTATTCATTTTGAAAAGAGCGAGGGAGGGTTATAACCCCAGACAGATTTGTTGTCGCCATGCCGCCTGTTTCCCATTGCAGAGATTTCCCTTTGCTTTCTGCCCCATAGCAAAACAGGAAGCGAGAGGGAATCCCTGCAAACTAAGGGAATTTCTTGGGGGACCCCCAGGTTACCAGAAATAGTGTTGCCATAGGAAGATTTCCCCCTCTATTACTTTTCTGGGGACAACCCAAAGTTTGGCACTTTCTTTTACTTTCACTTTCAATAATAATGGTTAAAAAAAACAAAACAACATTTTGCCTTTAGTTATACTTTAAACATGGTGCTATGTATGCTGGGAGGTGATGTCTTTGTTAATTTTATCAACTCTCAAACATTATAAACAACACTGCACATACTCGTGTGTGGTCAGAAAACAAAGGAAATGTGCACTAAGACACCAGAATAACTATCACAATTATTTGTTTTAATTTTTTAGTTTATCAGGATACTATATCTTTCCCAACATCAGAATATGGGACAACCTGGAAAAGAAGAAACATGCCAAGCACTCGGCATTTGATGTGGCTACTTTGTACTGAATTTTGATAGTGCTCTAAATTAACATTGTAAAATGTAGCCTGAGTAGGGATGAGCTTCGAGTTCGAGTCAAACTCATGTTCGACTCGAACATTGCCTGTTCGCCCGTTCGCCGAACAGCGAACAAATTGGGGTGTTCGCGGCAAATTCGAAAAATCTATGGGAGAAATCTAAAGTGCTAATTATAAAGGCTTATATGCAAGTTATTGTCCTAAAAAGTGTTTGGGGACCTGGGTCCTGCCCCAGGGGACATGTATCAATGCAAAAAAAGTTTTAAAAACGGCCGTTTTTTCGGGAGCAGTGATTTTAATAATGCTTAAAATGAAAAAATAAAAGTGAAATATTCCTTTAAATTTCGTACCTGGGGGGTGTGTATGATATGCATGTGAAGTGGTGCATGTTTCCCGTGCTTAGAACTGTCCCTGCAAAAAATGTCATTTTTGAAAGAAAAAAATGCATTTAAAACTGACTCGCGGCTATTAATGAATTGTCGGCTCCCGGCAATACATACAAAAGTCATTGATAAAAAAAAAAAAAAAGCGTGGGGGTTCCCCAGAATTCAATTACCAGGCCCTTCAGGTCTAGAATGGATATTAAGGGGAAACCCGCCGCAAATTTAAAAAAAAATTGACGTGGGGTTCCCCCAAATATCCATTCCAGGCCCTTCAGATCTGGCATGGATTTTAAGGGGAACTCCACCCCAAATTTAAAAAAAAATGGCGTGGAGTCCCCCTAAAAATCCATACCAGACCCCTTATCCGAGCACGCAACCTGGCCGGCCGCAGGGTAAAAGGGGGGGACGAGAGAGCGGCCCCCCCTCCCTCCTGAACCGTACCAAGCCACATGCCCTCAACATGGGGAGGATGTCCCCATGTTGATGGGGACAAGGGCCTCATCCCCACAACCCTTGCCCGGTGGTTGTGGGGGTCTGCGGGCGGGGGGCTTATCGGAATCTGGAAGACCCCTTTAACAAAGGGGACCCCCAGATCCCGGCCCCCCCCATGTGAATTGGTAAGGGGTACATTGTACCCCTACCATTTCACGAAGAAAGCGTAAAAAAATGTTTAAAAAAACACACAAACACCTTGAAAAAGTCCTTTGTTTAAAAAAAAAAAACATTCCAGCGGTGAAATCCAGTGTCCCGCGGTGATCCCGATGTCCAGCGCTGTCCTTCATTTGTTGTGCCTGAGCGGACCTGATGGGGAACTCCCTCTCAGTATTTTAAATGTATAGACCCGCCCCTTCTAAAGTTCCCCATCAGGTCCGCTCAGCAGACCAGATGCGGAACATGACAAGGGGCGGGTCTATACATGTATTACCAAAGTGAGAGCAGTTCCCCATCAGGTCCGCCCCCTCGGTATGTCGGACCCGCCTACGTCATTGGCTTGAGCGGGGAACTTCCTTCACTGTGTAATTTAAATTTACATAGTGAAGGAAGTTCCCCGCTCAAGCCAATGACGTAGGCGGGTCCGACATACCGAGGGGGCGGACCTGATGGGGGACTGCTCTCACTTTGGTAATACATGTATAGACCCGCCCCTTTTCATGTTCCGCATCTGGTCTGCTGAGCGGACCTGATAGGGACTTTTAGAAGGGGCGGGTCTATACATTTAAAATACTGAGAGGGAGTTCCCCATCAGGTCCGCTCAGGCACAACCAATGAAGGACAGCGCTGGACATCGGGATCGCCGCGGGACACTGGATTTCAGCGCTGGAATTTATTTATTTATTTCTTTTTTTTAAATAAAGGACTTTTTCAAGGTGTTTGTGTGTTTTTTTAAACATTTTTTTACGCTTTCTTCGTGAAATGGTAGGGGTACAATGTACCCCTTACCAATTCACATAGGGGGGGCCGGGATCTGGGGGTCCCCTTTGTTAAAGGGGTCTTCCAGATTCCGATAAGCCCCCCGCCCGCAGACCCCCACAACCACCGGGCAAGGGTTGTGGGGATGAGGCCCTTGTCCCCATCAACATGGGGACATCCTCCCCATGTTGAGGGCATGTGGCCTGGTACGGTTCAGGAGGGAGGGGGGGCCGCTCTCTCGTCCCCCCCTTTTCCCCTGCGGCCGGCCAGGTTGCGTGCTCGGATAAGGGGTCTGGTATGGATTTTTAGGGGGACTCCACGCCATTTTTTTTTAAATTTGGGGTGGAGTTCCCCTTAAAATCCATGCCAGATCTGAAGGGCCTGGAATGGATATTTGGGGGAACCCCACGTCAATTTTTTGTTTAATTTGCGATGGGGTTCCCCTTAATATTCATTCCAGACCTGAAGGGCCTGGTAATTGAATTCTGGGGAACCCCCACGCTTTTTTTTTTTTTTTTTATCAATGACTTTTGTATGTATTGCCGGGAGCCGACAATTCATTAATAGCCGCGAGTCAGTTTTAAATGCATTTTTTTCTTTCAAAAATGACATTTTTTGCAGGGACAGTTCTAAGCACGGGAAACATGCGCCACTTTACATGCATATCATACACACCCCCCAGGTACGAAATTTAAAGGAATATTTCACTTTTATTTTTTCATTTTAAGCACTATTAAAATCACTGCTCCCGAAAAAACGGCCGTTTTTAAAACTTCTTTTTGCATTGATACATGTCCCCTGGGGCAGGACCCCGGTCCCCAAACACTTTTTAGGACAATAACTTGCATATTAGCTTTTATAATTAACAATTTAGATTTCGAACGTTCGAGTCCATTGTATTTAATAGGGTTCTAAAGTTTACTCAAACATTTTGTCTGTTCGCAGGTTCTGGTGCGAACCGAACAGGGGGGTGTTCGGCTCATCCCTGAGCCTGAGCCTACTTGCAGTATACTGTACACCCATATGCACACAAAATAATATTTTTTGTTTCTGTACCACAACTGGGAGGTTCACAGGCACACACAAATATATATATATATATATATATATATATATACATACATACATACACACTGTAACAATGGGGGGATGTCTAGCTCAGTGATATATGCGTTTTAAGTGAGTTCACAGCCAACAGGAACTAAGGTTTAAGGGCATGGTAGCCCACTTTTATTGAAAGAAACAAAAAAGGAAGGTTCATACGTGCATTTGGTTTCCCACACAGGGGTTCTTCTCCCAAAAATAACAAATGAAAATGCCAATCCACCTGACTCTTAAGGCTCACTCAGCCTGGAGCACAGTTCCTTGCTGCACAGGCCCACTCCTGGCCTCTAGGAAGGGCTCTCCTGACACTCCAGGCTTCCACACTCCTCCAAAATCTACAGTCCCCTCTGGTCCCCAAGACTCTCTCTTCCAGTTGTCTCAGCTATAGTCTCCCTGACTCTCTCAGCTGGCCCAACTCTCTCAGTCCCCTGACCTGGAACCTCTCCCACATGGAGTACCATCTCAAGGATGTTGTCTGAGTTCTTACACAGTAGCACACTTCCCAGCAACTGCTGTAACACCAACTCCTTTCCCACACACACTGAGCTATGCTCAGCTCTGCCTTATAACGGGTGTGTGCATCTGGACACGCACACAACCTGTAGAGCTCCTGGAAAACCCAGACACATGACTGAAGACTCCATCCCTCCCAATGCTCTTTGAAGTCTTCAAGTTTCCAGCCCCAATCCAGACTTACAAAATCCAGAGGATACGTAAAGCATAGTTTTCTCTGCTCACCAACATTTTGCTGGAACTTCTCAAACTGCTTCTTTAGTCCTGTGTCCATTTTACACATATTTTCACTAAGCCAGGGGCTCTCCCTCTCACATATCCCCCCCTTTGTTTTGATCCGGAGGGAGGAACACCAGCACACGTCATCAGGGTTGGGACACCTCTGTGCTGGCTGTCAGCCACGTAGGCCCAAACCTTTTTTCGGGTGCGCTTCCAGGTAAGTCCTTCCTTCACTCTCCATGGGATCCCACTCGTTTCTATCCTAAGTTTTTTTTCTCTTCTGGGATTCCTGGGCTTATTTGCTTTTCTCGGGGGAACTCTGCCTTCCCTAATACCCTCACTTTCTTGATATAGGGAACCTGTTCCTAATACATCGCCTGATGGGGAACCACCTTTTCCCTGAGTGACACCAGTTTTTCTCATTACAACATATTTGTTTGGTTTAAGAACTTGTCTGAGGTTACCCACGGCAATTAAACTCTTGTTAGCAAAACCAACCAGCGACAGATCACAAATTGTGATGTCGCCACTTCCAATACCATCAATGCTTCCCCCCACAGTGTCTCCGGGTACTTTAATTTGTACCTTTGTGCGAATGACATGAAAAATCTCTGCTACTGCCACATCTATTTCGGTCCCTTCCTTCACGTGAGGTCTAGTGGGTGAGGCAGTGTCCATGCCCTCTGACGACTGCTCAGCCACACTTTGGACCGCACCAGCAGAAGTTGTCTTAGTCACTGCATCATGCAGAGAGACCTCTGATGTTTTCAAACGTTCTCCTGAGCGCCTTCCATCCAAACCGGTAACTGGAAGCACCCTCTCAGAGAACCTTGAGACCATTTGCCACACTGCTAATAAATATGGTACCAACCAGTTCCTCTCGTGATTAACATCCGACCACGGTGGAGACACCCAGGTGTACAGCAAATGTGTTTTTTGGACTTCAAGAATTTTCAGCAACACATTTGTCATCTTAATGCGATCCACATCTACATACAAGACCTTTCTAGGGACTTTTCCATTATCAATGACGTGGATGGGCTAATCTACTGAAGCTAGAAAGGTAGAGACATTTACAGCGACCTCCACCTCACTAGCGGCATCGGTCTTCACAGCCTGGTGCTCAACTGGAGCGTTGTCAGATGTGCGTCTCACATTTACCCTCTCTGTCCCAGCATCAGTGAGCCGCTGCAGGTCATAAGTCACATTGCCATTTTTGTACTAACAATTTTCCAGCGGTTGCGCTGCGGATAACCCAACTGCCATGCATGCACCCTTAACAGGTCCTTCTGACTGGAGGGGACCAATCTCTGCCGGGGCCAGCACGCCCTTGGTCACTGGCCACCATGCAATCCCTCCGTTGGGCATAGCAGGTATAATGTCCACATCTGTGTTACGTAACCTAGCCTTATCCAGCATGGTTAGCAATTGTTTGGCCCAGCTGTCCCAGTCAGTGTTACTTCCCTGACAGGCATTCTGCAGCGCTGCATCACCTGTTCCAAGAGGCACCAAAGGAACCTGGGACTCATTACCCAATACTGTACATTTCTCATCTCTATACGCATCACATTGTACAAGCAGAAATTGTATAGAAACCCCAAATACGGGAGATGCGTGGGACTTTAACGGTGCTTGATAGTGTTGTTTTTAAGTTTTGTACAAAGAAGGTTAGATACATTACATAAAAAAATATAACGTTTATTCATGAATTACATAGCATTAAAAAAAGAGAAAGAGAATACAGCGCAGTGCACTCTTTCATTGTAAGTCACCACCTAACAGTCCTACATGTTTCGCCTGACTGAGGCTTCTTCAGAGACGAGTAGCGGCTTTATCTAAGAGAAAGTGTAAATAATTTGTAAATACATATTTTGCACATAATTATTAATTGAAAAAAGAGAAGATAGTAATGATCTTTATCAAAGATACATTGCTAAAAAATAGCATAAACTAATACCTCTAGACTCATGGGAGCCCTCCAAACAATTAATGTGCCCCAGTGGTATATCAAATAAACTAGGAGCACTTTGTGGAGCAACAGGCATCTGTGCTGTCACTTGTCCAAGTTCAACCCTGCCCGCATGAAGCATCCAGAGAATCCAAAAGGGGATAACAAACTTTAGCACTATTGTCTATCCAGCCTTGGGAAAATAAACAAAAAAAGGGGTTTTGAACTATTATAAACGGTCAAAAGTAAAAACTAGTAGCAGGTTGCTCTCAAGAATTCTATATAGCATAGATATGTGAACTTACATGCTGATAGAACAAAAGCTGCATTGTCTGGGACCCTTGAAATCACAGGACAGCAAACATTCAATACATGGAAGAACCATTTGAGTATGTTCTATATCTGTCAGTGGTATAGAAAAAAGGAGATTAACTTTGTTTGTGAATGAGAACGCTGTAAGGTCCAACAATATGTAGAGAACCCCACAGCCCATTCAAACAAAGAGAAATACCTTGAAACTAGGTGAGAAGCCTTATAAATGCTCATAGTTGAAGCAAGCTGGAATGCTTGGAGAAACCGCCGAACCAATACATTCTGTATGAGCAAAAAGGCAACATCAGTTGTGTAAGCAAAAAAATATGCCAGATCTTCAAGCTTGGAGCTGTTGTAGCAACACATACCTGTTTTCTGTGTGTGAATAGCGTGGCTCCCAGAGCGGATCCCATGACGGCTGCTCCGCCATCATGGTTCCTATTTGTATCCCCATTGTGCGGTGTATTGGTGGCGCCGTGAGTGATATAATGACGTCAGCGGGCGCTGGGTGGTGACATGTATGGTGGGGTGAGCACTAGGCTTGTGCAATTCGTTTCGTAACGAATCAAAATTCGTCCGAATTTAGCAGCTTTCGGACATTCGGAAGCATTCGAATTTCCGAACAGAGCAATTACGAATAAAACCGAATCCGAAATAAATTATACCGCAAAATAGCGAATGCCCGAAGGTCTTCGGCATAATTCGTTATGAAAAAAGTTACGAATGTACGAATCCATTCGAAGCACAATAACACTCACTCTGCTCTCTGCTTCTCCCTCACCATGCTGAACTCCCTCTCAAAATGGTGTACAGGGGGCGGAGGTTATAGCCGCATGAAAAAACGAAAGTAAAATACGAGATTTCAAATCCATTCGAAGCACAATAACACTCTGCTCTGCTCTGCTCTCTGCTTCTCCCTCACCGTGCTGAACCCTCTCAAAATGGTGTACAGGGGCGGAGCCTATAGCCGCATGTAAAAAACGAAAGTAAAATACGAGATTTCGAATCGTTACAAATAACCGCTATGTATTTAGAAAAGTACAAATCCATTCGAAGCACATTAGGCATAATAGGCAGCGTCGTTGTGAGAGAGACACGGAAAATTACGAATCAACGAACCCAAAAAAAGTTACGAAAGTAGGAGTTGTGTCCGGAATCAACGAAAAACAACGTACTCTACCGAAAGTACGAATTATAAAGCAACAAAAAATTCAACGAAAAATGTCGCTTGCAAAAATACGAATGAGTCCGAACACGAAAAATCCCGTCTAGCAAAATTACGAATGATTACGAATCAACAGGACCGGAAAGAAACGAACCGAAACGGAACGAATTTTTCCGTTGTGCACAAGTCTAGTGAGCACCAAAGAGGAGAGAAAGGACACGCGCAGTGGGTGCCGGAGAATGGAGACTGACGCGCACGGCGTCACTATGTGGGCGGTGATAACACCGCTGCTGTTCTCCCAATGCGCATGACCCTCTCAACTGCCAGTACGTCACTATTCGGACAAGCATAACATCCGTGCCTCCACTCGGGTTCAGCAGCAAAGTATGCTGTACTGATGGTTGCCCCCGGGTGCCCGTAGTGGGTCTATGAATGAATCACAGGCCGATGAACAGGGATCGAAAGTGCACAGATGTCTGTTTATGTTGTACATGAGTGGAAACAAAGAAAATTGAATGCAATGTTGATAGGATAAAATACAGTACAATGGAGTACAATACAATATGATCCAAAATGCAGAGACTTGTAAATGATAAGTGAAAATAATACAGGATGAAATATGAACATGAAAATAAATAAATAAATGTGAAAAGCAAAAAATGGAGAGATGGAATGAAGATGAAAATAAAAATCAAAATGAAATTGTTGATGAAAAGCAATATGATGTATGGGTGCATGTTGGGCCATGATGTACATGGGCCACAAATTGTATGGAAGGAGGTCACAGACTCATACAAGGGTGCCTCCACACAGTTGAACTTTTGAAGAAGTTTGATATTATAGCCCCCCAAGGTGCAGGGGCGTATATGGAGGGGCCTACCCAGACTCAAAAGGGGCATTACATATAGCTCACAAAGAGTACATCAATTGTATATAAATGATAAAATATCGAAAACAAGGAAGATATATATAATATATCACTTCCCTTAACCTTAACACATATTGTGGAATTGAAAAATAACAACACAATAACATCATCGATGTTCCTGTTATTTGGTCTGAGGACAAATGGGACCACAATATCAATGAAGAGTTGTAGGTCCCTTGTGGTCCCTTCCATTATCAATGACGTGGAGGGGCTCATCTACTGAAGCTAGAAAGGTAGAGACATTTACAGCGACCTCCACCTCACTAGCGGTATCGGTCTTCACAGCCTGGTGCTCAACTGGAGCGCTGTCAGATGTGCGTCTCACATTTACCCTCTCTGTCCCAGCATCAGTGAGTCGCTGCAGGTCATAAGTTACATTGCCATTTTTGTACTCACTATTTTCAAGCGGTTGGGCTGCGGATAACCCAACTGCTATGCATGCGCCCTTAACTGGTCCTTCTGACTGGAGGGGACCAATCTCTGCTGGGGCCAGCATGCCCTTGGTCACTGGCCACCCTGCAATCCCTCCATTGGGCATAGCAGGTGTTATGTCCACATCTGTGTTACGTAACCTAGCCTTATCCAGCATGGTTAGCAATTGTTTGGCCCAGCTGTCCCAGTCAGTGGTACTTCCCTGACAGGCATTCTGCAGCGCTGCATCACCTGTTCCAAGAGGCACCAAAGGAACCTGGGACTTATTACCCAATACTGTACATTTCTCATCTCTATACGCATCACATTGTACAAGCAGAGTTTCACTTATGTCACATTGGGACGATGCTTTGTCACAGAACGCAGGGTGCAATACACTATTTTGACCAGGATGTTCTGGTGGCGCTAACATCACATCCAGCTTTACACTACCAGCTTTAACAGGGTGAACAAATTGTTCACCAATCTGGTCACATACTCTCATTGTGTGGTGCAGTCCCTCCTTGTTCCCTCAGAGTAGTGCCAGAGCGGTCCTGGACAAGCTTCAGTTCCAACACAGGGAGATCCCTGGAGGTTTCCATGGACAACCCTGCAGCTCTGCCTCTGGTGGTCACGGAAGACATCCTACTCCCAACCTTTTTAGTAAACATATTACCAACATTATTCTCAAATATGACATTTCCAGAAATACATTTCTCAATGTTTAGAGGATCATCATGACACTTAGACATAGCTGTAGCTATTGTGGGTGGCCCCTTACCCACTTGAGCAGCTCCACAGCTGACCTGGGAAACCCTCCGCTCCAACACTGTGGGCTCCTGGGAGGTTTCCCTGGGCAACCCTGCAGCACCTGTCTCTGTTGCTAGGGAACTTGGTATATGGATTTCTTTGGTCACCCCTAGTACAGCTCTTCCAGCATTCTGCTGGATTCCACCAGGTACATACAGGGTCCCCATGTCCTTTTTAGTCTTTAGTCCTGCTGACAGTTGGGCTTTACCCTGTGCCTCCCCCTACTCTGGGTAGCACACTGTAGCAAATCCACCTGTACTGCAGATCTCCCCGCTGAACACTCTTCATTGGGTTCTGTCCAATAAACTGCAACAGTCTTACCAATTCCATTAGCCGTTGTCATAGCCTTCATTTGAGTGAGTTGTCTCTCATCTGTGGGGTCTCCATAGGCTCACTCTTCCATGTGGTCATGGAGAAACACTGCAGCCTTTCCGGACCCACCAACACCCCCTGCATGTAACACATGATCCCTGTTGCTAGGGGTGACAACCGATACTTTTGCAGAAAACGCAGGGCTGATATACTGATGCACACTCATGCTCTCCTGAGCCATTGCTTGACTGGTGCTTTGTTGTCGCAGTGATGCCTCTCCTGTTGCTATGGGCGATGACCTCTATTTGCTGGAGCGTTGCTGGCGGCCCATGATGTGATTGAACTCTCCTCTAAGAAGGATTTCCTCTTTAAACTGGCGGTAGTCATCCTGGTCCCTGTCCATCAATTTTTAAACCGACCGGTACTCTACCAGTAATAAGGTTTGCAGCAATTTTGGCCACCGGTCTCTAGGCCACTTCCTCCTTACAGCGACTTTTTCGAATTTTTCCAGGAAGTCCCCAACCTTCTCTGTAGATAGCATGGGTTGCATGTAATCAGAGGCCAAGATCACAGCCCCTTGAACTGCATCCGACTCTTTAGTCTGGTTCTGCTTGAACCACTCATTCACAGTCTCATACACCACTGGCCCCTTTTGACTGGCCCTCCTAGGTGGAGACATCTTCTCAGGCCACGCTGAGCTCAACTTCTTGTATTTTGACTGCCTCATCCTTGCAGTCACATGCACAGCAGCTTGTTACACAGTTCACAGCAGTAAAAAAATAAATTCTCACAGGTGCACTACTTGCATGCAATGCTCAGTTCCTTGACAAACTCACTGCTGGCGCAGAGACCCGGATATCACCGTCTGTTTGCCCGCATCCAACAACCACTGTAACATTGGGGGGTGTCTAGCTCAGTGATCGATGCATTTTAAGTGAGTTCACAGCCAACAGGAGCTAAGGTTTAAGGGCATGGTAGCCCACTTTTATTGAAAGAAACAAAAAAGGAAAGTTCATACGTGCATTTGGTTTCCCACACAGGGGTTCTTCTCCCAAAAATAACAAATGAAAATGCCAATCCACCTGGCTCTTAAGGCTCACTCAGCCTGGGGCACAGTTCCTTGTTGCACAGGCCCACTCCTGACCTCTAGGAAGGGCTCTCCTGACACTCCAGGCTTCCACACTCTTCTGGTCCCCAAGACTCTCTCTTCCAGTTGTCTCAGCTATAGTCTCCCCGACAGCGCTCAACAACTTGGTAACTTGGTGTCCTGAAAAAAAAAATGCCAATGTCCCGCGATAGCACCCCCCCCCCCCCCCGCTTCTCAACTTAAAGAAGTTGAGAAGTTGGCTGTAACACCAACTCCTTTCCCGCACACACTGAGTTATGCTCAGCTCTGCCTTATAACGGGTGCACCTAGACACACACACAACCTGCAGAGCTCCTGGAAAACCCAGACACATGACTGAAGACTCCATCCCTCCCAATGCTCTTTGAAGTCTTCAAGTTTCCAGCCCCAATTCAGACTTACAAAATCCAGAGAAAACGTAAAGCATAGTTTTCTCTGCTCACCAACCTTTTCCTGGAACTTCTCAAACTGCTTCTTTGAGAGTCCTGTGTTCATTTTACACATATTTTACATATACAGTGCCTTGAAAAAGTATTCATATCCCTTGAAATTTTCCACCATTTGTCATGTTATAACCAAAAACATAAATGTATTTTATTGTGATTTTATGTGACCAACACAAAGTGGCACATAATTGTGAAGTGGAAGGAAAATGATAAATGGTTTTCAACATTTTTTATAAATAAATATCTGAAAAGTGTGGCGTGCATTTGTGTTCAGCCCCCTTTACTCTGATACCCCTAACTAAAATCTAGTGGAACCAATTGCCTTCAGAAGTCACCTAATTACCTAATTAGTAAATAGAGTCCACCTGTGCCTAATTTAATATCAGTAGAAATACAGCTATTCTGTGAAACCCTCAGAGGTTTTTTAGAGCACCTTAGTGAACAAACAGCATCATGAAGGCCAAGGAACACAGCAGACAGGTCAGGGATAAAGTTGTGTAAAAGTTTAAAGCAGGGTTAGGTTATAAAAAAATATCCCAAATTTGAACATCTCACGGAGCACTGTTCAATCCATCATCCGAAAATGGAAAGAGTATGGCACATCTACAAACCTACTAAGACATGGTCGTCCACCTAAATGGACAGGCCAGGCAAGGAAAGCATTAATCAGAGAATCAGTTAAGAGGCCCATGGTAACTCTGGAGGAGCTGCAGAGATCCACAGCTCAGGTGGGAGAATCTGTGCACATGACAACAATTAGTTGTGCACTCTACAAATCTGGCCGTTATGGAAGAGTGGCAAGAAAAAAGCCATTGTTGAAAGAAAGCCATAAGAAGTCCCATTTTCAGTTTGCGAGAATCTATGTGGGGTACACAGAAAACATGTAAAAGAAGGTGCTCTGGTCAGATAACACCAAAATTTAACTTTTTGGCCTAAAAGCAAAAAACTAGGTGTGGCAGAAAACGAACACTGCACATCACCCTGAACACACTATCCCCACAGTGAAACATGGAGGTAAAAGCAGCATGTTGTGGGGATGATTTTCTTCAGCAGGGACAAGGAAGCTGGTCAGAGTTGATGGGAAGATGAATAGGGCCAAATACAGGGCAATCTTAGAAGAAAACCTGTTAAGCCGTGTACACACGATTGGTTTTACCGATGAAAACAGTCCGATGCACTTTTCTCATCGGACAAACCGATCGTGTATGGGCCCCATCGGTCTTTTTTCCATCGGTGAGAAAAAATAGAACATGTTTTAAATTTATACGATGGGAAAAAAAACTATAGCACATTCCGATCGTCTGTGTGGAACTCCATCGGACAAAAAACCCACGCATGCTCAGAATCAAGTCGACACATGCTCAGAAGTATTGAACTTAATTTTTCTCGGCTTGTCGGAGTGTTTTACGTCATGGCGTTTGGGACGGTCTGATTTTGGACTGATGGTGTGTAGGCAAGACTGATGGAAGTCAGCTTCATCGGATTTCCGATGGAAAAATCCATCGGATTAGAATCCATAAGAAAACCGATCGCGTGTACAGGGCTTCAGAGTCTGCAAAAGACTTGAGACTGGGGTGGAGGTTGACATTCTAGCAGGACAACAACCCAAAACATAAAGCCAGAGCTACAATGGAATGGTTTAGATCAAAGCATATTCATGTGCAGGGATGAGCCGAACACCCCCCTGTTCGGTTCGCACCAGAACCTGCGAACAGACAAAATGTTCGTGTAAACTTTAGAACCCTATTAAATACAATGGACTCGAACGTTCGAAATCTAAAGTGTTAATTATAAAGGCTAATATGCAAGTTATTGTCCTAAAAAGTGTTTGGGGACCTGGGTCCTGCCCCAGGGGACATGTATCAATGCAAAAAGAAGTTTTAAAAACGGCCGTTTTTTCGGGAGCAGTGATTTTAATAATGCTTAAAATGAAAAAATAAAAGTGAAATATTCCTTTAAATTTCGTACCTGGGGGGTGTGTATGATGTGCATGTAAAGTGGCGCATGTTTCCCGTGCTTAGAACTGTCCCTGCAAAAAATTTCATTTTTGAAAGAAAAAAAATGCATTTAAAACTGACTCGCGGCTATTAATGAATTGTCGGCTCCCGGCAATACATACAAAAGTCATTGATAAAAAAAAAAAAAAAAGCGTGGGGGTTCCCCAGAATTCAATTACCAGGCCCTTCAGATCTGGCATGGATTTTAAGGGGAACTCCACCCCAAGTTTAAAAAAAAAATGGCGTGGAGTCCCCCTAAAAATCCATACCAGACCCCTTATCCGAGCACGCAACCTGGCCGGCCGCAGGGGAAAAGGGGGGGACGAGAGAGCGGCCCCCCCTCCCTCCTGAACCGTACCAAGCCACATGCCCTCAACATGGGGAGGATGTCCCCATGTTGATGGGGACAAGGGCCTCATCCCCACAACCCTTGCCCGGTGGTTGTGGGGGTCTGTGGGCGGGGGGCTTATCGGAATCTGGAAGACCCCTTTAACAAAGGGGACCCCCAGATCCCGGCCCCCCCCCTATGTGAATTGGTAAGGGGTACATTGTACCCCTACCATTTCACGAAGAAAGCGTAAAAAAATGTTTAAAAAACACACAAACACCTTGAAAAAGTCCTTTATTTAAAAAAATAAATAAATAAACATTCCAGCGGTGAAA
The DNA here is from genome assembly GCA_029206835.1 of Rana muscosa. Taxonomy (NCBI): domain Eukaryota; kingdom Metazoa; phylum Chordata; class Amphibia; order Anura; family Ranidae; genus Rana; species Rana muscosa. The sequence continues at coordinate 589,653,530 of CM055121.1, forward strand.
TCCAGTGTCCCGCGGCGATCCCGATGTCCAGCGCTGTCCTTCATTGGTTGTGCCTGAGCGGACCTGATGGGGAACTCCCTCTCAGTATTTTAAATGTATAGACCCGCCCCTTCTAATGTTCCCCATCAGGTCCGCTCAGCGGGCGAGATGCAGAACATGAGAAGGGGTGGGTTTATACATGTATTACAAAAGTGAGAGCAGTTCCCCATCAGGTCCGCCCCCTCGGTATGTCGGACCCGCCTACGTCATTGGCTTGAGCGGGGAACTTCCTTCACTATGTAAATTTAAATTACACAGTGAAGGAAGTTCCCCGCTCAAGCCAATGACGTAGGCGGGTCCGACATACCGAGGGGGCGGACCTGATGGGGAACTGCTCTCACTTTGGTAATACATGTATAGACCCGCCCCTTCTCATGTTCCGCATCTGGTCCGCTGAGCGGACCTGATGGGGAACTTTAGAAGGGGCGGGTCTATACATTTAAAATACTGAGAGGGAGTTCCCCATCAGGTCCGCTCAGGCACAACCAATGACGGACAGCGCTGGACATCGGGATCGCCGCGGGACACTGGATTTCACCGCTGGAATGTTTTTTTTTTTTTTTTTAATAAAGGACTTTTTCAACGTGTTTGTGTGTTTTTTTTAAACATTTTTTTACGCTTTCTTCGTGAAATGGTAGGGGTACAATGTACCCCTTACCAATTCACATAGGGGGGGCGGGATCTGGGGGTCCTCTTTGTTAAAGGGGTCTTCCAGATTCCGATAAGCCCCCCGCCCGCAGACCCCCACAACCACCGGGCAAGGGTTGTGGGGATGAGGCCCTTGTCCCCATCAACATGGGGACATCCTCCCCATGTTGAGGGCATGTGGCTTGGTACGGTTCAGGAGGGAGGGGGGCCGCTTTCTCGTCCCCCCCTTTTCCCCTGCGGCCGGCCAGGTTGCATGCTCGGATAAGGGGTCTGGTATGGATTTTTAGGGGGACTCCACGCCATTTTTTTTCAATTTGGGGTGGAGTTCCCCTTAAAATCCATGCCAGATCTGAAGGGCCTGGAATGGATATTTGGGGGAACCCCACGTCAATTTTTTTTTTATTTGCGGCGGGGTTCCCCTTAATATCCATTCCAGACCTGAAGGGCCTGGTAATTGAATTCTGGGGAACCCCCACGCTTTTTTTTTTTTTTTATCCATGACTTTTGTATGTATTGCCGGGAGCCGACAATTCATTAATAGCCGCGAGTCAGTTTTAAATGCATTTTTTTCTTTCAAAAATGACATTTTTTGCAGGGACAGTTCTAAGCACGGGAAACATGCGCCACTTCACATGCATATCATACACACCCCCCAGGTACGAAATTTAAAGGAATATTTCACTTTTATTTTTTCATTTTAAGCATTTTTAAAATCACTGCTCCCGAAAAAACGGCCGTTTTTAAAACTTCTTTTTGCATTGATACATGTCCCCTGGGGCAGGACCCGGGTCCCCAAACACTTTTTAGGACAATAACTTGCATATTAGCCTTTATAATTAACACTTTAGATTTCTCCCATAGATTTTTCGAATTTGCCGCGAACACCCCAATTTGTTCGCTGTTCGGCGAACGGGCGAACAGGCAATGTTCGAGTCGAACATGAGTTCGACTCGAACTCGAAGCTCATCCCTATTCATGTGTTAGAATGGCCTAGTCAAAGTCCAGACCTAAACCAAATTGAGAATTTGTGGCAAGACTTGAAAATTGCTGTTCGCAGACACTCTCCATCCAATCTGACAGAGCTTGAGCTATTTTACAAAGAAGAATGGGAAAAATGATCTCTAGATCAGTGATGGCAAACCTTTTTGTGCCCGAGTGCCCAAACCGCGACACAAAATCAACTTATTTCTTTCAAAGTGCCAACACAGAATTAAACCTACCAGCCGCTCTGTACAGAGGATGGGACTGATCACCCCTCTGAATGAGCCCTAAGGGACCAAAAACGTACGATTCTGCCAGATTCGCTCAGAATGCAGGGATCAGGAATGCATTGTGCAACATAAACTGACCGACCTGATACATGCACTCACCTACCTGACCATTGGACTCACCTACCTGACCCTTACACTCACCTACCTGACACATGCACTCACCTAACTGACACATTGCACTCACCTACCTGACACATGCACTCACCTACCTGACACAAGCACTCACCTACCTGGTCATTGCACTCACCTACCTGGCCATTGCACTCACCTACCTGACACATGCTTTCTGCACTACTCACATCCCCATCCCCCCACACACAGTACAATGTAGATCGGAGGATCCATCCTCCTCCTTACCTTTCCATTGCCTCATCGTCCAGCTCTCCCCGGGCAGTATTGAAGGAATCCACGCCATCCAGCCGCTCCTCGATATCTTCGCCGCCGGGAGGTCAGCTAGCAGCCACTGCACCTCTCCCCATGGATGATCTGCTCCGAGCACCGCCTCTTCCCCTCCGCTTTTTCAGAGGCTGCACTAGAAGGACAGACTGAACCAAAGTCGTCATGGAGCAGGAGGAGCTGGAATAGGGCGCCTGCAGAAAGGAATGCCCGCATGCCTTACAGTAGGTGTAGGGGTCCGGGGGAAGCAATAAGCCTTAAGCACAGAGTAGGGACAGTGGAGGAAGAATTTTCCACCCTCCCAAACAGAGCACATGAAACAAGATGACTGGCTGCCCACCCCCCTCCCTACGTCACTGGCACTGATGCAAGGAAGGGAGCCGGCTCCTCCCTGCCTGCACCGTCAGTGCAAGTGATTGCCTGGCTAGGGGATTCCCCTGGCATGCCGACAGAGAGGGCTTGACGTGCCAGCTGTGGCACGTGTGCCATAGGTTCGCCATCACTGCTCTAGATATACAAAGCTGGTAGAGACATCCCCAAAAAGACTTGCAGCTGTAATTGCAATGAAAGGTGTTGTACACAGTATTGACTTAGGGGGACTGAATACAAATGCCCGCCACACTTTTCAAATATTTATGTAGCACACAGATCCCTTCCTTGCTTACCTCCGCTAGCCGGTGGGACACACCATGCCACATGCCCAGTATCCTCCTTGTTGAAGAGGGTGAGCGATGTTATCTAATTTGGGTCCTGCAGCGAGTTACCTCCTTCTGTTGGTTCTTCACCCTAGAGTGTAGGAAGAAGTCTATTCTTTCTCTTTAAAGGAAGGCCAATGTCCAGACAGTATTAAAACCCAATAAAAAGGTTTATTTTGCTTTGCTTGAGAACTTGACAGGAAAGTTGGAGATAAAGAGAAATGAACAGGGAGGCAGGTTCAGGCACGCGGCACTTAACTATCACTCGTCGCCACTCAGGCCTGAGTGGGTTTTGCTCACCCGGATAGTCCCCTTAAGACCGGCCCTAGCAGCCGGTGTGGACCATGGAACATTTCCTTGTGGTTTCCTAATGATACGATCAGGAGATAATCTCTAAGTCCCGAACTTCCCAGTCTAGTAACACTTGAGTCCTTAGGTGCCAATGTGGCATGTTACTAGGCTTGTGGCGGACTATGGAATCCTTCCCTCTGATAGGTAACCAGGCCTCTCTTGAGACAGTGACTTCTCTCACCTATCCCCTTGGGTAGATCCTCCCCTGGTTGCCTCTCCTTCAGAGCGGGTCACCCCTCACTTGGGTATCCTGGGATTCCTCTTTGGGTGTAGGCCTCAGCTAAAGGTGCTGGGCCTACTTACAGCGATGCAGCCTCAGGCTAAAGGTGCCTGGGGCTGGTACACACACACATGCACCCCTGGCCTGGAGGGCCGGGAGACGTGAACTGCTCCCTGAATAATGGCGTCTGCCCCTTATGTATCCTCTCCCAGCATGCACAGCAGGTAGACCACGCCCACTGCAAAGCTGCAGAGAGAGGACACCCAATGGCGTTGCAATGATACCTGTGGTTCAACCTGAGCCTGGGGCAACAGTGCCACCCACAGGCCACAGGGAACTGTACTGCCAGGCAACATTACCTCAGAGCAGAAGCCAGATTTTGAAGAATTAAACAGCCTGAGTCCAACTATGGGCTCAGGCTACCCCCTAAATTTAAGCATAGCGACCCCCAATTATTGGGGGGTCTGCTACATTTATTTATAAAAAAATGTTGAAAACCATTTATCATTTTCCTTCTACTTCACAATTATGTGCCACTTTGTATTGGTCCATCACATAAAATCCCAATAAAATACATTTAAGTTATTGGTTGCAACATAACAAAATGTGGAAAATTTCAAGGGTGAATACTTTTTGAAGGCACTATATATATATATATTGTGACAGCAGGAAGGTAAAGTCACCTGGTTGCATCCAGGGGGGTAGATATATTTCTCCCAGATTCAGGCTTTATGCCGACTTATACAACTAGGGAGTTGATGAAGCCCAGCTGAGGCTAGTGGGCTCATGAATGACTCATACCTCTAGGGAGAGTGCTGGGCGTCGTGAGGCAGGGAGTTGATGAGACCAGCTGAAGCCTGTCAGTTCGTTTAAGGCCTCTATAAAAACTCCCAGCTTCATTAGATGTTAGCTCATGCCTGGAACCAGACCTGTGTGGACTGTCTAGGGAGAGTGAACCCCTGTGCGGTGAGGCAAAGCCTGTGTGGCTATTTGTTTGGACTTTTACTAAACCAGGGACTTAGGGACTAGGACAGCACCAGGCTGATCCCAGTTGTTAGTTTAGGAAACCTGCATGTTTAGTCAGAGGTCAAACTGACCAGGATTTATTTTGTTTGTTTCTTTTTGGCTTTGCTGTGTTTTTGTCACTGTACATAGAGAAATAAACCGCACCTTTTGATTTTGAAAACCACAACCTCCGTCTGCTGGCCCTGTTTTTGTGTGGGGAGCCCAACCAGGGGGTCACACACACCCGCTACCGAGTTAACCCCCCTCACAATATATATATGTATATATATATATATATATATATTTTTATAAAACAATATGGGCAGAGCTCAAACACTTTGCATGAGCTTGCTTTGAAAAAGTAAAACAGCTAGAAACTGCATAGCAACCAAAAGCTTTTGGGACAATAAACATTGTGTACTACAGCTGTGACCACAGCATGTATAGCATGCAATATGAAGCACAATGTATAGCATTCATTGGCCAGTAGTGTGATAATGCCCTTTCACTTTCTTGTCGGGTGGAGGGAGATTAATGCTCAACCTCTATAGTGAGTAGGAGGAATAAATGAAAGGTGTTGGTAGTCAGTTGAAGAAAGAAATGCTTTTTGTCAAAGATAAGTGGGAAGAAAAGATGTCTGCTGTTGATGGTAAGAGAATGGAAAAATGCCCTTCTGTCATGGGGGAAAAATAGCATTGGTGTTCAGCGTGTGTATGTGTGTGTAGTGGATAGGGAAGAGATGGTCATTTGTCTTCAGTATTCCATATAGAATGCATACCATAGATAGAAATCTAGGGCCAAACCCTAATTTCTCCAAGGTGTAGAAAAAATACAAGAAATGCAAAACCCTAAATAAGTCACAATATGTGGTATGGTGTGTTTCAGTGTCATTCACTTTGACTTTGAAAGGCACTTTACAAAAAATAATAGACTGTATTAGCGCAATGCATGTTAAAGCCCAAAATATTGCACACTACATAGACAATTGGGTTTATTTACTAAAACTGGAGAGCATACAATCTTGTACAACTCTTCATAGAAACCAATCAGCTTCCAGGTTTTTGTTTTTGTCAAAGATTAATTGAACAAGATGAAGTTAGAAGTTGATTGACTTCCATGCACGGCTGCACCAGATTATGCACTCTACAGTTTTAGCAAATCAACTCCACTGTCATTCTGCCCATTCAAAGAAAAGTGACAATGTCGTTTAAAAGCCCACAACCCACAGACACTAACCCCTCCAGTGATCCCTTAGTGCTGCTCCTTTCTTTCTTACTTGTGCATTGCATTAACATATGGTACAGTATATGCTTTACTGCACGCTACAGCAATGCAGTGCAACACATGTGCTGCAGTGCCATGCAATGTCATTCAATTTGAATGGCACCCCTGCACTCTAATGCAATACACAGTCAAGATAAAGTGTATTTCAGGTAGACAGATGAGTCTACATTACCCCACTGGATTGTTGCATGTCCTTCTAGCTCTTTGTTGACCAATGTACTATATGTATGTGATGAATGATGGCCCTCCAGACTTTATGATGCTTTTTCCTTTATTTTTTAGAACCAAGGCATAACAGGATACAATACAGATGAGAAACTCTAATGTGTTTCATGCCTATAGGCACTTTCTCATAAAGTAATTTTCAAACATTTTCATTCACTATATATACTTTATTCCCCTTCATGGCTTCATTAATTAGGCACTAACCATCTGTCAACAATATACAGACCATAATCTCATAAAAAACAACAATTAATGACATTAGTAATATATTACATATATATATTGCATTAATATACATACAAAGTAAAACAGTTCACAATGACATCTCATTATCCATAGATAACATATAGATATAACATATAAACCCTTTTGAAGGTCAAATCGAACCAGCTGGTTTTTATTAAATAGCATATTCACCATAATATATATATTTACAGATCAGAAAAATAAATATATTCACACCTCATAGATATGTCGACCTCCAATGATTTTATATTATGCAGAAGAATTTATATACTGTACATCATCTATTCATTAAAATATAAAGGCACATACATTTTTTATAACCCATTAAATAACCCATGAAATAAATTAGAAATATCCCAATCTCATTTTAAACCATAAGGCATTCTTGTACCCATCATACAAATCCAGTGTACCTATATTACATTATCTCAGGGTGTTATCTTCTAAAAGGTTTAACTTTTTCAATCGCCTGAATTATTAATGAATCTGTTCTGCCATGACATTCACTGAAATGCTGACCTATGTTAGTGTGGTTATTTTTTTATATATTGTATAAATAGTCATCCAATCTCTCTTGCAGTCCTTATAGTATATTGAACTTGATATTTACTGCATGTGATGGCATAAACAACAATATACCTACAATACTATTACAACATTCAAATGGGGATAGTTTTGCCTTTTGTTAAAAATTGAATCTCAGCACCCTTTTGTATATGTGTACAGCAGGGACACCTTTTACCCACAACCTTATAGTTTTTCTAAATGTGGAGCCATAACTTCATAGACCCTCTTTCTAATTAAAAAAAACTGGGTGACAGATATCTGTTTAGGGTGGGTGCTTGCCTCAAAACTACCTATGTTCATTATTTCATTATATACCAGTGTATACTATGTTAAAGAACAGGTAAGTACTATTCAATCATTTATTAAATTCCAAACTGATTTCTGTAGAGAAGATAACTCTCTGTTTTATTTCATTTTGGTTTATCTATTAATTAGCATTGATTTCATTCGTTGGACTAAACAATATTAATAGCCCATGTACAATACAGATCTGGAGTATTCCCTGGAAAAAAAAAAAACTTATAATACATATATTTTACTTCCTTTTTAAATTTAATTTCATCATTGCATCTTCAATGTAATTTGATAAACTGTTCAATGGGAATCCCTTTGATTGTATGTTTAGTGTGCCCAGAGTCTTCTCATAACAAATAATTGCCTGATGCTGACTGCCTGTATAGGTTAAATTTAGAGCAGAACTCCTGAACATAGCAGAACTCCCGAACATAGGAAAAGTTTGGACCGATCTCCGAATCCTATTGAAGTCTATAAAACACGATTGTGAAAAATCAAAAGTCCCCATTTTAAAGGCTTATATGTAAGGTGTTGGCCATAAAAAGGGTATGGGAGCCTGGGTACTGCCCTGAGGGACATGTGCCAATGCAATTTTTTTTATATTGTTTTTAAAGGAGCAGTGATTTTAATGATGCTTAAAGTAAAACAATAAAAATTAAAAGTTCCTTTAAATATAGTGCCTGGGTAGTCCCCTTAGTCTGCCTGTAAAGTGGTGCATCTGTACCGTGTATAGAACCTACTGCAGCGAAACTGACATCTACAAAGAAAATAAAAACTACATTTAAATTGCAGGCAATAGAAAAATGTGGAAAAAAACAGCAAAACTTAAAAAAAAAAAATGATGTGGGGTCCCCCCCAAAATCCATATCAGACCTTTATGCTGGCATGCAGCCCAGCAGGTCAGAAAAAGGGGGGATGAGTGAGCACCCCCCTCCTGAACTATACCAGACCGCATGGCCTCAACATGGGGGGGTGTCCACATCCCAAAGCACCTTGTCCCCATGTACTCATTCACCAAACGAAAGCGTCAATAAGAAAAAAAAACAGTTTTTGAGAATTCCTTTATTAAAAAAAAAAAGTTCCCCGATGTAGCTCCATCATCCCAAAGCATCCCCCATGTTGTGGGCATGTGGCCTGGTATGGTACAGGAGGAGAGACACTCGCTTGTCCCTCCCCTTTCCTGGCCCACCAGGCTGCATGCTCGAATAAGTATGGATTTTTTATTTATTTTTTGGCATGGGGTTTCCCTTAAAATCCATACCAGACCCAAAAGGCCTGGTATGGATTGAGGGGAGATCAGGGTTGCCAACTTTCAGTAAATTTACGAACAGTTTGTAAAATCCATAATTGTTGCATCTGTCCATGAATGTCAGTTACGTGTAGGCTGCATGTCCGTAATGGACATTTAAGGACAGATGCAAAAAGTACAGATTTTACAAACTGTTCATAAATTTATTGAAAGTTGGCAACCCTGGGGGAGACCCCCATGCCGTTTTTTTTTTACGTTTTATATTGGCAAATTCGAGCGGCGCGTCACGGCTCATAATTCACTGCGTCATCGCAGTGCATTGCTGGCTGATGATTGGCCAAGCATGCATTATGCCGCGTACACATAGTTGGAATTTCCGACAACAAATGTTCGATGTGAGCTTTTCATCGGAAATTTCGACGGTGTGTAGGCTCCATCGGACATTTGCTGTCGGAATTTCCGACAACAAATGATTGAGAGCAGGTTCTCTATTTTTCCAACGGCAAAAGTTCTTGTCGGAAATTCCGACCGTGTGTAGCCAGTTACGACGCACAAAAGTGCTGCGCATGCTCAAAATCAATTTGACGCATGCTCGGAATTATTGTACTTCATTTTTCTCAGCTCGTCATAGTGTTGTACGTCTCCGCGTTCTTGACCATCGGAATTTCCGAGCAACATTTGTGCGACCGTGTGTGTGCAGGACAAGTTTAAGCCAACATCCGACGGAAAAAAAAACATGTTTTGTTGTCGAAAATTCCGATCGTGTGTAAGAGTTTATATAGTGCTGTAATTCTTCAATATTGCAATGCGTCGGCCCTTTAAGCAGGGATAGCAGGCACGTGCGTGCACGCTGCACTGGGGGGAACCAATGCTCGTGGCCCGGCTGTCGCGATTACTGCCGGCCATGAGCGATCGTGGGCACGAGAGCCAGAACAGGGACGTGTGTGTGTGTGTAAACACACAAATCCCTGTTCTGTGAGGAGAGGAGAGACAGATTGTGTGTTCCTACTAGCTAGGAAGAATGATCTGTCTTCTCCTCTAGTCAGTTCTTCCCCCCTACAGTCAGAAAACACACTGAGGGAACACAGTTAACCCCTTGATCGCCCCCTAGTCTTAACCTCTTCCCTGCAAGTGACATTTACACAGTAATCAGTGAATTTTTATAGCACTGATCGCTGTATAAATGTCAATGGTCCCAAAAATGTGTCAAAAGTGTCCGATTTGTCCACCACAATAACGCAGTCCAGATAAAAAGCAGATCACCGCCATTATTAGTAAAAAAAATAATAATAATAAAAATGCCATAAAAATGCCATAAATCTTTCCCATAGTTTGTAGACGCTATAACTTTTGCGCAAACCAATCAATATATGCTTCATGAGATTTTTTTACCAAAAATATCTATTGACCAAAACAGATGAAGAAATTTGATTTTTAAAAACATTTTTGGGGATATTTATTATAGCAAAAAGTAAACTTTTTTTTCAAAATTGTCGCTCTTTTTTTGTTTATAGCCCAAAAAATAAAAACTGCAGAGGTGATCAAATACCACTAAAATAAAGCTCTATTTGTGGGAAAAAAGGACATCAATTTTGTTTGGGTACAGCGTCGCATGACCGTGCAATTGTCAGTTAAAGTGATCAAGGGGTTAACCCAGGGGGTTCCCTATGATAAGGACAGGTGACCCCGCCCCCTATTACGCACATGGGGGTTTCGTTCCTGCTGGAGAGGGGAGACTGCAGCATCGCTGGAGAATGGATCATCGTTGGTCATCGTCGGGATTACATCGCTGGATTTTTTTTTTTTTAAATAAAGGACTTGTCCAACTGTGTCTGTGTGACCCCTGAAGGGTCTGGTATGGATTTTTGGGGGGACCCCACGCCATTTAAAACAAAAAATTGGTGCAGGGTTCCCTTTAATATCCATACCAAACCTGAAGGGCCTGATATGGAATTTGGGGGGACCACCACATTTTTTTTGTTTCGACGTTCCCCTTAATATTCATGCCAGACCCAAAGGGCCTGGTAATGGACTGTGGGGGGGGGCCCTGCTGTTTTTTTCAATGACTTTGATCTGTATTGCCGGGGAGCCGACAATTTATTATAGCCGCGAGTGGTTTTAAATTACTTTTTTTTCCTTCAGAAATGACATTTTGTGCAGGGACAATTCTAAACACGGAAAAAATGTACGACTTTACAGGAATACTTTAGACACCCCCCAGGTACGAAATTTAAAGGAATATTTCACTTTTATTGTTTCACTTTAAGCATTATTAAAATCACTGCTCCCGAAAAAACTTCAGTTTTAAAACTTTTTTTTGCATTGATACATGTCCCCTGAGGCAGGACCCAGGTCCCCAAACAATAACTTGCATATTAACCTTTAACCACTTAAGACCCGGACCAATATGCAGCATAAGGACCAGGCCCCTTTTTGCGATTCGACACTGCGTCACTTTAACTGACAATTGCGCGGTCGTGAGACATGGCTCCCAAACAAAATTGGCATCCTTTTTTTCACACAAATATAGCTTTCTTTTGATGGTATTTTATCACCTCTGCGGTTTTTATTTTTTGCGCTCAAAACAAAAATAAAGCGTCAATTTTGAAAAAAAATCAATATTTTTTACTTTTTGCTATAATATAATATCCCCAAAAAATATATAAAAAATTTTTTTTTTTCCTCAGTTTAGGCCGATACGTATTCTTCTACATATTTTTGGTAAAAAAAATCGCAACAAGCGTTTATTGATTGGTTTGCGCAAAAGTTATAGCGTTTAGAAAATAGGGGGTAGTTTTATGGCATTTTTATAAAGAATTTTTTTTTTACTAGTAATGGCGGTGATCAGTGATTTTTTTCATGACTGCGACATTATGGCGGACACATCGGACACTTTTACACTATTTTGGGACCATTGTCATTTTTACAGCGACCAGTGCTATAAAAATGCACTGGTTACTGTAAAAATGACACTGGCAGTGAAGGGGTTAACCAGGAGGGGGCTCTGTAGGGGTTAAGTGTGCCCTGATTTGTGTTTCTTACTGTGGGGGGGGGCGTGGCTTAGCGTTTGACGTCACTGATCGTCGTTCCCTATTACAGGGAACAGATGATCAGTGACAGCCTCACTAGGAAGCATGGGGAGAGGTTTGTTTAGACTTACCTCTCCCCGTTTTTCCTCTCTGTGACCCGATCGTGGGAAACTAGCGGCGATCGGGTCCGCTGTTCCCGCGGGGATGGTCATGGAGAAGAGGACCTGGTCGCGAGCGTGCCGCCGGCGACGTGCTAACGACCCACAGCTGGGCTCTTAAATGGGACGTACCTGTACGCCCATGTGCCCAGCCGTGCCATTCTGCCGACGTACATCGGCGTGCGGCGGTCCTCAAGCGGTTAAAATTAGCACTTTAGATTTCTCCCAAAGACTTTTAACGGTGTTCCACGTCTTTTCGAATATGCCGCGAACACCCCAAATTGTTTGCTGTTTGCCAAACGGGCGAACAGCCAATGTTCGAGTCGAACTCATGTTCGACTCGAACATAAAGCTCATCCCTAGTCACCAGCCACCAGAAGACTCCAGCCTTTTGATGACGGAGTGAAATACATTAGGTCCGGAGACTTCCGGTGATGTCATTTCTTGGATTTCCGAATGCAAACTGCAGTTTGCACAGCGTTTTATATGCTATAAACTCTTAATGTTGTTCTTTATCATTTGTTATAGCAGATATTGTTGACTGTAGATATTGTAGACTATTTTTTAATGATTCTATATAATTTACTGAGCACAGACAGTGCAGAAACTTCCCATACTAATTCTTAAAAGGAGTACATAACTTTTTCTTGCAGCAGTCAAAACTTAATTTAATTTAAATGAATTTTACCACACCACAGCATGGGGACACTCTAAGTATTTAGGGACCTGAGACTGTAAGCTCCTTGAGGGTAGGGACTGATGTGAATGTACAATGTATATGTAAGGCGCTGCGTAAAGTGACGGCACTTAATAAGTACCTGAGATAAATACAAGCCCGGCTCCAATGCGCATTTCATTTGCAGTAGGACATCCTCAGGGAGTGTGACTCCAATACAACATATATAAGCACCCCCTTGTGATATATTGGAGTTAAATGCAGGGAAAAAAAACAGGATGTGACAGGACTGCCATATTGCCAAATCCTTTACAGTGAATACAAAAGGGAGAAAATGACATAGTCCGAAAAAAAAAACAGGAAGTAGGTGAACAGCCATATTGTTGTAAATGATAGGCCATATTGTTGTAGTCAAGGATTCCATGTATAAATATGTGAAACAGTTGACACAAAACAATCCAATACATATCCATACACGGAAACCTTGACTACAACAGCATGTCCAATCATTTACTTCCTGTTTTTGTAAGGACTACAACATTATTGCCGATATTAAACAAAATCTTGCGAGCAGCTACTAAATAATTATCAAAGAATTAGGCCGGCAACTGGTAACACATTCCCAATATAAATGTGACAAACTGAAAATAAAATAAAAGAAAACAACTGCGCTAAATGATGTTAACCTGTATGAATCATCAAAAACAAATTATGGTGTTCTAAGATATTTTGACATAAATAATATACAACTTAACAAATATAGTGCTCAACAGTGCAATATAATGAAAACCCTTAATATGTGAATAATAGTCCAAATTCTTAAATAATATTGAATAATATATAAAGTGCGGTATGTGTTTCCTCATGCAGTGTTCATTATATTTATATTCATTTTCATTCAAATTATTATTATTTTTTTTATAACTATTTAACTTAGCTAAGTTAGTTAAATTTTTAGGCATGTTGATATGTGGTTCATAATTTCTCAACCCTGTGGGTTATTAATTTTTGTAAGCCATTGCACAGTGACAACAACAGGAAACAGTTTAAAAGTTATGTAAATGCATTGGGTTGATCAATTATGGCCTCCTTAAGGTACGCTATGTTTCAACTATGAGCAGCGGCTTTCAACCTATGTATACCGCTGTACCTTGAATTACAAGAGAGCAGCGAAGCTGACTATTTTTTATTATAAAAAAAATACAATAAACTCAATTTTAGTCATACATTTAGGCCAAAATGCATTCAGCCACATGTTTCGGGTAAAGAAAATAATAAACAATAAGCGTATATTTATTGGCTTGCTCAAAATTTATAGCGTCTACAAACTAGGGTACATTTTCTGGAATTTACGCAGCTTTTAGTTTATGACTGCCTATCTCATTTCTTGAGGTGCTATAATGGCAGGGCAGTACAACCCCCCCCCCAAATAACCCCATTTTGGAATATAGACACCCAAAGGAATTTGGTGAGAGGCATGTTGAGCACATTGAATATTACATTTTTTTTGTCACAAGTGATTAAAAAAAAAAAAAAAAAAAAGATTTACAAAAAGTTGTCACTAAATGATATATTGCTAAAACATGACATGGATATATGTGAAATTACACCCCAAAATACATTCTGCAGCTTCTCATGAGCACAGGGATACCACATGTGTGGGACTTTTTGGCAGTCTAGCCGCATACAGGACCCCCGAAAACCAAGCACCGCCTTCAGGCTTTCTAAGGGCGTAAATTTTTGATTTCACTCCTCACTACCTATCACAGTTTCGGAGGCCATGAAATGCCTAGAAAGCACAAAACCCCCCCAAATGACCCCATTTTAGAACGTAAACACCCCAAGCTATTTGCTGAGAGGCATGTTGGGTCCATGCCCAAGACAAACCACAGAAGAAGGAGGGAGGGGGGACATTCCCTCCCACTGCTTGTAAAAGCAGTCTAGCGACTAATTAGCTGCTAGGATTGCTTTTACATGAAAGCCAACAGCAGGCTTAAAAGAACGATACCAAGATGATACCTTAACCTGCAGGCATCATTCCGTTATAACCATTCATAAATACTCAATACCAGTATGTTGCGTATCATTAGAGCTATTGCTGTCAAGATAAATAAATCAGTGCTGCAGCTGAATGGCGTACCAGAAAAGAAAATAATGGTTAACAATAAAACACAGTAAACAGTAAAGTATAAGTATAAAATAATTACATACCTGAAAAGAAAACATGATAAAACATAGTAACAATAAAACATTGCAGTTAGGCATAAAATACAGTAAAAAAAAATCAGAACAATAGAGAGAGAGAATAGAGAGAGAAGAACAATATATATATATATATATATATATATATATATATATATACAAAACTTTGGGTTGGTTACTTCCCTTTCTTTTTGGAATAGAGTGGAGAGCCGTCAGGGTGGACTCCCAAATTCCACCATCAATAATTAGTAAGAATAAGAGGGACGCTGACTCCATATTGTATTTCAACGAATTCTTCTTTATTAGTCGATCATTTGCAGACAAAGCATTAAGTAAATGGCAGCCACTGTACAGTTCGGAGCATCCCTGCTCTTCCTCAGGCTATCAGGTTAGATGTGAAACTATAATCCAGAAAGGATTTTTATTTATCCCCACCCTGCGGGCGTCAACCCACAGGTGTGTCCCATCTTTCTAGATCAAGTAAATAATCTAACAAAAAATTCAGAAACCTCATTAACCCCATATGAGCCAAGGAACAAAAAAGTATTATACCTGAATTTTCTTTCCTGCATTTAAACCAACAATATATGTTACGATGTAACATCAATAACAAAAGATAAAAAATCAATTGCAAAATTGATTCTTATTTATTCCGTGCAAAAAATGCACAAAATAATACATGATATAAATCTATTGCTTCAAAAATAAATCAACAACCCGTCACTAAATGTTCTCTTAATCATAACAGAAAAACTTTCCAATCTCTTATAGCAGAAGTGCATATTCCTCAAGCAAAGGGATAATTTCCTTGATTTCTTTTCCGATCCAAACCAGACTAGATTTAATCATCACCTGTAAAAAAAAATTGTCAAACTAAAAGAATCAGTCGATGGGATTGTGAATAAACATCGAGCAGAACTTGAGATAAGAAAGCGCAATAAATTTGATCGGGATGTTGAAGATTACGAGAGGAATCGAGTGTATCGCTGGCCGCGCCAATACACCAGACGTGGTCGTCCCGACTATGGTGGAACCCGTAGAGATGGATCCGACAATTCCTCTGCCAATACCGATACGGATTCTTCATCCACTTTTTTAACACAAGGCCGGAGAGGAGGACACTCGCGGATGGAGACGCGATCCTGGACCAACAGGGACGAGGCGCCCGGATCGGACCGATATCGCCCTTCTCGAGGATATCGGGGTCGAGCTCGTCAGACTTAATTCACAACATCTCTCGGCATGTTCTATCCCTGGAGGAGGTAAGACTGATTAATCGAGGTTTATCGTTTTGCCCTAAGAGCCATTTGAATGTATTTGAACTTGATCAGGACTTATATAGATTATTCCGCAACATTAGATGGAGGGTTCATTTTACACATAAACCGTTTATTGAGGAGGATCCCATCAATGGTGCACTTAATTGTAAATCTTTAGGTTTGTGGGTGAAAACCAAATCGGTGCCACCCACCACATATGCCCCGGTTGAAACATTCGTACAGACGGTTACCCAGGAGATTAAACAACTGGTATCTCATATAGATTATAGGGATCACATCCCCAATAATCTATCCCGTGAAGAGAGGATTGCTCTTAAAAATCTCAGCCGTAGGAATGATGTGATACTTAAACCAGCAGATAAAGGGGGCAAAGTGGTGGTGATGGATCCCCAACTATATGAGGAGGAGATCCTTCGTCAGTTGGGAGACACATCTGTGTATAAAAAAGTATCCTTGGATCCCACCTGGCAAATAAGAAAACAGTTGGAAAACATCTTGAAGTCAGCATTAAAAGATGGGGTGATCGCCCGTGACCTTTTTGAATTTCTTTTACCTGCCCATACACGTATCCCGGTTTTATATACTTTGCCTAAAATCCACAAAGACAGTTGTTCTCCACCAGGTCATCCTATAGTATCGGGACGGGATTCAATTTTTGTTCCCATTGCTCAATTTTTGGAGAAGATTCTATCCCCCCTTGTTAAGGAGACGAGATCGTACATTAGGGACACTGATGATTTTTTGCAAAAATTAAAAAACATTGATTATGTAAAGGGCATGAAATTTTAGTTACATGGGATGTTGCGAGTTTATATACATTGATTCCCCATCAAGCGGGCATTCATGCCGCTATTAATTTAATTAGGAGCAGTCATCAGTATTCGGAATCGCAGATCTCACTCTTTGAAAAATTATTTCAGTTGTTATTGTGCAACAATTATTTTTTGTTTAAAGATCATTTCTACATACAACTGATGGGAGTTGCGATGGGCTCCAATGTTGCACCGCCATATGCATGCACATTCATGAATGAATTTGAACATAAATACATTTTTTCTAATGATTTATTTGAGAAACATTGCGTTACATGGTGGCGCTTCATCGATGACGTGTTTGCAATCTGGCGAGGCGACATGCAATCATTAACCACTTAACGACCGCCCACTGTAATTATACGTCAGCAGAATGGCACCGACAGGCAGAATCACGTATATGTACGTGATCGCCTTCTGTACAGTGAGCGGTGGTTAAGTGTTCGGGAGCGATCCGGCATGAGGGGACGGCCATTCGATTCCGGCCACCCCCTCTCGATCGCTCCCGGCGAATGAGAGAGCTTCCCCTGCCTGTAATGTAAACACAGGCAGGAGGAAGTGATGTCATCTCTCCTCGTGTCGGTCTTTTCGATCCGGCACGAGGAGAGAAGACATCACATAGTAAGTGCACCAACAGCCCACTGACACCAGTACACGTAGGCACACAAATCACCCCCCAGTCACCCCCAGATCACCCCCAGTACCCCCAGTCACAGTGCACCGTTTGCAGTGATCATTTTTTTTACTGATCACTGCAATCAGTGTCATTTGTGACTGTAAAAAGTTGCAGGGCAGTTAGGATTAGGCCCCTTTAGGTCCAAGGTAGCCCCCTAACCCCCCCTAATAAAGGTTTAACCCCTTGATCGCCCCCCAGGTAACCCTTTCACCCCCTAACGCCAGCGTCACTAAGCGATCGTTTTTCCGATCGCTTTTTTCTTGTCGCTGGTGTCCTAGATAGCCAGTTAATTATTTTTAGGTTCGCCGCAGGTTTTTATTAGCGTCAGGTACCCCCATATATTATTTTAACCCCCTGATTGCCCCTAGAGTTAACCCTTTCACCAGTGATCACCGTATAAGCGTCACTGGTGACACTGGTTACCCAGTGAGTTATTTTGTTATTTAGGTAACCCGTCAGGTTTTTATATAGCGTCGGGTACCCCCATATTTAACCTAATAAAGGTTTTAACCCCCTGATTGCCCCTAGTTAACCCTTTCACCAGTGATCACCATATAAAGGTTACGGGTGACACTGGTTGGTTAGTTTGCTTTTTATAGCATCAGGGCACCCGCCGTATATAACCCAATAAAGGTTTAACCCCCTGATCGCCCGGCGGGTGATATCAATTAGGTTTTAGCGCCAGAGAGGGTCTGCGTCGCCCCAGGCAGCTTTAGGTTAGTGCCAGTAACGCTAACACCCACGCGCAAAGCATACACCTCCCTTAGTGGTATAGTATCTGATCAGATCTATACTAGCGTCCCCAGCGGTTTAGGGTTCCCAAAAACGCAGTGTTAGCAGGATCAGCCCAGATACCTGCTAGTACCTGCGTTTAGCCCCTCCGCCCAGCCCAGCCCAGCCCACCCAAGTGCAGTATCGATCGATCACTGTCACTTACCAAACACAACACACATAACTGCAGCGTTCGCAGAGACAGTCCTGATCCCTGCGATCGCTAACAGTTTTTTTGGTAGCGTTTGATACATTTGGTGACAGTCAGGTGTTTTTTTTACCTGTGAATCTTACTAGTGTACCCCTAAATTTAGAGCCCAAAATGGCAAGTCGAAGGTACACTAGTAAAGAGGCCTATGAGATTCTGAGCATGACAGATAGTGAAGAGGAGGTCACGTATCTGTCAGATTCAGGCTCAGAATATCTTCCCGTAGAAGACAGTGACGTCAGCGGCCCCACGTCAGATAGCTCTGACGACGAAGTTGAGGTCCCTGCTAAGGTCAGGTGTACCCGATCCCGATCTTCTGAGGTTGTTGAGGAGCAAGAACCGCAGGGCTCTCGTATCATGGAGCAGAGTAGTACAAGCGCCGCTATTCCTTCTGGTGAATTGGCAAGCACCAGCAGCCTAGTACAGCCTGGGCGTACATCCAGCACTGCAGTATCACGTGGTGACGTGGCGAGTCCCATAAGTGCAGTTCAAGCTGGCGAGGTGGCAAGCACAAGTAGTGTCCCGCTGCCACCAAGAAGACAAAGGCAGGCCCGTCGTGCCCATAGTGCCCTTCCTGCAGAATTCGCCTATCCTGATTGGGTCCCCACCACTTCTGCAGAACCCGTACTTCCCCCATTCACTGCCCAACCCGGTATTCAGGTGGAAACAGCTGATTTTATGCCAATCGATTATTATTCGCTGTTTTTCACGGAAGATCTCTATAGATCTATTGTGGACCAGAGTAATTTGTATGCTGGTCAATTCATCGCCGCTAACCCCCAGTTGCCTAAAATTGCCAAAGATTGGAAACCAATTACGGTTTCCGAATTTAAGACCTTTCTGGGCCTTTCCCTCAACATGGGCACACATAAATTCCCGTCATTGCGTGCTTATTGGTCCACGCACCCAATTGACCACATGCCCGTGTTCTCTGCCTCCATGCCCAGGACGAGCAGATTTTGCGGTTCATGCACTTCAACGACAATGAACTCTGTCGTCCACGTGGGGACCCTGAGTACGACCGGCTCTATAAAATTCGGCCCCTCATAAACCACTTCAACGAACGTTTTGCAGCCTTGTTTATTCCCGATCAAGCTGTCTGCGTTGATGAGTCCCTGATCAAATTTTCTGGCCGCTTGGCTTTCAAGCAGTACCTTCCCAGAAAGCGTGCCAGATACGGGGTCAAGCTCTATAAGTGCTGTGACAGGGCAACAGGCTATGTATGGAGCTTTATGGTTTATGAGGGAAAAGATAGTCAGGTTGAGCCGGTCAACTGCCCGGATTACATAGGGAGCGCTGGCAAGATAGTGTGGAACTTGGTGTCACCCTTATTCGGAAAGGGGTACCACTTGTATGTGGACAATTATTACACGAGCGTGCCACTGTTTAGTCACTTGTTTGATCATCAGATTGGAGCATGTGGCACCGTGCGACCTAATCGCCGGGGCTTTCCCCAGCGGCTTGTAGATTCCCGTCTTAGGCTGGGGGAGAGAGCCTGTGTGAAGTGTAATAACTTGCTCGCTATGAAGTGGAGGGACAATAAGAATGTTTTCCTTCTTACCTCCCTTCATGCAGACACGACAGTCCACGGCGACTGATGTTGTGGAGAAACCCCTCTGTGTCCACGAATATAACAAAAATTTGGGAGGGGTGGACCTCAACGACCAGTTGATGGCGCCGTATCTAATTGACCGTAAGGTGAGACGCTGGTACAAAAAAGTGTCTCTATCCTTATTCCAATTGGCTTTGCTGAATGCTCATGTGCTATACAGAGCTTCAGGCGGGACGTTATCTCTTCTAAAATTCCAGAATGAGATAGTCACAGAACTCCTGTATCCAGGCGGTTCTGCACCTCACCATCCCCTACCAAATGCAGTAAGCCGGCTGCATGAGAGGCATTATCCGTATGCCCTCCCGAGTACCCCTACCCAACGAACCCCCCAAAAAAGATGTCGTGTCTGTAGCAAGCGCGGATTTAGGCGTGACACCCGTGTTTTTTGTCCACTCTGTCCTGACAAACCTGGTCTTTGCCTTGGTGAATGTTTTGATCGCTACCACTCAAAAGTGAAGTTTTAGCGTAGGGTACGGCATTTCACAGACTAGGACACACTTACAAAGGGTCTCCCAAGATGCCATTACATTTTGAGAGACCCGAACCATTACAGTTGTTAAAGTTACAAAAAAAAGTGTAAAAAAGAAAAAAAAAACGTAAAAAACAAAACACAAAAAAAATATAAAATAAAAAAAACAAAAATAGTTGTCGTTTTATTGTTCTCTCTCTCTCTCTATTTTCTCTCTATTGTTCTGCTCTTTTTTACTGTATTCTATTCTGCAATGTTTTATCATGCTTGCTTTTCAGGTATGTAATTTTTTGTTTTCAGGTACGCCATTCAGTTGCAGCGCGGATCTATTTATCTTGACAGCAACAGCGTTTGCTCCCACGATACATAAAGTCGTGACTCCAACGCTGTAGGAGGTGATTTCACCACCACAGTTTAAAAAAAGAGCATATATGCCGAAGCATGGGGGCAGCAGGGGCGGAGGAGCGATTTTGCTCCTAATGCCGCGTATATACGGTCGAAATTCCGACGGAGGCTTGCCCGTGGAAAAGTCCGACCGTGTGTACGCGGCATAACTTTTTTGCGGGAGGATGCCCCCATGCTTCGGCATATATATATTTTAGGCACAGGTTGCGTTAAAAAAAATGTTTTATTTTTTACTAAGTTTTGTTTTGGTATTTGCTTTGCAGGTATGGTATGGTCTTACTGTTGTACTGTAATGTTACTTTGTTTTAATGTTAACCATCATTTGCTTAGCAGGTACGCCATTCAGTTGCATCGCGGATTTATTTATCTTGACAGCAACAGCGTTTGCTCCCACGATACATAAATCCGTGACTCCAACGCTGTAGGAGGTGATTTCACCACCACAGTTAAAAAAAGAGCATATATGCCGAAGCATGGGGGCAGCAGGGGCGGAGGAGCGATTTTGCTCCTAATGCCGCGTATATACGGTCGAAATTCCGACGGAGGCTTGCCCGTGGAAAAGTCCGACTGTGTGTACGCGGCATAACCTTTTATGCCGCGTACATACGGTCGAAATTTCAACAAAGGCTTGCCCGTGGAAAAGTCCGACCGTGTGTACGCGGCATAACTTTTTTGCGGGAGGATGCCCCCATGCTTCGGCATATATATATATTTTAGGCACAGGTTGCGTTAAAAAAATGTTTTATTTTTTACTAGGTTTTGTTTTGGTATTTGCTTTGCAGGTATGGTATGGTAAGGTCTTACTGTTGTACTGTAATGTTACTTTGTTTTAATGTTAACCATCATTTGCTTAGCAGGTACGCCATTCAGTTGCATCGCGGATTTATTTATCTTGACAGCAACAGCGTTTGCTCCCACGATACATAAAGCCGTGACTCCAACGCTGTAGGAGGTGATTTCACCACCACAGTTAAAAAAAGAGCATATATGCCGAAGCATGGGGGCAGCAGCGGCGGAGGAGCGATTTTGCTCCTAATGCCGCATATTTACGGTCGAAATTCCGACGGAGGCTTGCCCGTGGAAAAGTTCGACCGTGTGTACGCGGCATAACCTTTTATGCCGCGTACATACGGTCGAAATTCCGACAAAGGCTTGCCCGTGGAAAAGTCCGACCGTGTGTACGCGGCATAACTTTTTTGCAGGAGGATGCCCCCATGCTTCGGCATATATGCCCATCATTAGAAGTGGGTGGATGAAGGGAGGTATTCTAATGGTGGGCATACCCACCGATCAATCTCTTTTTTTCGTTCAGCCAACAGGCTGCATGAAAAAAAAGATTACAATACATGCCCAACAAGGACCAGCAACGTACTGGTATGTTGCTGGACTTTGAATGGTTATACCAGATTGATGCCTGCGGGTATCATTCTTTTCAGCCAGCAGCCGGCTTTCATGTAAAAGCAATCCTAGTGGCTAATTAGCCTCTGGACTGCTTTTACAAGCAGTGGGAGGGAATGCCCCCCCCGGATATAAACAGCGCCATTGGGAAATTGGGAAAGCATTTTATCACACCGATCTTGGGGTGGTCAGATGCTTTGAGGGCAGAGGAAAGATCTAGGGTCTAACCCCCCATTTTTTTTCAAAAAAAGAGTACCTGTCACTACTTATTGCTATCATAGGGGATATTTACATTCCCTGAGATAACAATAAAAATGATAAAAAAAAAAATATGGAAGGAACAATTTAAAAATAAAATAAAAAAGCAAAATAAATAATAATAAAAAAAAAAAAAACACCGCTGTCCCCCCCTGCTCTTGCGCAAAGGCGAACGCAAGCGTCGGTCTAGCGTCATATGTAAATAGCAATTGCATCATGTATGTGAGGTATCACCGCGAAGGTCAGATCGAGGGCAGTAATTTTAGCAGTAGACCTCCTCTGTAAATCTAACGTGGTAACCTGTAAAGGCTTTTAAATGCTTTTAAAAATGAATGTAGTTTCTCACCGCTGCGCGTTTGTGCGCAATTTTAAAGCATGTCGTGTTTGGTATCCATGTACTCGGCCTAAGATCATCTTTTTTATTTCATCAAAAATTTGGGCAATATAGTGTTTTTTAGTGCATTAAAAATTAAAAAAGTGTGTTTTTCCCCCCAAAAATGCGTTTGAAAAATCGCTGCGCAAATACTGTGTGGAAAAAAAAAATGCACCACCCACTATTTTAATCTGTAGGGCCTTTGCTTTAAAAATATATATAATGTTTGGGGGTTCAACATAATTTTCTTGCAAAAAAAAAAATGTTTTCATGTAAACAAAAAGTGTCAGAAAGGGCTTTGTCTTCAAGTGGTTAGAAGAGTGGATGATGTGTGACATAAGCTTCCTAATGTTGTGCATAAAATGCCAGGACAGTTCAAAACCCCCCCCAAATGACCCCATTTTGGAAAGTAGACACCTCAAGCTATTTGCTGAGAGGCATGTTGAGCCCATTGAATTTTTTTTTTTTTGTCCCAAGTGATTGAATAATGACAAAAAGAAAAAAAAATCACAAAAAGTTGTCACTAAATTATATATTGCTCAAACATGCCATGGTTATATGTGGAATTGCACCCCAAAATACATTCTGATGCTTCTCCTGAGTACGGGGATACCACATGTGTGAGACATTTTGGGAGCCTAGCCGCGTACAGGACCCCGAAAACCAAGCACCGCCTTCAGGATTTCTATGGGTGTAAATTTTTGATTTCACTCCTCACTGCCTATCACAGTTTCGGAGGCCATGGAATGCCCAGATGGCACAAAACCCCCCCAAATGACCCCATTTTGGAAAGTAGACACCCCAAGCTATTTGCTGAGAGGTATGTTGAGTATTTTGCAGATCTCACTTTTTGTCACAAAGTTTTAAAAATGGAAAAAAAAAAAAAAAAAATGTCTTTCTTCATTTTCAAAAACAAATGAGAGCTGTAAAATACTCACCATGCCTCTCAGCAAATAGCTTGGGGTGTCTACTTTCCAAAATGGGGTCATTTGTGGGGGTTTTGTGCTATTTTGGCATTTTATGGCCTTCAAAACTGTGATAGGTAGTGAGGAGTGAAATCAAAAATTTGTGCCCTTAGAAATCCTGAAGGCGGTGCTTGGTTTTCGGGGGCCCGTATGCGGCTAGGCTCTCAAAAAGTCCCACACATGTGGTATCCCCGTACTCAGGAGAAGCAACCAAATGTATTTTGGGGTGCAATTCCGCATATAACCATGGCATGTTTGAGCAATATATAATTTAGTGACAACTTTTTGCACATTTTTTTTTTCTTTTTGTCATTATTCAATCACTTGGGACAAAAAAAAAATATTCAATGGGCTCAACATGCCTCTCAGCAATTTCCTTGGGGTGTCTACTTTCCAAAATGGGGTCATTTTGGGGGGTTTTGTGCTATCTTGGCATTTTATGGCCTTCAAAACTGTGATAGGTAGTGAGGAGTGAAATCAAAAATTTATGCCCTTAGAAACCTTGAAGGCTGTGCTTGGTTTTTGGGGTCCCGTACGCGGCTAGGCTCCCAAAAAGTCCAACACATGTGGTATCCCCGTACTCAGGAGAAGCAGCATAATGTATTTTGGGGTGTAATTTCACATATGCCCATGGCATGTGTGAGCAATATATCATTTAGTGACAACTTTGTGCAAAAAAAACAAAGTTTGTCATATTCCCGCAACTTGTGGCAAAATATAAAATATTCCATGGACTGAACATGCCTCTCAGTAAATAGCTTGGGGTGTCTACTTTCCAAAATGGGGTCATTTGGGGGGATTTTGTGCTATTTTGGCATTTTATAGCCTTCGAAACTGTGATAGGTAGTGAGGAGTGAAATCAAAAATTTACGCCCTTAGAAAGCCTGAAGGTGGTGCTTGGTTTTTGGGGCCCCGTACCCGGCTAGGCTCCCAAAAAGTCCCACACATGTGGTATCCCCGTACTCAGGAGAAGCAGCAGAATGTATTTTGGCATGCAATTCCACATATAACCATGGCATGTGTGAGCAATATATCATTTAGTGACAACTTTTTGTACATTTTTTCTTTTTTTTTTCTTTTTGTCATTATTCAATCATTTGGGACAAAAAAAAATATTCAATGGGCTCAACATGCCTCTCAGCAAATAGCTTGGGGTGTCTACTTTCCAAAATGGGGTCATTTGTGGGGGTTTTGTGCCATCTTGGCATTTTATGGCCTTCAAAACTGTGATAGGTAGTGATAGGTAGTGAGGAGTGAAATCAAAAATTTATGCCCTTAGAAACCTTGAAGGCGGTTCTTGGTTTTTGGGGTCCCGTACGCGGCTAGGCTCCCAAAAAGTCCCACACATGTGGTATCCCCATACTCAGGAGAAGCAGCAGAATGTATTTTGGGGTGTAATTTCACATATGCCCATGGCATGTGTGAGCAATATATCATTTAGTGACAACTTTGTGCAAAAAAAATAAAGTTTGTCATATTCCCGCAACTTGTGGCAAAATATAAAATATTCCAT
This sequence comes from Rana muscosa, assembly GCA_029206835.1. Classification (NCBI taxonomy): domain Eukaryota; kingdom Metazoa; phylum Chordata; class Amphibia; order Anura; family Ranidae; genus Rana; species Rana muscosa. Next base: position 589,678,825 of record CM055121.1, read on the forward strand.
GGACTAATCATGCCTCTCAGTAAATAGCTTGGGGTGTCTACTTTCCAAAATGGGGTCATTTGGGGGGGTTTTGTGCTATTTTGTCATTTTATGGCCTTCAAAACTGTGATAGGTAGTGAGGAGTGAAATCAAAAATTTGCGCCCTTAGAAATCCTGAAGGCGGTGCTTGGTTTCCGGGGTCCCGTACGTGGCTAGGCTCCTAAAAAGTCCCACACATGTGGTATCCCCGTACTCAGGAGAAGCAGCAGAATGTATTTTGGCATGCAATTCCACATATAACCATGGCATGTGTGAGCAATATATCATTTAGTGACAACTTTTTGTAATTTTTTTTTTTTTTTTGTCATTATTCAATCACTTGGGACAAAAAAAAAATATTCAATGGGCTCAACATTCCTCTCAGCAATTTCCCTGGGGTGTCTACTTTCCAAAATGGGGTCATTTGGGGGGTTTTGTACTGCCCTGCCATTTTAGCACCTCAAGAAATGAGATAGGCAGTCATAAATTAAAAGCTGTGTAAATTCCAGAAAATGTACCCTAGTTTGTAGACGCTATAACTTTTGCGCAAACCAATAAATATATGCTTATTGACATGTTTTTTACTAAAGACATGTGGCTGAATACATTTTGGCCTGAATGTATGACTACAATTGAGTTTATTCGATTTTTCTTATAACAAAAATAGAAAATATCATTTTTTTTCAAAATTTTCGGTCTTTTTCCGTTTATATCGCAAAAAATAAAAATCGCAGAGGCAATCAAATGCCATTAAAAGAAAGCTCTATTTGTGGGAAGAAAAGGACGCAAATTTCGTTTCAGTACAACATTGCATGTCCGCACAATTTACAGTTAAAGCAGCGCAGTGCAAAATTCTGAATTCACCTCTGGTCCTTTAGCTACCAAATGGTCCGGGGCTTAAGTGGTTAAATACATTTGATATTATGTTGAGCAATTTTGATCCTGACATAAAATTTCAAATTAATATTGGGGGTATGTCAGTTCCCTTTTTGGATACTAGGATCTATTTTGAACAGGGTCGTTTAGAATCAGACCTGTACATTAAACCAACTGATAGGAATCAATTATTATTGTTTGATAGTTTTCATCCCCCTCATGTATTTAGATCTATTATCAAAAGTCAACTGCTACGAGTTAAACGGATAGTCAGTAAGGAGAAGGAGAATGTAAAGGAGACAAGAATTGAGGAAATGTGCTTTAAATTTCGGGAACGGGGGTACCCCAAAAAAATAATTCTTCAGGAATTAAATAAAATACAATACAATGAGAAAAAAAACATTTCGTAATAAAACACCATTGGTACGATTACCCTTTTCCATGCAGTTTCATAGTATTCATATATCTAAAATAATTAATAAACACTGGCCCCTTTTGAGGCGTGCATACCCGCAGATTGAGGTCTTCCAGCAGACTCCCATTAAAGCCTATAGAAGGAATAAAACTTTGCGTGATTCCTTAGTAAAATCTGAATACAAATTTAGAGAACAGGAAGTAAGGACCACTTTCTTGGGAAAGAAATGGAAAGGATGTTATCCCTGTTTAAATTGTATTCAATGTAGTCTTATGGCTAAGGGTAATCATTTCATTAATCCCATTAATAGGGATAGAATTATGATAAACAATTTCCTCACTTGTCAGTCCTCGTATGTTATTTATATCCTGATTTGTCCATGCAATATGATCTATGTTGGGGAGACTACTCAGAAAATTAAGGACAGAATTGCACAACATCGAAGCGCTATAAGGCATAAACAACCTGGGTTGCCTGTCTCCAAACATTTTTTGGAGAGGGGACACCGAGATTCTGATCTAAGGTTTATGATTTTGGAAGAAATCCCACGAGATGGGGGGGGGGTGATCGGATATTACGATTAAAGCAACGGGAGGTTTGGTGGATTAATAGGCTACAGTCTCTGCATCCGAACGGGATGAACAGGGACTATGTGTCAGGGAAATTCCCCGTCTGTTGTCACCAATCTGCGCTCAGTGCGCATGTGCGGCGAAACGGCGCATGCGCGTGCACGGCGGGACGGCGCTTCGGCGTGCTCGGGTGCGCGCACCGGCGCAACGACGAATGCGCGTGCGCAATAGCTCGCCAATGGGACTACAGGCGGGCCTATTTAAACAGACGCAGTAACACTATCTGGTTGCTGGTTTGTCAGCTTTGCTGTGTTTTCTTGTGCCTGAAATCAAGTTAAAGTTCTCCTGCTGTGACCCGGACCGGATTTGATTACGCTTCTGCTTCTCCTGAACCTGACCCCTTGGCTTGCTAAACGGACTTCTGCCTCTCTCCTTGTGCTTGACCCTCGGCCTGTGACCCGGATCTGCTGCCTGTCTCCAGCCCTCTACCTTCTGCCTGTACCCTGGACTTCTTGCTTAACCTGACTAGTCTGGTGCTTTCTGCTAAACTCCTAATCGGACTTGTGCCCTTGCTACTGTTTGCTGTTTGACCCTGTCTACCCTTGGTGTTTGACTCCCGGCCTGCTCTTCAGACTCAGCCCTGCTAGATTCTTCAGCAAGACACCTCTACCTGCTGGTGGCCAGTGCTCCCTCGTGCTGTCCTCTCCCTGTCTCACCTCCAGGGGGCGGAGTGCGCTTGGGTGCAAGGGTGAACCACTCTCGGCATCTCGGCCTCGGTAAGTACTTAGCCTGATAGTACAAACCAGCCAGATGTCTGAGGCCGACAGAGTGCGTTCCCCATTTGACACCCTCTGCCAGCAGGTCTCCACCTTAACGGACACCGTCCAAAGACTCCAAGAGGGATACACTCAGATTGATGGCCGTCTTCAACAGCTCACTGGTCTCCTAGGACCAGCCCCTTCAGCTGCCACCTCTGCCAACACTGCCACCAACTCCCAAGTACCTACGAGTTCTACAGTAGTGATGGCCACCCCTGAACCCAGGGTCCCTATTCCGGAACGTTTTTCGGGTGTCCGCAAAAAATACCGGGCCTTTAAAAACGCCTGCTCCCTCTACCTTGCCCTCCAACCAAGGACCTTCTCTTCGGAAGCAGTAAAAGTGGGGTTTATCATCTCTCTCTTAACGGATGACCCTCAAGCCTGGGCCCATGGCCTGATGGAGCAACAGAGCCCCATATTGGACTCAGTAGAGAAATTTTTTGAAAATATGGCTCAACTATACGATGATCCCCAGTGATCAGCCACGGCCGAGTCCGTCCTCCATAGCCTAACTCAGGGGAGAAGACCGGTGGAAGACTATACGTCGGAATTTAGGAAATGGTCCGCCGACACCAAATGGAATGAGACGGCCCTCAGATACCAATACCGCCAGGGACTATCTGAGACGCTCAAGGACGAGCTGGCCAGGATCGAAACCCCCACTACCTTGGAGAACCTGATCCAATCCGCCATACAACTCGATAGGCGTCTGCGTGAACGACGGGCGGAGCGATTTCAATCTCCTCGTCCCAACTGGCCTCCATCCAGGACTGTACCTCACTACCCACCAACCTCTGTGCCTGCAGTCACACCTCTTCCTGAGCCATAACCCATGCAGCTCGGGTTGGTTCGGGCTCCCCTGACTTCTGAGGAAAAACAGCGAAGGCGCCAGGCCAACCTGTGCCTATACTGCGGGGGTGCCGGCCACTTCCTCCTCAACTGCCCCGTAAGACCTAGTAAGTCTATCTCTAAAGACACTTTAAACTATCAACTCTTTGACAACCCTCAGTCTTATGTCATTCTCTTTGTGTCTCTACAGCTGCTGGAAGGGGCAATCCGCCTCCCGGCAATTATTGATTCCGGAGCCTGCAGCTGCTTCCTGGACTCTGCTTTAGCCTCAAGATTCCATGTCCCCACTCAACCTAAGGACCACTGCCTTCAGATCCACCTGGCGGATGGGTCCTTGCCCCGTTCAGGGCTGATCACGCTGGAAACCAAACCTATCCTTGCCATCTCTGACTCGGGTCACCAAGAACTTCTCCGGTTAGACCTCATACCTTCCCCGATGTTCCCCATCATCCTGGGCCTTCCCTGGCTACAGGCACACGAGCCCCTCATAAATTGGGTGAAGAAAGAGGTTAGCTTCACCTCCTCCTATTGTTCCCAGAACTGTCTTGCCTCTGCCACTACGGCCTGCGCTTCCATGATTGCCAAGCCGGACAACCTACAGCATGTTCCTTCAGTCTATCTAGAATTCCGGGACGTGTTTGATAAGCAGCAAGCCGACCATCTACCACCTCATCGGCCCTATGATTGCCCTATCGATCTCTTGCCAGGCTCTAAAATTCCGTTCGGACGTATCTTTCCGTTGTCCGAAACCGAGTTGAAAGCCCTCAAGGCTTATACTGATGAAAACCTCCAGAAAAGATTTATTCGCCCTTCCTCCTCTCCAGCCGGTGCAGGAATCTTTTTTGTGGAAAAGAAGGACGGGTCCTTAAGACCCTGTATCGATTACCGGGACCTAAACAAGATAACCATTAAGAACAGGTACCCACTACCCCTTATTCCGGAGCTATTTCAGCGCTTCCGATCTGCTCGGGTCTTTTCCAAACTGGATCTATGGGGGGCCTACAATCTTATCAGAATCAGGGCCGGAGACGAGTGGAAAACCGCCTTCAGATCTCGTTTCGGACACTTTGAGTATTCGGTCATGCCGTTCGGACTTTGTAATGCTCCAGCCACCTTCCAACACCTAGTCAACGATATTTTCAGACAGCACCTTGACGAATTCTTAGTAGTGTACCTGGACGATATCCTCATCTTTTCCACCAACATCGAACTCCACCGGGCTCATGTCATGAAGGTCCTCACCATCCTTCGGAAGCACAAACTCTACCTCAAAGCTGAGAAATGCGAGTTCGAAAAGACCACCGTACAGTTCCTCGGCTTTATCATTTCCATCGATGGGGTCGCGATGGACCCGCAGAAGGTGAAGGCCATCCAGGACTGGCCAGCCCCAACCGACAAGAAGGGGGTACAGCGGTTTATAGGCTTCGCCAACTTCTATAGGAGATTCATCGTGGGCTTTTCCTCCATTGTAGCCCCAATAACCCAACTTACCCGGCAAAATAACCGTTTTCACTGGTCTCCAGAAGCTCAAGAGGCCTTCTCCCACCTCAAGGACGTCTTCACTTCAGCACCAGTACTTCAGCACCCGGATCCTCTACTGCCGTTCACCCTGGAAGTGGACGCCTCTGAGACAGCCATCGGAGCCATCCTCTCTCAAAGACGAGGCCCCAAGGCTCTCCTGTATCCAGTAGCCTTTGCCTCTAAAAAGTTGACTCCCCCGGAGCGAAACTATGATGTAGGGGACCGGGAATTACTGGCCATAAAATTCGCACTGGAGGAATGGCGATACCTTCTGGAGGGGGCAGTACACCCCATCATGATCTTCACAGATCATAAAAATCTAGAGTACCTAAGAACAGCTCAACGTCTATGCCCCAGGCAGGCCCGTTGGGCCCTTTTCTTCACCCGGTTCAACTTTCACATTTCCTATAGACCCGGCTCCAAGAATGGGAAGGCAGATGCGCTATCCAGGATGTTTCCGGAAACCCCTCAGTCGGCCCAACCGGGCACCATTCTGTCAGCTCAGAACTTTCTGTTGATTCCCCGGGCCGATCTACTCACCTCTATTAAAATCGCTTCCGGACTCTGCTCTGATCCGGTCACTACCTCCCTGGAAAAGCGGGACGGCCTATTCTGGTCCCAGGACAAGATTTTCGTCCCTTTGGAAACAAGACCACTGGTCTTGAGGACCTTCCACGATCTCAAACTGGCAGGTCACTTCGGAGCACGTAAATCATCGGAACTTGTCTCCCGCTCCTTCTGGTGGCCAGGCTGGAGGCAAGATTGTAAGTCTTATGTCGCTTCCTGCACTCAGTGTCAGCGTAACAAGGGGTCAAACACCAAGAGTTGGGGCCTGCTCAAGCCCTTACCCATTCCTGAGCGCCCTTGGGCAGACGTGTCCATGGACTTTATCGTGGACTTGCCTTCCTCCGGAGGGTTTACCACGATTCTGGTCGTTGAGGACCGCCTCTCAAAAATGGCTCACTTTTTACCGATGATTGGGACACCTTCAGCCATGGATACTGCTCAAATCTTTTTTAAGGAGATATCCAGGCTTCACGGAATACCAAAGAGTATCACCTCCGACAGAGGTGTCCAGTTCACTTCGAAATTCTGGAAGGAACTCTGCAAGTCACTAGAAGTCAAAACCTGCCTTTCGTCTGCGTACCACCCCCAAAGCAATGGCCAGACAGAAAGAACCAATCAGACCCTGGAGCAATACCTCCGTTGTTTCTGCTCTGCTTCCCAGGATGACTGGGCATCTCTACTTCCTTACGCAGAGTTTGCCTATAACAATTCAATACATTCTGCTACCAATCAAACCCCCTTTTGGGCCAATTTCGGTTTTCATCCCTCCTTCCTCCCTGAAAACATCCCCGAGAGCCCTGTTCCCGCGGTCCAGGACCGAGTGGCCTCTGTCCAGGCGAATTTCCAAAGACTCCAGGAGATGATGCGGAATGCCCAAGGATCCTACAAGAAATTTTATGACTGGGGAGGAAGGAAAACCCAGCGTTCAGAGTCAGGGAAAAAGTTTGGCTTTCCGCCGCCAACCTCAGATTGCCTATTCCCTCTCGAAAGCTCGGCCCTAGATTTATCGGGCCCTTCAAGATCAAACGAGCTATTAACCCTGTGGCTTTTGAACTAGCATTACCTGATTCCTATAGGATTCATCCAGTGTTCCACTCATCTTTATTAAAACCCGTCATTCCCAACGCCTTTCCTGGAAGAGATGGACCTCCTCCTCCACCAGTTGAAGTAGATGGGGAAAAGGAATTTGAGATGGAATCCATCCTGGGCTGTAGGAAAAAAGGCAGACAGTTACAATACTTAATTAAATGGAAAGGGTACCCCCCTGAAGACAACTCCTGGGAACCATCTAGGAACTTGCATGCTCCTCGCCTAATACGAGCCTTCCACCAAGAACATCCGGAACTAATGGCCAGTCTGGGCGTCCGGAGTCCGCCCCTCGGGGGGGCACTGTCAGGGAAATTCCCCGTCTGTTGTCACCAATCTGCGCTCAGTGCGCATGCGCGGCGAAATGGGGCATCGGCGCATGCGCGTGCGCAGCAGGACGGCGCTTCGGCGTGCTCGGGTGCGCGCACCGGCGCAACGACAAATGCGCGTGCGCAATAGCTCGCCAATGGGACTACAGGCGGGCCTATTTAAACAGACGCAGTAACACTATCTGGTTGCTGGTTTGTCAGCTTTGCTGTGTTTTCTTGTGCCTGAAATCAAGTTAAAGTTCTCCTGCTGTGACCCGGACCGGATTTGATTACGCTTCTGCTTCTCCTGAACCTGACCCCTTGGCTTGCTAAACGGACTTCTGCCTCTCTCCTTGTGCTTGACCCTCGGCCTGTGACCCGGATCTGCTGCCTGTCTCCAGCCCTCTACCTTCTGCCTGTACCCTGGACTTCTTGCTTAACCTGACTAGTCTGGTGCTTTCTGCTAAACTCCTAATCGGACTTGTGCCCTTGCTACTGTTTGCTGTTTGACCCTGTCTACCCTTGGTGTTTGACTCCCGGCCTGCTCTTCAGACTCAGCCCTGCTAGATTCTTCAGCAAGACACCTCTACCTGCTGGTGGCCAGTGCTCCCTCGTGCTGTCCTCTCCCTGTCTCACCTCCAGGGGGCGGAGTGCGCTTGGGTGCAAGGGTGAACCACTCTCGGCATCTCGGCCTCGGTAAGTACTTAGCCTGATACTATGACCTATATCTATTTTTGTAACATAATGTTGATGATCTTGGATTTTAGATTTTTTCTATCTATGTATATATATATATAGATGTATATATATAATTTTTTTTACAGGTGATGATTAAATCTAGTCTGGTTTGGATCGGAAAAGAAATCAAGGAAATTATCCCTTTGCTTGAGGAATATGCACTTCTGCTATAAGAGATTGGAAAGTTTTTCTGTTATGATTAAGAGAACATTTAGTGACGGGTTGTTGATTTATTTTTGAAGCAATAGATTTATATCATGTATTATTTTGTGCATTTTTTGCACGGAATAAATAAGAATCAATTTTGGAATTTATTTTTTATCTTTTGTTATTGATGTTACATCGTAACATATATTGTTGGTTTAAATGCAGGAAAGAAAATTCAGGTATAATACTTTTTTGTTCCTTGGCTCATATGGGGTTAATGAGGTTTCAGAATTTTTTGTTAGATTATTTACTTGATCTAGAAAGATGGGACACACCTGTGGGTTGACGCCCGCAGGGTGGGGATAAATTGAAATCCTTTCTGGATTATAGTTTCACATCTAGCCTGATAGCCTGAGGAAGAGCAGGGATGCTCGGAACTGTACAGTGGCTGCCATTTACTTAATGCTTTGTCTGCAAATGATCGACTAATAAAGAAGAATTAGTTGAAATACAACTGGAGTCAGCGTCCCTCTTATTCTTACTATATATATATATATATATATATATATATAATTATCTATTTTTATTTTTTTTACACATTTTTTTTTGTAACTGTAACGGTTCCGGGTTCGGGTCTCTCAAAATGCAATAGCATCTTTGGAGACCCTTTGAAAGTGTGCCGTAGACTGTGCTGTGCTGTGCTGTACCCTACGCTAATACTCCGTTCAAAACATTCACCGATGCAAAGATCAGGTTGGCCAGGACAGGAGGGACAATAATAGCGGGTGTCATGCCTGTATCCTTGTTTCCTACGGAAAATGCCTCTAATGCAGCTGGCTCACTGCATTTGCGTTGGAAGGTGGGGCACAGCACCGCCTGAAAACAGAAGGGCTGTGACGATCTCTTCCTGGAATTTAAGGAAGGATCCAGTTCATCCTGATGTTTTGTATAGCACATAAGCGTTCAGCAGAGCCAATTGAAATAGGTATTCAGACACTTTTTTGTACCAGCGTCTGTCCTTACGGGAAATATGGCGCCATCCCTCCCATATTAAAGTTGTATTCGTGGACACAGAGGGGTTTCTCCACAACACCAGTCGCCATTTGAATTTGGACAGCTGTATCTGCGTGAAGGGAGGACAGAACGAAAACATTCCGATTATCCCTCCACTTCACTGCAAGCTAATTATTACTTCTCAAGCAGGCTTTCTCCCCCTGTCTAATTCGGGATTCTACAAGGCGTTGGGGGAAGCCCCGGCGATTAGATCACACGGTGCCACATGTGCCAATTCCATGATCAAACAAGTAACTAAAATGTGGCACGCTTGTGTAATAATTGTCCATGTACAAGTGGTACCCCTTTCCGAATAACAATCTTTCCAGTGCTCCCTATGTAGTCTGGGCAGTTCTCGGGCTCCACATGACTATCTTTTCCCTGGTAAATTAGAAAACTATATGTATAGCCTGTTTCCCTGTCACAGAGCTTATAAATCTTGACCCCATATCTTTATGAGCAAAGCAAGATTTACATCTTTGAATTAACTGGATCTATGAATAAGGCCATCCACTCCCTGCGTACATCGTTCAACCCGGTTTTGTGTTTGTTGGATATGCATTGTGTTATCTGAGTTTTACATGTTATTGTAACTCCTGGGAAGTGTGATTAGAACTCTATTCTGGATCCTATACCAATGCTTATTATAAATGTCATTTTTTTCTAAAATGTATTATTGTACTTTTATGAAGATATTTTTTTCTACAGATAAAAAAAACCCTAGATCTTTTTACAATACCTGCCTATGTGCCATCTAAAGTCAATCTCTTAGTTCCATTAGTGTTTCTCCTTGACCCCATATCTGGCACACTTGTGGGGAAATACTGTTTGAAAGACAATCGGTCAGAAAACTTAATCAGGGACCCATCAATGCAGACAACTTGATCGGGAATAAACAAGGCTGCAAACTGTTGGTTGAAGTAGTTTACGAAGAGGGCGGAATTTTGTGGAGCCGATCAAGTTCAGGGTCACCCCGAGGATGACAGAGTTCATTGTCGTTGAAGTGCATAAACCGCAAGATCTGTTCGTATATAGCCCTGGTCATGGAAACAGAGAACATGGGCATATGTTGAATTGTGTCAGTGGACCAATATGACCACAACTCACTTTTTAATTTCAATATTTCTTTATTAATATTTTCAATAAAGTGAACAAAAGATACATTTGTTACAACAAATCGGATGTTCCGACTGGAGCAAATTGAACCAGAAAGAAGAATGTAGTTGAAATGAAACATAGACAGTCTTATAAATTTAACTAAACAGAAGTAAGTCATGCATTGTTTATAACCGATATAAACTCCAGATGGGGGGGGTAAGGAAGGGGGAGGGGGTGCCAGCTAAGTAGGCATTTTTGTTGTTGCATAGCATGAGGGTGAGTAGAGGGTAAGAAAGAGAAGAAGAAAAAAAAGGCGATATGGAAATGGGAGGAAGTTGCGATATAAGGAGAGCATGAGATAATCACAGATTTTTCTAAACGGTTTTTGAGCAAGAAGGACGTGCGTACAGCAGCTCCTGACATCCACGGCTGCATTTGCTTCCCTCCCCAGATCTCCCCAGATCTCTCCCCCCTTGCTCTCCCCCTCCATACAGAGGGACCCAAAGCGATCCACGAGTCCCCACCCGCTGCCGCCGGGCAACCCCCCCGCAGCCGCCGTCAGGCAAGACCGCGGCTGCGGCCTAGCACCACCTTCCAGCGGTCCCCCGGCGGGCGCATCTCCTGCATCCCCTCCGGAGCAGACCCCCCTCCAGCACAGTGCCCCAAGCTAACCAGCTTATAACCGCCGCATTCGGCATTCATTGCCATCCGCAGCCGCCATCAGAAAAGTCCGCGGCTGCGGCCTAATGTTCGCCAAGCACCCCCTCCTCCGGAATCCGGACCATCAGCAAGCCGCTGTACCCCCCCGCGATCGGAGCTCCCCCCAGGCACTAGGGGCCCCCGAAGCAGCACTAGCAGCTGCCTGGCCCGGCAGGACAGTCCGCGGCTTCGGCCTAGCCCCGACGGCCATCTTGGGCCACCCAGCCTCGGCCCTAAACACACTCTCCCGGGACCACTCTGACTCTGTATAATCACCAGACTGCACCCCCTCACTTACCAACTGCCTGTGGCCCCCACTGGGTCACTCCCAAAAGGCTGCCTGGACGACGAAATGGAGATCCGGCCTGGTAAGCAGCGGCCATCTTGGTACACCCAGGAGCCTTGCCCCCAACACTGACAAAAAAAACTTTTCTTTTTCTTGTATTTTCCATTCACTGATACTGTCATCCCCACCCTACCAATATCTTTTACAAAACTCTTTATAACCCTTCTCTACTGATTACGGATCCCCCCCCCCCCCGACGTACTCAGGCTACCCCAACCTACAGCACCGACCCGCTACTACGCTATCTTCCCGGATCCACACATACGGTCAAGCATGTGACGTGGGTGACAGGACCCCTAACCCCAGCGCTTCGCAGAGCAATCCACACACATGGTCTAGGGTAACGGACGTGTGTGACAGGAGCTATGACATCACCGCTTCACAGAGCAATCCACACACACGGTCAAGGTGTAACGGACGTGGGTGGCAGGAGCTCTGGCCATCCAGGACCCTCCCTGGACCCCTCCGTTTTGCTCCCCCAATCAAACGTGAACCTGACGACCTGGGGATTCCCTCGGACCCCTTTCTCCCTCACTCTCCCCTAGCTCATATCCCCCAGCCCACCATCACGCCGCCCGCAGCCGCCGACTGCCCCCTGCCGACATCTGGGCGCCCGCCTCTAGACTGCTAGACCTGCAGGACAGACCTTGGCTGCGGCCTAGCTCCGACCATCCCATTACCCTCTCCCCGTTTCTCGCGCCAGCGGGCCCACGTGTGCCGACCTGGTAAGTACACTTGGGCACCTCCAACCAGTAGGAAGTTGATCCAGGGTTCACCCGATCGCCTTTCGGGGGGTCAGGAAGGAATTTTCCCCTGCTGTAGCAATTGGCCTCGACTCGGCTGGGGTTTTTCGCCTTCCTCTGGACCAACGGGGGGGTGGCTAGGTCATTGGGCCCTATTCACCATCCCCATCACCATTTTCTTCCCATCATGTGCAACTTTAAATACTCGGCGGACACCCTCCACAGGCTAAGGAATACCGCCTCAACATTACCAACCTTCACCCAAAAAATACTACGGAAAGAACAACTGCTAAGGATCAATCGACTATCAAAAACACGAAAACACCGCTTCAACTACAACATTTATCATGCGCCCTGATCAACACCAGATCGGCAGTCAAGCACAGACAGGAAATTCACGAATTTATCACGCAAAACGACATAGATTGCCTCTTTATCACGGAAAGCTGGCTAACACCTGACTGTAACACCATCCTAACAGAATTAGTACCTGAGAACTACTGCATCCTAACCGAGCACAGAATAGGACAAAGAGGAGGAGGCCTAGCAGTTATCTTCAAATCGCACCTCTCTCTCACCAAACCAACTATACAGAGCTCATTGCCGTTCATGGAGACACTCACCCTGCAACTCCAAACAACACCCCAGGACACCATCCACATACTGCTATGCTACAGACCGCCCGGACCAAAGACAAATCTTCTCACACCCCTTACCGAATTCATCTCGACATATACTTTAAAAACCAAAAACTTTTTATTACTAGGGGACTTCAACCTTTGGGCTAACTCCACTCAGGACCCCATCGCCAACTCCTGCATCAACCAATTGGAAGAACTAGGTCAGCAGCAATTGATTAATGCCCCCACGCATGGATCGGGTCACATTCTTGACCTCATCTTCAAACAAAATTTGGACATCAACATAATGGATAACATGCCGTTACCATGGACGGACCACCACGCTATCAAATTTAAAATCACCACCAACACCAGCTCCCAAAAACCGGAACACTCAATAACAACATACTGGACAAGATCCCAGAAGACATTACACTCGGAACTCTTCAAAACTACACTATCAAAAAAAATAGGAACGCAAAATCACAACCACTCAACGGAACAAACACTCAACTCCTTAAACCAAGCATTACTACAAACAGCAGACATAGTCGCTCCGAGACGCAGAGCACTCATTCGCAGAAACAACTCGGGCTGGTTTAATGACACTCTTACTCTACTGAAGCAAGAACGCAGAAGGGCCGAAGGAGCCTGGAGAAGAAACCAAACTGAGGAAAACCGCATTAACTACAAAGCACTCACTAAGAAATATCACAAAGCAATTTTCAGAGCAAAAAAGGATCATTTTTCGAACACCATCAAAAACGCCCTAAACCGACCTCGTGAACTCTTCAAACTAGTCGCTCAGACTATGAACCCCACCTGTCTAGAACCTCCAACAAACGAAACCCAAGAGTTCTGTAATGAGCTATCAGACTTTTTTATTGACAAAATCGAAAACATTCGGGAAAAAATTCAACAGAAAAAAACAACCAACCCTACTCCCTCAAAGCAAATAGAGGAAATCAATACGAACATTATACAACTGACCAAATTTTCGCTGGTCGCGATCACCATCGACACCACCAAAAACATAATCAGAAGCCTCAGAGACAGCACATCCCCAAATGACATAATTTCTACAAAACTCCTGAAAGAATGTACCGACATTCTAGCACCTACCATAACACACCTCGTAAATCAATCATTCAAAGAAGGTATTGTTCCGAGCTCTCTCAAGCAGGGCATAATTAAACCCCTCCTAAAGAAACCCAACCTCGACCTCAAAGACCCAAACTACTGCAGACCGGTAACAAGCCTCAACACCATCTCCAAGATTATGGAGAAAGCAGTAGTACAACAGCTACAACTCCACTTGGACACTTACAAACTCTTGGATCCACTACAATCAGGCTTCCGCCCAGGCCATGGCACAGAAACAGCACTTCTTAAAATATGGGATGATGCCCTCGAAGCAGCAGACGATGGAGAATCATGCCTTCTGGTTCTGCTGGACCTCAGTGCAGCGTTCGACACAGTAGACCACAAAACTCTACTCATTCGCCTTAAAGAAGTAGCAGGAGTTGCAGACCCTGACCTATCCTGGTTCGCATCCTTCCTAGATAATCGTTCCCAGACAGTAAAACTAGGAGCCTTCACCTCTGAAACTTGCGCAATTTCTTGCGGAGTCCCTCAAGGATCACCCCTGTCGCCTGTGCTCTTTAACATCTACCTCCGCCCACTCCTCAAAATCATCAGCAAACAGGACCTGTGCTACCACTCATACGCTGACGACACCCAACTCTACCTTCGTATCACCGGGAAAAAAGACCAATATCACGGATTGGAAAAGTGCCTCACGCTGATCGATGATTGGATGACTGAGAGTTCCCTCAAACTCAACGGATCCAAAACAGAACTCCTTCTCCTCCACGCAAACCGAAAGACAAAAACTAAAACTTCTTGGACACTCCCTACCATCCTTGGACAGACCATTACCCCGAGCACCAAAGTCAAAAGTCTCGGAATCATCTTTGACTCAGAGATGTCGATGGATGCACAAATAGGATCAGTAGTCAGCGGATCTCACCATCTCCTCCGCCTGCTGCATAGACTCATCCCCTTCATCCCGGAGGAGGACACAGCAGTAGTAGTTGGAATAATTATCAACTCGCGACTTGACTACGCAAACGCCCTCTACCTCGGACTACCCAAATACCAGATTTCGCGCCTACAAGTCGTCCAGAACACGGCTGCCAGGCTGGTAATGGGAAAAAAACCTTGGGAATCCATCACCCCAGCACTGAGGACCCTTCATTGGCTACCTGTAAAGGACCGGATCACATTCAAGACCCTCTGCCTCACTCACAAGTGCACACAAGGAAACGCTCCTCAATATCTATGCGAGAAGATAAAACACTACACCCCCAATCGCACTCTCCGATCAACAAACCAAAACCTCCTTCACATCCCCAAGTCCCGCTGCAAAACAAAGGGAGAACGAAGATTTGCAGTCCAAGGACCACGGCTATGGAACGCTCTACCCACGGATATCCGCATGGAAGAAAACCATCGGGCCTTCAGAAAAAAACTTAAGACCCACCTCTTCTGATGGATCAGGACGTCACGGGATGCAAAGCGCCTTGAGGCGATTTAGTTCGCATTTGTTGCGCTA
The DNA here is from genome assembly GCA_029206835.1 of Rana muscosa. Lineage (NCBI taxonomy): Eukaryota > Metazoa > Chordata > Amphibia > Anura > Ranidae > Rana > Rana muscosa. The sequence goes on from CM055121.1 coordinate 589,693,910, forward strand.
TACAAGTTTTTCACTCACTCACTCACTCACAGTGCATTTGGAATGTGTGAGCCAAGATGACCACTTATACAGAAACTTTTCCATATTCAAGTTTTTTATAGCAACTAGTCTCTCCATTTCACATTGGAGGTTTAAATCTGCGATTGTATTAGAGATGGATGGGAAATTCAAAGTTTTCCAGAGTTTGGTGATGTTCTCTTTCGCTGCGAGTAGTAGGTGTATTATTACCACTCGTGACCTGGGGGGGAATTTTGTTATCCCTAGATGTAGTAATGCTAGCGAGGGGTTAGGGGTGGTTGGAATCTGTGATAATGTGGAAATTAGAGCAAATATTTGTTTCCAGAATGAACTTATGGACCTACAAAACCATAGAATGTGTGCTATGGTACCCACACTTCCACAGGTCCTCCAGCAGGTAGAGGGATGTCCTGGCAAGAATTTGGATAGGCGGTAGGGAGTGAGATACCACCTGTGTATTGTCTTCTGAAACGATTCCCATTGGTTGGAGCAATGGGAGGCTGTAAAGGTGTGTTTAAAGGCACGCATCCACATGTCAGGGGTGACAGTAATATTTAGTTCTTCTGTCCATTTTGAGAGGGATTAGATTTGGGAGTAAGGCCGGCTGTTGCTAAGTGCAGAGTACATTACTGATATACCATGTTTCGGGTATGTTTCGTATGTGCAGAAGTTATGGATTGGTTCTGGTATTTTAACCGCAGTAGGGATTTTGGACTTCCGAAGAAAGTGTGAGATCCTTGCGTATGTAAAGGAGTAAAGTAGTCATTTTGTATATGGGGAAGGCTAACACCTCCTTGTTTGTGATGTCCAGTTAGAATGTAGTGCACACATCTAGGTGGATTGGTTTCCCATATATATTGTGAAATTAGTTTTTGTATGGAAGTAAAGAAGGAGTGGGGCATAGGTAAAATTACTGTATGGAATAAGTCTAATAGTTTGGGGAGGATTGACATTTTAAAGGAGGCAATCCTTCCTAGCTTAGATAAGCCTGTTGTGCACATTTGGTTTAAGAATTGGGGAAGTTGTTAACGGTAGTTAAGGTCGTAGAGGTGGGGTAATGATGGAGCTAAGTTTATCCCGAGGTACGGGATAGTTTGACTCGTCCAAGAAAAAGGAAGAGATCCTTCCTAGAGGGTCTTCTGTCTGCTCGTGAGATTAAGCGGGAGGATTAGGGACTTGGAGGTATTAAGTTTATAGAAGGAGGCTGAACTAAATTGGGTAATGACATCTTGAATCGCAGGCAAGGATTGGATAAGGTTTGTGATCATAAGTATGACGTCATCGGCAAAGAGACTTATTTTATGTTCTATGTCATTGTGTATGATGCCTGATATGCGCTTATCTCCTCTAATCCTTGCTGCCAGGGGTTCCATAATTAGAGCAAAGATGAGAGGGGAGAGTGGGCACTCTTGCCGAGTGCCATTAGTGATCCTGCATGGTTTAGACAAGAATCCATCAGTTAAAACTCTAGCTGAGGGGTTTGAGTAAAGTGATACTATTGCAGATTGGAACCAGCCTGTGATTCCAAACTTAACTACCACTGCTTTCAGGAATCCCCAATGCACTCTGTCAAACTTCTTCTCTGCATCTAAAGATAGAAGCAGAGAAGGAGTTTGAGATTGGGAGACCCGATGGATCAGATTGATGACTCTTCTAGTTGCGTCCGGGGCTTGTCTATCTGGCATAAAGCCAACTTAGTCCGGGTGCACCAGAGAGGGAATCTAGCTGCCAGGACTTTGGCAAATATCTTTACGTCCATGTTAAGTAGCGATATGGGCCTGTAGTTGGTCGTGGAGGTAGGGTCTTTCTCTGGTTTGGGGATGGTGGTGATAATCAACGGTAGCATGTCAATAGGTAGAGAACCAGAGGTGGCAGCAGAGTTGAAGAGGGCAGTGAGATGGGGGTGACGAGTTTGGCAAATGTCCTATAGTATTCATTTGTGTAACCATCTTCTACAGGTGATTTATGGAGAGGGAGAGTGTGAATGGCTGTCAGTACTTCTTCATCTGAGAATGGTTGGGAGAGTTCCGCTGATTGGGCAGGGGTTATAGATGTGAGATTAATTAAGGATAGGAAGTTTTGCACGGTTTGGTCCGTTGGCTGAGGGGTAGTCGTGTCATTTGTTAAAATGTAGAGAGAAGAGTAGTAGTCGCTAAAGGCATTCGCTATATTCTGTGGGTTTGTAAGAAGTGTTTTGGTGGTAGGGTGGAGGAGGGAAGATATTTTACATTTAACGCGTTGGGCTTTTACCTGTCGGGCTAATATAGCTCCAGCCTTATTACCTAAGGCATAGTATGTGGCTTTAGTGAATTTAAGGTTATTTTCAAATTTATAAAGTCAAAGTCAGCGGAGTTTTTGTCGTTGCTCTAGGAGTTCACTGGCCAGTTTGTGGGAGGTACTGTAGTTTGTTTACTTTGGTTCTCTAAGTGGGAAATTTGGGAAAGGACCTTGTCAACTTGCTTAGACCTCTGGTTCTTAACATTACTGTGAAGTTTAATTAGTAGTCCACGCATGTAGGCTTTATACGCCGACCAAAGTACAAACCTATCAGTGTCCGGACGGTCGTTTGATTCAAAATAGGAGTGGTGCTCTGTAGTAAGTTTTTGGATGTTGCTCAAGTCTCCACATCCGAGTTGCTCTGGGTCTACAGTTTCCTACAGTGATGGATATAGGTGCGTGGTCTGACCATGTGATGGATCCAGTCTCTGATTTTGTCACGTCTTGAAGGGTGGTTTTGTCAACAAGGAAGAAGTCTATTCGGGAATATGAGAGTTGAGAGGAGGAGAAGTATGAATAGTCTCGCTCATTGCTATGCTGGCATCTCCACGGGTCGAAGAGGTCATTCGTTTGAAGAAAAGGATTTAGTGCAGGTCGATGATTGTTAGCTGAGGATGTAGTGTCCAGGTTTGGGTCTCCAATTATGTTGAATTCGCCTCTGATAAGAAGCCTTCCTTTTCGGATTCGTGTTACCTTCTTGTATAGTTGTTTGTGGAATCGCAGTTGTTGTTTATTCGGCTCATATACGTTGACTAGTGTGTAGGTGACTTGGTTAATGTTGCATATAAGAATCAGGATACGTCCTTGGGGGTCTGCAACGGATTGGTGTAGTTTGAATTGTAGTGAGTCCTGTATGGCAGTGAGGACTCCATTTTTCTTCTTTTGGCCTGAGGCTAAAAAGACTTGGCTGTAGTTTTTCAGGGTGAACTTGGGAGTTTTAGCAGATGCAAAGTGGGTCTCCTGCACCAAGAGCTCTTTGACTGGTGGCTTCCCTGAGAAGTGTGGATCATTTTTGTGGAGAGTTTAGGCCTCTGGCGTTAATGGAGACTATTTTGAATGCCATTTTGAGAGGGTGAAGGCAGGATAGATTGTCCCCAGGTGAGGGTGGCAATTGGTAGATTTAGGGTGATTTGTTATTCCGTCTCTTTGATATGTGGGCAGAGTGAGATGTCGCTTGTCCAATGAAGGAGGGGTATAGCTTGGTTGAGCAGTGGGTGGTGGTAGGCTGGTGCCGGGTTTAGGTGGGATGTTTGGGTTAAAAAAGGAGAGCCCTGTACCAAATGGGCCCCGGGCTCAATGTGCAGAAACTACTGCAAACAATCGGTGGGGGACAGTGGTCCACTGTCAACTTAAAGGGACAGGGATCACTGAACAGGCAGGCAGGTATCGGATAGGAGTGCTGCAGTTTCCCAGCCATTTGGTGGGTGCAGAGAAGGTTATGTGTTATGGTTTTCAGACATCTGAAGAAGCTCCTCCGTTTTCCATGTGTGTTGGAAGTTGATCAGAAGGGTTCGGTATTTCCTCTGGGATTATGCGCCAGTCCCTCAAGAGTTTAAGACCTGAAAAGAGGGTTCGCACTGCATGGGTTTTGTTTTGGTACGTAACGAGCAGTTAGTGGGAAAGCCCCATTTATATGGGATTTTATGATTTTGAAGCGCTTTAGTAATAGTCACCAGCTGTCTGCGATTTTCCATAGTTGCTTTGGATAAATCAGCATATAAAGCGATGTTGGTGAAAGGATCAGGAAGTCTTGCTGCATGTTTAGCTGCATACATGACTATTTCTTTGACCGTGAAAAAGTGGATACGGGCTAGTACATCTCTGGGTGTGGAGGGAGGGAGGTGAGATGGTTTGGGGAGTCTATGAGCCCTGTCAATTTCCATGTCACGGGCTGTTAGATCAGGTAAGAGGGTACGCATCAGGGATTGCAAGAATTGTACCAGATTGGATTGCTGGATCGACTCTGGAATATTGCAAAATTTTATATTATTACGTCTGGAGCGGTCCTCCAGGTCTGCAAGCTTCAGATTAATTAAGTGGAGTTCATCCTCATGGTCTGCAAAGCAATCAACAAGCTCATTGTGTGCAGAGAGTAAGTCTCACATTTTTGTTTCTATATGAGTGATGGCCTGATCATGCTGGTATACAGTGTTTGACAGTGAGGAGGCAGCAGTGGATAGGTCATTGTATAGGGTTGGCCTCAGGGAGAGCAGCATGTTCTTCATGGTGTTTTCAGACAGTGGCTGGTCTGAAGCAGGGAAGGCATCCAGCACTGAAGACTGCTGTGGAGGGGGGAGAGAAAACAGGCAGGGAGCTGTGACAGGCAGAGG